>LR880972.1:195308062-195335554 GCA_904067115.1 Aegilops sharonensis | reverse complement strand
ATTTTTGGGTCCATCTAGGGAGGCGCTCAACACAGCGAACAAGGCAACCGGACTTATAATGCTTGAACACTCTCACTTAGCCATAGAATTCTATAATTTTAAATTTTGGCGAAGCCCCTAGTCTTCGGAAGGCCGAATTTGGGGCGCTATCCACGCCTTGGCCGGACAGTATCCGGCTCCTCGCTCTAAGCGGCATAAGTCTTTAAGGACTCGCAAAAAACCTCTCGAACAGCGACCGGCTCTCGCCTCATCATGACGGTCAGTTTTAGCTTTCTCCACTGAGGCGTTAACCCAGCTCAACTGGGGCGGAATCGCAGTGGTTCTCCCAGTGCTACCTTAGCCGATATAATGGAACGTAAGGTACCAAAACATGGGAGCCGGGCAAACCCAACTATTGACCCAAGACATGATTCGGAGCCGATGCATATAGTGCTATAAGTTCGGGGTGCCGCACTTGTGAAAGTGTTCGGACTCATCATACCATAATGCGGGAAACATAAGCCCCTGGTGTATATTAGCCGTACCAAAGTGTACGGATGCAACATGCCGTGAATGAACATATGTATGAAAAATAAATGCAATTATAAGCGAAAATGTGCTGCATTGTTTTATTCAATAAGTGTTGCTACGAATGCAGAACGATACAAATAGTGCGATAAGCAAGGTATGGGACTGTTAAACATGTCCCCTTCCAGGGGTAGGCTGCAGATTGGTGTATAAAAATGCTCGTAATGGAGACCACCTGTATATTCGTTGTAGCCTTTATCCTTCCATGGCTGTTGCATCGTGAGTTCGGCGGGTCTGCTGCCGGACAGGGCCTCTGACAAACGGAGTCCCGTGGGTAAAAAGTAAAAGGTAAAAAAGAAAAGAAAAAGGAACGACACACTTGAGAGTCCCTGGTGTGGTTGAGCCGCAGTCTGGGTTTATCGTGGTCGTGCCCCTCTCCCCATGCCCATGGTATCTTCAGAGCGTAATGGTGTACGCGAAGGACCTGCTTTGACATTTCGCAGGAGCTGGGGTTGCGGCCGCACTGCTACGCGTGCTCGGAATGTGCCAGGTGGTCTTGTTGTAAGTTACTCTGGGCGCGCTTAGCTGTGTCCGGCCGCTTAATGGCCGGACTCGAGAATTGCCTTAAGAGGCTGCATTGCACTTCTGCCGCGAGAGCCGCTGTATGTTCCTCCATGCGGAGAGAACGTTCAGTGTTTCCGTTGACCGTGATGACTCCTTGAGGGCCTGGCATCTTGAGCTTGAGGTATGCGTAGTGCGGCACCGCGTTGAACTTTGCAAACGCGGTACGTCCGAGCAAGCATGATAGCCGCTGCGGAACGGGACTATGTCGAAGATTAACTCCTCGCTTCGAAAGTTATCGGGGGATCTGAAGACCACTTCCAGTGTAATTGAGCCTGTACAATTGGCTTCTACACCTGGTATGACGCCTTTAAAGGTCGTTTTGGTAGGTTTAATCCTTGAGGGGTCTATGTCCATTTTGCGCACTGTATCCTGGTAAAGCAGGTTCAGGCCGCTGCCGCCGTCCATCAGGACTCTGGTTAGGTGAAATCCATCGACGATTGGGTCTAAGACCAGTGCGGTGAATCCGCCATGGCGGATGCTGGTGGGGTGGTCCCTTCGGTCAAAAGTGATCGGGCAGGAGGACCATGGATTGAACTTCGGGGCAACTGGCTCCATCGCGTAGACATCCCTGAGTGCACGCTTCTGCTCCCTTTTGGGTATGTGCGTTGCGTACATCATGTTCACCGTCCGCACCTGTGGGGGGAAACCCTTCTGTCCTCTATTGTTCGGCGTTGGGTCTCGTCCTCGTCATCGCTATGCAGCCCCTTGTCCTTGTTTTCGGCAATTAACTTGCCTGCCTGCTTGAATACCCAACAGTCCCTGTTGGTGTGGTTAGCTGGCTTTTCGGGGGTGCCGTGTATCTGGCACAAGCGGTCGAGTATTCGGTCCAAATTGGACGGACCCGGAGTAGTTCTTTTGAATGGCTTTTTCCGCTGACCAGGTTTAGAGCCTCTGAATCCGGCATTCATTGTCGTATCCTCAATATTGTCGCCGTTAATGCGGCGTTTGTTTATGTTACGACGCAGCCTGCCATTTCGGTCCTTGAAGTCCGGACTGCCAGAATTTTTGCTGAGGTTGTTACTGCGTGCTAGCCAGCTGTCCTCACCCGCGCAGAAGCGGGTCATAAGTGATGTGAGGGCTGTCATGGATTTCGGCTTTTCCTATCCTAGGTGCCGGGCAAGCCACTCGTCGCGGATGTTATGCTTGAAGGCCGCGAGGGCCTCCGCATCCGGACAGTCGACGATTTGGTTTTTCTTGGTTAAGAACCGTGTCCAGAATTGTCTGGCCGATTCGTCTGGCTGCTGAATTATGTGGCTTAGGTCATCAGCGTCTGGTGGTCGCACATAAGTGGCCTGGAAGTTATCGAGGAATGTGGCTTCCAGGTCCTCCCAGCTCCCAATTGACTCTTCTGGCAAGCTGTTGAGCCAATGCCGGGCTGGTCCTTTAAGCTTGAGGGGGAGGTATTTGATGGCGTGAAGATCGTCACTGCGGGCCATGTGGATGTGAAGGAGATATTCTTCGATCCAAACCGCGGGGTCTGTTGTGCCATCATAGGATTCAATATTGACGGGTTTAAACCCTTCGGGGATTTGATGATCCATTACTTCGTCTGTGAAGCATAGTGGGTGTGCGGCGCCTCTGTACTGGGCGATATCACGACGGAGCTCAAAAGAGCTTTGTCTGTTTTGTTCGGCCCGGCCGGACTTACTGTGTCCGGCGCGACGGTTGTCGTCACGTACCGTGGGGCGCCCACGCGATCCGTAGATCGATCTTGATTGTCTTGGCTTGTCCTCCAATATATCCCGCAGGTCCGGAGCGTTCCCCTGTGGCCGTGTGCTTTTTGAGTGATGCCAGGGTACGGTTCTAGTGAAGGGCCTAGAGGCCTCTCTGTCGCGACCACGGGGTGGTTGGTCAGCCGTATTGTCTCCTGGTAATGCGGGTTCGTAAGCCTCCTCCTCTAATCGGGGGAGCAGCTTGCGTTTAGGGTAGCTTTTGGAGGGGCGTTCGAGCTCATGCTCTTCGGCCGCGAGGACTTCAGTCCATCTGTCGGCTAGCAGATCCTGATCAGCTCTAAGCTGTTGCTGCTTTTTCTTGAGGCTGTTCGCCGTGGCCATAAGCCTGCGTCTAAAACGCTCTTGTTCGACGGGATCCTCAGGCACGACGAATTCATCGTCGTCGAGGCTTGCTTCGTCTCCGGAGGGAGGCATATAATCCTCTACCTCTTCTTCTGCCGCTCTCTCGTGAGGGCTGGCGTCTCCATCCTCCTGCGCTGGATCTTGCTAGAGTGGATTGTCTTCGGCACTGTCCGGTGTATTGTTATCTCCGGTGCCGGAATCTTCATTCTTGCTGTGGCGGGATTTAGAGCGGCGCCGCTGACGCCGACGCTTGGGCTGTTTCTTGGAGGGGTCATCCTCCTCTGTTCCTTCGCCATTCCCATCCTTTGGGATGTCCACCATGTATATGTCGTATGATGAGGTGGCTTTCCAGTGCCCGGTAGGCGCTGGTTCTTGTTCGTCTCCGGCATCGTCGTCCATACCGTCGATGTCTTTGGAGTTGTAGTCTAGCATGTCGGTTAGATCGTCGACAACGGCTACCAAGTGGGTGGTGGGTGGGCTTTGAATCTCTTCGTCGTCCGCATCCCAACCGTCCTGACCGCAGTCCGGCCAGGGCTCTCCTGATAACGAGAGGTACTTTAGCGAACTCAAGATGTCGCCAAAAGGTGAGAGTTGAAAGATGTCCGCTGCGGTGAACTCCATGACCGGCGCCCAATCGGATTCGATCGGAGGGGGCGCGGGAGGTTCGAAGTCCGGCAAGGAGTCCGACACCTCGGAGTCGCGAGCTTTATGAGGGACAAGATCAGTGTTCGGCTCTATCGCCGTAGAGGTTGCAGCCCCCGAGGCGGTGTCTAGCCATCCGTCCCCGATCTGCGCAACCGGCTCCGAATTGAAGATCGGAGCGGGTTCGAGTGCGGCCTCCGGGGTACTGTCCGGCTGCAGAGCTAAATCATGCTCGCCGTGACAGTGCGGCACGCTCGGCTATGGCTCGACTCCATCGAGGATCAAGTCCCCGCGGATGTCAGCCGTGAAGTTCAAACTTCCAAATCTGACCTGACGGCCAGGGGCGTAGCTTTCGATCTGCTCCAGATGGCCAAGCGAATCGGCCCGCAGTGCGAAGCCGCCGAATACGAAGATCTGTCCGGGGAGAAAAATCTCACCCTGGACTGCGTCGTTGATGATGGTCGAAGAAGCCATCGAGCCTATCGGTGACGACACAGAGGAACTCTCAATGAAAGCACCAATGTCGGAATCAAAACCGGCGGATCTCGGGTAGGGGGTCCCGAACTGTGCGTCTAGGCGGATGGTAACAGGAGACAAGGGACACGATGTTTTACCCAGGTTCGGGCCCTCTTGATGGAGGTAAAACCCTACGTCCTGCTTGATTAATATTGATGATGTGTGTTACAAGAGTGGATCTACCACAAGATCAAAGAGGCTAAACCCTAGAAGCTAGCCTATGGTATGATTGTTGTCTGTCCTATGGACTAAAGCCGTCCGGTTTATATAGACACCG
Source organism: Aegilops sharonensis (assembly GCA_904067115.1). Classification (NCBI taxonomy): domain Eukaryota; kingdom Viridiplantae; phylum Streptophyta; class Magnoliopsida; order Poales; family Poaceae; genus Aegilops; species Aegilops sharonensis. The sequence goes on along the minus strand of LR880972.1, from coordinate 195,330,913 downwards.
GAGAGGGCTAGGGTTACACAAAGTCGGTTACAAAGGTAGGAGATCTACATATCCGTATCGCCAAGCTTGCCTTCCATGCCAAGGAAAGTCCCATCCGGACACGGGACGAAGTCTTCAATCTTTTATCTTCATAGTCTTGGAGTCCGGCCGATGATGATAGTTCGGCTATCCGGACACCCCCTAGTCCGGAACTCCCTCATACACCTTATAGGCTGACTTGACTGAAAACTGCCCCCTGCTATCATAGTACCAAGCATACGAGTCCTCATACTCCTCCCGGACAGGGGTGGATAGAATGATTTTAGCCTCCTCAGGCATAAAAATTTCCTAGACCAGCCTTTCATCCCATTGTTGTGTGTCCGGGTCGACAAGCTCACACACTTTAGTTAGTAGGCAGTGCCCCCTTGGTGTCATTGGGATTCTCACATTCTCCCTGTTTAGCCATGGGTCCTCCAAATTCGCACTGCAGTGCCATCTCCCACCCGGCATATCAGTCCTTCTTTGAGCAGCAAAACACCCTTCAAAATACTTCGCCATGTGTAAGATATTCCAGCATGTGGTTCAGCTTGTAGGATCGATGTGCGCGGGAAGTAACGTGCCTTCAGAACTCTGGCACATAAGGAGTCGGGGTCGGACAACATCCGCCACGCCTGCCGGGCTAACATAGCTAGATTGAAGCCATATATGTCCCGAAATCCCATGCCCCCATCCTTTTTCGGCTTTGTTAATAGGTTCCAACTTAACCAGTGCATTGTATTGTTTTTCTCTTGCTTGGCCCACCAGAACCTGCAGATCATCATACCAATCTCTTCACACAAAGTTTTTGTGAGGTCAAAACAGGACATGGCAAAGGTTGGTATAGCTTGAGCACAAGCTTTAATTAATACATCCTTTCCCATCTTTGACAATAATCTTTCCTGCCATCCTTGAATTTTCTGCCATATCCTCTCTTTCAAATATTCAAAGACTTGCTTTCTAGCTTGACCAACATAAACAGGGAGCCCCAAATACCTTTCTGACTTTGCTTCAACCCTGATATGAAGAGTATCCAGAACTTCTCTTTTTTGTGCCTCTCTAACGTTTTTGCTAAACATGACAGAAGACTTGTCGAAGTTGACAACTTGCCCCGAACAAACCTCATACAGATGTAACACATTCTGCAATGACGTAGCGCTCTCTCGTGAAGCTTTAATGAGCACTAGTGAGTCATCCGCAAACAATAAATGGTTGAAACTAGGGGCTGCATTGCAAATACGAATACCACTTAGGGATCCATTCGCCTCTGCATTATTCAGCAAGGATGAGAACCCTTCCGCACAAATAAGGAATAGATACGGGGATAAGGGATCGCCTTGACGAAGTCCTCGTTGTGGCACAATTACATCATTACACTCACCATTAATCTTAACTTTGTAATATACTGAGGTGACACATGTCATAATGCGCTCTATCCATTGCTCATTGAAACCAAGCTTGGCTATCATCTTCTTCAAAAAGTGCCACTCAACTCTATCATACGCTTTGCTCATGTCGAGCTTCACAGCTGCATACCCATTTTTGCCACCTCTTTTGTGTTGCATATAGTGTGTGCATTCATAAGCAAGCAAAATATTATCCGTGATCAAACGGCCAGGAACAAAAGCACTTTGATTGGGGGAAATAATTTCTGGAAGAATTTGCTTCAAACGATTTGCAAGGACCTTGGAAATTAGCTTGTACACCACATTACAAAGGCTGATCGGTCGAAGGTCCTTCATGCTCTCAGGGTTTTTAACTTTCGGGATTAGAACCACACAAGTCTCGTTCCACCCCTCCGGCATCGATCCACCATTAAGGAATGCAAGCACTTCAGCCACAACGTTATCTCCCACCACATCCCAACATTTTTTGTAGAAAACAGAAGGCATACCATCTGGTCCAGGAGCTTTAATATCTCCAATACTCTGCAAAGCTTCAAACACCTCCTCTCGGGTATAGTCTTGTAGGAGGAGCTCATTCATGTTGGGAGTGACACGTGCATCAATGCAAGACAACAATTCATCTTGACGGGTTCCTGCATAGGATGTAAACAGATTTAAAAAATAGTTAGTGACCACCTCCTTCATCTCCACATCCTTCTCCACTACACTTTAATCATATTGATTTAATCAACCGGCAGTTTGGTTTTACGGTTGCTAGCACCGGCCCTAGTCACGCCTGTTTTTTTGGGCCCGTCGGGAACACTCCGGCTCCCAGCTCCGCGGAGCTTTTTTTTTTTAATAATAACTCCGCGGAGCTGAAGTGTTGGAGTGGAACGGCGCGCAATTCATTTTTACGGAGCAGCCATTCTGTCGCTCCTCATTTCCAGCGCCGAGCGGAGCGGAGTCACAAGAGTGGTCCGTTGCTGAACATGCCATTAGTCTAAACACACTTTATTTATTGATCATAGTCCAAATACATGGTTTTGTTTTAAAAAAATAGTCCAAATACACTGGGATACAATTTAGGTTGGAGTATCAAGAAGTCACGCCAGTTGGATGGATCACGTTATATGAGGCCAGGACCGTATGACGCATATAGGAGCCCGACGCATGGGCTTCCACATTGACTGGGCCGGCCCACTAGGGCGAAGCGAGTTGGTGCGTGCGGCGTATAAAAGCCAAACCTATTTGACGCTCTAAGCGACCGTTAAAGTGTTATTTACAAATCGGCGCACCCCTCCTCCCCCACCCACCGCACTGGGCCTGCCCAGTTTACTTCCTTTTTTCCTGTCCAAACTTGCAAAAAGGGTGAGCCAATGAGAATCGGACCCTCAACCTACTAGTCCGATATAAGCTGTAGTAACCAACTAGGCTAGCGGTAGGGGGCTATGGTGGTTCTTCACCACACCCGGTATGGAGGAAACTATGGAGTTTGAAGCTCCCGGGGAAGATCAAGATATTTGTGTGGAGATGCCTTCATAATGCGATCCCCTGCTTCTCTGTACTAGCTAATCACCATGTTGGAAACGTCTCATGCAGAGGAGGAGCCGAAGATATAAAACATGCTTTGTTCACATGTAATCGAGCAAGGGCAGTGTGGAAATCCCTGGGCGTGGAAAATCGACGAACCTTTTTTTAAAATTTGTGAACTTTTTAAAAAATTCCTGAAATTTTATTAAAAAATGATGAACTTTATAAAATTACCTGAATCTTTTGAAAATTGAATGCTTTTTTTAATTCTATGAACATTTTTTCAAATTCGTGAACTTTTTTCAAATCTATGAATATTTTTTACAATTGGTGAACTTTTTTCCAAATTTGATGAAGTGTTTTCAAGTTTGCGACTTTTTTTTCAAAATCAGTGAACAATTCAAATTCATGATTTTTTTTTTGTAATTTTCCATTATTTCTTTTGTTTCCCCCTCAAATTCAATGGTTTGACCAGTCAACGGCTATTGGTTAAACTCGATCGAGCTACCAGCGGAAACAGGTGCGTGAGCGGTAGCAGCTACACTCCCTAGCGCTTAACCAAAATTGCCTAAAAAAGAGATAACAAAAAAAAAGCAACGGCTAGCAAGGACTCGACTCGAAATCGCGAGCTTAATCTCATGAGCGGCTGCTGTTGGCCACTCTAGGAACTGCTGACTGCTAGTGGGCAACTGAAGCACGAAATATTTAAGAACACTATAAAGCATCGAAATTTGGAACAATCTTGATTACGAAACATTCCTTGAAAATTATAGAAATTTTTGAAATTCTGAGTATTTTAAAAACGCAAATAAATTCCAAAACATATTTGAAAAATGTGAACTTTTTTTTGGAAAAGCACACTTGTTTTGAAAACCTGAACAATTTTTAAAAATTTCAAACATTTTTCAAAAAACACGAACACTGCCAAAGAGACTTGCTGAGAACCTCATGTACTCATCAAGACTTGTTGAGTACGCCATGTACTCATCCATTTGTATTCGTACCCTTTCAGACTCTAAATATTTGGAGGAGATCCCTGGTGATCCCAACATTGTTGAAGAATACTTCTACGAAGAGCCAGACCTCTCCACTATGCCCTCAGCTATGGAGTCGACAGTGGCGAAGAAGACCCAGAGCAACAAGAGTCGTGTAGGAGTAGTAGTAGCAGGCGGACCGATCATGTGGGACATGATCTAAACTCAATAAGTGATCGCAGGATCAATAGTGAATTAGTGATACCATGCATTTTGGTACCAGTAGTTTGAATGTTCCGTCGTTTGTAACTTTATTTGAATAAGTTCTGTAATATAATGGTGGTTGGACCTGCTATGTTTCTATTGTACACTCTGAGGGATATCAACGACTTGCGTAAGATACTATGCAGTGGTATGCTGAGTCACCGCACGAAACCAAGAAAACCAATGCTACTTCTCTCACATAATGTGTAAATGAGAGTACTAGGAAATCCAATTCGGCTCTTGGGAGCATATGCTCCTGCCCATGAAAAATGTTTTTTCCAAATATCAAATTTTTTGAAAAAAATCTATGTGATCATTGTCACACCAAAACGCCACCTGCAGATTTTTAGGAGGAAAGCTTAAGTATTTTGATTTGTGCAAAAAAAAAACAAGTCGAACAAAAAATGTTACCTTCAAACGTTACACTTATCTCGTTTCGCATGAAAATTGGCAAGCACTATTATTACACTAACAAGAACATCTACAAAAAAATTCAATTTTTTTAAATTTTATTTACTATTTATTTTTCAATATACTATTCATTAGGTAGCATATGCTCCCAAGAGCCAAAACGTCCCTCCCGTACTTCTAGATACACCTCTAAAATATGATCACATAGTAGAAATTGTATCTGAACGCACATTATATGATATAGCTTAAGATATAGGTCATTGGAAATGCCTAAGAGATGAGAGCCAACTGCTAGCTCTATCTTTCTACCGCATAATCTATAGCCAATCTAAAATCTCATCCATATAATAATTGATGGCTCTACATACTAAGGATGGCAATGGATCGAATTCGGCTCGGGTTGAACAATATCAAACCCATATCCAAATCCATGAAGACAGTATGTGTCCATCCACGAAAAAATTCATGGGCGTAAAATTATGCCCATGTCCAAACCCGATGAATATCCACCGGATTTGGATATCCATCGGGTTCTCTCAACACGTATACATAATACATAGCACAACATTCACATAAGCTCTCAAATTCTCACAAAGTGACATAGCACACGTGCATGACATCAAATAAGCTCTTAGATTCTCACAAAGTGACATAGTACAAGTGCAGATCGCCACATAACCTCTCAAATTCTCACAAAATAACATAACATCAAATAAGCATAACTACCATTCTAAACATTGGCTGTCATGCTGAACAAAATTTCTGAAAGCCAAGTGATCAACCATAGATAGAGGGTACTCATGAACACAAATCATTAGTGGAAACTCTTTCCTGGCAACATCTTGATCAAAAATAATATTCTCCAAATTGGCGTTTCCATCATCAACCTTTCTCAACCTTAACTTTTGTCGCTTTGGGCCTATTGGTGCATGCCTTGCACCACAGGAGCTCATGTGACTCTTCAAATCTAAAGTGCCACTGGTTCCATCATGAGAAGCTATTGACCTATACATGCAAAAAAAATCTCCAGTTCAGTTAAAGAGAGCCATGGTACATAATGTCTGAACTATACAGATTTGGAAAGACTGTGATCTCTAAATTGTAGTGAATGGTAACTACAAACCGAAACTATTTTTTGACATCTCTTTTTTTAGGGAATAATGTAGATCTGCCCAGATTACAAGTCAGATTCTAATGAATCTTAATGATTCGTAGCTCTCTAGATTGAAATACACTATTGTGGTAAAACATAATTGCTAATTAACATGCACAGCTACAGATCACACCATGTTCCATATCTGAAAAATGCTCATTTGGTAACCAACGAAAACTACCTAACTCTATAAATCTCTTCTAATTGGTAAGTAAACTACAAGAAATACTTATTTTGTAGACATGCATGAGAATGATTCATCAAAAATTAGTACCGCTCTAGTTAGTACTGTAAACTTCAAGAAATACTTAATTTGCAGACATACACGAGGGGGATTCATGGAACAAAAATATTACTACTGCTCCAATTATTACTGTATAACTTGGAAAAAAAACTTAATTTGCAGACATACATGAGAGGTATTCAGGGGAATTTTTTGACTACTTCTCCATTTACTACTGTAAATTGAAACAAATAATTTGCAGACATACATGCGGATTCAGGGAACAAGCAGGAACACCACACAGAAAAACTTACCTTGAGACTCTCAGAGGATTCGGGGATTTTGGGAACGAGTAGGAACACCACACATAGAAAATTTACTACTGCTCCAGTTGCTACATGCTCATGTTGGACACCCACGCACAGGAACACACACATACATGAGAGGATTCAGGAAACAGCAAAACTTACCCTGAATGCCGACTATTCGGTGTGTCCATCACCTTCTCAGCAAGGTCATGATTCACTTCTTGGTATGCGCCCGTCTCCATATGTAGAGGTAAAGGCTGGTGGTGCCGACGACTGCATCTAGAGCAGCGGCTGGATAAGTCAAAGCGAGGAAGATGAAGCTTAATGACAAGTCGTTTAACGAGGAGATTGAAGAATGAGAAGAGGTGGTGGAGTAAAGTTACGGTGGGAATCGGGTGGGACTATGCAATTTACTTCTCATTTTTTATAAATAAAAATAATATTAGAAGATGGGATAGTGGGGATCATCATGAATTTTGCCCCACATGTCATACCATCGGGTCGGGTTCGGGTATATCCGCGGATACATAATTATATCTATACCCTATCCATGAGTAATCGGGTGGGGTTCCCGTGTTGCCCATGGGCATAAAAATGTACCCAAACCCTATCCATTCGGGTCGGGTATCCGCGGGTATCCATGTCCATAGATAAAATTGCCATCCTTACTACATATCATGTCATTAATTCTTTAACTATGAGTCTGGCAGTGTGAATAGTAAAATCAAATAAAGTAGCAAAACAATTTTTTTTAATTAGTTTTTTTGGCATCAAGGTGGTGCTTCTTGAGTACCCGGTCTCGAGCTTACCCGGGTGGACCTGACAATGAGATGATTTCACATCATTACCTTGTTAAAGGCATTGCTCGGATATGCACGTACTCGTTCTTCAGGGTGAAAACTTAGAATCTGGCCTCTAGTGGTTGGATCATGTGATGACGGTGCTTGCGCATCGTTTCCTTTATAAAGACATTGTTGTTGAAGAACATCATTGTCTTTGTGATGTCAAGAGATGGTTGGCGCAACTATGGTTGTTGTTGTAGTTTGTCGACCGCCTTTTTTGATCGCTTTGGATTTTTTTGTTGCTTTTCCTCGCTTAGGCATCTCTAGCCGAAGCCCAAAAATTTAACTCATCGAACACCTCCTCAAATCTTATCTCCTTAAATTTAAGGAGTTAAAAAACTGCAAACCTAACCAAACTGTCAAACTTAGATGCTCAAACGAACTAGAGTCCACATGGAAGCCTCTCTTCATCATCTTCTTCCTTCTTCTTTCTTCTTTCTTTCACATGGCCAACTAAGGCTTTTCGGCATTAGATGATTTACATGAACTACCTGGTACCTAGCACAGATGCTCTACAAAAGTAATTTGACAGAGTCTCATCATGCGCGACGTAAGCGTGCGACGAAGTGATCGACAAAGAAGGTTAAACTCGTCCTCCACAGGCCATGGATTGGGCGCTTCCTCGTCTGAATGGATTCTTCCCCTCATCCTTCTCCTAGTGGCGCGATGGTATCGTCTGGAACGCAAGGATTCATAGGAACCTGCGATGGCGACTGCCGACCACTCTTTATGTACGTTTCTTCCTACACATTGAACTTTTCCTCTATGTAGGTGTCCTCCGCATGTGTTGTAGCTTTGCTCGTGGCTGATGGTAGGAGTGTCGCCTGGCTAGGGATTATGTGGGGGAGCGCCACCGTGGCCGGACACGGCGAAAAAGATGAAAAATTAAAGAAAAAAGATTGTCGAATTCTCGTCAAAATGCGGCGGGGCTGCAGGGGGTGTCAGCCCTCCCCTTCTACAAAGGCAGGAGGGGCCACCCCTCCCCTTTCCTTCCCCTAGGGCCGGCCAGCCATGTAGAAGGGCGCACCAGCCCCTTAGTGGGCTGGTCTGTCCCCTCCTATGGCCCATAAGGCCCATACACTTGCCGGGGGTGTCCGTAACCCCTTCCGTTGACCTGATGACTACCCGGTGCACTCCGAAACTATTCTAGTGTCCGAATACCATCGTCCTATATATCAATCTTTACCTCTCGACCATTTCAAGACTCCTCGTAATGTATGTGATCTCATGCGGGACTTCTAACAACATTCGGTCACCAAATCATGTAACACTATATCGTCAACGAACGTTAAGCGTGCGGACTCTATGTCGGTGTCAAAACTGGCGGATCTCGGGTAGGGGGTCCCGAACTATGCGTCTAAGGTCAATGGTAACAGGAGACAGGGGACATGATGTTTAGCCAGGTTCGGGCCCTCTCTATGGAGGTAATACCCAACTTCCTTCTTGATTGATCTTGATGAATATGAGTATTACAAGAGTTGATCTACCATGAGATCGTAATAGCTAAACCCTAGAAGTCTAGCCTGTATGACTAAAGTAATGAGTATCTCCCTTTTCGGACTAAGTCCTCCGGCTTATATAGACACCGGGGAGATCTAGGGTTACACAAGGTCGGTTACAAAGAAAGGAATCTACATATCCGGTCGCCAAGCTTGCCTTCCACGCCAAGGAGAGTCTCATCCGGACACGGGTGCAGCCTTCGGTCTTCATGTCTTCACACCCCATCAGTCCGGCCCATGGCTAACAGGTCGGATGCCCGAGGACCCCTTAGTCCAGGACTCCCTGAGTAGCCCCCGAACCAGGCTTCAATGATGAGGTGTTCAGCGCACAAATTGTCTTCGGCATTGCAAGGAGAGTTCCTCCTCTGACGACTTCCAATTAATGTATTCGGCTTGTAATTCAATGCCACACCCCTCGGCTTCTGTGCATCTATGTCTTCAGCTTCCACGCGTCGAGCGAATGCGGACGGTCAGGATATTTTTTGCAAATAACACCCCGGCTATGCAAGGAAGAGTGTCTATTTAAAGGGATTGGATCTCAGACCCATTCGGCACCACGCGGAGAAAAATACTCAGAGATTGCTAGGAAAGACCATTCCAACATGGCTAGCATCCCCCGCTCCTCCTCCCGTTCTGGCCCATAGAAAGGCGAGTGGGAGAGGTGTTCCGTATCTCATGGCCAGCTGGAGAAGCTGCAAACGCAGGGGTTTCTCCCTCCTGCAGATCTGGTCCCTGTTCGGGCAGGTTTGGCTTCCTTCAACGGCAAGACCCATGCGGAGGATTTTCCCAATCCATCCGTGGGGTAACGAGTGTGCTTCGTCCCCTATCTGCTGAGGGGCGTGGGATTTCCCATTCACCCATTCCTCCGAGGGCTTCTGGAGTATTATGGCCTCCAGCTGCACAATTTTACCCCAGCCTCCATCCTGCACATTGCTGGTTATGTCGCTTTATGCGAACTATTCCTGGGTTGTGAGGCCCATTTTGATCTGTGGAGAAAGTTGTTTTGCCTTGTCCCGCGCAACCACGAGGGATCGGTATTCGAAGTGGGCGGGGCTGAAATATGGCGTATTGTTGATACCGGATATCTATCCGGCACACCGGAGAAAGCTTCCGAAGAGTGGACCTCCGAGTGGTTCTACATAGATGACGTCTCACTTCCAGATCCAGTCCGGAGAGGTCTCCCTGAGTTTGCGAGTGTTCCACTAAAGAAGCGCCACAGCTGGCGCCCTCGAAGCCCCGAGGAGGAAGATAGTGCGGAAGTTCGCCAACTCCTGAGCAAGATCAAGACGCTTGCCCAGTCCGGGTATACGATATTCGAAGTGATGGCGACCTCCACAGTACAGGGAGTTCAGCCACTCCAATACAGAGGACTTCCCATGTGGAATTACAATGGGGAAGATGACGCCTCCCGCTGCGGCAGGAAAGGTCCAGACACCCCTACCGCCCTAGCCAAAATATTGGTCAAACTATTCATGGGTGAGGAAGAGGAGTTCATGCGCATCATGCACAAAGAAGGATATTCCATGTACAATCCTCCTAGCTGGGTAAGCCCCCAACTTTTTGCTCCACTCATTCCTCTCCCTAAGCTTTATTAACCCGTCCATTTATAACAGCACTGGTGAAAGACTTCTGAGGGGCTTTACGGCCCCGCCGCGCAACCCGAGGGCCACAATCGGGACCTTGACCCCAGATTCGAAGAGGATCCGGATATATTTGTGGTGCTGGAGAATGGCGTGTTTTACCAGGCGAGCTATGACGGCACCGAAGTGGCCATCATCGCCGATTACCCTGGTCTTCTCCCCGCTTCACACGTAAGTAGTCAGGAGACATTTTCCCCGAAAGGGTTCCCTTGTTCCGCCTCACCCACCGCACTGTCTCGTGCTTTGAAGGGGAGGCGTTCGACATACCGTGCTACTTCAGGAGCGACTCCAAAGAGAGCGGTTCCCGCACCGGGCAAGCCTTCGAAGAGGAAGGCAGGCGAAGGCACGGTCGGGCCCTCGTTAAAGAGGTATGGGTTTGCAAATTTGTTTTTTAATAGTCGCATCCAACTGTGACTTTCATGTTCATCCCGTTATCAGGAAAAGGGTCCGCCGGACCGTGTCCGGGGTCCGGGCAATAATACTCCCAGCAGCCAGGATCCAGCCCCAGCCGAGGGGATGGGGGCCGATATGGGAGTGACGCCGGACTGTCCTTCGGCCGAGGGCTCGGAAAATATGTCCGTCACCAACTCGGAAGTGGAGAGTGCTATGAATCATCGGCGCTGGAGGGCCATTTTACGAGACCCCCACTGTTCGAAAGAGGCGTTTGATGCCTTCGGCTCGGCTGACGCATACATCCGAGCTGCCCGAGATGGGCTTAGCAGAGCCACAAAGCAGCATTTAACGGATGTGCGGGTAAGATTTATTTTGTCCGAAAAGGATAAGCACGTGGTAGTAGCCCCCGAGACTGAAAGCAGTTGGCACAAGTGATTTAAGGATCGATATATAACCAGGTTCTGACGGGGAGGAACAACCTGCTAGCTCAAGAGCTGGAGCAGTGTTGAACACAGGTAAATTCTTCTACCGCCGAACTGAAAGAGTCCAAGAAGGCATCTTCGGGTAAGGTTCCCCTCCATCGAGGAATAACAATTATACAGTAGTTGTGCTAATAATTTTGCTTATCTCATAATAGGATCATCAGGTCAACTGGAAGAGAAGTTGAAAACCGCTCAAGCGGGAGAGAAAGAGGCAAAAAGACTACACGCCGCAGGCGAGCGTATCCTGGTCCGAGTCAGAGAGGAGAAAAACAAACTCGAAGATTCAAACACCAAACTGGGCGAAGAACTGAAAGATGTACGAGCCCAGCTAGCCAACTCCGTGAAGGAGAACAAAAGGCTGTGAGGCGGCATATTCAGTACGTGGCCAAATTGACCTTATAACGGTTTGGAGGTCAAAGTAGCTGATATAGCTGTTATTGCAGGTATGTTGATGGGCCGTCCCGAAGAGAGGTGTCCGGATCATCAAGTGATCTCCTGCAAGGGCTGTCGCAGTTGCACGAGCATGCTCGCAGGCAATGCGGAGTGTAGCCAAAGCCTTTTGGCCATCGACTCCCCTCCATGGAGTATGGAGAAGCTTGTAGAGCTATTCAAGGGAGCGTGGCGGTGTATCCGACTATGGAAGATATCGGCTTGACGAGAGGGTGCGCGAGAGGCCTGGGCCATGGTAAAAACATGATATACCAAGCTGGATCCGAATCACATGGCCCGGGTTGGACCGCTAGGGTCAAATAGGGAAGAGATTCCCGTTAGTTTAGTATATAACCAAGTAGAAGTAGCCGCCAAGTATTCTCAGCAGGATTGTAAGTAAGATAGTCTATTGGACGGCATAGAGGAGGAAGTTTTTGAGTCCAAGTGACTATGTACTTTCCTTTGCATATGTAGCTCTAGCTGAAAATGATTGTCATGGCGTACCTTTTCGCTTCAACCTCTCGACCCGAAGGTGCGGAGTGTTTCCGAATACCAGAACAACCGAGTAGACCGGGTATGCATGGAAACCAGGCGTAGGGGTCATAGTTGCTTGAACAGACAATTATCTGGGTAGTTATGTTATATTACATTAAAAGTGTAAGAAACATCTTCCAGAGAGAATAGTTTCATTAAGGGTTCCTTTCCCTGGGTGTGCATGCATCGATGTGCATGTCCGAACTGTGATGGAGAAATCACAATGTGTATAGCTTCTGGGGGTTCACGATGGGACGAATGCAAAAACATCTTTAGTTCACGGGCCGAATATTCCCTTAAGAACGCTAGCTTTCGGCTTCACCCAGTCTGAGGTACACATCCGGATGACCCGGCAGTAACAATCACAGAGGTGCTCCCTTTATGCCCTAGCCGAACTAACGGGAACATAGGGCATAAGCACAGGAGCCAGGCAACCCAACTTGGCCAAAACTTAAGTCATATCGATGCATATAATGGTGAAGAAAAGGTACATATGGGAGAAAATGCATATGTGAGGAGCTTGATGCTCGGAAAATAACAATAGCAAGCTTCTGTCCAAGAAGCCCCCAGGTATAATAGACGTACATACTTCAAGACATATGCGTCGGGGGTGTACGGTCTAACCGCATGAAATCTTTTAAATCTAAAAATAAAAAACGAAAAGAGAGAAACAAATAATGGAAACAAGAGGGGGAAGGAGACGAACAAAGATTTCCACGCTAGGCATAGAATCTTCGGAGTCTGGCCGCGTTCCAGGGGTTCGACTCTAATCGATTGTCAGACGCATCACGCAGGAGGTACGCCCCTTCGGTGAGAACTTCGTCGATGATGAAGGGACCCTCCCACCTGGGCTTGAGTTTTTTCCTTTTTCTTCTCCGGCAGGCGCAGAACGAGTTCGCCAACGTTGTAAGTTTTGGCCCGCACCTCTCTTCTTTGATACCCGCGAACCTGCTATTGATAAAATGCGGAACGGGATTTTGCGACGTCACGCTCCTCCTCCAGGGCATCTAAGCTGTCCTGCCGATCGAGCTCGGCCTCTCTCTCTGTGTACATGCGCACTCGAGTGAGTCATGAATAATGTCGCAGGGTAGTACTGCCTCTGCGCCGTACACCATGAAGAAAGGTGTGAATCCGGTAGTGTGATCGGGCGTGGTGCGCAGCCCCTAGAGTACGGAGTCGAGCTTCTCAACCCAGTGCTTGTCTGACTCTTTCAAAGACCGCACTAGTCTAGGCTTAATGCCGCTCATAATAAGACCATTGGCTCTTTCGACTTGACCGTTTGTTTGTGGATGATATATAGAGGCGTAATCAAGCTTGATGTCCAGATTAGCGCACTAGGTTTTCACTTCGTCGGCTGTCAAATTGGAGCCATTATCAGTGATGATGTTGTGCGGAACACCGTAACGGTGTACAACACCGGATATAAAGTCTATTACTGGCTCGGACTCGACAGTTTTAACTGGTTTAGCCTCTATCCACTTGGTGAATTTGTCCACCATGACTAGCAAATATTTTTTCTTATGGCTTCCTCCTTTAAGGGGTCCAACCATATCCAGTCCACAGACCGCAAAAGGCCAAGTGATGGGGATTGTTTGTAGGGCGGTGGGGCCATATGGCTTTGGTTGGCGAAGAGTTGGCATCCAACGCAACGTTGGACAAGGTCCTATGCATCCGCTCGGGCCGTCGGCCAATAGAATCCTATACGGAAGGCCTTACTAACAAGGGCCCAAGCTGCGGCGTGGTGCCCGCCGAGACCGGCATGAATCTCAGCCAGTAGCCGCCGCCCCTCCTCCTCGGAGATACATCTTTGAAGGACTCCGGTAGCGCTTTTATTATAGAGCTCTCCGTCGTGAACCTTGTAGGCCTTCGAACGCCGGAAAATGCGGCGGGCCTCATTCTGGTCCTTAGGAAGCTCCTTCCTGTTAAGGTAGGCCAGGAAGGGTTCGGTCCACGGGGCAATGACTGCCATGACGAGATGCGCCGACGGTGTTATTTCGGTGGCTGAGCCTCCGATAATGTCAGTGTTTTCGGAATCTAGGGCTATGTTCGGATCCGGACTAGTGTTGCCGTTTTCCCCCTGCCACACCACGAATGGCTTAAAAAACATTTCCAGAAAGATATTAGGCGGGACGGGGTCGCTCTTAGCGCCGATACGAGCAAGAATGTCCGCCACTTGATTACTCTCTCGAGACACATGATGGAACTCGAGCCCCTCGAACCGAGCCGACATTTTTATGACGGCATTACGATAAGCTGCCGTCTTCGGATCTTTGGCATCGAAGTCTCCATTTATCTGAGATATTGCGAGGTTTGAGTCCCCGCACACTTCCAGGCGTTGTATGCCCATGGAGACAGCCATCCGGAGACCGTGCAATAAGGCCTCCTATTCGGCTGCATTGTTGGAGTCTGTGTATAGTATTTGGAGCACGTACTGAACGACGTCTCCAGTAGGGGACCTTAAAACGACGCACGCTCCTAGCCCTGCCAGCATTTTGGAGCCATCGAAGTACATAACCCAATTGGAATATGTGCCGTACTCTTTAGGGAGTTCGGCCTCTGTCCATTCGGCGACGAAGTCAACCAGTACTTGGGATTTGATAGCTCGAAGTGGTTTGTATGTAATATCAAATGGAAGGAGCTCAATGGACCATTTGGCAATCCGGCCCATAGCATCGCGGTTGTTTATTATGTCGTTAAGTGGTACTTCGGAAGCCACCGTGATCGAACACTCCTGGAAGTAGTGTCGTAGCTTTCGTGATGCCATAAAGACCGCACATGCTATATTTTGATAATGGGGGTACCGGGATTTGAAAGGTGTGAGGATAGTGGATACGTAGTATACTGGCTTCTGAAGCGGGAATTTGTGTCCGTCCTATTCTCATTCAACGACGAGCACGGCGCTCACCACTTGATGTGTTGCTGATATGTATAATAACATCGGTTCACCGACGTTTGGCGCGGCCAGGATTGGGTTGCTCGCAAGAAGGGTTTTTATTTCCTCCAGTCAGGTTGTTGCCGCGTCCATCCACTCGAAGTGATCGGTTCTCCATAGAAGGCGATAGAGTGGCTTAGAGCTGCCACGCAACCCGCGAGTTTTTGGACTTGTTTAAGGTCTGTTGGCGTAGCCAATTGTGACAGAGCTCAGATTTTGGCTGGATTTGCTTCAATTCCTCTATTGGAAACGATGAAGCCCAGCAGTTTTCCAGCGGGGACGCCGAAAACGCACTTTTCCGGATTGAGCTTAATGTCATACTTGCGGAAGTTATCGAATGTGAGACGTAAATCGTCTATTAGTGTCTCGACGTGCCCGACTTTGATGATGACGTCGTCGACATAAGCTTCAACTGTCTTGCCGATCTGTTTCTCCAGGCATGTTTGAATCATGCGTTGGTATGTGGCGCCGGCGTTCTTAAGCCCGAAGGGCATGGTGTTGAAGTAGAATGGCCCATATGGGGTAATGAATGCTGTTGCAGCTTGATCGGACTCCTTCATTTTGATTTGATGGTATCCGGAATATGCATCAAGGAAACACAGTGAGTCGTGTCCTGCGGTAGCATCGATGATTTGATCGATGCGGGGGGGAGGGAAGGAATCCTTAGGGCAAGCCTTGTTGAAGTCTTTGAAATCGATGCATAGGCGCCAGGATTTGTCCTTCTTTGGTACCATCACCAAGTTTGCCAGCTAGTCCGGATGTTTTATTTCTCTAATGAATCCGGCCTCAATTAGCTTGGCTAACTCCTCCCCCATGGCTTGCCGTTTGGGTTCGCAAAAGCGCCGCAGTGCTTGTTTGACTGGTTTATATCCCTTTAATATATTGAGATTATGCTCGGCCAGTTTACGTGGGATTCCAGGCATATCAGAAGGGTGCCAGATGAATATATCCCAGTTTTCGCGAAGGAAATCCCGTAGCGCGGCGTCGACCGTTGGGTCTAGTTGTGCTCCAATAGATGCTGTCTTCTTGGGGTCCGTTGGGTGGACCTGGAATTTGACTATTTCTTCTGCCGGCTTGAAGGAGGTGGATTTGGGTCATTTGTCTAAGATCACATCGTCCTTATCCACTGTAGAGCGCATTGCGGTTAATTCTTCGGCCACGAGGGCTTTAGATAATGCCTCAAGGGCCAGGGATTCGGTTTTGTTTTCGGCGCGGAGCGCTATGTCCGGATCACTAACAAGAGTGATTATGACATTTGATCCAGGCATTTTGAGCTTCATATACCCGTAATGGGGTATAGCTTGGAAGCGTGTAAAAGCGTCCTGCCCCAACAGGCGTGGTATCCGCTGCTGAAAGGAGCCACTTGGAAGGTGATCTCTTCAGACCGATAATTCTCCGGCGTGCCGAATACCACGTCAAGTGTGATTTTTCCCGCACACCGCGCCTCCCAACTAGGAATGATTCCTCGGAAGGTCGTGCTGCTTTGCTTGATGTGGCTCCTGTCTATTTCCATTTTGTGGAGTGTATCCTCATAGATGAGGTTTAGTCCGTTGCCGCCGTCCATGAGGACCTTGGTGAGTCTAAAGCTGTCCACGATGGGACTGAGGACTAATGCGGCTGGCGCTCGGACTGTCTTGTATTTCGGTTCGTCACCGGCATTAAAGGTTATAGCCGTGTCGTTCCAAGGGTTTATCGCGGCGATTTGGCAGACTTCGGCGAGGTCACAGAGTGCCCTTTTGCGCTTACTGTTTGAAGCGAATGTCTCGAAAACCGTCAATACTCTGGGGTCGCCGTCTTCTGGAGGGTGTTGCCCTGGGGCATTTTTGGTAAGGATGTCCTCGCAGCTCTTGGCTACCTGCCGGAGTATCCAACATGCTCTAAGGTTGTGGGTTGGTATGGTGTCCGGTGTTATGTTTATTTTGCATGGGCCATCGAGCCATCCCTCCAGAATGGTTCCATGCCGCGTAATGGGTTTATGTTTCTTGGCTATTAGACTAGGCATGTCACGAGGATGTGCCCTTTTTGCTTGAACGAGCGGTTGAGTGGGGACCGATGGCTCCCAACAGGCTGCCTGATCTTTCCAGGCGCTTTCCATTGCGCCGTACTTCTGTACGATAGTTTCCAAGTCAGCGAATTGTAGTATACGGTGGCGGTTAATGGCGTTGAGGATTCCTTCGTTCGTGCAATTGTTGCAGAACGCAAATATCGCATCCTTGTTGCGACAATCTTTAACCTTGTCCTTGACAAGGAGGAATCTGGCCCAGAAGTGGTGGACCGTTTCCTGAGACTGTTGTTGTATGCTCATGAGAGGGCTTATGTCTGGGTGGGTGGGTGCAATTGGATTCGGACCCTGACCCGGTCGATGATCCGGAGTTTGAAGGTTTTCCAGACTCAAGAGTCCGGGCTCCGGAGTATCTTCTGGTTGCCTGTGCCCGCCGTCCGATTCTATGTTCGGAAGGCCGGTCACCTTGTTTTGCTGGTGGGCGTCCGGCTCTGTAGGGTTGGCGACCCCGACATAGTCCGTCTTTAGTATAGGGGAAGAGTCGCCGTCTTGCTCCTCGACTACCGCTATCTGGTGGGTGACCGGTGGAGATTTGATTTCTCTTTGGTCGGTTTTAAGCCCGATCCGATCGTAATCTGTGGCGATTCCCAGGGCGGTGATGCGATCAAGGAGCTCGTTTAAAGATGAAAACTCCGCCGGATCCATCTGCTTGGATTGTTTGGGGTTGATACGAAGGGGATTTTCGATGGCCTGAGAGGTCATCGTCGGCTTAGCGGCCGAACGGGCGGTCATGGTAAAGCCGCCCAGCCGGAGGGTTTGGCCTGGGGCCAGTTCTCCTCCGGCGGTGATACTGACTTTAAGGACGAGGCGAGTCATCGATCTTGTCATCGACGACACAGTGGAACTCTCAATGAAAGCACCAATGTCGGTGTCAAAACCGGCGGATCTCGGGTAGGGGGTCCCGAACTGTGCGTCTAAGGTCGATGGTAACAGGAGACAGGGGACACAATGTTTACCCAGGTTTGGGCCCTCTCTATGGAGGTAATACCCCACTTCCTGCTTGATTTATCTTGATGAATATGAGTATTACAAGAGTTGATCTACCACGAGATCATAATAGCTAAACCCTAGAAGTATAGCCTGTATGACTAAAGTAATGAGTATCTCCCTTTCCGGACTAAGTCCTCCGGCTTATATAGACACCGGGGAGATCTAGGGTTACACAAGGTCGGTTACAAAGAAAGGAATCTACTTATTCGGTCGCCAAGCTTGCCTTCCACGCCAAGGAGAGTCCCATCCGGACATGGGTGCAGTCTTCGGTCTTCATGTCTTCACAGCCCATCAGTCCGACTCATGGCTAACAGGCCGGATGCCCGAGGACCCTTAGTCCAGGACTCCCTCACCCTACAGGTTCGAGAATTATGTAGACATGACCGAGACACCTCTCCGGTCAATAACCAATAGCGAAACCTGGATGCCCATATTGGTTCCTACATATTCTACGAAGATCTTTATCGGTGGAACCGTTATGACAACATACGTAATTCCCTTTGCTCATATGTATGTTACTTGCCCGAGATTCTATCGTCAGTATCTCTATACCTATTTCAATCTCGTTACCGGCAAGTCTCTTTACTCGTTACATAATACATCACCTCGTAACTAACTCATGAGTCATTTTCTTGCAAGCTTATGATGTGTATTACCGAGAGGGCCCAAAGATACCTCTCCGATACTCGGAGTGACAAATCCTAATCTCGATCTATGACAACTCAACAAATACCTTCGGAGATACCTGTAGAGCATCTTTATGATCATCCAGTTACATTGTGACGTTTGATAGCACACAAGGTATTCCTCGGTATTCGGGAGTTGCATAATCACATAGTCGAAGGAATATGTATTTGACATGAAGAAAGCAATAGCAATAAACTGAAGGATCATTATGCTAAGCTAACAGATGGGTCTTGTCCATCACATCATTCTCCTAATGATGTGATCCCGTTATCAAATGACAACACATGTCTATGGATAGGAAACCTTAACCATCTTTGATCAACGAGCTAGTCTAGTAGAGGCTTACTAGGGACACGGTATTTGTTTATGTATTCACACATGTATTTAAGTTTCCGATCAATACAATTCTAGCATGAATAATAAACCTTTATCATGAATAAGGAAATATAAAATAACAACTTTATTATCGCCTCTAGGGCATATTTCTTTCAGATCTGACAATGGGATGATTTCACATCATTACCTTGTTGAAGGCATTGCTCGGATATGCTCGTGCTCATTCTTCAGGGTGAAAACCTAGTACCTTTCCTCTAGTGGTTGGATCATGTGATGATGGTGCTTGAGCATCGTTCCCTTCATAAAGGCATTGTTGTTGAAGAACATCATTACCCTTGTGATGTCAAGTGATGGTTGATGCAGCTATGGTCGTTGTTGTAGTTTGTCAACCGCCTTTCATCGCTTTGAAGATTTTTTTTTGCTTTTCTTCGCTTAGAGCATCTCTAGCCGAAGCCCAAAAATTTAACTCCTCAAACACCTCCTTAAATCTTATCTCCTTAAATTTAAGGAGTTAAAAAACCGCAAACCTAACCAAACTCTCAAACTTAGATGCTCAAACGAACTAGAGCCCACATGGAAGCCTCTCTCCCTCATCCTCTTCCTTCTTCTCTCTTCTTTCTTTCACGTGGCCAACTAAAGCTTTTCGGCATTAGTACATCAGCTACCTAGTACCTAGCATAGATTCTCTACAAAAGTAATTTGATAGAGTCTCATCATGCGAGACGTAAGCGTGTGACGAAGTAATCGACAAAGTAGGTTAAACTCGTCCTCCACAGTTGGCCATGGCTTGGGCGCTTCCTCGTGTGAATGGGTTCTTCCCCTCATCCTTCTCCTAGTGGCGCAACGGCATCGTCCGGAGTGCAAGGATTCATCGGAACCTGCGATGGCGACTCACAACCACTCTTTCTATTCGTTTCTTCCTACACATTGAACTTTTCCTCTATGTAGGTGTCCTCCGCACGTATTGTAGCTTTGCTCGTGGCTGGAGACGATGGCAGGAGTGTCGCCTGGCTAGGGATTACGTGGGGGAGCGCCGCTGTGGCCAGACACGACTGAGAAGACAAAAATTTAATGAAAAAAGATTGCCGAATTCTCGTGGAAATTCGGCGGGGCAGCAGAGTGTCAGCCAGCATGCAGGGTGGTCGACGGAGGCAAGGAATGCGGTGGGAGTCGTGGCGGCGGGCGAACGGGAGAGAATGCCGGCAGGGGGGAGGACCGAAATTATTCCGAGAAGTGGTCACGGCTGAGTAAATGTAAGCGGCGGACGACGCGATGATTTTTTTGAGGAGTTAATAAGGGATTGGCTAGGTCCGGTTTAACTCCTCAAAGCAAAATTTTTGAGGAGATAACCGGTTTAGAGAGATCGGCTAGAGATGCTCTTAGGCATAGTTTTGGTCTTGTATGACTTTGCTCTTTATTGATGTAAATTTTTTGTGTGTTTTCATTGTGTTTGTATTTGATGTCTCATTTTAAGTCAAAAAAATCCACCCTTTATCAGAGGATGTTTGCCGGACATGTTTTGTGTGTACAAATAATAAAGCCCCCCGTTGTATGCAGAGCAATCAAACAAGCAAGACGGGAGGGCTGAGGAAACAACAAACATACTAGTATTAACAGATATCTGCTTGCTGGCTGATGAAATTAACAGTTAATTATTTTGTCCATCACCCAAAACTTATACTCCCTCTGTAAAGAGATCTAAACACTGTTATATTTCTCCATGGAGGGAGTACTAGATACTATGGTGAGTTAACTGTTTACATGTCCCAAGAAAATGCCCAATACAAACAACATGTAACACATAAGCAGCATGACACGTAGACGAATCTTAAAAGCATATAGTAACCAGAAAGAAAGCTTGCCACTCCATCAAGATCACAAACGTTTTGGTGATATAGCGATCAAAGATCGTCCAGCTAGATCAAATACTAGTAACTTGATACTCATGCTGCGAAGCTAGTCAATATCCAACTTTGTTTCTCTATGATAAGAGATGTTGACGCTGTTGCTCCTGCTGGCTCCCTGGGGATTGTTCTCCTTGTGGGTATACTTGTTTGCCCAAGTAAACCAAAGTACCCATAATCATATAACCAAGACACCATCTCCCCGCCGTACCCACGTAATTACTGAAGGTTGTTGCTCGATGACACGATCGCCTGCATATGAGAGAGAGAGAGAGAGAGTAAAAATTAGAAACCAAAACTAAAAGGAGAAGATATAACTGGAGAGGGAGAGGTGTGCGAATTTACCAGTGAGGATCATTTGGTCTAGGCTTGACTTGATGAGAAAGATACTCAAGCAGCTGACCATTCTCTAAGCCCGTCGACCCACCAACAACATAGTTACGTTCACAGTGAGCGATCAGATCATACAGCTCCTCTTTCCTTGTTTTGATTTTCGCCACGAGACTCGCAGCATCTTTCGTCTCATCAGCGGTGAGCGGCTGCAGCAGGGGTTGCAAAATTACATCATGAGTTAAAAGAATCCATGGTTTCCTTGATATACAAAAAAAAAGTGAAGGCCGGGGAAGCTGGTTTGCTACTCCTTTTGAGTGGCTAGCGTACCCTGGTGCGCACCATCCTTGCGCGCCGAACCGCCGGCTGAAGCGCGCGACCAGCGAGCCTCCTCGCCGCGTTGCTTATTAGTGTGGCCGCCATCGCCAGTTTCGCTCCCTTCCGATCCTCGCCTCACCGATCGACTTCTCTTTCGTGGGATCCTCGCCTCGCCTCCTGTCCGTATTTATGGATTCGGTGTGCCGATTTCCGAGTCAGCGAAGAGCACCTCCTCCGTTTCCT
Organism: Aegilops sharonensis; assembly: GCA_904067115.1. Classification (NCBI taxonomy): domain Eukaryota; kingdom Viridiplantae; phylum Streptophyta; class Magnoliopsida; order Poales; family Poaceae; genus Aegilops; species Aegilops sharonensis. The sequence goes on along the minus strand of LR880972.1, from coordinate 195,309,029 downwards.
TCTCCTACCCTCCGGTTTCTATCTACTTCCGCTTCCGAATTCCTTTCATATTTCCTTTTGGATATCCCAACTCCTTTCTCTAATCCTTCCGGTATTATGATTTGTTTAGAACACCTTCAGGTTTTATGTAGAAAATCCTTTCTGGTTCTAGTGAGCTAGGTTAGCAGGCCTAGCCCATATGCTTCTGACGTCTCGAGCAAATTAAATACTCCGTCCTTTTCTTTTTAGTCTGCATGCAAAGTTTGATCAAAGTCAAGCTTTATAAAGTTTAACTAACATTATATTAAAAAATATAAACAATGACAATGTGAAATCAATATTATCAGATGCACCACGAAATGTATTTTCATACTTATATAGCTTTAATATTGTAGATGTTCATATTTTTTTATACAAATTTGGTAAAACTTTGTGTAGTTTGACTTTGACCAAATCTTATATACGGAGTAAAAAGAAACGGAGGGAGTATGCCCCAATCCCACTAAGCCATGTTTTCTGTGCTAGTTTATTTTCACTCACAAAATCTGAAAGACCAACCTCAATAAGGGCATCTCCAATGATTGTAAGATAGTTGTTGGTAGACTTTGCCACATAGAATTTTTGATGATGTGTCATGCAATAAATGAGAAAAAAGAGGAATGTTGTATGTACATTTTTTTGAGAGAACTATGGCGGGCAAGGCCAGCCTAAACTCATTTTATTGATTTTGTTTTACATAGTATTTACAGAGAAGGCGAGAGGGGGATATGGAGAAATAAAAATGCTAGGAACTAAGCTACATCCAGCCGGGACAACATAATCCCCCAGTCAATCATAGTTTGTTTCCGGGCCTCATTAGCACATCTGCACAAGCTTCAATGTAGAATGAGAGAGCACATTATTTATTATCTCACATCCTATTGGGCAAACTAGAAATAACCTATTAGAGTTGTTGTATGTTAAAGTGTTGGTTGATGATATGGCATAT
>LR880972.1:195293444-195304435 GCA_904067115.1 Aegilops sharonensis | reverse complement strand
AACATATATAGATATTGTCATATGATTTCTTATGCTCAAGTAATAATCTAATCACAATGCAAAGTACGAATCATAAACTTTATTGAGAACCAACAAACTATAATCCCAGTCACTGAAGCAATTGCAATTTATCATAACATCAGAAAGGGTCTATGTCAGAGCTTAATAGCAAGTCCACGTACTCAACTATCATTTAGTCATTCATAATTGCTAACACTCACGCAATACTTGTGGTTACGGAGTTTTAATCGGACACAGAGAAAGATAGGGGCTTATAGTTTCTCCTCCCAACCTTTTACCTCAAGGGTAATGTCCACAATAATAACTCATGCTCCCCTACATCCAATTAGATATATCTATCAGGATCTTTCCAACACCCTGTGCTTGCCAAAGGATAAAATAAAAAGGAAAGGTGAAGATCACCGTGACTCTTGCATAAGGTAGAGGATAATAGTAATAGAAAGGCCCTTCGTAGAGGGAAGCAGAGGTTCCCATGCGCTTTTATGGTTGGATGCACAAAATCTTAATGCGAAAGAATGTCACTTTATATTGCCCCTTGTCACATGAACCTTTATTATGCAGTCCGTCGCTTTTATTTCTTCCACATCACAAGATCGTATAAAGCTTATTTTCTCCCGCACTAATAAGTCATACATATTTAGAGAGCAATTTTTATTGCTTTGCACCGATGACAATTTACTTGAAGGATCTTACTCAATCCATAGGTAGGTATGGTGGACTCTCATGGCAAAACTGGTTTAAGGGTTTTTGGAAGCACAAGTAGTATCTCTACTTGGTGCTGAGAACTTGGCTAGCATGAGGGGGAAAGGCAAGCTCAACATGTTGGATGATCCATGACAACATACTTTATCTCAGATATAAGAAAACATAACCCATTACGTTGTCTTCCTTGTCCAATGTCAACTCTTTAGCATGTCATAACTCTTGTAGAAGGCCTTCCGATTTTGAGAGAAGTTTTCCTGCAAAAAATCTTAAACGAGAGTTGTATAGAAATACATAATCACCTACATTAAACTCACGCTTTTGTATCCTTTTGTCATGCCATCTTTTAACTTTTTATTTAAACAACTTGGCATTTTCATAAGCTCGGGTTCTCCATTCATCAAGTGAGCTAATATCAAATAACTTATTCTCACCGGCAAGTTTGAAATCATAATTGAGCTCTTTAATAGCCCAATAAGCCTTATGTTCTAGTTCGAGAGGTAAGTGACATGCTTTTCCATAAACCATTTTATATGGAGACATACCGTACCCATTGGATTTTTGTATGGAGTTCTATAGGCCCATAATGCATCATCAAGTTTCTTGGACCAATTCTTTCTAGATCTATTTACAGTCTTTTGCAAAATTAATTTGAGCTCTCTATTACTCAATTCTACTTGACCACTAGACTGTGGGTGATAAGGAGATGCAATTCTATGATTAACATCATACTTAGCAAGCATTTTATGGAAAGCACCATGAATGAAATGTGAACCACCATCAGTCATTAAATATCTAGGGACTCCAAACCTTGGAAAAATAACTTCTTTAAGTATTTTAATAGAAGTGTTATGATCAGCACTACTAGTTGGAATAGCTTCTACCCACTTAGTAACGTAATCAACGGCAACTAAAATATGTGTATATCCATTAGAGGTAGGAAAAGGTCCCATATAATCAAAGCCCCAAACATCGAATGGTTCAATAACAAGTGAATAGTTCATAGGCATTTCTTGACGTCTACTAATGTTACCAATTCTTTGACATTCATCACAAGATAAGACAAACTTACAGGCATCCTTGAAGAGAGTAGGCCAATAAAAACCGGATTGCAATACCTTATGTGCAGTTCTATCTCCAGCGTGGTGTCCTCCATAAGCTTCGGAGTGACACTTGCGTAGGATCTGTTCCTGTTCATGCTCAGGTACACAACGTCTAATAACACCATCTACTCCTTCTTTATAAAGATGTGGGTCATCCCAAAAGTAATGTCTCAAATCATAGAAAAACTTTTTCTTTTGTTGGTATGTGAAACTAGGTGGTATGAATTTAGCAACAATGTAATTAGCATAATCAGCATACCATGGAGTACTACGAGAAGTACTTATGACATTTAATTGCTCATCAGGAAAGCTATCATCAATAGGTAGTGGGTCATCAAGAACATTTTCTAACCTAGACAAGTTGTCTGCAACGGGGTTCTCAGCTCCCTTTCTATCAACAATATGCAAATAAAATTCTTGTAGCAAGAGAACCCATCTAATAAGTCTAGGTTTAGCATCTTTCTTTTCCATAAGATATTTAATAGCAGCATGATCCGTGTGAATAGTTACTTTAGAATCAATAATATAAGGTCTGAACTTATCACAAGCAAATACAACTGCTAAGAATTCCTTTTCAGTAGTAGCATAATTTCTTTGAGCATTTTCTAGAGTCTTACTGGCATAATGGATAACATTTAGTTTCTTATCAACTCTTTGCCCTAGAACAACACCTATAGCATAATCACTAGCATCACACATAATTTCAAAGGGTAAGTTCCAATCAGGTGGCTGAACAATAGGTGCAGAGATCAATGCTTTCTTAAGTATTTCAAATGCTTCTACACAATCATCATCAAAGACAAATGGTATATCTTTTTGTAATAAATTGGTCAGAGGCCGAGAAATTTTAGAGAAGTCCTTAATGAACCTCCTATAAAAACCAGCGTGACCATGGAAACTTCTTATACCTTTGATGTCCTTGGGACATGGCATCTTTTCAATAGCATCAACCTTGGCTTTATCAACTTCAATACCTCTTTCAGAAACTTTATGCCCCAAGACAATACCTTCATTAACAATAAAGTGGCACTTTTCCCAATTCAATACAAGATTAGTTTCTTCACATCTCTGCAAAACTCGATCAAGGTTGCTCAAGCAATCATCAAAAGAGGATCCATAGTCGGAGAAACCGTCCATGAAAACCTCACAAATATTTTCACAAAAGTCAGAGAATATAGCCATCATGCATCTTTGAAAGGTAGCAGGTGCATTACATAAACCAAAAGCTATAAGCAAAAGTACCAAAAGGGCATGTAAAAGTAGTTTTTGATTGATCATTAGCTGACACAGGTATTTGAGAGAAACCAGAATAACCATCTAGAAAGCAATAGTGTGTATGTTTGCATAATCTTTCTAGCATTTGATCTATAAAAGGTAAGGGGTAATGATCTTTCTTAGTAGCCTTATTTAATTTGCGGAAATCAATTACCATCCTATAACCTGTAATAATTCTTCGCGGAATCAATTCATCTTTATCATTAGGAACAACAGTAATACCTCCCTTCTTAGGGACACAATGGACATGACTTACCCACTGACTATCAGCAACGGGATAAATTATACCTGCCTCCAGAAGCTTTAGTATTTCTTTTCTTACCACTTCTTTCATCTTAGGATTCAGCCTTCGTTGATGATCACGAACTGGTTTGGCATCTTCTTCCAAATTTATTTTATGTTGACATAGAGTGGGACTAATGCCCTTAAGATCATCAAGAGTATATCCAATAGAAGCACGGTGTTTTTTTTAGAGTTTTCAATAATCTCTCTTCTTCATGCTCTGAAAGGTTAGCACTAATAATAACAGGATACATCTTCTTTTCATCAAGATAGGCATATTTAAGATTATCAGGCAACGGTTTAAGCTCAAACATGGGGTCACCCTTGGGTGGAGGAGGATCCCCTAGGATTTCAACAGGCAAATTATGTTTCAGAATAGGTTCTTGTTTAAAGAATACTTCATCTATTTCCCTTCTTTCATTCATAAACATATCGTTTTCATGGTCTAGCAAATATTGTTCTAAAGGATCACTAGGAGGTACGGCAATAGAAGCAAGAACAATAATTTCATCCTTACTAGGAAATTCTTCTTCACGGTGTTGTCTACTAAATTTAGAGAAATTAAACTCATGAGACATATCACCCAAGCCAATAGTAACAACATTCTTTTTGCAATCTATCCTAGCATTAACAGTGTTCAAGAAGGGTCTACCAAATATAATGGGACAAAAGCTATCTTGTGGGGAACCAAGAACAAGAAAATCAGCAGGATATTTAGTTTTCCCACACAAGACTTCAACATCTCTAACAATTCCCATTGCTGAAATAGTATCTCTATTGGCAAGTTTAATTGTAACATCAATACCTTCTAACTCAGCAGGTGGAATTTCATGCTTAATTTCTTCGTATAAAGTATGAGGTATAACACTAGCACTAGCACCCATATCACATAAGCCATGATAACAGTGATCTCCTATTTTAACAGAAATAACAGGAACGCCTACCACAGGTCTATGTTTATCTTTAGCACAAGGTTTGGCAATTCTAGCAGTTTCACCGCAGAAGTGAATAACATGCCCATCAATATTATCAGCTAAGAGATCTTTAACAATGGCAATATTAGATTCAACTTTAATTTGCTCAGGAGGTGTATAAGTTCTAGTATTGCTTTTACGAACCACAGTTTAAGCTTTAGCATGATCATTTATTCTAACAGGGAAAGGTGGTTTCTCAACATAAGAAGTAGGAACAATAGGATCATTATAAGTGACAGTCTTTTCTTCAACTTTAGTAGGTGCAACTACTTTTACTTCTATGGGAGGATGATATTTAAACCACTTCTCCTTGGGGAGATCAACATAAGTAGCAAAAGATTCACAGAATGAAGCTACTATCTCAGAGTCAAGTCCATATTTAGTGCTAAATTTACGGAAAACATCGGTATCCATAAAAGACTTAACACAATCAAACTTAGGTATCATACCTGAATCCTTACCTTCGTCGATATACCAATCTTCGGAGTTGCGTTTAATTCTATCCAATAAATTCCATTTGAATTCAATAGTCTTCATCATAAAAGAGCCAGCACAAGAAGTATCGAGCAAGGATTGATTATTATGAGAAAGCCGAGCATAAATTTTTTGAAGAATTATTTCTCTTGAGAGCTCATGATTGGGGCATGAATATAACATGGATTTAAGCCTCCCCCAAGCTTGAGCGATGCTTTCTCCTTCGCGAGGCCAAAAATTATATATATAATTGCGATCACGATGAACAAGATGCATATGATAATACTTCTGATGAAATTCCAACTTCATTCGTTTATAGTTCCATGATCCCGTATCATCACATAGCCTATACCATGTCGATGCATCTCCCTTCAAAGATAAAGGGAAGACCTTCTTCTTAACATCATCATCGGGTATACCTGTAAGCTTAAATAATCCACAAACTTCATCCACATAGAGTAGATGTTCATCAGGATGCTTTGTTCCATCTCCTGTAAAAGGATTATCTAGCAGTTTTTCTAACATACCCGAAGGAACTTCAAAGGGAACATTTTCATTTTCAGTAGGTTCAATAGGTTGAGGAGAAATTCTTTGCTCTACTGGTCGGGGTGAAGATACCCCGAACAAGCCCCTCAGAGGATTACTTTCCATAGTAACAAGAGACAGTAAATTTCAGCACACTATATAAATTTTTCCTTACCAAATTCCACCTACCAAAGGCTCTTCACTCCCCGGCAATGGCGCCAGAAAAGAGTCTTGATGACCCACAAGTATAGGGGATCTATCGTAGTCCTTTCGATAAGTAAGAGTGTCGAACCCAACGAGGAGCAGAAGGAAATGATAAGCGGTTTTCAGCAAGGTATTCTCTGCAAGTACTGAAATAAGTGGTAACAGATAGTTTTGTGATAAGATAATTTGTAACGAGCAACAAGTAACAAAAGTAAATAAAGTGCAGCAAGGTGGCCCAATCCTTTTTTTAGCAAAGGACAAGCCTGGACAAACTCTTATATAAGGAACAGCGCTCCCGAGGACACATGGGAATATCGTCAAGCTAGTTTTCATCACGTTCATATGATTTGCGTTCGGTACTTTGATAATTTGATATGTGGGTGGACCGGTGCTTGGGTGCTGTTCTTACTTGAACAAGCATCCCACTTATGATTAACCTCTATTACAAGCATCTGCAACTACAACAAAAGTATTAAGGTAAACCTAACCATAGCATGAAACATATGGATCCAAATCAGCCCCTTACGAAGCAACGCATAAACTAGGGTTTAAGCTTCTGTCACTCTAGCAACCCATCATCTACTTATTACTTCCCAATGCCTTCCCAACACCACTAGAGGCTAGACAACATACATCTCATCAAAATATCGAACGAATACCAAATTCACATGACTACTAATAGCAAGACTTCTCCCATGTCCTCAGGAACAAACGTAACTACTCACAAAGCATATTCATGTTCATAATCAGAGGGGTATTAATATGCATATAGGGTCTGAACATATGATCTTCCACCAAATAAACCGACTAGCATCAACTACAAGGAGTAATTAACACTACTAGCAACATACTAGTACCAATCCTGGACTTGGAGACAAGAATTGGATACAAGAGATGAACTAGGGTTTTGAGACGAGATGGTGCTGGTGAAGATGTTGATGGAGATTTCCCTCTCCCAATGAGAGGAGCGTTGGTGATGACGATGGCGATGATTTCCCCCTCCTGGAGGGAAATGTCCCTGGCAGAACAGCTCTGCCGGAGCCCTAGATTGGTTCCGCCAAGGTTCCGCCTCATGGCGCCGGAGTTTCGTCCCGAAAGGTTGTTTATGATTTTTCCCTTGACGAAAGACCTCATATAGCAGAAGATGGCCATCGGAGAGCCAACATGGAGCCCACGAGGCAGGGGGCGCGCCCTGGGGGGTAGAGCGCGCCCCCACCCTCGTGGCCAGGTGGGTCCCCCTCTGGTGAACTTCTTCCGCTCAGTATTTTTTATTATTTGCAAAAATGAATTTCGTGGAGTTTCAGGACTTTTGGAGTTGTGCAGAATAGGTCTCTAATATTTGCTCCTTTTCGAGCCCAGAATTCGAGCTGCCGGCATTCTCCCTCCTTATGTAAACCTTGTAAAATAAGAGAGAATACACATAAGTATTGTGACATAACGTGTAGTAATAGCCCATAATGCAATAAATATCGATATAAAAGCATGATGCAAAATGGACGTATCAAGACATGACCGAGACACATCTCCGGTCAATAATAAATAGCGGAACCTGGATGCTCATATTGGCTCCTACATATTCTACGAAGATCTTTATCGGTCAAACCGCATAACAACATACATTGTTCCCTTTGTCATCCGTATGTTACTTGCCCGAGATTCGATCATTGGTATCATCATACCTAGTTCATCTTGTTACTGGAAAGTCTCTTTACTCGTTCCTTAATACTTCACGCCGCAACTAACTCATTAGTCACATTGCTTGCAAGGCTTATAGTGATGAGCATTACCGAGAGGGCCCAGAGATACCTCTCCGGAACACGGAGTGACAAATCCTGGATCTATGCCAACCCAACAAATACCTTCGGAGACACCTGTAGAGCATCTTTATAATCACCCATTTATGTTATGATGTTTGATAGCACACAAAGTGTTCCTCCGGTATTCGGGAGTTGCATAATCTCATAGTCCGAGGAACATGTATAAGTCATGAAGAAAGCAGTAGCAATGAAACTGTAACGATCATAATGCTAAGCTAACGAATGGGTCTTGTCCATCAAACATTCTCCTAATGATGTGATCCCGTTCATCAAATAACAACACATGTCTATGGTTAGGAAACATAACCATCTTTGATAAACGAGCTAGTCAAGTAGAGGCATACTAGGGACACTTATGTTTTGTCTATGTATTCACACATGTACTAAGTTTCTGGTTAATACAATTCTAGCATCAATAATAAACATTTATCATGAAATAAGGAAATAAATAATAACTTTACTATTGCCTCTAGGGCATATTTCCTTCAGTCTCCCACTTGCACTAGAGTCAATAATCTTGTTCACATCGCCATGTGATTTAACACCAATAGTTCACATCACCATCTGATAGTTCACATCGCCATGTGACTAATACCCAAAGGGTTTTACTAGAGTCAATAATCTAGTTCACATCGCTATGTGATTAACACCCAAAGAGTACTAAGGTGTGATCATGTTTTGCTTGTCAGAGAAGCTTAGTCAATGGGTCTGTCACATTCAGAGCCGTGTGTATTTTGCAAATTTTCTATGTCTACAATGCTCTGGATGGAGCTACTCTACCTAATTGCTCCCACTTTCAATATGTATCCAGATTGAGACTCGGAGTCATCTGGATCGGTGTAAAAGCTTGGATCGGCGCAACTCTTTACGACGAACTCTTTATCACCTACATAACCGAGAAATATCTCCTTAGTCTTCTAAGGATAATTTTGACCGTTGTCAAGTGATCCACTCCTGGATCAATATCGTACCGCCTTTCCAAACTCATGGCAAGGTACATGATACGTCTCCAACGTATCTATAATTTTTGATTGCTCCATGCTATATTATCTACTGTTTTGGACAATATTGGGCTTTATTATCCACTTTTATATTATTTTTGGGACTAACCTATTGACCCAGAGACCAATGCTAGTTCTTGTTTTTTCCCTTGTTTCAGTGTTTCGAAGAAAAGGAATATCAAGCGGAGTCGAAACAGATGAAATCAACTGGAGAAGTTATTTTTGGAAGGAAAGCTACCGGAAAAACTTGGGGTGCATGTCAGGAAAGCTCCGAGGAAGCCACGAGGTAGGGGGCGCGCCCTCCCCCCCCTAGGCGCACCCTCCACCCTCGTGGGCCCATCATGGCTCCCGTGACGTACTTCTTCCTCCTATATATACCCATATACCCTAAAAACTTCGAGGAAGAGAATAGATCTGGAGTTCCGCTGCCGCAAGCCTCTGTAGCCACCAAAAGTCAATCGGGACCCTGTTCCGGCACCCTGCCGGAGGGGGGATCCCTCCCCCCTTGCCGTCTTCATCATCTCGGAGCTCTCCATGACGAGGAGGGAGTAGTTCACCCTCGGGGCTGAGGGTATGTACTAGTAGCTATGTGTTTGATCTCTCTCTCTCTCTCTCTCTCTCTCTCTCTCTCTCTCTCTCTCTCTCTCTCTCTCTCGTGTTCTTGATTTGGCACGATCTTGATGTATCGCGAGCTTTTCTATTATAGTTGGATCCTATGTTTCTTCTCCCCCTCTACTCTCTTGTAATGGATTGAGTTTTCCCCTTGAAGTAATCTTATCGGATTGAGTCTTTTAATGATTTGAGAACACTTCATGTATGTCTTGCCGTGCGTATCTGTGGTGACAATGGGATATCACATGATTCACTTGATGTATGTTTTGGTGATTAACTTGCGGGTTCCGCCCATGAACCTATGCATAGGGGTTGGCACACGTTTTCGTCTTGATTCTCTGGTAGAAACTTTGGGGCACTCTTTGAGGTTCTATGTGTTGGTTGAATAGATTAATCTGAGATTGTGTGATGCATATCGTATAATCATACCCACGGATACTTGAGGTGACATTGGAGTATCTAGGTGACATTAGGGTTTTGATTGATTTTTGTCTTAAGGTGTTATTCTAGTACGAACTCTAGGGCTGTTTGTGACACTTATAGGAATAGCCCAACGGATTGATTGGAAAGAATAACTTTGAGGTGGTTTCGTACCCTACCATAATCTCTTCGTTTGTTCTCCGCTATTAGTGACTTTGGAGTGACTCTTTTTTGCATGTTCAGGGATAGTTATGTGATCCAGTTATGTTATTATTGTTGAGAGAACTTGCACTAGTGAAAGTATGAACCCTAGGCCTTGTTTCCTATCATTGCTATAACATTTACGCTCACTTTTATCATTAGTTACCTTGCTGTTTTTATATTTTCATATTACAAAAACCTATATCTACCATCCATATTGCACTTGCATCACCGTCTCTTCGCCGAACTAGTGTACCTATACAATTTACCATTGTATTGGGTGTGTTGGGGACACAAGAGACTCTTTGTTATTTGGTTGCAGGGTTGCTTGAGAGAGACCATCTTCATCCTACACCTCCCACGGATTGTTAAACCTTAGGTCATCCACTTGAGGGAAATTTGCTACTATCCTACAAACCTCTGCACTTGGAGGCCCAACAACGTCTACAAGAAGAAGGTTGCGTAGTAGACATCAAGCTCTTTTTTGGTGCCGTTGCCGGGGAGGCTAGGTAAGCGACACTCATACCCCGTCAATTAAGCTCTTTTCTGGCGCCGTTGCCGGGGAGGTGAGTGCTTGAAGGTATATCTTTAGATCTTGCAATGGAATCTTTTTGTTTCTTGTTTTAGCACTAGTTTAGTTTGTAAAAGAAAACTAAAAAAATGGAATTGAGTTGCCTCATACGCTTCATCTTTTTAATATCTTTCGTGAGTATGATGGGAAGGAAAATTGTGCTCAAGTACTAGAAGAAGAATTACATAGAATGCTTGGCATAAAATATGTGAATGATGAGCATGATTGCAATGTTGTTAGTACGAATTCTTTGAATATCCATGATACTAATGATGATTGCACTAGTTATGATGAAAATGTCTCCTATAAACATGTCAATTTTTGTGGAGTGCATTTGTAGCGACCTGACCCAAAATCGGTCAAATCTCTGTGTCTGTACCATCCCAAGATCATGCTGGTACTCACAGTACATCGATAAAGTAATCAAAGTTCAATCACACCTGAATATCATTAAACGATTCTCATATAGAGTCTTTATTACAAGGGAATAGATTCGGCTCAAGGCCAACTCATGAGAAATAAAACTACAAAATGCTGCGGAAGCGTCGAAGGTAAGCGAGTCCATCCGACTCCAAAGGGCAACCGCCAAGCGCGGAGCGTAGCCTCACTCCTGATCGGAATATATCTCTGCAACATAATACGTTGCAGCCATGTAGGTCAGCTTTTGGAATAAGCTGGCAAGTCATGAAGAATAACAATAATAAAATTACTAACACTATATGCATTTTTGGCTGTGGAGCTCTAAGTTTCATCATTTTGCGAAAAGCAAATTTTATCCTACTACAGTGGACTTGCTTGCAAATTACTAC
>LR880972.1:195185125-195203689 GCA_904067115.1 Aegilops sharonensis | reverse complement strand
CTAGCCTCTTCGGTACCGTGCATTGCCCTTTCTCACCTTGAGAGTTGGTGCAAACTTCACCGATGCATCCAAACCCCGTGATATGATACGCTCTATCACACATAAACCTCCTTATATATTCCTCAAAACAGCCACCATACCTGCCTATTATGGCATTTCCATAGCCATTCCGAGATATATTGCCATGCAACTTTCCATCGTTTCGTTTATCATGACATGCTCCATCATTGTCATATTGCTTGCATGATCATGTAGTTGACATTGTATTTGTGGCAAAGCCACCATTCATAATTCTTTCATACATGTCGCTCTTGATTCATTGCATATCCCGGTAAACCACCGGAGGCATCCACATAGAGTCATATTTTGTTCTAAGTATTGAGTTGTAATTTATGAGTTGTAAGTAAATAAAAGTGTGATGATCATCATTATTAGAGCATTGTCCCAAGTGAGGAAAGGATGATGGAGACTATGATTCCCCCACAAGTCGGGATGAGACACCGGACTAAAAAAAGAGAAAAGGAGAGAAGGGACAATGTTACTATCCTTTTACCACACTTGTGCTTCAAAGTAGCACCTTAATCTTCATGATAGAGAGTCTCTCATTTTGTCGCTTTCATATACTGGTGGGAAATTTCATTATAGAACTTGGCTTGTATATTCCAATGATGGGCTTCCTCAAATGCCCGAGGTCTTCGTGAGCAAGCAAGTTGGATGCACACCCACTTAGTTTCTTTTGTTTCAGCTTTCATACACTTATAGCTCTAGCGCATCCGTTGCATGGCAATCCCTACTCCTTGCATTGACATCAATTGATGGGCATCTCCATAGCCCGTTGAATAGCCTCGTTGATGTAAGACTTTCTTATTTTTTGTCTTCCCACATAACCCCTACCATTATACCTATTTCCACCATAGTGCTATATCCATTGCTTATGCTCATGTATTGCGTAAGAGTTGAAAAGGCCGAAGCGCGTTAAAAAGTATGAACCAATTGCTTGGCAAAAACTGGGGTTGTACATCATATGAATATTTTGTGTGGGGAAGATGGAGCAAAGCCAGATTATATGATTTTGTAGGGATAACTTGCTTTGGCTATGTTATTTTGATAAGACATAATTGCTTGGTTAGCATGCTTGAAGTATTATTGTTTTTATGTCAACATTAAACTTTTATCTTGAATCATATTAAATCTGAACATTCGTGCCACAATAAGAAGAATTAAATTGAAATTATGCTAAGCATTCCACATCCAAAATTCTGTTTTTTATCATTTACCTACTCGAGGACGAGCAGGAATTAAGCTTGGGGATGCTTGATACGTCTCCAACGTATCTATATTTTATTGTTCCATGCTATATTATATTCTGTTTTGGACATTATTGGGCTTTATTTTACACTTTTATATTATTTTTGGAACTAACCTATTAACTGGAGGCCCAACCCAAAATTGCAGTTTTTTGCCTATTTCAGAGTTTCGCAGAAAAAGAATATCAAATGGAGTCCAAACGGAATGAAACCTTCGGGAACGTGATTTTTGGAACGAACGTGATCCAGAGGAATTGGACCCTACGTCAAGACATCAACCAGGAAGGCACGAGGTAGGGGGGTGCGCCTCCCCCCTGGGCGCGCCCGCCACCCTCGTGGGGCCCATGTTGCTCCACCGACGTACTTCTTCCTCCTATATATACCTACGTACCCCCAAACTACCAAATATAGGGCCAAAAACCTAATTCCACCACCGCAACCTTTTGTACCCGTGAGATCCCATCTTGGGGCCTTTTTCGGAGCTCCGCCGGAGGGGGCGTCGATCAGGGAGGGCTTCTACATCAACACCATAGCCTCTCGGATGATGTGTGAGTAGTTTACCTCAGACCTTCGGGTCCATAGTTATTAGCTAGATGGCTTCTTCTCTCTTTTTGGATCTCAATACAATGTTCTCCCCCTCTCTTGTGGAGATCTATTCGATGTAATCTTCTTTTGCGGCGTGTTTGTTGAGACCGATGAATTGTGGGTTTATGATCAAGTTTATCTATGAACAATATTTGAATCTTCTCTGAATTCTTATGTATGATTGGTTATCTTTGCAAGTCTCTTCGGTTTATCAGTTTGGTTTGGCCTACTAGATTGATCTTTCTTGCAATGGGAGAAGTGCTTAGCTTTGGGTTCAATCTTGCGGTGTCCTTTCCCAGTGACAGTAGGGGCAGCAAGGCACGTATTGTATTGTTGCCATCGAGGATAACAACATGGGGTTTATATCATATTGCATGAGTTTATCCCTCTACATCATGTCATCTTACTTAAAGCGTTGCTCTGTTCTTTTGAACTTAATACTCTAGATGCATGCTGGATAGCGGTCGATGTGTGGAGTAATAGTAGTAGTTGCAGGTAGGAGTCGGTCTACTTGTCTCGGACGTGATGCCTATATACATGAGCATACCTAGATATTCTCATAACTATGCTCAATTATGTCAATTTCTCTATAGTAATTTGTTTACCCACCGTAATACTTATGCTCTCGAGAGAAGCCAGTGAAACCTATGGCCCACGGGTCTATTTTCCATCATATTTAATTTCCCGATAACAAGTTATTTTTGGCGCCGTTTTTATTTTGCTTTCTTTACTTTGCATCTTTATCATAAAAATACCAAAAATATTATCTTATCATATCTATCAGATCTCACTTTCGTAAGTGACCGTGAAGGGATTGACAACCCCTTTATTGTGTTGGTTGCGAGGATTTTATTTGTTTGTGTAGGTGCGAGGGACTCGTGCGTGGCCTCGTACTGGATTGATACCTTGGTTCTCAAAAACTAAGGGAAATACTTACGCTGCTTTACTGCATCACCCTTTCCTCTTCAAGGGAAAACCAACGCAGTGCTCAAGAGGTAGCAGGTCGCTACAAGATGGTATCAGAGCACATGTTGACTGTAGGACGTGACCCCTAGAAACTGGCAAGCCCAGAGGAAAAGATTTTTCTCTACAACTTCATTTTCAAAAAGATCTTTTACCTCTATTCTCTTCTGAGCTTATTCAAACATTCCCTTTTAGTGAGACCGTACCCTTTTCCCTTTTGACCACACGAAGATTCGGCTGATGAGACCACTCCAAGAAGTACAAGATATCGGACAACTAAGACCACTTCGGAATAAAGAAGATTTTACCGTGCATTTGGAAAACTAGAACGGTTGAAGACTCCGAAGACTAGGATAATTTAAAGGCTCTGAAGAATTTCCAGATTCGTATGACCTGGGAAGGCTACCCTTATGGAACTTGTCGGACTATGGAAGCTGTGAATACCCGAGATCAAGGTGTATCGGAGAAAGACCAGAACATGTAGCATTAGAACTCAAAGTTTTGTCAAGAAAACCCTAAGGCAGGAGATATCAACTATGGAATAATAGCTCATGGAAATGACAAGAGCAGAAATATGGATATCCATGATGTTATCGCCCGCTTATGCTATTGTCACTGTGCTGAGTAAAGCATGCATATGCATGGAAGGATTGGATGGTAGAGGGCTGATGGAGCATCTATCAGCAAAAGATGAAGTTTTAACCTTAGCTGGTGTATCACCAGGATCTGGAGTATTACTTCAAGAATTTTAAGATGGCCCTGCAGGAAGCCGTATTTGACGAGAAAGCATTTCGTGAAGAACTTAGGACCCAGAAGCTGAAGTAGCCAAACTGGAGGAACAAAACCTCAAGATACCGGAGATTCGTCAGGAACTGAAGGACAGTAGGACCATGGTTCATGCCAAGGATGTTGAAACCCCAAGTTTGGAACGCAACTCCAGAAATATTAAAGGATGTTACGAGAGACTTCGCGTCAACAAAGATGATCTGGCAAAAGAACTTGAGAAGGAAAAGCATGATCGGAAGAAGCCATCGGAGACATGAGCAAGACTTGAAGAGTTTGGTGATTTTGAAGATTTATTGACCTTTAAGAAGACCAAACCCCTGTTATATACTTACGTTAGATGCGACGATTGTGAGTTGTCATTTGTTTGATGTTTTTTTGATAGCCACAATAAAAATCTGTCTTTTCAAAACTATTGTTTGTATTGTGTGTATCCCTCTCTATCTCTCTTATCCCACCCCAAAACCCATGGACCCAATAGAGGATGAATGGAGATGAGCTTGTAATTTTCTGGACCGATGAGTGAATTGGAGACAGAGCGATGGAATTCAGAACATGGAGGATCACATGAAGAATAACCCTATAGTCGGAAAATATATGACCCAGCATGCTCTTCAGTGCTTTGAAAGAGGTGCTGCTACTTGGTGGAGGATGTACCGAACCATCAATGGATGGAAAGGAGTAACCACTTGGAAAGAATTTAAGTTGACTCTGGAAAAGTCTCAGCTTGTGTCCCAGGAGTTGAAGCCTTATGGAAATGATATGAAGAAACCATGTGCATGCAAGCTCTATGGAGAAATAGGACACAACCATAAGGAACACAAGGATGAATGCCCTCATTGTGAAGAAAGTCACCCAGCTGAAGAATGCCTAACTAGGCAGATGACTCTTTTCTTATGTGAAGGGACTACCCACTACCCTGCTCAGAGTCACATTTACCCCATGGTACAACGAACCATCCAGCAGAAGAAAGAAGCAAATGAAAGGAGCCCACATGGAAATTTTAGAAGAACCTGTGATGAAGGAAAAGGTGGAGGACACACCTAAATAAGAACCAATTAGACCTTGCACCAAGTCTTGCTATTCATGTGGGGAAGAAGGACACATCTCCCAAGATTGTCCGAATGGGGACCTAGTAGAATTCCCAACAGAGGAAGCAGAGTATGACCAATAGGAAATAGAAGCCCTGATTGGAACAGAAAAGTCCAGGAAGAGAAGTAGAGTGGATACGAGGAAGGACTTGAGTCATATCACCTGCTTCAGGTGCAAGGAGTCAGGGCACTACTTCAACAGTTGCCCAAAAAGGAAGCCGAGGACCCAAGGAGGCTATGTAGTCATAAGGAAACCATGAGACTTGTCGGAAGTAATATGTTTTCGTTGTAATGAAGCAGGGAACTTTGCGAGAGGTTGTCCCAAGGAGAAGGAGACTTGTGATAATTAGTTGTGTCTGTGAGAAATATAGTAGTAGTAGTGGGAACATTTCTTTTATATTGAGGTGTTGAGTTGAGGCATGTAATGGAAATGCTGGAGATTGAAATGATTTGAGAATCAATAAAGTTAGCATCATTGGTAAAGATTTGGATTTTATGAGCAGTGAATCTATGAAGGAAACCATTTTCATGGATATGAGAAATATGGTCTATGGATGAATTTGTGCATTTCAAGGGTGGTAGTACCCTGTGAGGACATTTGACCCCTGGAAAAGATAATGATATTCCACGGAGTGGATTTCAGACAAAATAAGTATGAGTTTTGTCTCGATATGTGGGATACCCCAAGAGTATGAAGGGATGGAGTACTATTGGATATAAAGGAGGTGTGATGTTGGTAATGTGGAGCAATTGTTACTCCATGATGAGTCTGAGTAATCACATCTTAGTTTGGTACCAATAAAAGGAAGGGAGATAGTACAATTGGATGGATTTAAGAATGCTAGGAAGCTGGATGTTGGAATAATGATCAGTTTCCCCGAGGATGAGTTCAAGGATTACAAGTGATGAGATGGGCCATAACCCACAGGCCCCAGGACCTGCCAAGAAGCAAGCACATTCTTGCTGAAGGAAAAACCCTGGAAGAAGTTACGATTTTATCGACACACGATTTTATAGGAGTAACGCAAACCTGAGAGTTGTGAAGAAACGATAGAAGTTTGTTTGGCTTGCAGAATCAATGGATTTATCCAACCTTAGTTCGTCGACAAGAGAAATTCTGCAATGATTGTGAGGATGACCGAGTGTTAGAATGCGAGATTTGCTAAACCATATACAAGGTAATGATTTGGGTGCGGGATGGATTGAAAACCATACCGACTTACTCTTGTTATTCGCCTTGCTATATGGGATGGTAAATCTAAGGACTTGCCTATAGTAGAGAGACGACGTATTAAACCTTCTTTAAACCTTAGAATGGTATAACAATTTTCCCCTCGTATAAGGCAGCTGCTGCCAATCGTAGGATATACGGTGAGGTTCAACCCAGACCCATTTCTTGCAGGAGAAACCATAAATTGATGACCACCATGAGATATCGATAGTTGTTTAGTATTGGCGGCAGAACCGTCAGCTAAGAAGACCCAGTCTCGGAAGAACAGTACCAAGATGAAAGGATAAAGAATTGATGGAAAAAGGTTGTGCCACTACCAGAAGTGCCCAGAGAAAGAATTTTCCCGAGGATCAGAGAAGACCGACACTGTCAAGAATAAGGATGGAGTATATGAGTTTTGATGAAACTGTAATGATGTTTCTAAGGGTGGTAGCACCCCAGACCCCCCTGTGATGATCGATGGATTTTGAGAAGACCCCAAACCTAACCTATTTCTTTCTAGCCTCTCTGAATCTCGAGGACGAGATTCTGTCGGTGTACTAGAGTAGGGGTACCCTAGTATCCCGAACTCGTGCACGGGCAGTTGCAGCACCCCGCGGCAAGGCTTGCCAGGTGACCGCCAAGGTCCTCCGTGTTTCCTTTGGAGCCATTCAAGAACAAAGTATTTAACCGAAGGAGACAAGGCCCCGGCAAGAGGAGCTTGCCGGGAAGGCCAGCCAAGGCACCTAAGAGACAAGGCCCAGGCAAGAGGAGCTTGCCGGGAAGGCCCGGTGAGCGACAAGCTTCCGGACGCGACAAGGCAACAGCCGCGGCAAGGCGCTTGCCGCGGCAGACAACCACTCTTTTCCTCCGCTCCAGCTCATCCACCAACGTGTCGCCATGGGACCTTCCCAGGCGCGCGTGTCAAGAGGCTGTGCGGCCAGTGGAGCACGGTGGTAAGCGGCGCTGACAAGGCTGCCATCGTGGCAAGCGGTGGCGCCCCTGACGGTCCCTGTTGCACTGTTTAGGCGACGTAGACGGGCATTTAATGCCTTTGTCCCCTGCCGTCAGGGTTAGGTATGGTGCACCGTACAAGTAGTTGTACCAACCGCACTCTTTTTCCATTTTTGCCCTTGTCTACGTTGCCACCTGTCGGTGACCCCTTGAGCATATAAAAGGAGGCCCATATGCAACGTAGAGGAAGGTTCGAGAGGCTCGACACCAGAAAACATCTAGCTCTCTCAAGCAAGAGCTCAATACACACATACATGCAGCAGTAGGAGTGTTATCTCTCCGGAGAGCTCCGAAGCTGGGTAAACTGCTCGTGTGCATCGCCTCGATCTGCTCTTCGTGCGACCTCCGCCCCCCGCCGAACCAAAAGGGGCTCGGTCCGCCGGTCCCTTAGGTGTTCGTGGGTCAGATCAGCCTCCCCGACATCTTTGGCACGCCAGATAGGGGGCGTCGAGGCTGTGTGAACCTGATCCGGCGTTCACACGAGCTGCATTTTCATCATCTTCATCGACATGCCACCGAAGAAGAAGGCTTCGGCGGCAGCGGAGCCGTCCACGTCGATCCCACCACCACCGGAGCAAATGGGTGGTGGGGTAGACACCGGCGGAAGGACGGGCGCCGGCGAAGGAGCTCATGACGCTGCCAAGTCCAAGGACAAGGCTGCGCAGACCTCGGCGTCCGTACATGCACCGCGCCCATCCCAGGAGCCGCGGGACCGACAGCGTCATGGTATTCATAGTACCATACGCTCATTGGATCAAGATCGAGCTGGAGGATCTCGAGGCCCTCAAGACCAGCGTGCACGCCAGCATGCTGGCACGAGCGAGGCACGGTCGCCTGGACGGGATGCTGCTCCTTCTAACATAGTTAGAAGTCCGAGCATATCCCGCTCCTCGCACCGTTCGCCACTGCCACCAACCACTCCAGCAGAAGCTTTGGCGAGAGCTCAATTGCTCCTAGACTACCCTCCAACAGCCGACAAGGTCGACGAATGGAGGGCCACCATCCAGAGTCTCATCGGCTTTGCCAACGGCGACGCTCCACGGCAGCCGAGTACATCGCTGCCGCGGCAGGACCGCCAAGCACAAGCTGGTGGCGAAGAAACTGGTGGAGATGCAACCACCATGCACTCTCCACCCCGAAGGCCAAGATCGCCAACTCGTCGGATCCACCTCGACAGCGACTCCACCGAATCATCGGATCCACGAGCTCGCCGCGATCAGCGCCAAGTTCTTCACGAACGACAACAAGAAGATGCTCGAACTCGCATCGAGCGCCGAAGAGAAGCGCGACGTCAATCCGACCAGCGCGCTGGGCCCTCTGTCGACATGCATGCGCCGGGGGAACCAGGCGACTTGCCGTACGCGGTAGGTTGCCCTGCGTTCACTCGTGAGCTGCGGCAAGTCCAGTGGCCCAGCAAGAAGAATTTCAAGCCAGACGTGCCAGAGAAGTACGACGGCAGGACGCATCCGTTGGAGTTCCTCAGCATCTACACCATCGCGGTGCAAGCTGCGGGGGGACGAGACGACAAGATCCTCGCCAACTACTTCCCGCTGGTACTCAAGCCCAATGTCAGATCCTGGCTCATGCACTTGCCGGACAACTCCATATCCTCTTGGGCAGATCTATGCCATCAGTTTGTCGGCGCCTTCACAGGCGGCCACAAGCCTCATGGCCAAGAGAGCGACCTTCATCTGCTCGCCCAGAAGGAAGGAGAGTCCCTGCGCAAGTACATTCAGAGATTCAGCCGTGTACACTACAACATCCCAGATGTCCACCCTGCCGCGGTAATCAGCGCGTTCCATCAGAACGTGCGAAACCGCAGGATGAGGGAGGAGATGGCAATGTGCAAGATCAAGGACGTCAGCGAGATGTATGCCCTGGCCGACAAGTGTGCACGTGCTGAGGAAGGGAGGAGACTCCCCGGGGAGAATGTAGAAGCAGGAGGATCTGATAGTGAGGAGGCTGCCCCGGCAAAGAAAAGTCGGTGGCGGAATAACAGAAAGAAGAAAGGCAAAGATGTGCTAGTTGTCGAGCAGTCCGGCAACGGAGGTGGCGCCAACAAAGCCAAAGTTAGTAGCTCCGGCAAGGAGGTTGCCGCTGGCACCGACTGCCAGGCTGTGGCGGCCGCCGACAAGCAGGACGGATCCAACAAACAGTACTGCAAGATCCACCGCACCAAGGGCCATGACCTCCAGAGTTGCAAGAAGGTCGAGCAGCTTGTCGAGCAGCAGAAGGCTGAATACGAGCGACGCGACAAGGAGAAAGCCCATGAAGGTGCTGGAGGAGCTAGCAAGAAACGCCCCGGCCAGGGAGGACGCCGCGGCAAGGCCAAGCAGCGGCAAGGAGACAGACCTCCCCGCGGCCGCAACAAGGATGAAGATGACGACGACGATGAAGATATGGAAGACGACGAGACCGATGAGCAGGAGTTCCAGAAAGCCACAGAGGTCCTCTGCGTTGACGGCGGTGCTTCTCTGCATACTTCGCACTGCCAACTCAAGCAGTGGATGCGGGAATTCAATGCAGCAGAACCATCCGTCGAGTCACGCAAGCCTCTGAAATGGTCCAGCACGCCTATCATCTTTGATATTGAGGACCACCCTGATCGCATAACTGCGGTCGGGTGCTTGCCGATGTTGGTTTCACCAACTATCCCCAACCTCAAGGTCACTAAGATGATAGTTGACGGCGGGGCCGGCTTGAACCTGATCTCCTCCGCGGTACTCCAGAAACTCCAAATCTCTGACAGCGAGCTTGAAGAGACTGGCACATTCCAAGGAATCAATCCAGGAAGGAGCAAGCCGAAGGGGAAGATCACGTTGCCGGTAACATTTGGCAGCGAGCTGAACTTCAGGACTGAGAGGGTCACTTTTGACGTTGCCGATTTTCCATTTCCTTACAATGGGATACTTGGCCGTCCAGCACTCGCCAAATTCATGGCTGCCTCTCACTATGCATACAACCTGCTGAAGATGCCAGGCCCGATAAGCGTCATCTCTGTCCCTGGCGACAAGAAGGATGCCCTTATCTGCGCCGACAAGATCTACCGGGAAGCAACAGCCGCAAAAGATCACAAGTCACTTGCCGCTGAAGCTCCCGGGGTGAAGAAGAAGACCAAGTCCGGCAAGAGTTCTGATGCCCACTCCGGCAAGCGCACCTCTTCGGAGTGCTGCGCTACCGTCGAGGACGCACCATCGAGCTCCACCGGCAAGTGTAAGAATACGATGGCAGCTCCACCAGAAACCAAGAAGGTGTCCGTAAAGGAGGACGGCACTGGTGGTACCTTCACCATCAGTGCCACTCTCGACCCTAAATAGGAAAGCGCGCTCGTTGCTTTCCTGCGGGCGAACGTCGACGTGTTTGCATGGCAACCGTCTGACATCCCCGGTGTTCCCAGGAAAGTAATTGAGCACCACCTAGCTATCTGTCCTCATGCGCGGCCCGTCAAGCAAAAAGTCAGGAAGCAGGCAGTGGAGCGCCAAGAATTCATTGCAGAAGAAATCAAGAAATTGGAAGCAGCAGGCCTTGTCAGAGGAGTACTCCATCCTACGTGGTTGGCCAATCCTGTAGTTGTACGCAAGGCAAATGGGAAATGGAGACTTTGTATCAACTTTACCGATGTTAATAAAGCTTGTCCCAAAGACCCATTTCCCTTGCCGCGCATCGACCAGATTGTTGACTCCACGGCCGGATGTGATCTGCTTTCATTTCTTGATGCATACTCAGGGTACCATCAGATCTTCATGGCAGAAGAGGATGAGGATAAAACCGCATTCATCACCCCATGTGGCACATACTGTTTTGTACGGATGCCTTTTGGGTTAAAGAATGCTGGTTCAACATTTGCAAGAGTAGTCCATGACGCTTTTGAGCCACAAATACACAGAAATGTGGAAGCCTACATGGATGACATAGTGGTCAAGAGCAAGGACAGAGCAACTCTGGTTCAAGATTTAGATGAGACCTTTGCAAATCTGCGCAAGATCAACCTCAAGCTCAACCCCGAGAAGTGCGTGTTTGGAGTCCCCTCCGGCAAGCTTCTCGGGTTCTTCGTGTCTCAGCGGGGAATTGAAGCCAATCCCGACAAGATCAAGGCCATTGAGCAGATTGAAGCACCAAAGCGCGTCAAGGATGTACGAAGACTTGCCGGTTGCGTGGCTGTTCTCAGCAGGTTTATCTCTAGGTCTGCTGAGCGCGCCCTGCCATTTTTCAAAATATTGAAAAAGGCAGGTCCAATGAAATGGACTCCGGAAGCGGAGGCTGCGCTGCAGAACTTAAAGAGGTACCTGTCCTCCACTCCAATACTTGTCGCACCTAAGCCACAAGAGAAGTTGCTGCTATATATAGCGGCAACCAATCAAGTGGTTAGTGCTGCGTTAGTAGCGGAGAGGGAGGCGGATGATGAGCTGGCAACCAAGGCAGATGCATCCAGCGACAAGCAGGGGGCTTCACCGGCAAGCTCTGGTCCCGACAAGGATGGATCTGCGCAGGCGTGCGAGAAGATGCAGAAGAGAATGGTGCAGCGCCCAGTTTACTTTGTCAGTTCCCTCCTGCAGGGGGCTAGGTCAAGGTACTCTGGTGTGCAGAAATTGCTTTTCGGCCTCCTCATGGCCTCGAGAAAGCTACGCCATTACTTCCAAGCACACGAGATCACAGTCGTCACTCGCTTTCCGCTGAAAAGGATACTGCAAAATCCAGAAGCAACAGGCGGGATTGTCGAGTGGGCACTGGAACTGTCAAGCTTTGGCCTCAAGTTTGAGAGTACTTCAACTATCCAAAGCAGAGCATTGGCAGAGTTCATAGCAGAATGGACGCCAACACAAGATGAAGAAATTCTAGAGATGAGCATCCCCGTCAAGGAAGCGAGCAAAGAGTGGCTGATGTACTTTGATGGTGCCTTCTCGCTGCAAGGCGCCGGTGCTGGTGTGCTGCTTGTCGCACCCACCGGAGAGCACCTCAAGTACATAGTCCAGATGCACTTTCCCAAGGAGCAATCAACAAACAATACAGCAGAGTATGAAGGTTTGCTTGCCGGTCTCAGGATCGCAGTAGACCTTGGGATCAAGAAGCTCATCGTCAGGGGTGACTCACAACTTGTCGTCCGCCAAGTGAACAAGGATTATCAGAGTCCGTTGATGGAAGCTTACGTTGATGAAGTGAGAAAACTAGAAGAGCACTTTGACGGCCTACAAATGGAACATGTTCCAAGAGCTCAGAACGATATTGCTGATGGCCTGTCGAAGTGCGCCACACTTAAGCTACATGTGGAACCAGGGATTTTCGTGCTCAAGCTAACTCAACTGACTGTAGCACCATCAACTGGACAGAACAAGAAGAGGAAGTTGGTTTCTGGTGACTATTTTCCGGCCGAGCTCCCCAAAGCCGCCACCAAGAAGGTCCCCAAGATCAACACCACGAGTGCTGAGGAGCAGTCTGCTCCGACAAGCCCTAGGGTTTGTTTCGTTGAAGCAGACGCTCCCGACAAGTTTTGCTCCGGCAAGCTTGACGGAGAACGTCAAGCTCCGGCTGAGCCGCAGGTTCTTGCCGTAGAAGCGGATGTTCCCGCAGCAATAGATGTGCCTTTTGTCCTTGTTGTCGAGCCGCAAGCTCCAGCATGGGCACAGCAGATTGTCCTTTTCCTTCAGACAGGAGAACTTCCCGAAGAGCAAGAAGAAGCGGAAAGAGTAGCCCAACAGTCAAGTATGTACTAGTTTGTCGACAACACACTGTACAGAAGAAGACTCAACGGTGTGAAATTGAAGTGTATTCACCGGGAAGATGGACAGAAGCTGTTGGTAGAAATACATGGAGGCATATGTGGTCACCACATTGGCGCAAGAGCACTTGCCGACAAAGCGTTCCGGCAAGGTTTCTTTTGGCCAACAGCCCTCCAGGATGCAACTGCACAAGTAACTAAGTGTGAAGCGTGCCAGTTCCATTCCAAGCAGATACACCAGCCAGCTCAAGCTCTCCAGACGATCCCTTTATCCTGGCCATTTTCGGTCTGGGGGCTCGACATCCTCGGCCCCTTTCCCCGAGCTGTCGGGGGCTTTGAGTACTTGTACGTAGCAATCGACAAGTTCACAAAGTGGCCAGAAGTGGAAGCAGTGAGGAAGGTGACAACACAATCAGCAGTCAAGTTCTTCAGGTCGATTGTTTGCCGTTTCGGGATTCCTAACAGGATCATCACCGACAATGGTACACAATTCACAAGCCGCACCTTCATGTAGTACGTCCAAGATCTTGGCGCCAAGGTCTGCTTCGCTTCTGTTGCTCATCCGAGAAGTAACGGTCAAGCGGAGAGGGCAAATGCTGAAGTGTTGCGCGGGCTGATGACCAGAACTTTCGATAGGCTGCACAAGTGCGGAAGAAACTGGATTGAGGAGCTACCGGTGGTTCTTTGGTCGATCAGGATGACGCCAAATCGAGCCACTGGCCAGACACCTTTCGCTCTAGTCTATGGAGCAGAGGCAGTTCTCCCCACGGAATCGTATACGGGTCACCTCGAGTGCTCGCTTATGATGAGCTTGAGCAAGAGCATCTGCGACAAGATGCTCCTTGAGGAGGACCGTCTTCAGGCCGTTGTACGAGCTGCTCGATTCCAGCAAGCTTTGCATCGCTACCATAGCCGCAAAGTTAGTGCCAGAAATCTCGAGGAAGGCGACCTTGTTCTTCGGCGCGTTCAGTCCGCCAAGAATTCCAACAAGTTGACGCCGAAGTGGGAAGGCCCTTACCGGGTGAAACGAGTCACTAGGCCTGGCGCTGTCTGCCTTGAGACCGAAGATGGCGTTCCGGTGAGCAATTCCTGGAACATTGAGCATCTTCGTAAGTTTTACCCGTAGGGCGCGGTTGTCGGAACCTGTTCCGGCAACCACCTTTTGTACAAGTCTTGCCAATGTTGCATGTAATCCTTTGTACAAAGCCGGGCGCAGACCCCGTGCATAAGTAAAGCTCATGTGTTCCGCACATCTTGTCAATTTCATGCTTTCTACTCTTTTTATTGCATGCATTATCTGACACTTTGTGCAGCACCTACCCCCGGTAAGCACTAACGAGCCGTAAGGCCGCATATCGTTATTTTCTCTTCTTTCTCTTTCTCAAAGAAAAGAAGGTTCCCCCGCACACAAGTTAGCCGGGGGGGAAGGAGAAGATAATGGTGTGGACCAAGTGTCGCTCGAGGAAATTTCGCCTTACCGGGAGGCAAACAACAGAAAAGCTAAGTTGTTAAATTTTGAGCAATCAGCTTTTAAATTTTTAAGTTATATTCCTTGAACGACCGTACTTTGTATGGAAAACCTGTGCGTGGAGGAACCAACTCGCAGCTAGTTGCGCCCTTACTTTGTTTCGAGTCCGCTCAACAACTTAAGTGAGCTGCGACTAGTTGCGACAAGGTTGCTTGCCGGAGGCAGCACCGCCAGCAGGCTGCTGACGTCCCGCACTCAGCGCTCGCGGCAAACTTGCCTGCGCCGACAAGTTCCCTAAAAGCGTAAGGAGAAAACATACAAAGGAAGGAATCAAGTAAAGGAAATAACATTGCAATCACTGCCCGAGATAGAATATATTACAAGATAGCTTGTCGCAGCTCTAATAAATTGTTCTCCTAACATGATCAGCAGCGACAAGGAAAAGATAAAATGGGCGGCCTAATCTACGCGATCGCCCTCAACCCTCTTGATCCCGCTCACCCTGTCCACGATGGGTGCGACAAGGGTCTTGAGCGCCTCCACATCAGCATCCGGCGGCAGGGACTTGAGGACGTTGGTGAGGTTGAGGCCTGGATTGCGGAAGGCCACCTTCATCAGCACCTTCTGAAGAGCTCCCGCGCAGATCTGGCGCGACTCTTTGGCCAGCTGCTTTGGGATCTCTTCCCGGAGTCGCTGGAGTGCTGTCACCACGCCCTTGAAGAACAAGCTGAGCTTGGCGCTGGGTTGGAGGTGCTCATTGGAGGAATATCCAAGATCCATCATCCCCAGCTCCGCCAGCTCCCTGTCAATGGTGGCGGCAATATTCACAAGACCCTCAGTCCAGTGCTCCACATTCTCTCTGAAGGTGCTCTGGGCAGCAGTAGCACTCGCCAGCAGTGCCTCGTCGGTCTTCATCTTCTCCAACAAGGCCACCTCCCGCTCCTTGGCGCCGTCCAGCGTCTGCATCAAAGTAGTCAGCTTAAGCTCGAGATCCGCGTTGGAATCCTTGGCGGCGCTGAGCTCCTTGCTCCTCTCGGAGAGACGGCCCTGCAGCTCGCCAAGAGTGTAGGCGTCCTTCTCGCGCTCATGCTTGAGTACAGCAAGCTCCTCGCCGCTCTTCTTGAGATTGGCCTCCAGCTGCGTCACCTTCGTCTCCAACTCCTTCTTGGCGGCCTCGGCAGCTGCGGCGGCGTCCTTTGCTTCCTTGAGGGCTCCGCCAAATGTTTGCTCGCGCGCGACAAGCTCCTCCTCATGGCTATCAAGATTGATCTTCCGCTGCGCCAGCTCGCCTTCTTGCGCCGACAGCCTCTCGGCGGCAAGCCGCTCTTGCTCTTCAACCTCAGCCTTCTCGAGGATGAAGGCTTTGCGCGCCTCAACGATTTGCTCCCGCTCCTCTGCCAAGGACCGGAGAGTTTCCTGATGGAGGCCCCGGAGCTCCTCCACGCGCTTCCCAATGTCTGCTCCCACCTTCACGACAAGCGCTTCTCGGGATTCCAGCTCGGCTTGTCAGGTGCGATAGAACGACAGAAGCTTCCGCAGCAACTGCTCCTCCTCAGACTCGCCGCTGCTGCTGCTTGGCGCGTCGACCAGCGTCAGCCCAGCGGAGGCGAGCAGCTCTTCGTCAAAGGTTTCTCCTTCGACCGGCGCCCTGGAGCTTGAAGCCCAGGGAAGTTTGATGAAGACGCCATCGCCGGCCTTCAAGTAGGCGCCGGGCTGGGGCTCTTTGGAGCCCGGCGCAGCGGCAGCGGCGGAGGGTTCGGCGGTCGGTGTAGCGCCTGGCGATCCTGCAGCCTCGGGGCCGTCAGTGCGATCGCCGGACCCCTCGCCAGCTTCTGCGGCGGCAGCCTTGGCGGCCTCCTCGCCGGCGGGCTCGTCAGCGCCGGATTCTTCCTCGACGACGACGACGTCGTCAGTATTGCCGCGCGCGTCCTCCTCGCCGGCGACCCCGGCCTCCATTGGCTCTATGGCAGACGGATCTAATGATCGAAAAAGAAAGAAAAGTCAAGCAGATATTCAAAAAGAAAATCAGAAGAAGAACGCAAGGGCAGTTTTCAAGCAAAAGGATTACCTGCACTTGGATCTGCAGCCATGGTCTCAGCTGCCGAAGGGTCGCTGGCGCCGCCCCTTGCCGGAGAACTGACCCTTGCCGGAGATGCCTCCCTTGTCGGAGAACACTCCCTTGCCGGGGGATCCTCCCTTGGCGGTGTAGTCGAAGCATATGGCATGTCGGGAGCGGCTTCAGGGCACTCCTGGTGGGGCTGCTCTGCTTCTACACAAATCAACAGTCAGATATCAGCAAATAAAGAGCACCCATGCACGCCTAACTGCAGGAGAAAAACCATATACTTATGCTTTGAGCTACGTTGGGGGCTGCTTTGGTGAAGGGTTGCCGGGTCCGGCAAGGTGGTCTCGGGCACGCCTCTTGCTGCCGCGGTGGGTTCATCCTCGATGACACCCACCGGGACCTTGGCTCTCTTCGACGCTCTCTGGGCCAGCGTCCTGAAAAGGAATCGATTCAAAGTAAGGCAAATTAGATACAAGACAAAGCAACAGATTGAAGAACTACAAGTACAGCAAAAAGATCATACTCTTCTTCTTCCTCGGAGCTGAGCGCGGAGAGATCGAATTCCGGTTCGCCTCCGGTGCGACGAGCTGGAAGAGTAGGTTCCCTTGGCCGCTTGGCAGGTAAAGGAGCTGTGGTCTCGGAAGGACCCGCTCCAGTCGCTGCAGCAGCGTGAGGTGCTCCCGCGGCAACAGTGCTTGCCGCGGTGGAGCGCGTCGCGCGGCGCGACGGCTGTTGGCCCGTCTGCCGCCCCGCTGCTTCTCCGGCCTTGCGGAGACGCCTTCTTGGTGGAGCTGTGGACTCCGCTCGCGGCAAGCTGCTTGAAGGTGGGGAGGAGGCGCTTTCGGCGGGCTCGCTCGGCTCAACGTCGAGCTCGCTCGGCTCAACGTCGGGCTCGGCATGCTCTTCCTCGCCGGCAAGCTCCTCTCGATAGACAAGGCTTGCCGCCTCTGCTGCCTCTGCTTCCTCCACGGTGAATCCAAATTCGCCCGCGGCAGCAGCTGCTGCCGCCTCTTCCAACCTGGTGGCGATGCGCTGCATCTCGTCATCAGTAGTGTCGTGGGTGAGGCTCTTCTGCTCGTCGGGGCGGATCGGCACTTCTTCCAAGCTGTCGAAGAACACTCGCACGACGTCATCTGCAGGCTCTTGCCAGGTTGGAACAATCCCATGCGAGTCGCACAACGACATCATTGCACGGATGCGGTCAAGCGAGGAATTGTTGCACAATGGAACGACTCCCTCGGCAACCTGAACCATTCGGGATGATCAGGGTTGTGCTTGAACAGCTCCAGGAGCATCGCATCCAACTCCAAGACAGTGAAATTGAAGTTGAGGCCCGGGCGCAGCCTCATGATATCCGCCGCATTCTGGAACTCCCAAGCAGGTCTCCTCCTTTCCTGCAAGGGGGCGATGCGGCGGCGAAGGAAATCTGCGCCAACGGCGCCTACAGTGAGTCTGGCAAGCCTGAGGCGCAGGATCCGGGTGACGGCAATCTTCAATCTAGCATCTTCCAGCGCCAAGTTGCTCCAATCGTTGCCGCGCACTATTGGGGTTTGGCGCTGGGCGGTAAAGGGCTGCGGGTTCTCCTCTACAATCCAACACCAATCTGCCCTCCATTCCTCCCACTTGCTGCGGAGCTCTCCCTCCAGATATGCTTCCTTCTTGCCGATCCTTGAGATCCAAGCAATTCCTCCGGCAAGAGGCTCTCCTCTCTCTACTCGAGGCATGAAGAAATTGTAACACCCCGGAAGTAACTTTCCATATTTGTAACTCCAACTCTTGCCATTTTCGGCATTGATATATGATATTCCCTCCGTGGTTGGGTTTTCTTCATTTTGCATTTTGTCCGTGTCATGCATTTTATATTATGTCATCATGTGCATCGCATTTGCATACGTGTTCGTCTCATGATTCCGAGCATTTTTCCCGTTGTCCGTTTTGCAATCCGGCACTCCTATCTCCCCCGGCGGTCCCTTTTACGTTTTTCCGTGTGCGGGTATTAAACCGTCTCGAAATGGACCGAGGTTTGTCTAGTGGCCTTGGTATAACACCCGGAGACCACCGGTCAAGTTTCGGGTCATTTGGAGCTCGTTTGGTACTCCAACGGTTAACCGCTCTCTCGCAAGGCCTCTTTTAAGTTGCAGCCCAACACCCCTCCAAAACAGCCCAATAACCCATCTAAGTCACCTCCATGCTCTCCGTCGTTCGATCACGATCGTGTGGGCGAAAACTACACCTCATTTGGACTCTCCTAGCTCCCTCTATGCCTATTTAAGCAAACCTCCCCCGAAATCCGGATCATCTTCCTCCCCGAAACCCTAAAAAACCTCCCCGCGCGCGCCGGACGTGTCCGCCCGCGCCGGAC
>LR880972.1:195138568-195169576 GCA_904067115.1 Aegilops sharonensis | reverse complement strand
CAGGGAAGAAAACATCTATCGATAGCCTGTCCTACGGTAACGGACACTTGGAGTTGTATCCCGATCGATACAACTAGAACTGGTTACTTGAGATGAGACATGGATATGAGCATTGGATTGTGATGATAACTGGATAGTATGGCTCTGGGATTTCTTTCTCGCAGGGAGTCGAGAAAGGATCTCTGGCCGAGGTTGATAACACTACTGCTACTTTAAGTTATGTTACTCTACTCCCTCTTGTTTGCTGCAAGATGGTGGTTTCCGGAAGATGCTAGTCTTCGTTAGGACTAGGCCTTCTCTCTATTCTGGCATTCTGCAGTTCAGTCCACTGATATGGCCTTTACACATAAATCCTTGCATATGTAGTGTAGCTCCTTGCTTGCGAGTACTTTGGATGAGTACTCACGGTTGCCTTGTTTCCCCTTTTTCCCCTATCTCTATTCGATTGCTGCAATCAGACGATGGAGACCAGGATCCAGACGCCACCGCCTACGACGACTACTACTCTGGAGGCGCCTACTACTACGTGCAGCCCGCTGACGACGACCAGGAGTGACCTAGGAGGATCCCAGGCAGGAGGCCTGTCCTCTTTCGTTCTGTATCCCAGTTTGTGCTAGTCATCTTATGGCACCTTGTTTAACTTATGTCTGTGCTCAGATATTGTTGCTTCCGCTGACTCGTCTATGATCGAGCACTTGTATTCGAGCCCTCGAGGCCCCTGGCTTGTATTATGATGCTTGTATGACTTATTTTATTTGTAGAGTTGTGTTGTGATATCTTCCCGTGAGTCCTTGATCTTGATCGTACACATTTGCGTGCATGATTAGTGTACGATTGAATCGAGGGCGTCACACCCGCGCAGCCGCCGCTCCCGCACCTGCGCCGCTGCACCGCCGCCGGAGCCGCCGCATCCCGCGCCGCCTCGCACCACCTCGCCCTGCCTCGCCAGAGCCGGAGCCGCTCGCCGCTGCTGCTGATCTGCCGCTGCCGCTCGAGCCGATCCGCTGCCGGTTTTCGATAAAAACCGCACGAACCGGTAATAAACCGCCCCGGTGCGGTTTATTCTTTTTAGATTTCCTTCGGTTTTCTTTTTAGCCGGTTCTATTATTTAGTTAGGTTATTTAGTAAACGATTCGTTCGTTTAGGTTCTGTAGCGAACATATTCTTTAGATTAGTTTTGTTAGCGAGCGTTCGCGCGATAGACTTTTCTTTTTATTTTTTATTTTTATTCCAGGGACCTAGTTGTAGTTGTTTTATTTTACAGTTTAGCCCCTGATCTTTAAGCGGTCACAACTTTTTTGCTCGTTTGTCAAAATCCAACGAAACAAACGCCCACTTTTTCATTATGATCCCCTCTTTCCATTAAAACAACTTAAACATGTTTTTGAAAGTTTTAAAATTTGAATTCAAACAGATTTGTATTTTAACTTCGTTTGATCGTAACTTGAGTTTTATAACTCCGTTTGAGTTGATTTTTATGCTAATTGAAGCTCTTGACCTAAACTTTCTAATAAGGACAAATACACTTAATTTTGGTACTGTTAGAACTTGTTTTATGTTGCAAGGGTTATTTGCTTGGTTTTGGTGTTTCCCAAATGGCCTTTTTCGTTTTTTCCTATCTTCTGAGTGATTGCTTATGTGTGTTTACTATTGCTTGCTTACGATAGATTGACCGGAGTGTGACGAGTAGAACTATCAGGAGTTAGGAGTGCGGGTCATCTCATCAACTGTACAAGGCAAGTTCATATTTTGATTATATCCCTTTCATACCCAGTTTTTGTCCATTAGTTTCACCCTCAAACATTGCATGAGTAGGATCTGATTAATATGTGGGTTTTGGGAAGTAGTTGATGGGGTAGGAACCTATTTTCACGCATTCAAACCTTGGGAATTACTTTTACGTTATGCTCATACTGCTATGATATGCTCGTTGAGGGAGTCCTGGATTAGGGGGTGTCCGGATAGCTGGACTATAACCTTTGGCCAGACTCCTGGACTATGAAGATACAAGATTGAAGACTTCGTCCCGTGTCCGGATGGGACTTTCCTTGGCGTGGAAGGCAAGCTTGGCAATACGGATATGTAGATTTCCTCCCATTGTAACCGACTCTGTGTAACCCTAGCCCTCTCCGGTGTCTATATAAACCAGAGGGTTTTAGTCCGTAGGACGAACAACAATCATACCATAGGCTAGCTTCTAGGGTTTAGCCTCTCTGATCTCGTGGTAGATCTACTCTTGTACTACCCATATCATCAATATTAATCAAGCAGGAGTAGGGTTTTACCTCCATCGAGAGGGCCCGAACCTGGGTAAGAACATCGTGTCCCTTGTCTCCTGTTACCATCCGCCTAGACGCATAGTTCGGGACCCCCTACCCGAGATTCGCCGGTTTTGACACCGACATTGGTGCTTTCAATGAGAGTTCCTCTGTGTCGTCACCTTTAGGCTCGATGGCTC
Organism: Aegilops sharonensis; assembly: GCA_904067115.1. Classification (NCBI taxonomy): domain Eukaryota; kingdom Viridiplantae; phylum Streptophyta; class Magnoliopsida; order Poales; family Poaceae; genus Aegilops; species Aegilops sharonensis. The sequence goes on along the minus strand of LR880972.1, from coordinate 195,167,118 downwards.
CTCCGATCATGAACAATGATGTGGTCCAGGGCGATACTTTTCTCCCCGGACAGATCTTCGTATTCGGCGGCTTTGCACTGCGGGCCGATTCGCTTGGCCGTCTGGAGCAGATCGAAGGCTACGCCCCTAGCCATCAGGTCAGATTTGGAAGTTTGAACTACACGGCTGACGTCCGCGGAGACTTGATCTTCGACGGGTTCGAGCCACAGCCGAGCGCGCCGCACTGTCACGATGGGCATGATCTAGCTCTGCCATCGAACAGTGCCCTGAAGGCCGCACCAGTGTCCGCTCCGACCCTTAGCTCGGAGCCGACTGCGCCAATCGAGGACGGGTGGCTGGACACCGCCTCGGGGGCTGCAATCTCTATGGCGATCGAGCCAAACACCAGCCATGTCCTTTGCGAAGCTCGTGACTCCAAGGTGCCGGACTCCTCTCCGGACTCCAAACCTTCCGCGCCCCTGACAATCGAATCTGATTGGGCGCCAATCATGAAATTCGCCGCCGCGGACATTTTTCAGCACTCGCCCTTCGATGACATCCTGAATTCACTAAAGTCTCTCTCTTTATCAGGAGAGCCCTGGCCGGACTATGGTCAGCAAGGTTGGGATGTGGACGACGAAGAAATTCAAAGCCCACCCACCACCCACTTCGTAGCCACTATCGATGATTTAACCGACATGCTCGACTTCGACTCCAAAGACATCGACGGTATGGACGCCGATGCAGGAGACGACCAAGAACCAGCGCCTATAGGGCACTGGAAGGCCACCTCGTCGTATTACATATACATGGTGGACACCCCAAAAGAAGGGAAGGGCGATGGAACAACGAAGGATGACCCCTCCAAGAAGCAGCCTAAGCGCCGGAGTCAGTGGCGCCGCTCTAAATCCCGCCAAAGCAAAAACGACGATTCCGGCACGGGAGATAATAACAACCCGGACAGTGCCGAAGATAACCCCCTCTAGCAGGATTCAGCACAGGAGGATGGAGAAGCCAGCCCTCATGAGAGAGCGACAGAGAGAGAGGTAGAGGACGGTAATTACATGCCTCCCTCCGAAGACGAGGCAAGCCTCGACGACGATGAATTTGTCGTCCCTGAGGATCCCGCCGAACAAGAGCGTTTCAAACGCAGGCTTATGGCCACAGCGAGAAGCCTCAAGAAAAAACAGCAACAACTTAGAGCTGACCAAGACTTGCTAGCCGATAGATGGACTGAAGTCCTTCCGGCCGAAGAGTACGAACTCGAACGCCCCTCCAAGAGCTACCCAAAGCGCAGGCTGCTACCCCGATTAGAGGAGGAAGCTCATAAACCTACATCACCAGCGCATGACGCGGCCGACCAACCACCTCGTGGCCGCGACAGAGAGGCCTCTCAGCCTTCCACTCAAGCCGCACCCCAGCGTCGCTCCAAAAATACCAAGGCACGGGGAAATGCGCCAGACCTGCGAGATATATTGGAGGATAAGGCAAGTCAAACAAGATCAATCTACGGATTGCATGGGCGCCCCACGACACGTGACGATAACCGTCATGCCGGATATGGCAATTCCGGCCGGGCCGAACACAGTATACAAAGCTCATTTGAGCTACGTCGCGATATAGCCCAGTACAGAGGCGCCGCACACCCACTATGCTTCACAGATGAAGTAATGGATCACCAAATCCCCGAGGGTTTCAAACCCATAAACATCGAATCATACGATGGCACAATAGATCCTGCGGTGTGGATCGAGGATTATCTCCTTCATATCCACATGGCCCGCGGTGATGATCTACACGCCATCAAATACCTCCCACTCAAGCTTAAAGGACCAGCTCGGCATTGGCTTAACAGCTTGCCAGCACAGTCAATTGGTTGTTGGGAGGACCTGGAAGCCGCATTCCTCGACAATTTCCAGGGCACCTATGTGCGACCACTAGACGACGATGACCTAAGCCACATAATTCAGCAGCCAGAGGAATCGGCCGGACAATTCTGGACACGGTTCCTAACCAAGAAAAATCAAATAGTCGACTGTCCGGACGCAGAGGCCCTCGCAGCCTTCAAACATAACATCTGTGACGAGTGGCTTGCCCGGCACCTAGGACAGGAAAAGCCGAAATACATGGCAGCCCTCACAACACTCATGACCCGCTTTTGCGCGGGAGAAGACAGCTAGCTAGCTCGTAGTAATAACATGACCAAGAGCCCTGGTAATTCGGATATCAAGGATAGCAATGGCAGGTCGCGTCGCAACAAGCACAAGCGCCGCATTAACGGCGACAATGCTGAGGATACGGCAGTTAATGCCGGATTCAGAGGCTCTAAACCCGGTCAGCGGAAAAAGCCATTTAAAAGAAATACTCCGGGCCCGTCCAGTTTGGATCGAATACTCGATCGCTCGTGCCAGATACACGGCACCCCCGAAAAACCAGCCAATCACACCAACAGGGATTGTTGGGTGTTCAAGCAGGCAGGCAAGTTAAATGCCGAAAACAGTGACAAGGGGCTCCATAGCGATGACGAGGAGGAGCCCCGGACGTCGAACAATAGGGGACAGAAGGGCTTCCCCCACAAGTGCGGACGGTGAACATGATATACGCAACCCACATACCCAAAAGGGAGCGGAAGCGTGCACTCAGGGATGTATATGCGTTCGAGCCAGTCGCCCCAAAAAGTTCAACCCATGGTCCTCCTGCCCGATCACCTTTGATCGAAGGGACCACCCCACTAGCATCCGCCAAGGCGGATTCGCCGCATTGGTTCTAGACCCAATCATTTACGGCTTTCACCTCACTAGAGTCCTTATGGATGGCGGCAGCAGCCTGAACCTGCTTTATCAGGATACAGTGCGAAAAATGGGCATAGATCCCTCAAGGATTAAACCCACAAAGACAACCTTTAAAGGCATCATACCAGGTGTAGAGGCCAACTGTACAGGCTCAGTTACACTAGAGATGGTCTCGGATCCCCGGATAAGTTCCGAAGCGAGGAGTTAATCTTCGACATAGTCCCGTTCCGCAGTGGCTATCATGCACTGCTCGGACGAACCGCATTTGCAAAGTTCAATGCGGTGCCGCACTACGCATACCTCAAGCTCAAGATGCCAGGCCCTCGAGGAGTCCTTACGGTCAATGGAAACACCGAACGCTCTCTCCGAACGGAGGAGCATACGGCGGCCCTCGCGGCGAAAGTACAAAGTAGCCTCTCAAGGCAATTCTCCAGTCCGGCTATTAAACATCCGGACACCGTCAAGCGCGCCCACAGTAACCTACAACAAGACCGCCTGGCACGTTCCGAGCACGCGTAGCAATGTGGCCCCAACCCCAGCCCTCGGGAAATTGCGAAACCAGTACTACGCGCACATAATTACGCTCTGAAAATACCATGGGCATAGGGGGAGGGGCACGACCACGACATGCCCAAAATGCGGCTCAACCGCACTAGGGGCTCCCGATTTTGTCATTCTTTTTTCTTACTTTCAGGACTCCACTCTCCGGAAGGCCTGTTCGGCAGTACAATCGCCGAACACACGATGCAACAGCTAGGGAGGCAGAAAGCTACGTCGAATGTCAAGGTGGTCTCTATAACGAGCTAAATACCTATCTTACATACCATCCCGCAGCTCGCCCCTGGAGGGGGACATGTCAAATAGTCCCATCTCTTGCTTATCGCACTATTTGTATCGTTCTGCTTTTACCGCAGCTTTTTCGAACAAACAATACATAGCTTTTGTCTATTATTGCATTCCTTTTTATGTGAATATGTTCAGTTATGACATTATGAAACCGTACACTTTGGTACGGCCAATACACCAGGGGATTAAGTACCCCAGAATATGGTGTGAGAAGTCCGAACACTCTCACGAGTGCGGCACCCCGAACTTATAGCATTATATGCATCGGCTCCGAAACATGTCTTGGGTCAATAGTTGGGTTTGCCCGGCTCCCATGTTTTGGTACCTTACGTTCCGTTATATTGGCTAAGGTAGCGCTGGGAGAACTACTGCGATTGTGCCCCGGTTGAGCTGGTTTAAGCACCTCAGTAGAGAAAGCTAAAACTGACCGTCATGATAGAGCGAGAGCTGGTCGCTGTTCGAGAGGTTTCGAGTCCCTAAAGACTTATGCCGCTTAGAGCGAGGAGCCGGCTTTGTCCAGCCTAGGCGTGGATAGCGCCCCGAACTCGGTCTTCCGAATACTAGGGGCTTCGCTGAAATTTAAAATAATAGAATTCTATGGCTAAGTGAGAGTGATAGAGCATTACAGTCTGATTGCCTTGTTCGTTGTGCTGTGCGCCTCCCTCGAAGGACCCAAGAATGGGAACAAGAGCGCTCAGGTTTATCCCGAACACCCCAGCACTCGTTTCATGGGGGCAGAAGCCGATGACTCGCCATCTCTCAGATTTAATAAATGACCGCACAGAAGGTAATATTTTAAATTCAAAAAGCGTTGCTTAGCGCATATGAACAAGTTTTCAGCGCGCAGGATAACACGAGCGAGTTTACTCATAAATTACATCCTTGGAACATTCTTCCGCCACAAGGCGGGCACCCTTCAGGACGCCCTCATAATACGTCTCGGGCTTGCGATGCTCCTTGCCCTGCGGTGGCCCATCTGTCACCAGCTTCTCAGCATCCATCTTGCCCCAGTGCACTTTAACACGGGCAAGGGCCCTACGGGAGCCTACGATGCATACAGAGCGCTTGATGACCTCAAGTCGTGGACAGGCATCCGCCAGCCGCCTCACCAGCCCAAAGTAGCTCCCAGGCATGACCTCCCCAGGCCATAGCCGGACTATAAGGCCCTTCAGAGCCTGTTCGGCCACCTTACGGAGCTCGATCAGCTGCTTCAGCTGGTCGCTCAAGGGCACCGGGTGTCCGGCCTCAGCATACTGAGACCAGAACACCTTCTCCATCGAGCTCCCCTCCTCGGCCCGGTAGTAGGCGGCAGCGTCGGACACACTGCGGGGCAAATCTGTGAATGCTCCTACAGAGCTCCGGACTCGGGTAAGTAACAAGTAATTCACTTTCACGTGCTTGCTTTGCATAAAGAATGCCTTACCCGCCGCTATCTTCTTCATCGCTTCAATTTCCTGGAGGGCTTTTTGGACTTCGGCCTTGGCAGATTTGGCGCTCTCAAGGCCAGAGGCAAGCTCGTACTCTCGAGTCTTTGAGTCAAGCTCCAAACTCTCGTGTTTTTTCACGAGAGCCTGGAGCTCTTGCTGCGCCTCCGCCACCCGCGCCTCCTGCTTTTCTCATTCGATGCGCTCCACGGCCGCATTTTCTTCGGCCTTGGACAGCGCTTTCTTCAGGGTTGCCACCTGGGTTGTGGCCCCTGTAATACTCATGTTGGTCCTGTCATTTTTTGCAACCACATCTTTTTTATATATTTACATAAGGTATTACTTACCTTCCTTGTCCTCGAGCTGCTTCTTGGCAAGGCCGAGCTCGTTCTCGGACCGCTCGAGGCTCTGCTTCAATGCATCAACCTCCGCAGTCAGTGTGGTAGATGTCAGCAGCGCGGCCTGCATTCCCATATTGACATACTTATGTTAGACTCCTGCGTTTATCTTTTAGATCCTCAGTTCGGCTTTTCTTTCCGAACATCAAAAAATGGCTTCAGTGGATTCATTGCATATTTGCCTCTGGGAAATCCTCAGTTCTTCTCAACGGGAACCCCGAGCGCCAATTCCAATGCAGGTGTGGAGTCCGACAAGGGGATCCCTTGTCGCCCTTGATCTTTGTGTTAGTAGCCGACTTGCTTCAAATGGCCATTAATGAGGCTCTGGATAACAATCTCTTGCTTCGCCTGATCCCACACGCACCTGGCGAGGATTATCCGGTCATTCAATACGCGGACGACACCATAATTGTCCTGCCGGCCTGCCAGGTACAGGTCTCTCGCATGAAACAAATTCTGACTGATTATGCGGCCTCGATCGGTCTAAAAAGCAACTTCCATAAGTCAACCATGATTCCGATCAACACATCCCATGACAAGTGCCAATCGTTAGCGGATCTTTTTGGTTGTGCCACTGCCAGCATGCCCTTTACCTATCTTGGCCTGCCTCTTGGCACGACCAAGCCAACAGTGCTTGATATGGCTCCAATGGTTTGCAAAGCTGAACGCAGAATTACTGCTGCCATGTCCCTTATGTCTTATGCTGGGAAACTGGCCCTTGTCAACTCCCTCATCACGGCTCTTGCGATCTATCCCATGGGGACTCTAAAGCTTCCGCCTAAGATTTTAGAGCAACTGGATAAAATCAGAAGGCATTGCTTGTGGAAAAAGAAGACCGAAGCTGGGGAGAAATGCACACCACTGGCTGCTTGGGACATGATCTGCCGACCCAAAAAATGTGGTGGTCTAGGTGTTCTAAACCTGCGTATCCAAAATGATGCCCTACTTCTCAAAATGTTGCACAAGTTCTACAATCACCACGACACTCCATGGGTTAACCTAATCTGGCATACCTACTATAATGACATTGTCCCGTATGCAGCTGACCCTTCCGGATCATTTTGGTGGAAAGACCTAGTCAAGCTCATGCCAACTTACCGTGGGGTCACAAACGTTCAAATCAACTGCGGCTCTGCGGCCCTGTTCTGGAAGGATATGTGGAACAACTCCATCTACACCTCATCCTTCCCCAGAGCTTTCTCCTTTTCCACCAACGCTGATATCTCAGTTCAGGAGTTCTTGTCAACCACGGATCTGGCTACAACCTTTCAACTCCCGCTCTCCATGCAAGCCGATGATGAACTACGTCAAATCCAGAGGGAGGTTTCTCAGATTGTTCTAACTGGCTCTACGGATCAATGGATTTGTGTATGGGGAGACCAGTCTTTCAAGACCTCTGCCTACTACAACTTTGTCTTCCGAGATGTGATGGCACATGAGGGGTTCAAATGGCTCTGGAAGGCCAAATCGATCCCTAAGATCAAAGTTTTTGGCTGGTTTTTGCTCTCTGACAGACTCAATATGCGCAACATGCTCAGTAGGCGACACTACAATATTGGCGATAACCTGGATTACCTTCTATGCAACCAACACATTGACGAGACTGTGGAACATCTGTTCTTTCGCTGCCCTTTCAGTTCAACCTGCTAGCAATACTTGGGAATTCATTGGCCAACACAGGGTAACAAATTGGATTTGATTTCACATCTAAAAATGAGACACAGGCGCAAGATGATCGTGGACATCTTCCTCGTTGCTGCATGGAGCCTCTGGAAGGAACGTAACAATAACTACTTTCAACATGTGACCCCTACGGTCACCTCCTGGCGGACACGCTTCAAGAAAGACTTCTCTGATATTGGTCATAGGCTACCACCACATAAGAAACACTTAGTGACCGCTTTTATTACTAATCTTGACTAACCACTCCCTTGTAACCACCTCAATCCCCCCCTTGTAAACATCATGTAACACCACCATTTATTTATATATATATATATGCAGTAGGAAGCTCTCCTACTGTCTCAATTTTCAAAAAAAAAGGTGACGTTGGTTCGAGCCGGATCTGTCGATCACTCGACTGCCGTCCCTGGCGTCACAGTCGACCGACGAACCTGGACTTCAGGTGCCTTCCCGCCCAGTTCCTTGTCCTTCCTCCTACTCCCACTCAGAGGTACTTCTTCTTCATCGTCCGGGAGCACAACAATGTCTCGTGGAAATGCAATAAACAGAGAAAGTCATAAGGATAACTGGCAAACCATCCAATCGACCAAATAAATTCGAATCGGGCAGACTTACCGGCTTTGGAGGTAGCGGCGTCGTCAGTTTCCTCGTCGTCTGGAGTCTTGTCAATGTCCATATCAGTCGAAGCTGAGGTCGGGCTATAAAGGTTCATCATCCACTCGGTCAGAACAAGAAAACCGGTCGGAACCAGAAAACCGGTCGGAACAAGAAAATCGGTCGGAACAAGAAAATACGAGAAGAACGTTTACCCAGAAGCAACAAGGACGTCCATCTTGATTCTAGGCAAGGTCTTTCGAGCCTTTGAAGGATTAATTTTGGGCTGCTTGGTGACCTTCTCAGCCAATTCTGGAGTCGAGGACCGAGCGCGCTTGTGAGGTGGAGCATTCGACGCCACANGTAGGAAACTCTCCTAATGTCTCAATTTTCAAAAAAAAAATCAAACTGAGCATCAGGGGCTACTGTCTATGCGGTAATATTTTTACATATCTTAAATACATACCTCAAAACCTGTTAGAAGGCTGGCATAGGCTTCAGTCAGCCCGCTCTTAGCGGACTGAACCTTCAGGATCACCGCACTCATAATAGTACGGTGCTCCTCATCGATGGAGGCGCCGTTAAGCACCTCCAACAAATTATTCGGTGCCTCCGATTGGACAGAGGTCACCGGCGTCGTAGGCTTGCCCTTCTTACTAGGGGCCGCCTGCCAGACTCCGGAACCACTGAAGGTTCCGATGCGCTGTCTGGCCCAGGGCCGGACTTGGAGCCCTTGGGGGTTTTGTCCCCTTTGCGCCTGGAGTCCGGGAGGTCGCCTTGCGGCGCCTCCAGGGCCACCTCCTCCTGGCTTGGACCCTTTTGGGACTCCACCTCGGCATCATCTGCAGGGCGAGGGGAGGAGGCAGTCGGAAGTAAAGTGCTATTCACATCCGACGAGCTTAAGGAGCCGCTCGACGACATGCCGACCTGGGCTCGGGGCGGACCGCATGATTATACTCGGCGTCAGAAGATACTGTGCAATAAAGGAACTCCATGAGTTATGCTAGTATCCGGATACTTACGATTTTGCCAGGGGCTTGGCCCTGGATGGCCACTCCTCTTCGCCATCGTCGGCGTTGGTGGAGTAGTCCGGAGGAAGGGTCCTTCCCTTCTTGGACCCTCCGCCCCGCCCCCCCCCCCCCCCAGTTGGGGCGGCCTCTCTTTTATTCTCTCCCCCCGCTGGGGGAGAGACCTCTCTTTCCTCCTCCTCGTTTTCGTGGGAGGAGTCCGCCTCGGAGTCATCGGACGATGTGTCCGACACCACCAGGCGCCGGGAACACTTTTGAATTATCGTGGCCTTCTGCTTGGCCTTCTTCTCCGGCACCACGTAAGGTGCCGGAACCAGCAGCCCTGTCAAGCGGGCGTCCACTGGGTCTTCGGGCAAGGGAGCCGGACAGTTGATCTGCCCGGACGTCTTCTGCCAATCCTGTCAAAGGTAAGGGAGTTTAGATCCCGCATAGAGTCAAACTATGAAAAACAAGTATCCCGTAAAGGGTAAAATAGCTTACCGCGTTGGCTTGATGCTGCACGCTGAATCAACGATCCTCGGTAGCGGATGCGGGAGCCTCGATGCCCTTGAACAACACCTTCCAGGCGTCTTCGTACGTAGTGTCGAAGAGCCTGCTCAGGGTTCAGTGTTGTGCCGGATTAAACTCCCACAAGCTGAAAGCCCGTTGTTGGCACGGGAGGATCCGGCGGATGAGCATGACCTGGACTATGTTGACGAGTTTGAGCTTCTTGCTCACCAGGTTTTGGACACAGGTTTGGAGTCCGGTCAGCTCTTCCAAATTACCCCACAACAGGCCCTTCTCTTTCCAGGAAGTGAGCCGCGTGGGGATGCCAGATCGGAATTCGGGGGCCGTTGCCCATTCAGGGTCACGCGGCTCGGTGATGTAGAACCACCCCGATTGCCACCCCTTTATGATCTCTATGAAGGAGCCCTCGAGCCATAGGACATTGGGCATCTTGCCCACCATGGCACCTCCGCACTATGCTTGGCGGCCGCCCACTACCTTCGGCTTGACATTGAAGGTCTTCAGCCATAAGCCGAAGTGGAGCTGGATGCAGAGGAAGGCCTCGCACACGACGATGAACGCTGAGATGTTGAGGATGAAGTTCGGGGCCAGATCGTGGAAATCCATGCCGTAGTAGAACATGAGCCCCCGGACAAATGGGTGAAGTGGGAAACCTAGTCCGTGGAGGAAATGGGTGAGGAACACCACCCTCTCATGGGGCCTGGGGGTGGGGATGAGCTGCCCTCATCTAGGAGCCGGTGCGCGATGTCGTTGGACAAGTATCCGGCTTTCCTCAGCTTTTTGATGTGCCCCTCCGTGACGGAGGAGGCCATCCACCTGCCTCCCGCTCCGGACATGGCTGGAGAAGGTTGAGGTGGGAAGTGCGGACTTGGGCGCTCGAGCTCGAGTGCGCGGAAATGGATAAGTGAAGGAGGAAGAAGGCGTAGATGGGAAAGGCGGATCCTTATCCCCTTATATGGGCGGACGAAACTACGTGCCCCCACCAGCCTGGTAAAACTCGCTTATCTCCCAAGCGCCGTAATTAATGGCATGGTTGGGTTACCCACGCCCGTATTGATGAGAATCCCGGAATAAGGGGACACGGTCTCTGCTTCGATAAGACGTGCCAGGGAAACCGCCTCGCTAAACGCGCTGAGGTGGGACAGTAAAACGATTCGAATAAAGGCATGGCTGCGGTGTGATGTCACGCTGCGGAATACGTCAACAGATTGGATTTGTGTAAATATTATTCTCTCTACAATGGTATGTGGAACTTATTTTGCAGAGCCGGACACTATCCTTGTGTTCAAAATCTTCTATGAAGTATTCGGAGGAGGAACCCGCCTTGCAATGCCGAAGACAATCTGCGCGCCGGACTCGTCGTCATTGAAGCCTGGTTCAGGGGCTACTGAGGGAGTCCTGGATTAGGGGGTGTCCGGATAGCCGGACTATAACCTTTGGCCGGACTCCTAGACTATGAAGATACAAGATTGAAGACTTCGTCCCGTGTCCGGATGGGACTTTCCTTGGCATGGAAGGCAAGCTTGGCGATACGGATATGTAGATCTCCTCCCATTGTAACCGACTCTATGTAACCCTAGCCCTCTCCGGTGTCTATATAATCCGGAAGGTTTTAGTCCGTAGGACGAACAACAATCATACCGTAGGCTAGCTTCTAGTGTTTAGCCTCTCTGATCTCGTGGTAGATCTACTCTTGTACTACCCATATCATCAATATTAATCAAGCAGGAGTAGGGTTTTACCTCCATCGAGAGGGCCCGAACCTAGGTAAAAACATCGTGTCCCTTGTCTCCTGTTACCATCCGCCTAGACGCACAGTTCGGGACCCCCTACCCGAGATCCGCCGGTTTTGACACCGACACTCGTAGACGTGGATTGGTTTGAGAGAATTCATGAAAGATGTGAGAGATTATTTTTAACTAAGGTTTAACTTAAGGTGGCTACTTTAATACACATCTGGGTGGATTGGTAGGGGCACCCTGGGGATATACCAGTGGACTTGCCCGGACACCTGGGGATATACCAGTGTTGTCCTAGGAGATCCCGGGGTACCCGTGTGATCACCCTATGGAATGCCACCCAGGCTCAAAGGGATCATAAGATTATTCATGCTAGAAACTTCCGTGTGCAGCCACAAGCTATTATGGGCTGTAGCATAGTTGAGTATGTTGCATGACCTCTTCCAGTGGTAGGCTAGCAGATGTAGGGGATGTAGGTTGGTACTGTGTACCCGGGGTTAGAGTTAATGCTTCTGAAAGACTGTGTCTCGGTCATCCGTTTCTCAAACACCATGAAGTGCAAGAAATCCGACGGAGGAGATCGAGTCTCGTGGGGAAAAGTGCGCAAACCTCTACAGAGTGTACAAACTAATCATGGTTAGCCGTGTCCTCGGTTATGGACATCTTGAGTCTCTGGTACTCGGATTATCATCTTGATCTCATCACTCTATATAATTAATTTGTTGGGTTGTTAACTTTTAATTGGGATTGAGTTGGGGATATACCTTCTCAATGTTTTCAACATACTTTGTAGTTAAATAAATTATATTCCTTTGTAGTAGGGAAAAATTGGCTTTTCGCAAAAACTTTATAACCATAGAGCCTCCACCAGCCATATATGCATGTAGTGATAGTTATTATTCATCATTATCCTATGGTGTGAATTTGCCAGAACATTCAATGTACTGACCCTTTGTGGCTGCAACGTCTCATGTTGCAGGAATCTTACGACGAGTAAGTGATACGTTAGGGTTACGATTTCTACACTCAACTTTGTCGTTGGTGTTGATGGGAATCCACAACCTTGTTGTTACTTCCGCTATTTGGATTGAGGTAATGGTATTTACGTTACTTTATACATGTGATTTACCTCTGTTATAAATCCTCGAGTACTGTGTGTGTCAGCATACCGATCTAGGGATGACACTTAAGCACAGAGACTTGACACCTCCTCCCCTCCTTTATATACGGGGGAGGGGCACCCCATACACACACAAATTGATCTCTTAGCTGTGTGCGGTGCCCCCTCCACAGTTTTCCACCTCGGTCAAGTTGTCGTAGTGCTTAGGCGAAGCCCTGCATCGGTATCTTCATCATCACCATCACCACGCCGTCGTGCTGAGAAACTCTCCCTCGGCCTCAGCTGGATCTAGAGTTCGAGGGATGTCAGTGAGCTAAATGTGTGCAGATCCCGGAGGTGTCATGCTTTCGGTACTTGATCGGTTGGATCACGAAGACGTTCGACTACATCAACCGCGTTACTAAACGCTTCCGCTTTCGGTCTATGAGGGTACATGGACACACTCTCCCCGCTCATTGTTATGCTTCTCCTAGATAGATCTTACGTGATCGTAGGGAAATTTTTGAAATACTACGTTCCCCAACAGTGGTATCAGAGCCAGGTCTATGCGTAGATGTTATATGCACGAGTAGAACACAAAGAATTGTGGGCGATAATAGTCATACTGCTTACCAGCATGTCATATTTTGATTCGGCGGTATTGTTGGATGAAGCGGCCCAGACCGACATCACATGACCGCGTTCATGAGACGGGTTCTACCGCCGTGCTTCGCACACAGGTGGCTAGTGGGTATCTGTTTCTCCAACTTTAGTTGAATCGAGTGTGACTACGCCCGGTCCTTGTTGAAGGTTAAAACAGCACACTTGATGAAAAATCATTGTGGTTTTGATGCATAGGTAAGAACGGTTCTTGCTAAGCCCGTAGCAGCCACATAAAACTTGCAACAACAAAGTTGAGGACGTCTAACTTGTTTTTGCAGGGCATGTTGTGATGTGATATGGTCAAGACGTGATGAGATATAAATTGTTGTATGAGATGATCATGTTCTGTAGAAGTTATTGGCAACTGGCAGGAGCCTTATGGTTGTCGCTTTATTGTATGAAATGCAATCTCCATGTAATTGCTTTACTTTATCACTAAGCGGTAGTAATAGTCGTAGAAGCAATAGTTGGTGAGACGACAACAATGCTACGATGGAGATCAAGGTGTCAAGCAGGTGACGATGGAGATCATGACGATGCTTTGGAGATGGAGATCAAACACACAAGATGATGATGGCCATATCATGTCACATATTTTGATTGCATGTGATGTTTATCTTTTATGCATCTTATTTTGCTTAGTACAGCAATAGCACTATAAGATGATCCCCCACTAAATTTCAAGGTACAAGTGTTCTCCCTGAGTATGCACCATTGCTACAATTCGTCGTGCCCAGACACCACGTGATGATCGGGTGTGATAAGCTCTACGTTCATATACAACGGGTGCAAGCCAGTTTTGCACACGCAGAATACTCGGGTTAAACTTGACGAGCCTAGCATATGCCGATATGGCCTCGGAACACTGAGACCGAAAGGTCGAGCGTGAATCATATAGTAGATATGATCAGCATAGTGATGTTCACCATCGAAAGCTACTCCATCTCACGTGATGATCAGACATAGTTTAGTTGATATGGATCACGTGATCATTTAGATGACTAGAGGGGTGTCTATCTAAGTGGGAGTTCTTAAGTAATATGATTAATTGAATTTTAATTTATCATGAACTTAGTACCTGATAGTATTTTGCATGTCTATGTTGTTGTAGATCAATGGCCCGTGCTACCGTTCCTTTGAATTTTAATGTGATCCTAGAGAAAGCTAAGTTGAAAGATGATGGTAGCAACTAACTGGGTCCGTAACTTGAGGATTATCCTCATTGCTACACAGAAGAATTATGTCCTGGAAGCACCGCTAGGTGCAAGACTCGCTGCAGGAGCAACTCCGGACATTATGAACGTCTGGCAGAGCAAAGCTGATGACTACTCGATAGTTTAGTGTGCCATGTCTTACGGCTTAGAACCGAGACTTCAACGACGTTTTGAACGTCATGGAGCATATGAGACGTTCCAGGAGTTGAAGTTAATATTTCAAGCAAATGCCCGGATTGAGAGATATGAAGTCTCCAATAAGTTCTACAGCTGCAAGATGGAGAAGAATAGTTCTGTCAATGAACATATACTCAGAATGTCTGGGTACAACAACCACTTGACTCAACTGGGAGTTAATCTTCCTGTTGATAGTGTCATTGACAGAGTTCTTAAATCACTGCCACCAAGCTACAAAAGGTTCGTGATGAACTATAATATGCAAGGGATGGATAAGATAATTCCCGAGCTCTTCGCGATGCTTAAGGCTACGGAGGTAAAAATCAAGAAGGAGCATCAAGTGTTGATGGTTAACAAGACCACTAGTTTCAAGAAAAATGGCAAATGGAAGAAGAGGAACTTCGAGAATAATGGCAAGCAAGTTGTTGCTCAAGTGAAGAAGCCCCAGTTTGGACCTAAGCCTGAGACTGAGTGCTTCTACTGCAAAGGGACTGGTCACTGGAAGCGGAACTGCCCCAAGTATTTGGCGGATAAGAAGGATGGCAAAGTGAAAGGTATATTTGATATACATGTTATTGATGTGTACCTTACTAATGCTCGTAGTAGCGCCTGGGTATTTGATACTGGTTCTGTTGCTCATATTTGCAACTCGAAACAGGGGCTATGAATTAAGCAAAGATTGGCTAAGGACGAGGTGACGATGCGCGTGGGAAATGGTTCCAAAGTCAATGTCATTGTCGTCGGCATGCTACCTGTACACCTACTGTCTGGACTAGTTTTAGACATAAATAATTGTTATTTGGTGCAAGCGTTGAGCATGAACATTATATCTGGATCTTGTTTGATGTGAGACGGTTATTCATTTAAATCAGGGAATAATGGTTGTTCTATTTATATGAGTAATATCTTTTATGGTCATGCACCCTTGATGAGTGGTCTATTTCTATTAAATCTCGATTGTAGTGATACACATATTCATAATATTGAAGCCAAAAGATGCAAGGTTAATAATGATAGTGCAACTTATTTGTGGCACTGCCGTTTAGGTCATATTGGTGTAAAGCGCATGAAGAAACTCTATGCTGATGGACTTATGATTCACTTGATTATGAATCACTTGATGCTTGCAAATCATGCCTCATGGGCAAGATGACTAAGATTCCGTTCACCGTAACAATGGGGCGAGCAACAGACTTGTTGGAAATAATACATACTGATGTATGCGGTCCGATGAGTGTTGAGGCTCACGGCGGGTATTGTTATTTTCTGACCTTCACATATGATTTGAGAAGATATGGGTATATCTACTTGATGAAACATAAGTCTGAAACATTTGAAAAGTTCAAAGAATTTCAGAGTGATCATGGAGGTGAATATTTGAGTTGCGAGTTTGTTCTTCATGTAAAACAATGTGGAATGGTTTCACAACTCACGCCACCTGGAACACCCAAGTTGTTGTTTCTTAAAGTTTGGGGCTGCGATGCTTATGTGAAAAAGCTTCAACCTGATAAGCTCGAACCAAAATCAGAGAAATGTGTCTTCATAGGATACCCAAAGGAGACTGTTGGGTACACCTTCTATCACACATCCGAAGGCAAGATATCCGTTGCTAAGAATGGATCCTTTGTAGAGAAGGAGTTTCTCTCGAAAGAAGTGAGTGGGAGGAAAGTAGAACCTGATGAGGTAATTGTACCTGCTCCCTTATTAGAAAGTAGTTCATCACAAAAATCAGTTCCAGTGATTCCTACACCAATTAGTGAGGAAGCTAATGATGATGATCATGAAACTTCAAATCAAGTTACTACTTATTCTTCTCCGTCGTATCAATAATTTTTGATTGTTCCATGCCAATATTCTACAACTTTTACATACTTTTGGCAACCTTTTATACTATTTTTTGGGACTAACATATTGATCCAGTGCCCAGTGCCAATTCTCGTTTGTTGCATGTTTTTTGTTTCGTAGAAAATCCATATCAAACGGAGTCCAAACGGGATAAAAACTGACGGAGATTTATTTTTGGAATATATGTGAATTTTTGGAAGAAGAATCAACGCGAGACGATGCCCGAGGGGTCCACGAGGCTTGTGGCCACCCCGTAAGGCGGTTGGTGCCCTTCTTTCGCCGCAAGAAAGCCAATATCCAGAAAAAAAACCGTGTCCAAAATTCAGCCCAATCGGAGTTACGGATCTTCGGGAATTTAAGAAACGGTGAAAGGGCAGAATCAGGGAACGCAGAAACATATAGACAGATCCAATCTCGGAGGGGCTCTCGCCCCTCTGCCACCATGGAGGCCATGGACCAGAGGGTAAACCCTTCTCCCATCTAGGGGAAGGTCAAGGAAGAAGAAGAAGAAGGGGGGCTCTCTCCCCCTCTCTCCCGGTGGCGCCGGAATGCCGCCGGGGCCATCATCATCACTGCGATCTACACCAACACCTCCGTCATCTTCACCAACATCTTCATCACCTTCCCCCATCTATCTACAACAGTCCACTCCCCCGCAACCCGATGTACCCTCTACTTGAACATGGTGCTTTATGCTTCATATTATTTTCCAATGATATGTTGCCATCCTATGATGTCTGAGTAGATTTTCGTTGTCCTATCGGTAATTGGTGAATTGCTATGATTGGTTAAATTTGCTTGTGGTTATGTTGTTGTCCTTTGATGCCCAAAATATGAGCGCGCGCGTGGATCACACCATAGGGTTAGTTGTATGTTGATAGGACTATGTATTGGAGGGCAAGAGTGACAGAAGCTTCAACCTAGCATAGAAATTGATGCATACGGGATTGGAGGGGGACCAATATATCTTAATGCTATGGTTGGGTTTTACCTTAATGAATGTGATGATATATCTTGTTGTGACGTGATATAGTCAAGACGTGATGATATATAAATTGTTGTATCAGATGATCATGTTTTGTAACAGTTGTCGGCAACTGGCAGGAGCCATATGGTTGTCGCTTTATTGTATGAAATGAAATCGCCATGTAATTGCTTTACTTTATCACTAAGCGGTAGCAATAGTCGTAGAAGCAATAGTTGGCAAGACGACAACGAAGCTACGATGGAGATCAAGGTGTCAACGCAGTGACGATGGTGATCATAATGATGCTTTAGAGATGGAGATCAAAGGCACAAGATGATGATGGCCATATCATATCACTTATCTTGATTGCATGTGATGTTTATCCTTTATGCATCTTATTTTTCTTAGTTCGGCGGTAGCATTATAAGATGATCTCTCACTAAATTTCAAGGTATAAGTGTTCTCCCTGAGTATGCACCATTGCTACAGTTCGCGTGCCGAGACACCACGTGATGATCGGGTGTGATAAGCTCTACGGTCACATAGAACGGGTGCAAGCCAGTTTTGCACATGCAGAATACTCGGCTTAAACTTGATGAGCCTAGCATATGCAGATATGGCCTCGGAACGGTGAGTGTCGGTGTCAAAACCGGCGGATCTCGGGTAGGGTGTCCCGAACTGTGCTTCTAGGCGGATGGTAACAGGAGACAAGGGACACGATGTTTTTACCCAGGTTCGGGCCCTCTCGATGGAGGTAAAACCCTACTCCTGCTAGATTAATATTGATGATATGGGTAGTACAAGAGTGGATCTACCACGAGATCAGAGAGGCTAAACCCTAGAAGCTAGCCTATGGTATGATTGTTGTTCGTCCTACGAACTAAAACCCTCTGGTTTATATAGACACCGGATAGGGTTAGGGTTACACAAAGTCGGTTACAATGGTAGGGGATCTACATATCCGTATCGCCAAGCTTGCCTTCCACGCCAAGGAAAGTCCCATCCGGACACGGGATGAAGTCTTCAATCTTGTATCTTCATAGTCCAGGAGTCCGGCCAACAGTGATAGTTCGGCTATCCGGACACCCCATAATCCAGGACTCCCTCAGTAGCCCCTGAACCAGGCTTCAATGACGACGAATCCGGCGCGCATATTGTCTTCGGCATTGCAAGGTGGGTTCCTCCTCCGAATACTTCATAGAAGATTTTGAACACAAGGATAGTGTCCGGCTCAGCAAAACAAGTCCCACATACCACCGTAGAGAGAATAACCTTTGCACAGATCTGCTGACGTATTCCGCGGCGTGACATGACACCACGACCAGGCCTTTATACGAATCGTTTTACTGTTCCACCTCAGCGCGTTTAGCGAGGCGGTTTCCTTGGCACGCCTTATCAGGGCGGAGATCGTGCCCCATTATTCCGGGATTCCCATCAATACGGGCGTGGGTAACCCAACCGCGCCATTGATTACGGCTCTTGGGAGATAAGCGAGTTTTACCAGGCTGGCGGGGGACGCATAGCTTTGTTCGTCCATATAAGGGGATAAGGATCCACCTTTTAACCTACGCCTTCTTCCTCCTTTGCTCATCCATTTCCGCGCACTCGAGCACCAGCGCCCAAGTCCGCACATCCCACCTCAACCTTCTCCAACCATGTCCAGAGCGGGAGGCAAGTGGATGGCCTCCTCCGTCATGGAGGGGCATATCAAAAAGCTGCGGAAAGCCGGATACTTCCGGCGACATCGCGTGTCGGCTCCCCAACAAGGGGCAGCTCATCCCCACCCCCAGGCCCCATGAGAGGGTGGTGTTCCTCCCCCACTTCCTCCGCGGACTAGGGTTTCCACTTCACCCATTCGTCCGGGGGCTCATGTTCTACTACGGCCTAGATTTCCATGATCTAGCCCCGAATTTCATCCTCAACATCTCGGCGTTGATCGTCGTGTGCGAGGCCTTCCTCTGCATCCAGCCCCACTTCGGCTTATGGCTGAAGACCTTCAATGTCAAGCCGAAGGTAGTGGGCAGCCGCCAAGCAGAGTGCGGAGGTGCCATGCTGGGCAGGATGGCCAACGTCCTATGGCTCGAGGGCTCCTTTGTGGAGACCATAAAGGGGTGGCAATCGGGGTGGTTCTACATCACCGAGCCGCGCGACTCTCAATGGGCGGCGGCCCCCGAATTCCGATCTGGCTTCCCCACACGGCTCACATCATGGAAAGAGACAGTCCTAACGTGGGGTGATTCGGAAGAGCTGTCTGGACTCCAAACCTGCGTCCGAAACCTGGTGGACAAGAATCTCAAGCTTGTCAACGTAATCCAGGTGATGCTCATCCGTCGGATTCTCCCATGCTAGAAACGGGCCTTCAGTTTGCGGGAGTTTGATCCGGCACAACACCGAACCTTGAGCCAGCTCTTCGACACTACGTACGAAGATGCCTGGAAGGTGCTGTTCAAGGGCGCCGAAGCTCCCGCATCCGCTACCGAAGATCGCAGATTCAGCTCGTAGCGTCAAGCCAGCGAGGTAAGTTATTTTACCCTTTATGGGACTCTTTTTTCATAGTTTGACTCTATGCGGGATCTAAAACTCCCTAACCTTTGACAGGACTGGCTGAAGACGTCCGGACAGATTAACTGTCCGGCCCCCTTGCCAGAAGACCCAGCGGACGCCCGATTGACGAGGATGCTGGCTCCGGCACCTCATGTGGTGCCGGAGAAGAAGGCCAAGAAGAAGGCCATGGGAACTCGAAGGAGCTCCCGGCGCCAGGTGCTGTCGGACTCATCGTTCAACGACTCTGAGGCGGAATCCTCGCCTGAGGACGAGGAGGAGGAAAAATAAGCCTCTCCCACAGCGGGGGGAGAGAAGAAAAGGAAGGCCGCCCCGACTGGGGAGGCCAGAGGGTCCAAGAAAGGAAGGACCCTTCCTCCGGACTTCTCCACCGACGCCGACAATGACGAGGAGGAGTGGCCACCAAGGTCCAAGCCCCTGGCGAGATCTTAACTGTCCGGGCTCCGGAATAGCTCAGGACTTTTTATTTGTCGCATAGTGTCTTCTAACGCCGAATATAACCATGTAGCCCGCCCAAGGACGAGCTCGCCGCTTCGTCGAGTGGCTCCCTAGATTCATCGGATGTGAATAGCACTTCACTTCCGACCGCCTCCTCTCCTCGTGATGCAGACGGCACCGCGGTGGAGTCCCAAAAGGGGCCCCACCAGGAGGAGGTGGTCCTGGAGGGGCCGCAAGGCGACCTCCCGGACTACGGGCGCAAAGGGGGCGAAACCCCAGAGGGCTCTAAGTCTGGCCCTGTGCCGGACTCCGTACCGAAACCTTCAGTGGTTCCGAAGTCCGTCAAGTGGCCCCTTCGTAAGAAGGGCAAGACTGCGACGCCGGTGACCTCCGTCCATCCGGAGGCACTGGATAGCTTGCTGGAGGCGCTTAACGGCGCCTCCATCGATGAGCAGCACCGCACTGTTATGACTGTGGTGATCCAGAAAGTTCAGTCCGCCAAGAGCGGGCTGACTGAAGCCTGTACCAGCCTTCTAACAGGCTTTGAGGTAAGTTTAGAATATGTAAAAATATTACCGCATAGACAGTAGCCCCTGATGCTTAGTTCGGTGTTCGGAAAGAAAAACCGGACTGGGGATCTAAAAAGATATACGCAGGAGTCTAACATAAGTATGTCAATATGGGAATTCAGGCTGCGCTGCTGACCTCTGTCGCACTGACTGCGAAGGTCAATGCATTGAAGCAGAGCCTCGAGCGGTCCGAGAACGAGCTCAGCCTTGCCAAGAAGCAGCTCGAGGACAAGGAAGGTAAGTAATACCTTCGTAAAGTAATACCTTATAGAAAGGATTTGGTTGCAAAAATGACAGGACTAACGTGGGTATTGTTGGGGCCACGAACAAGGTGGCGGCCCTGAAGGAAGCGGTGTACACGGCCGAAAGCAAAGCGGCCGCGGAGCGCACCGAGCGAGAGAAGCAGGAGGCGCGGGTGGCGGAGGTGCGGCAAGAGCTCCAGGCTCTCGTGGAAAAACACGAGAGTTTGGAGCGTGACTCGAAGACTCGAGAGTCCGAGCTCGCCTCGGCTCTTGAGAGTGCCAAAGCCGCTAAGGCCGAAGCCCAAAAAGCCCTCCAGGAAATTGAATCATTAAAGAAGATAGCGGCGGGTAAGGCATTCTTTATGCAAAGCAAGCATGTGAAAGTGAACTATCTATTACTTACCCGAATCCGGAGCTCTCCAGGAGCATTCGCAGATCTGCCCCGTAGTGTGTCTGATGCTACCGCGTTCTACCGCGCCGAGGAGGGGAGCTCGACAAAAAAGGTGTTCTGGTCTCAGTATGCTGAGGCCGGACATCCGGTGCCCCTGAGCGACCAGCTGAAGCAGCTGGTCGAGCTCCACAAGGTCGCCGAACAGGCCATGAAGGGCCTCGTAATTCGGCTGTGGCCTAAGGAAGCCATGCCTGGGAGCTACTTCGGGCTAGTGCGGCGGCTGGTGGATGCATGTCCATGGATTGAAGTCATCAAGCGCTCCGTCTGCATTCAAGGTGCCCATCGGGCCCTTGCCCGTGCAAAAGTGCACTGGGGCAAGATGGATGCTGAGAAGCTTGTGACGGACGGGCCAGCGCCGGGCAAGGAGCATCGCAAGCCCGAAATGTACTATGAGGGCGTCCTGAAGGGTGCCCGCCTTATAGCGGGTGAATGCTCCAAAGATGTAATTTTTGAATACGCTCGCATTTGTTATCATGTACGCTGAAAACTTGTTCATATGCGCTAAGCAACGCTTGTGAATTTAAAATATTACCTTCTGTGCGGCCGTTCATCAAATTTGAGAGATGGCAAGTCGTTGGCTTCAGCCCCCAGGCCACGAGTGTTGGGTGTTCGGGATAAACTTGAGCGCTCTTGTTCCCATTCTTGGGTCCTTCGAGGGAGGCGCTCAACGCAACGAACAAGGCAACCGGACTATAGTGCTTGAACACTCTCACTTAGCCATAGAGTTCTATAATTTTAAATTTCGGCGAAGCCCCTAGTATTCGGAAGACCGAGTTCGGGGCGCTATCCACGCCTTGGCCGGACAATGCCGACTCCTCGCTCTAAGCGGCATAAGTCTTTAGGGACCCGAAAAAACCTCTCGAACAGCGACCGGCTCTCGCCCTATCATGACGGTCAGTTTTAGCTTCTCCACTGAGGTGCTCAACCCAGCTCAACCGGGGCACAATCGCAGTGGTTCTCCCAGCTCTACCTTAGCCGATATAACGGAACGTAAGGTACCAAAACATGGGAGCCGGGCAAACCCAACTATTGACCCAAGACATGATTCGGAGCCGATGCATATAATGCTATAAGTTCAGGGTGCCGCACTTGTGAAAATGTTCGGACTTATCACACCATATCTTTGGGGTACTTAAGCCCCTGGTGTATTGGCCGTACCAAAGTGTACGGGTGCAACGTGTCATGAATGAACATATATATAGATAAAGAAAGGAGTGCAATAATAGGCAAAAGCTATGTATTGTTTATTCAAAAAGGTACTGGAATGAAAGCAGAACGATACAAATAGTGCGATAAGCAAGGGATGAGATTATTTGACATGTCCCCCTCCAGGGGTAAGCTGCGGGATGGTATGTAAAACAGGTATAATGCTCGTATTAGAGACCACCTGGACACTCGACGTAGCTTTCTGCTTCCCTGGCTGTTGCATCGTGAGTTCGGCAATTCTAGAGCCGGACAGGGCTTCTGAAAAACGGAATCCTGAAAGTAAGAGAAAAGAAGAAAGAAAAAGAATGACACAATCGGGAGCACCTGGTGCGGTTGAGCCGCATTCTGGGCGTGCTGTGGTCGTGCCCCTCCCCTTATGCCCATGGTATCTCCAGAGCGTACTTATGTACGCGTAGTACTGGCTTCGCAATTTCACGAGGGCTGGGGTTGGGCCGGATTGCTACGCGTGCTCGGATCGTGCCAGGCGGTCTTGTTGTAGATTACTTCGGGCGCGATTGACGGTGCCCGGACGTTTAGTAGCCGGACTCGAGAATTGCTGTGAGAGGCTGCTTTGCACCTCCGCCGCGAGGGCGGCCGTATGCTCCTCCGTTTGGAGAGAGCGTTCGGTGTTTCCATTGACCGTGATTACTCCTCGAGGGCCTGGCATCTTGAGCTTGAGGTATGCGTAGTGCGGCACCGCATTGAACTTTGCAAATGCGGTTCGTCCAAGCAGTGCGTGATAGCCGCTGCGGAACGGGACTATGTCGAAGATTAACTCTTTGCTTCGGAAGTTATCCGGGGATCCGAAGACCACTTCGAGTGTAACTGAGCCTGTACAATTGGCCTCTACACCCGGTATGACGCCTTTAAAGGTCGTCTTTGTGGGTTTAATCCTTGAGGGGTCTATGCCCATTTTGCACACTGTATCCTGATAGAGCAGGTTCAGGCTGCTACCGTCGTCCATCAGGACTCTAGTGAGGTGAAATCCGTCGATGGGTCAAGAACCAATGCGGCGAATCCGCCGTGGCGGATGCTAGTGGGGTGGTCCCTTCGATCAAAGGTGATCGGGCAGGAGGACCATGGGTTGAACTTCGGGGCGACTGGCTCCATCGCATATACGTCCCTTAGTGCACGCTTCCGCTCCCTTTTGGGTATGTGGGTTGCGTATATCATGTTCACCGTCCACACTTGTGGGGGGAAGCCCTTCTGTCCTCTATTGTTCGGCGGCCGGGGCTCCTCCTCGTCATCGCTATGCAGCCCCTTGTCATTGAGTTCGGCATTTAACTTGCATGCCTGTTTGAAGACCCAACAATCCCTGTTGGTGTGGTTGGCTGGTTTTTCGGGGGTGCCATGTATTTGGCACGAGCGATCGAGTATTCGGTCCAGATTGGACGGGCCTTGAGTATTTCTTTTGAACGGCTTTTTTCGCTAACCGGGTTTAGAGCCTCTGAATCCGGCATTGACTGTCGTATCTTCAACATTATCGCCGTTAATGCGGAGCTTGTGCTTGTTGCGACGCGACCTGCCATTGCTGTCCTTGGTATCCGAACTACCAGGGTTTTTGGTCAAGTTGTTACTACGAGCTAGCCAGCTGTCCTCTCCCGCGCAAAAGCGGGTCATGAGCGTTGTGAGGGCTGCCATGGATTTCGGCTTTTCCTGTCCTAGGTGCCGGGCAAGCCACTCGTCGCGGATGTTATGTTTGAAGGCTGCAAGGGCCTCTGCAACCGGACAGTCAACGATTTGATTTTTCTTGGTTAGGAACCATGTCCAGAATTGTCTGGCCGATTCTTCTGGCTGCTGAATTATGTGGCTGAGGTCATCGGCGTCTGGTTGTCGCACATATGTGCCCTGGAAGTTATCAAGGAATGCGGCTTCCAGGTCCTCCCAATAACCAATTGATTCTGCTGGCAAGCTGTTAAGCCAATGTCGAGCTGGTCCTTTAAGCTTGAGTGGGAGGTATTTGATGGCGTGTAGATCATCATCGCGGGCCATGTGGATATGGAGGAGGTAGTCCTCGATCCAAACCGCAGGATCTGTTGTGCCATCGTATGATTCGATGTTTACGGGTTTGAAACCCTCGGGGATTTGATGATCCATCACTTCGTATGTGAAGCATAGTGGGTGTGCGGCGCCTCTGTATTGAGCTATATTACGACGCAGCTCAAATGAGCTTTGTCTAATGTGTTCGGCCCGGCCGGAATTGTTGTATCCGGCGTGACGGTTATCGTCGCGTGTCGTGGGGTGCCCACACGATCCGTAGATCGATCTTGTTTGTCTTGCCTTGTCCTCCAATATGTCTCGTAGGTCTGGCGCGTTTCCTCGTGCCTTGGTACTTTTCGAGCGACACCGGGGTGCGGCTTGAATGGAGGGTCTAGAGGCCTCTCTGTCGCGGCCACGGGGTGGCCGGTTGGCCACATCATGCGCTGGTGATGTAGGTTTGGGTTCTGCTTCCTCTAATTGGGGTAGCAGCCTGCGTTTTGGGTATCTCTTGGAGGGGCGTTCGAGTTCGTACTCTTCGGCTGCAAGGACTTCAGTCCATCTGTCAGCTAGCAAGTCTTGGTCAGCTCTAAGCTGCTGCTGCTTTTTCTTGAGGCTGCTTGCCGTAGCCATAAGCCTGCGTTTGAAATGCTCCTGTTCGGCGGGATCCTCAGGCACGACAAATTCGTCGTCGTCGAGGCTTGCCTCAACTTCGGAGGGAGGCATATAATTATCGTCCTCCACCTCCCTGTCTGCCGCTCTATCATGAGGGCTGGCTTCTCCCTCCTCCTGTGCTGAATCCTGCTGGAGGGGGTTGTCTTCGGCACTATCCGGGGTGTTATTATCTCCCGTGCCGGAATCACCGTTTTTGCTATGGTGGGATTTAGAGCGGCGCCGCTGACGCCGGCGCTTGGGCTGTTTCTTGGAGGGGTCATCCTCCACTGTTCCATCGCCGTTCCCATCTTTTGGGATGTCCACCATGTATATGTCGTATGACGATGTGGCCTTCTAGTGCCCTGTAGGCGCTGGTTCTTTTTCGTCTCCAGCATCGTCGTCCATACCGTCGATGTCTTCGGAGTCGAAGTCGAGCATGTCGGTTAAATCATCGACAGTGGCTACAAAGTGGGTGGTGGGTGGGCGTTGAATTTCTTCGTCATCCGCATCCCAACCTTCCTGACCGTAGTCCGGCCAGGGCTCTCCTGATAAAGAGAGAGACTTTAGTGAACTCAGGATGTCGCCAAAGGGCGAGTGCTGAAAGATGTCCGCGGCAGTGAACTCCATAACCAGCGCCCAATTGGATTCGATTGGCGGGGGCGCGGAGGGTTTGGAGTCCGGAGAGGAGTCCGGCACCTTGGAGTCACGGTCTTCGCAAAGGACAAGGATGGAGTTCGTCTTAATCGCCGTAGAGATCGTAGCCCCCGAGGCGGTGTCCAGCCACTCGTCCTCGATCGGCGGAGTCGGCTCCGAGCTAAGGGTCGGAGCGGACGCTGGTGCGGCCTCCAGGGCACTGTTCGGCGGCAGAGCTAGATCGTGCCCATCGAGACAATGCGGCACGCTTGGCTGTGGCTCGAATCCATCGAAGATCAAGTCTCCGCGGATGTCGGCCGTGTAGTTCAAACTCCCAAATCTGACCTGATGGCCAGGGGCGTAGCTTTCGATCTGCTCCAGATGGCCAAGTGAATTGGCCCGTAGTGCAAAGCCGCCGAATACGAAGATCTGTCTGGGGAGAAAAGTCTCACCCTGGACCACATCGTTTTTGATGATCGAAGGAGCCATCGGGCTAAGGATGACGACACAGAGGAACTCTCAATGAAAGCACCAATGTCGGTGTCAAAACCGGCGGATCTCGGGTAGGGGGTCCCGAACTGTGCGTCTAGGCGGATGGTAACAGGAGACAAGGGACACGATATTTTTACCCAGGTTCGAGCCCTCTCGATGGAGGTAAAACCCTACTCCTGCTTGATTAATATTGATGATATGGGTAGTACAAGAGTGGATCTACCACGAGATCAGAGAGGCTAAACCCTAGAAGCTAGCCTATGGTATGATTGTTGTTCGTCCTACGGACTAAAACCCTCCGGTTTATATAGACATCGGATAGGGTTAGGGTTACACAGAGTCGGTTACAATGGTAGGAGAGGTACATATCCGTATCGCCAAGCTTGCCTTCCACGCCAAGGAAAGTCCCATCCGGACACGGGACGAAGTCTTCAATCTTGTATCTTCATAGTCCAGGAGTCCGGCCAACGGTGATAGTTCGGCTATCCGGACACCCCCTAATCCAGGACTCCCTCAGTGAGACTGAAAGTTCGAGCGTGAATCATATAGAAGATATGATCAACATAGTGATGTTCACCATAAAAAACTACTCCATCTCACGTGATGATCGGACATGGTTTAGTTGATATGGATCACGTGATCACTTAGATGATTAGAGGGATGTCTATCTAAGTGGGAGTTCTTAAGTAATATAATCAATTGAACTTAGTACATGATAGTATTTTGCATGTCTATGTTGTTGTAGATAAATGGCCCGTGCTATTGTTCCATTGAATTTTAATGCGTTCCTAAAGAAAGCTAAGTTGAAAGATGATGGTAGCAACTACACGGACTCGGTCCTTAACTTGAGGATTATCCTCACTGATGCACAAAAGAATTACATCCTGGAAGCACCGCTAGGTGCCAAACCCGCTGCAGGAGCAACACCAGATGTTATGAACGTCTGGCAGAGCAAAGCTGATAACTACTCGATAGTTCAGTGTGCCATGATTTACGGCTTAGAACCGGGACTTCAACGACGTTTTGAACGCCATGGAGCATATGAGTTGTTCCAGGAGTTGAAGTTAATATTTCAAGCAAATGCCCGGATTGAGAGATATGAAGTCTTCAATAAGTTCTACAGGTGCAAAATGGAGGAGAATAGTTCTGCCAGTGAGCATATACTTAGAATGTCTGGGTACCACAATCACTTGACTCAGCTGGGAGTTAATCTTCCGGTTGATAGTGTCATTGACAGAGTTCTTCAATCACTTCCACCAAGCTACAAAAGCTTCGTGTTGAACTATAATATGCAAGGGATGGATAAGAAAATTCCCGAGCTCTTCGCGATGCTAAAGGCTGCGGAGGTAGAAATCAAGAAGGAGCATCAAGTGTTGATGGTCAACAAGACCACTAGTTTCAAGAAGAATGGCAAAGGGAAGAAGGGGAACTTCAAGAAGAACGGCAAGCAAGTTGCTGCTCAAGTGAAGAAACCCAAGTCTGGATCTAAGCCTGAGACTGAGTGCTTCTACTGCAAAGGGACTGGTCACTGGAAGCGGAACTGCCCCAAGTATTTGGCGGATAAGAAGGATGGCAAAGTGAAAGGTATATTTGATATACATGTTATTGATGTGTACCGTACTAATGCTCGTAGTAACGCCTGGGTATTTGATACTAGTTCTGTTGCTCATATTTGCAACTCGAAACAGGGGATACAGATTAAGCGAAGATTGGCTAAGGACGAGGTGACGATGCACGTGGGAAATGGTTCCAAAGTCGATGTGATCGCCGTCGGCACGCTACCTCTACATCTACCTTCCGGATTAGTTTTAGACCTGAATAATTGTTATTTGGTGCCAGTTTTAAGCATGAACATTATATCTGCATCTTGTTTGATGCGAGCCGATTAATCATTTAAATCAAAATAATGGTTGTTCAATTTATATGAGTAATATCTTTTGTGGTCATGCACCCTTGATGAGTGGTCTATTTTTATTGAATCTCGATAGTAGTGATACACATATTCATAGTATTGAAGCCAAAAGATATAAGTTTAATAATGATAGTGCAACTTATTTGTGGCACTGCCGTTTAGGTCATATTGGTGTAAAGCGCATGAAGAAACTCCATGTTGATGGACTTTTGGAATCACTTGATGCTTGCGAACCATGCCTCATGCAAGATGACTAAGACTCCGTTCTCCGGAACAATGGAGCGAGCAACAGACATATTGGAAATAATACATACTGATGTATGATGTTCGATTAGTGTTGATGCTCGCGGCGGGTATCGTTATTTTCTAACCTTCACACATGATTTGAGCACATATGGGTATATCTACTTGATGAAACATAAGTCTGAAACATATGAAAAGTTCAAAGAATTTCAGAGT
>LR880972.1:195116041-195138348 GCA_904067115.1 Aegilops sharonensis | reverse complement strand
ATTGAATCTCGATAGTAGTGATACACATATTCATAGTATTGAAGCCAAAAGATATAAGTTTAATAATGATAGTGCAACTTATTTGTGGCACTGCCGTTTAGGTCATATTGGTGTAAAGCGCATGAAGAAACTCCATGTTGATGGACTTTTGGAATCACTTGATGCTTGCGAACCATGCCTCATGCAAGATGACTAAGACTCCGTTCTCCGGAACAATGGAGCGAGCAACAGACATATTGGAAATAATACATACTGATGTATGATGTTCGATTAGTGTTGATGCTCGCGGCGGGTATCGTTATTTTCTAACCTTCACACATGATTTGAGCACATATGGGTATATCTACTTGATGAAACATAAGTCTGAAACATATGAAAAGTTCAAAGAATTTCAGAGTGAAGTGGAAAATCATCGTAACAAGAAAAAAAAGTTTCTATGATCTGATCGTGGAGGAGAATATTTGAGTTACGAGTTTGGTCTTCATTTGAAACAATGCAGAATAGTTTCGCAGCTCACGCCACCTGGAACACCACAGCGTAATGGTGTGTCCGAACGTCATAATCGTACTTTATTAGATATGGTGCGATCTATGATGTCTCTTACTGATTTACCGCTATCGTTTTGGGGTTATGCTTTAGAGACGGCTGCATTCACGTTAAATAGGGCACCATCTAAATCATTTGAGACGACACCATATGAACTTTGGTTTGGCAAGAAACCCAAGTTGTCGTTTCTTAAAGTTTGGGGCTGCGATGCTTATGTGAAAAAGCTTCAACCCGATAAGCTCGAACCCAAATCGAAGAAATGTGTCTTCATAGGATACCCAAAGGAAACTATTGGGTACACCTTCTATCGCAGATCCGAAGGCAAGATATTCGTTGCTAAGAATGGATCCTTTCTAGAGAAGGAGTTTCTCTCGAAAGAAGTGAGTGGGAGGAAAGTAGAACTTGATGAGGTAATTGTTCCTACACCCTTATTGGAAAGTAGTTCATCACAGAAATCAGTTCCAGTGATTCCTACACCAATTAGTGAAGAAGCTAATGATGATGATAATGAAACTTCAGATCAAGTTACTACCGAACCTCGTAGGTCAACCAGAGTAAGATCCGTACGGTAATCCTGTTCTGGAAGTCATGTAACTTGACAATGACGAACCTACGAACTATGTGGAGGCGATGATAAGCCCAGATTCCGCGAAATGGCTTGAGGCCATGAAATCTGAGATGGGATCCATGTATGAGGAAAAAGTATGGACTTTGATTGACTTGCCCGATGATCGGCAGGCCATAGAGAATAAATGGATCTTCAAGAAGAAGACTGGCGCTAACGGTAATGTTACTGTCTACAAAGCTCGACTTGGTGCGAAAGGTTTTCGACAAGTTCAAGGAGTTGACTACGATGAGACCTTCTCATCCGTAGCGATGCTTAAGTCCGTCCGAATCATGTTAGCAATTGCCGCATTTTATGATGATGAAATCTGGCAAATGGATGTCAAAACTGCATTCCTTAATGGATATCCTAAAGAAGAGTTGTATATAATGCAACCAGAAGGTTTTGTCGATCCAAAAGGTGCTAACAAAGTGTGCAATCTCCAGCGATCCATTTATGGACTAGTGCAAGCATCTCGGAGTTGGAATATACACTTTGATAGTGTGATCAAACCATATGGTTTTATACAGACTTTTGGAGAAGCCTGTATTTACAAGAAACGAAGCGGGAGCTCTGTAGCATTTCTGATATTATATGTAGACGACATATTGTTGATCGGAAATGATACCGAATTTCTAAATAGCATAAAAGGATACTTGAATAAGAATTTTTCAATGAAAGGCCTCGGTGAAGCTGCTTATATATTAGGCATCAAGATCTAAAGAGATAGATCAAGACGCTTAATTGGACTTTCACAAAGCACATACCTTGATAAAGGTTTGAAGAAGTTTAAAATGGATCCAGCAAAGAAAGGGTTCTTGCCTGTGTTACAAGGTGTGAAGTTGAGTCAGACTCAATGCCCGACCACTACAGAAGATAAAGAGAAAATGAAAGTCATTCCATATGCTTCAGCCATAGATTCTATCATGTATGCAATGTTGTGTAGCAGACCTGATGTGTGACTTGCTATTAGTTTAGTAGGGAGGTACCAATGTAATCCAGGAGTGTATCATTGGACAACGGTCAAGAACATCCTGAAATACCTGAAAAGGACTAAGGATATGTTTCTCGATTATGGAGGTGACAAAGAGCTCGTCGTAAATGGTTATGTCGATGCAAGCTTTGACACTGATCCGGATGACTCTAAGTCACAAACCGGATGCGTGTTCATATTGAATGGTGGAGCTGTCAGATGGTGCAGTTCCAAGCAGAGCGTCGTGGCGGGATCTACGTGTGAAGCGGAGTACATAGCTGCTTCATAAGCAGCAAATGAAGGAGTTTGGATGAAGGAGTTCATATCCGATCTAGGTGTCATACCTAGTCCATCGGGTCCAATGAAAATCTTTGTGACAATACTGGTGCAATTGCCTTGGCAAAGGAATCCAGATTTCACAAGAGAACCAAGCACATCAAGAGACGCTTCAATTCCATCCGCGATCAAGTCAAGGAGGGAGCCATAGAGATTTGCAAGATACATACGGATCTGAATGTTGCAGACCCGTTGACTAAGCCTCTCTCACGAGCAAAACTTGATCAGCACCAAGACTCCATGGGTGTTAGAATCATTACTATGTAATCTGGATTATTGACTCTAGTGCAAGTGGGAGACTGAAGGAAATATGCCCTAGAGGCAATAATAAAGTTGTTATTTATATTTCCTTATATCATGATAAATGTTTATTATTCATGTTAGAATTGTATTAACCGGAAATTTAGTACATGTGTGAATACATAGACAAACAGAGTGTCCCTAGTATGCCTCTACTTGACTAGCTCGTTAATCAAAGATGGTTAAGTTTCCTAGCCATAGACATGTCTTATCATTAGATGAACGGGATCACATCATTAGAGAATGATGTGATGGACAAGACCCATCCGTTAGCTTAGCACTATGATCGTTTAGTTTATTGTTATTGCTTTCTTCATGACTTATACATGTCCCTATGACTATGAGATTATGCAACAACCGAATACCGGAGGAACACTTAGTGTGCTATCAAACGTCACAACGTAATTGGGTGATTATAAAGATGCTCTATAGGTGTCTCCGATGGTGTTTGTTGAGTTGGCATAGATCGAGATTAGGATTTGTCACTCAGATTATTGGAGAGGTATCTCTGGGCCCTCTCGGTAATGCACATCACTATAAGCCTTGCAATCAATGTGACTAATGAGTTAGTTGCGGGATGATGCACTACGGAATGAGTAAAGAGACTTGCTGGTAACGAGATTGAACTAGATATGATGATACCGACGATCGGATCTCGGGCAAGTAACATACCGATGACAAAGGGAACAACGTATCTTGTTTATGCGGTTTGACCGATAAAGATCTTCGTAGAATATGTGGGAGCCAATATGAGCATCTAGGTTCCGCTATTGGTTATTGACCGGAGATGAGTCTCGGTCATGTCTACATAGTTCTCGAACCCGTAGGGTCTGCACGCTTAACGTTCGATGACGATCGGTATTAGTAGTTTATGTGTTTTGATGTACCGAAGCTAGTTCGGAGTGCCGGATGAGATCACGGACATGACGAGGAGTCTCGAAATGGTCGAGACATAAAGATTGATATATTGGACCATGTTGTTCGGACACCGGAAGTGTTCCGGAGAGTTTCGGATAAAACCGGAGTGCCGGAGGGTTACCAGAACCCCCCCCCCCCCCCCCCCCGGAAGTTAATGGGCCACCATGGGCCTTAGAGAAGAGAGGGCCGGCCAGGAGGTGCCCCCCCCCCCCAAGTCCGAATTGGACAAGGGGTGGGGGTGGCGCCCCCCTCCTTCCTTCTCTCCCCTTCCTCCTTCCTTCCCCTCCTTGTTGGACTAGGAAAGGGGGGAAGCTACTCCTAGCGGATTTTTCAAGACAATCCCCATAATTTCACCATTTTTTAAATACATGATTAATATTGTTCAAAAACATATATTTTTATGTCTACTTTTTTCCATAGACGTCCTACACTTTTTTATACACCAGGAATAGTTTTTTATATAGATGTTTAATATTTTTCAAATACATGATTAACATTTTTATAAATATATAATTTTTATGTTTATTTTTCCATACGCATTGTACTTTTTTTATTTACTAAAACATTTTTATATACACATTTAACACTTTTAAAATACATGATTTACATTTATCTAAACATATATTTGTTTATGTCTATTTTGTGCGTACACATTGTACATTTTTTGCTATCAGGAATATTTTTTATATACACATTTAACATTTTAAAATAGATTATTAACATTTTCTAAACACATTTTTTATGTCTACTAGAAAAATACCCGTGCATTGCAACATGATATAAATATTCTAGTATATTAGCTTGTGATTTACCTATCAACAATAATGCGATTGTGTAAATAAATGTTCCTCAAATTTTGCCCATGAATTACCTTATATTTTGATTAGAAGTTTGGTAAGTAAATTAAAGTGGAATTGTTCAGAAGGTAAGTAAATTAAGGTGATTGATTATCATATACATGGAAGGTTGGACCAAGGGGTGGTGGGAAGAAAGGTGAAATGGAACCTTACGTTCTTATTAAGTAGTAGAGATTTTTTGCATACACATAGTACAATTTTCATATACATTAGAAACATTTTCCTATACGTGTTTAACATTTTTCAAATGCATGATTAGTATTTTTAAAATAGTATGTAAAGTACTTTTCATATTGACATATTTGGAATATTTCGAAATATATGCAAAATAAAAAATAAGTAAAGCCAAAATGTGAAGAAAAAATGATAAAAAGAGCACTGACAATTTAGAAGGCTCAACAAATTTGAGAGCGGCTTATTTTTTAAACGGGGAAGAGAAAACTTATTTTTTAAGCTGTCTAAAAGAATTTGACCATAGTGGCTCCTAGAAAATAACACGCATTGGGAAATATAGAAGGCCGGGCTAGAGCCTAAGTTGAGATTGGGGGCATTTGGCGAGATAGGCGGCGGGTCGAGGGGCAGATTGGCATTTTTTCTTCTTTAAATAATTTGGAAATTCAAAAAGTACCAAATTGAAGAAAAATATTAATTATAAAATTTGTATAGGAAGTCATAAAAATTTTGCGGATTTAAAAAAATGTTCTTGATTCTAAAAAAATCTGCAAATATTTTAAAAACGTTCACAAGTTTCATAAAAAAGGTTCAACATTTATTTGTCAATTCAAAAATATGTTCACAAGTTTCATACAAGATGTTCAACAATTATTTTTCAATTAAAAAATGTGTTCAAGAGTTTCATACAAAATTTTCAACAATTATTTTTTCAATTCAAAAATATGTTCATGAGTTTCATACAAGATGTTTGCGGATTTAAAAATGTTCATGAATATAAAAAAAATTCATGAATTTGTAAAAGATGTTTGCGGGTTTGATAAATGTTTATGAGTTCATGGAATTTTTGGCGAATTCAGAAAATACTCAGGATTTCCCAAAAAATGAAAATGAAAAATAAAAGGGAAAAGTAAACATGGAAAAGGAAATAAGGAAAAAACAAAAACAAAATGAAAGAGAAAAACACCAAAAAAAGGAAAACTAGTTTGGAAAGAATCTAGAACATTTCCAAAACCGGAAAGTGCTAATAATCCCGTTTATCTCTCTCTCAATTCCGGCACGCGAAATCCGGTTAAAGACGGCGGAGCCGGCTAAATTTCAAATAACACGTTGTTGTATTGCCATTATTTTGTGCTAAATAAGAGCAACTCCAACGGGCCGACCTAAATGGACGGCACATTTGTCCGTTTTTTGTCCGTTTGGGTCGGCCGCCCGCCCGACGTCCGACCAGTTTAGCATTTGGGCCGGTAGTGCGTCCAACGCGCCGACCCATTTCATGTCCACATTCAACTTTTAAATAAAAAAGGTCCGCGGCTGATCATGCCAGCGGCCATGTCTCATGCCGGCACTATGCCAGCACCGACATATAATGCCGGCTTATATATGCAGAAAATATCACCACAGTTCAATTGCTGGCGCACACACCAGCCGGCCGGCACACATGCCAGCACACAAAAAAGGGTGGGACTTGAGTTTGACCACGCCATCGCGTCCCCCGTGGTCATGCCGGCACACCTGCCAGCTTACAAAAAAGATGGCGCTCGCCGCCATAGATCACTCGTCGTCGAACTTGAGCATGTCGGCCTGCATCTTCTCGAACCACGGCCTCTTCCTTGGCGACACGGTGTTGAGATCCACCTTCATGATCTCCACCCCGGTCATCATGCTCGCGAGAGCCACTTCTTTCGCCTTGGTCTTGGCGTTGGCGGCCTCGATCTCTAGCATCTTGGCTCGCTTCTCCGCCTCTAGCTCGAACATCTTGGCTTGCTTCTCGGCGTCCAGATCAAGCCTCCTCCTTTGGATCTCCATGAAAGCATCCATTTGCTCCGCCTTGAAACGTCGGCGCTCCTCCTCCCTTGAGTCCTTCTTATTCACCATGCCGTCCACGCTTGCGATCAAGGTATTGGTGGCCGCATCTCGCTTGTCCTCCTTCTTGGAGTTGGTCTTCCCCCGCGGTCGTGCCGGCTCACCCTCCCCAACATCCTCCATGGCTTTCTACCCCCCGCGCGACTTGAGTGCTGCATATTGCGCCTTGAACTTATCCTCGTCCTTGATGACCCGATAGCAATGGGAAAGGTTGAAGCACTTGCCATTGTGTTGAACCTTGAATGCCTCCAAAGCTTGAAATGCCTACAAAATGTTTCCATGCAAGCATATGGGTAAGTGCAAATGAACACGCAAAGGATGAACTTGATGACACAAAAGAGGGCGGCTTGCTAGCATACCATGTCTTGCATGCCGATGCCGCTAACGGGGCGGGCCTTGACGCTCTCAAGAGTGGCGCAAAACTTGTTGCACTCTTGTTGGATCACCTTCCACCGCTTGGAAATGGAGACCCACCCGCGCGTGCTCACAAATTGGTAAGGTGGAAACTTCTTGTGCTCATGAAACTCTCGGTGGACACGAATCCAAAAGGTTGAATGCTTTTGCTCGGCGCCCTTCTTGGGGTCTTGTCCAATGTCTCGCCAACACTCGCAAAGAAGCTTGTCATCGGCCGCCGTGTACGCCTTCGTGCGCTTGCTCTTGCACTTCGACTTAGGACCAGCGGCTTGGTTGGCGAGCTCGTCCTCGAACAAAGGCTCCACTTCAATGTCGCACTCGTCCTCTTCCTCTAGCCCGTAGTCGTCCGGGAACTCGTGGGCGAGGGGGAAGCCGTCCAGGTCGATGCCGACCTGATCACGCATGAAGGCCGCCTGATCGGGATCATAGCCAGCGGCCAGCGTGAACGCCCCGCGGCCGTCCTAGCTTTGTGTCTCGTCGGGATCGTAGCCAGCGGCCGGCGCACCGCCCTCGAAGATGAGGTTTTGCATGTAGTCCTCGTCGACGGATGGCATTTCCTCGAATAAGTTGCGGGCGTCCGGGAGCACGCCGGCTGGCGTCTACCGCACGTGTTTCCTCGCGCCGCCGGATGATGAGCCACCGGCCATCGGGGTGGCGTTGAGGTCGATGGGCGCGGGCGCGGGCGTGGAAGGCGCGACCACGCTCATGTCGGGCGAGCACTCCCCGGAGAGGCGGGAGGCCTGCGGGAAGACGTGGAAGTCGGGGATCGGGTTGCAAGCCGACGCCCGGGGCGAGTCGGGCAGCACCATCCGAGGAAACGCCGACGAGCCGGTGCTGGCCGCGGCGACGGCGGCTTCGACGAGGCCGTGCTGGCTAGGGTTTAATCCTAGCCTGTAGAGCGCCTCTGTGACGCCTCTGATTCAATCATACACTAATCATACACGCAAACGTGTACGATCAAGATCAGGGACTCACAGGAAGATATCACAACACAACTCTAAGCACAAAAAAATGCCATACAAGCTTCATATTACAAGTCAGGGGCCTCGAGGCTCGAATACATAGCTCGATACATAAGTGGGTCAGTGGAAGCAACAATATCTGAGTACAGATATAAGTTAGACAAGTTTTGCCTTAAGAAGGCTAGCACAAACATCAACGATCGAAGAGGCAAGGCCTCCTGCCTGGGACCTCCTAACTACTCCTGGTCGTCGGCGGGCTCCACGTAGTAGTAGGCACCCTCGGGGTGGTAGTAGTAGTTGACTGGGGTGGCATCTGGCTCCAGGGATCCACCATCTGGTTGCATCAACCGGAAAGAAGGAGGGGGGAAAAGGGGTAGCAAAGCAACCGTGAGTACTCATCCAAAGTACCCGCAAGCATCAGATCTATACTAAGTATGCATTAGTATCAAATGGAAGGGTTGTATCTGTGGACTGAACTGCAGAATGCCAGAATAGAGGGGAAGGCCTAGCCTATCGAAGACTAGCATCTTCAAGAAGCTCCAAGCATCTTTCAGCATGTAGAAGAGTATAGAATAGCAATTTATAATTAACGAGCATGTTGTAACATTAATGCCCAGAGATCCTTCCTCGACTCCCTGCGAGAAAGCAATCCCGGAGCCACATATCCAAAGTATCCATTTCTAGTTGTAATAGATCAGGATACAAGTCTGAATGTCCATTAACGTGGACATGGTATTAGAATATATATCTTTCCTGCAGGGGTGCACCACGTTACCCAACACGCTCGATCACTCTGGCCGGACACACCTTTCTGGGGTCAATGCCCGGCCTTGGAAGATCAACACGTCGTAGCCCTACCTAGGCTCAGTAGAGAGGTCCCCGCCGGTCTACATCCTAAGTTCCCCGGGGTCTTGGGCCCATTGCCAATTGCACTCCGGGTCGTTGCGCGCAGGGTGGATACCAGCACTGCCTCGGATGGCCAGCACGATCCGACCGTGCCGCCATGCTGAACTGGACATCTGACAAAGCTTCGGCTGATACTACGACGTCGAGGCCCATAACTATTCTCGCGTGGTGGTTAGTGCGTAAAGGCCAAATGCCAACTCAGAACAAATACCCAAACCTGTTAGTGCATTAACAATTAAAAGTAGTGACGGCTGTCAGGACAAGTCCAGAGCTACCATCCCCCTCTTGGGTGATACCGCTAAACAGCCAGCCGCCATTGTCACATCGCACGGGTGCTCTCCGGGCCCGCCCGGCTTTCACAATGGTCTCAAGTAAGTCAAGGTAACTGTGCGTCCAGAAATAAAGGGGAAAACCCAAGGAATCACCCTCGAAGGATTCCACTCGATGTAACCATCAAGGTGAATGTAAGAGGAACCACCCTCGAGGTTCACACTAGAGGTTTTGCACGACAGAGCCATGTCAGGAATGGTGAAGGAGGAACCACTCTCGGTGACCACGACCGAATAGCTACACTACAAAGATCTCATCAGGAGTGATGTATGAGATTCCACCCTCGGCACTCGATGGTAACTCTGCAGAGTCGAGCAACAAAAAGGGGCGTGATGTGATGTGAGGTGTCGGGCTCTGGTGGTCGATCATGTTGATCGAGTCGTCAATGATGAAGCAGGGGCAACAAGGACAAGGTGGGGGTCACTGATGGATCACGAACCAACCTATACTAAGCAGTTTAGGATAAGCAGGTAAGGTACAATGAGCAGGTTACAAAAGCAGGCTATGCATCAGAATAGGAGCAAACAATAACAGTAGCAAAATCTAATGCAAGCATGAGAGAATGGAATGGGCGATATCGGGATGATCAAAGGGGGGGGGGGCTTGCCTAGCAGCTCCGATGAAAGGGAAGAAGGGTCATCGTCAACGTAGTTGATCACACTGGCATTAGCTGCGGTCTCGGGGTCTACCGAAGAGAAGAAGGGGAAGAAACAGTAAATACAAGGCACACAGATGCATGACATGACGATCAGCAGTGCTAGGGGTGTTCTAACGCGGCACTACTCGATACAGGTGAAGGGGGCAAACATCAGGGAATGCTTTCCCAAAGTTTGACATTTTCAAACAAGCGGACCGGAGGGGGAAGGTTCCATGTTCGCTATGCTAGGGGCATGTGGCAGACGAACTGACCACGTATTCGGATTTGTCTCGTCGTTCTGAGCAACTTTCATGTATAAAACGTTTTCATCCGAGTTATGGCTTATTTATTATGATTTTTCCAAGTTTTAGCAATACTCTGGAATCTTTATTAATTTGAAATTAAATAGCTAAATACTAGGGGTACCCAGAAATGTACCCAACAGTATGTATAAGAGGCTGACAGTGGGCCAGGGGGTCCCAGTTGACCAGTCAATGTTTGACTGGTCAACAGGGGGTGAGGCCCCCCTGTCATTGACTGTGTCTGGTTAACTAATTCAGTTTCAACTAATCCAGTGATTAGGCTAATTAATCTCGAGTTAATTAAGGTAATTAACATTTTAATTAATTAATTAACTAATTTATTTATTATTTATTTTTATATTTTTTTACAGAAAAGGGGGCGTGGGGCCCAACTGTCATAGGGCCAAGTGGCCTTAGCGGGGCAGGCGTAACGGGCGGCCGGTGTGGGCGCCGCCCGAACGGGCACTGGCCCCGGGCGCGACCAGCCAGGGGGAAGCGCGGCGAGGCCGGCCGTCGGAGGCAGCAGTGGCGACGCCACGACGGGGCAGCCCTGGGACGCGGCCGACACGTGGGTCGGCGGCAGAAGTGACCGGAGAGGGGCGCCAGACGAGCGGGCAATGGTAGGTGAGGCGCGTTCGGGCACGCGGACGCGCGGTCCGGCGAGCGAGAGGGCGCCGACGGTAGCGGCAAGGGGCAACGGCAGTGCGAGCGGTGCGCGCTACAGAGGGGCGCGTGGGGCGCGATGTGCGCAGGCCGCAGCGACAGCTGGTGGACGGGTGCCAGCCGACTTGAGGTGATGCGCAGGCGGCGAGCAGAGTCGCGGCGGAGGCGGGGCGGCCGAGAGTAGCCTAAGCAGCAGCAAGCGCAGGGGAAACGCGACGGGGAGCGCAGGAGCAAGGGCTCGGTGACGGCAAGTAGCGGCGCAACGGGGGGAAGCGGGCGAAGCCGCGCATCGAGCTAAGGTGACGTGGGGCACAGGGATGCACAGGGTCAACGAACGCGGCGAACGCTCGCGACGGTGGCGGCTCGGACATGACGAGCCTGAGCAAATGGCCACGGATCGACCAAACGGAGGTGGTAGGTGGCATCTATGCAGATCCTAGGGCTTGCTCACATCAACAGATAGCGGTAGGGGCACGGCAGCGACGTGCAACGCCGACCATGGTGGACGACGGAGACGAAACTCATGGCTAGCTTGCTAGGGGAGGAGATAGGTGTCTGGAAAAGAGAGGCAAAGGTGACGGTGCTCACCGGGGAGGCACACGAAGGCCCGTTGGGAGCTTAGGAGCGCAGGGTTGAACGGATTTTGAAGACGAACGTCGGCGGCGACCGAGGAAGAAGAAGCTCCCGCACGATGCAGAGGCGTCGAGCTCGAACGGATGGCCATAGATGACGTAGACGAACACTGCGGAGCTCCTAGACTCCTTGGCGGGGTGCAGGGACGACGATGGATTCGAGCACGACGGATCCATGGTGACGGGGGCATTCGGGTGTGTGTAGGGAAGTGGGAAACCACGGATGAGGGAGAGGGGAAAAGGGGCTAGGGTTTCTGCCGCGGGGAAGTGGGCGCCCGGATGGCCGGCGCTTAGGCAGGCGCCATGGATGGCTGCCACGGCTCCCCCGTGAACAGGAGGAAGGAGGAGACCTCCTGGAATTGCAGCAGTGGGCTGGGCCTTGTACTGTAGCAGTGGGCTACACTACTGCTACAAGTGCACAGTAGCTAGGTTTCTAACCCCCTTTCTAATCCTCTGCTAGGTATTTTTCCACGGTTTTGTGTTTATTTGAGCGAGCAAACTATTTTTGTTACACATGATACTTGGCACATAAACACAAGGCATTGTTTTGAAACAAAACACAAAGTTTGGGCCTATTTGGAAATGCTTGAACAATTTGAGAAATTGAAAAGGGTCAAGTAATATGTTGCCGGTCCACTTAAATAAATGATGCGGTCAATTTAGAATTCGATTTGATGTTGGCCCCACTTAGAAAATTACTAGGGAATTATTCCGAATATAAATAACATTTTTGTTTCACCATTTGAAGAAACGTTTTCTCACTTGCAATTTAAATTGGATTTTTTTGTTGATTTGAAATAAATGGCAATTAGCACATCAAAATTGATGACGTGGTATCATTAGCAGAAGATGACTGTAGCTTAATTATCCGGGCGTCACAACCTCCCTTGTTGCCACCGCGATGCGGGCGCTGGTGACCCCCTGCGGCGCGGCGGCGACGACGACGGCCCGCGCGGCGGCCTCATCCCTCGCGTCCGCGGCGTGCCTCCGACCCCTCCTCTTGGCCGACTCCCTTGCCCGCTGTTCGGGCGGCAGCGCCTTCTTTGGCTTGGTCGCGGCAGTGGTCTTGCGCGGGGCACGAGGCTTGCCTTTCCCGGAGGGGCGGCGGCGCCGGACGAGGTAAGGGAGGCGAGGCCGGCGGCGGCGTCGAGGTCGATGGCGTCCTCCATGGCGGGGTGTGGGGCGGGAGCGCGCACGGGCAGGAGTATTTTTGAGAAAAATGGGGGGAAATGGTGGTGGCTGCCACCGACTAGCGGGCCCGGGAAGATGAGTAGGTGCGCGCGCGCTCGTCTCGTGTCCGCGCCGACGCAAATCCGGCTCAAAATTGGGCCGGGAATTGGTCGCCAAGCGGACACGCGTCCGTTTGGGTCAGCGCGTTGGGCCGGTTTTTTTTGTCCGCGCCGACCTAAACTGATGGTGGCGGATGAAATAGGTCGCCCCATTGGAGTTGCTCTAACCTTTCAATCCATATTAACTGGGGCTGCTTGATTTCGGAAAAAGGATAATTAGGGCTGCTTTAGTGTAGATTTATTTTATTTTCTTGCGAAAAAAAGAGAGCACCGGCCGATTAGCATACTGCGTCGCGCAGCTGCGCGCATCGCGCACCAGCGGCGCATACACGGAGGGGATAAATCACGGCGGACCACAAGCTAGCCGATCGATCACGACACCCCTGCACACCAGCACGAGAACGCACCTGCACCACAGCAGTGCTGCCACGCACTCCCCAACCCTGCCACGAGCGCACGCGGCGGCACATGCGCCCCTTCCAAATCACCGGCGCGGCTGCGGCCTTTCTCTTTGGAAGGGGCGCATGTGCCGCATCGTCCCGTGTTTCGTGGTGGCCTAGTGGGCACGAACGAAGGAGCAGGGAGCCAGGGACCGCGTGCGGTGCGGTGCGCGCCGTACGGGATATCGATGAGATCACGGGTGCCCGCACGGCGACGCTCGGGTTTTGCTGGGAGGACGGGAACCGTCGCTGGGAAGACGGCGTGGGCGCACGGCCGTCGCTGTACTTTTGCCGTTGGATGTCACTCGAGCGTGCCCTCCGCGTCCATGGATTGTCATTGCACGTGCAGTCGTACGTGCTCGCTGTAGTACCGGCGCTTACTAAATTCCTTAACACCACTGTCAGTAACTCAGTATGGAGCAGAGAGATTAGTAGTTTTTCTTTTTCTTTTTGAAGTAGATCTATAGTATAGTTAACTTGTGGTCTTCTACGTCGACGCAAGCAGAGACGACGAAGCTGTTACGATATGATAAGTTTTACTGTACTTTAATTACGTGTGAGCGAAAGCGATGGACCAGCAGTACACCGCAGAATCAACACAGATAGGCCATTGGTGTTGGAAGGCATGCAATTCTCAGTTGTCGGCGCCGAAGAATAAACTGGCGCTGTCGTCACCGCCGAGAGCCGCCATGGCCTCGCTCAGCGGGAGTACGCTTTGCGTGTGCGCAAAAGGACCGAGGAGGCCCTGATAACAAAGAAATCGAGGTCCTCCTGCGTTGGAATAGCGCGTTGGAATATCATGGATTCGAAGCACGTTGCAATACTTGAAGAGTAACCCTGACTCAAGAGACATGATGACACCGGTCGTCTTGGCAACTTCTTTCCTTGCATCCACGAGTCCATAACTCTTTCTGCACGGGAGAAAAGGCAATATGGACTGAGCTTACGGCTCGACGAACAAACGGAAACGTGAGGCTTGGGGAGTTTGTGGCAATCTGAACCTGCGAAGCATGTGTGGCGAGGTGCGTGCCAGCTGCCTCCTACTACCATGTTTCTTTACTCTTTAGCACGAGTTACGAAATGGACACATCGTCCCCGCATGGCTCCATCACAACCAAAGCTGGTGGGGCTTCAATATTGGGGCTTCAATATTGCTATCCTGAAGGCTCGGTACTTCCCCACACCCATGTTCTAGATGCCGTGCCCAAGGATGGTATCTCTTATTCTTGGAGAAGCCTTCTTCATGGGCTGCAACTGTTCAAGGAAGGATACATTTGGCGAATTGGGGAGGGCACTTAGGTGCGGATCTGGTCCGACCCGTGGCTGCCTAGGCCGTGGTCGAGGAAAATTGTTACACCCCGTGGAGCCTGCTTGCTCGAAACTGTCAGTGACCTAATCAGCCCCATAACCGGGAATTGGGATGAGCAGCTTGTTCGTGACACCTTTTGGCCGGTTGATGCCAGCCACAATCCTGCAGATCCCAATACCCGAAGGTGTTGAAGACTTAATTACCTGGCAATTTGAACCAAAAGGAGTACACACAGTATGGAGTGCATACAAACTACACGTCCAATTGGAGAAGATGGAACGGGATGGCAATGCGGGCAGCAGTACGGGGCTACCCAGGAACCTTGACCAATGCAACGACGACTCATGGAAGAGGTTATGGAAGCTACCCTGCCCTAGGAATATACAGATGTTTGCATGGCGGATCAAGCATGAGTCGCTGGCCTTGCGAACAAATCTTGTGCGAAGAGGGGTGAAACTTGAGGATAAATCATGTTTATTCTGTGGCCGAGCAGAGGAGGACGGGGCACACAAGTTTGGAGGGATCTCTCATTGGAGAAAGAAAGAATGCAGCTGGAGCGGATCACGTCTGTACATGTGATGTTGGATTTTCTTTGGGGACTAGATGAGGAAAAGCGTATCCTAATTCTGACATTCTGGTGGCTTTGGTGGAGCAACCGGAATAAGGTGCGGGAAGGGGAGTTAGCGGACACGGCTGCGGATGTGGCGAGACGGGCGAGATGTTGTGCATTAGAGTATCATCATGTCTATGCACAAGGAGCGGTGAGCCCGGACAGAACATCATGGAAGCCTCCTCCGAGTGACAAGATCAAGGTCAACCTCGACGGATCGCACATGCCAGGTGAGACACATGCGGGCTGGGGCGTGGTGGCGAGAGACACGGCGGGCGTCGTCCTATTTGCAAGAGCTGGCCGGAAGGAGCACATCGCCGACGCTTTCGCCGCTGAGGTCCACGCCATGGCTGAAGCCGTTTCCTTTGCTGCGGACATGGGTATGCTCCAAGTTATATTCGAGACCAATTCCCAGCTGCTTGCGAAAGCCATGGATGTGCGGAAGGTAGACTCCTCTGCGTATTCAGCTATCATCGAAGATACAAAGCTCCAACTCAAGTTGTGGTTTTCACATCATGAAATAATATTCTGTAAGCGGCAAGCGAACTCTGTA
This sequence comes from Aegilops sharonensis, assembly GCA_904067115.1. Lineage (NCBI taxonomy): Eukaryota > Viridiplantae > Streptophyta > Magnoliopsida > Poales > Poaceae > Aegilops > Aegilops sharonensis. Next base: position 195,122,730 of record LR880972.1, on the reverse strand, counting down.
GCTAACGCACTTGCTAAGTTTGGTCGTTTATGTGATGTAAACCACTCTCTGCAGTGGGAGTCGGATGTACCAGCCGTTGTGGCTCAATGTGCCCTGGGTGATTTGCCTAGGCACGAGTAATATACAAGCTATGCTTGACCCTAAAAAAAATGCTGGCGGGGCTTCTGTGAAGAATCGTACTGGCGTGTTTGGTTGCGATTACAATACGTACTAACGAACGGATATTAATAAACCCTCGCGCAACGATCATGGCAAGGGTTGGCTGGTGCTGCTGCTCGCCGCACTTGATGACCATCTCTACGCAGCAAAAATGCTATACTTACATGCAGTACACAGGCAAATTAACTTACGGACTACCTCCTAACCAATCCCTTCGTCCCCAGATTTATAGTGTGGGCCCTGTTGCTCTTTGTTTTACAATTAACCATTGCCAAATCAGTCTGTAACTTGCTTTAAAGGTCAAGTAACCGATCAGCAGCGAGTGAGCAATGGCAAAGCATAGCCACACTTGATCCATGACAACCCTTTCATCGACATCCTTGAGCCTCATCATCCAATTGCATCCGATGTTCATCTTCATCAAAACAATAACACTTGGAATAGTGTACATGCAAGGACGGAAGGTATCAAGGATGAGAAACAAATCCGTGGAAGTGGGTTAGAGGAACTTTCTCATAGAAGTGGTCAACCTTTGTCAGCCTCCCCCTTTGCTTCTTGATATTAAATTAAATATATATTTGTTCTAAACATTTTTAGAGAATTATATATATATATATATATATATATATATATATATATATATATATATATATATATATAAAATTTAATATCCCCGGAAATACTTTCCACCTATATATATTAATCGGTAATACCCGACATTACCCGATATTCACCTAAACCCTTCCCGTGACCTCGAAACACTTCTAGAACCTCTCGGAATTATTCTGGATATTAATGAAACAATTCCACAAATCTATTCTCATCACCACTAGCATGCAACAGATCGTGATTACCACCTTAAGCTTGTGACCCGTAGGTTCGGTAAATCATAGACATAAATGAAAACACCTTCGTTCAATAACCGATAGCGAAACCGTGCACATCCATATCGTTCCCTGTGATTACATGAATAATATTCGAGTGAACCTTTGGTTATCATGCGATGTTCCCTTTGCTTCGCGATACTTTACAAAACCAATTAAGGTCTTCAATTTAAAATTTGGTCACCCGATTTTGATCAGGTCAACAACTTGTCAACGAGCTCTCTCGTTCAATTCTTGTAGTTCACTATGCTCCCTAATTTTTAAAGTTCTCGCATTCAATTAAGGTATATAATTTTGGACTTCATTCACATTTTGACCGGGTCAACAATTTTTTCAATCAATCGACAACAACCAGCCTATAAAAACACATCAATCTCGCGCACCCTCTCACCACTTGAAAAAGCACCAATATATGATACTATAACACCAATATAGTATATGTAGACACCGATGTAGAAAATTTTCCTAGATAATATGGTTGATTACCGGATAACACAGAATCATGAAGGAAATATGCCCTAGAGGCAATAATAAAGTTGTTATTTTTATTTCCTTATATCATGATAAATGTTTATTATTCATACTAGAATTGTATTAACTGAAAACTTAGTACATGTGTGAATACATAGACAAAACAGAGTGTCCCTAGTATGCCTCTAGTTGACTAGCTCGTTAATCAAAGATGGTTAAGTTTCCTGACCATAGATATGTGTTGTCATTTGATGAACGGGATCACATCATTAGAGAATGATGTGATGGACAAGACCCATCTGTTAGCTTAGCATAATGATCGTTAAGTTTTATTGCTATTGCTTTCTTCATGACTTATACATATTCCTCTGACTATGAGATTATGCAACTCCCGAATACCGGAGGAACACCTTGTGTGCTATCAAACGTCACAACGTAACTGGCTGATCATAAATATGCTTTACAAGTTTCTCCGAAGGTGTTTGCTGTGTTGGCATAGATCAAGATTAGGATTTTTCACTCCGAGTATCGGAGTGGTATCTCTGGGCCCTCTCGGTAATGCACATCACTATAAGCCTTGCAAGCAATGTGACTAATGAGTTAGTTATGGGATGATGCATTATGGAACGAGTAAAGAGGCTTCCCTGTAACGAGATTGAACTAGGTATGATGATACCGACGATCGAATCTCGGGCAAGTAACATACTGATACGTCTCCGTCGTATCTACTTTTCCAAACACTTTTGCCCTTGTTTTGGACTCTAACTTGTATGATTTGAATGGAACTAACCAGGACTGACGCTGTTTTCAGCAGAATTGCCATGATGTTGTTTTATGTGCAGAAAACAAAAGTTCTCGGAATGACCTGAAACTCCACGGGATGTCTTATAAAAAATAATAAAAAATCCTCGCCAAAGATGAAGACCAGGGGGCCCACACCCTGTCCACGAGGGTGGGGGGCGCCCCCCCTAGGGCGTGCCCCCCTACCTCGTGGGCCCCCTGGAGCCCCTCCGACGCCAACTCCAACTCCATATATTGGCTTTCGGGGAGAAAAAAATCAGAGAAAAAGTTTCATTGCGTTTTACGATATGGAGCCGCCGCCAAGCCCTAATCTCTCTTGGGAGGGCTGATCTGGAGTCCGTTCGGGGCTCCGGAGAGGGGGATTCGTCGCCGTCGTCATCATCAACCATCCTCCATCACCAATTTCATGATGCTCACCGCCGTGCATGAGTAATTCCATCGTAGGCTTGCTGGACAGTGATGGGTTGGATGAGATTTATCATGTAATCGAGTTGGTTTTGTTAGGGTTTGATCCCTAGTATCCATTATGTTCTGAGATTGATGTTGCTATGACTTTGCTATGCTTAATGCTTGTCACTAAGGCCCGAGTGCCATGATTTCAGATCTGAACCTATTATGTTTTCATGAATATATGTGAGTTCTTGTTCCTATCTTGCAAGTCTATAGTCACCTACTATGTGTTATGATCCGGCAACCCCGAAGTGACAATAATTGGGACCACTCCCGGTGATGAACATAGTTTGAGGAGTTCATGTATTCACTATGTGCTAATGCTTTGTTCCGGTTCTCTATTAAAAGGAGGCCTTAATATCCCTTAGTTTCCAATAGGGCCCCGCTGCCACGGGAGGGTAGGACAAAAGATGTCATGCAAGTTCTTTTCCATAAGCACGTATGACTATATTCGGAATACATGCCTACATTACATTGATGAATTGGAGCTAGTTCTGTGCCACCCTATGTTATGACCGTTACATGACGAACCATGTCTGCCATAATTATCCATCACTGATCCGGTGCCTACGAGCTTTCCATATACTGGTTCTCGCTTATTTACTTTTCCGTTGTTACTGTTACGATCACTACAAAAATACCAAAAACATTACTTTTGTTGTCTTTACTTTTGTTACCGTTACCACCACTATCATATTACTTTGCTACTAAACACTTTGCTACAGATACTAAGTTTCCAGGTGTGGTTGAATTGACAACTCAGCTGCTAATACTTGAGAATATTCTTTGGCTCCCCTTGTGTTGAATCAATAAATTTGGGTTGAGTACTCTACCCTCGAAAACTGTTGCGATCCCCTATACGTGTGGGTTATCAAGACCTTTTTCTGGCGCCGTTGCCGGGGAGCATAGTCTATTCTTTGAGTCACTTGGGATTTATATCTGCTGGACACTATGAAGAACTTGAAAGACGCTAAGACAACAATTTATCCCTCAACTACGAGGGGAGGTAAGGAACTACCATCTAGCTCTGCACTTGATTCACCTTCTGTTATGAGTAAGCTAGCGACACCTAAACCTGCTTCTGCTATTCGTTCCGATATGTCGCATGTTATTGATGATGCCACTTATGCTACGCATGATACTTATGATGAAACTACTTCTATGCTTGATACTACTGTGCCCCTTGGAGAATTTCTAGATGAACAAATTTCTAGGTCTAGAGAAAGATAAATTATTGAAACTGAATACAATGATGAAAGTGATGATGAAAATATGCCTGCTATTCCCGAGGGTTATCTTTCTGATGCGGAATCTTCTGCAGCTATTTTTGCCTGCCATGATAGATATGAACTTAAGAGGCTGCTAGTTAAATGGAGTAAAGAATCTCTTAGAGATAGGATTAGACCTAACCCTGCTTTTGCTACTTCACCTATCTGTGTTACTAATAAGGATTATGAATTCTCTATTGATCCTGATATAATTACTTTGGTTGAATCTGATCCTTTTTACGGCTATGAATCTGAAACTGTTGTGGCACATCTTACTAAGTTAAATGATATAGCTGCCCTGTTTACTAATGATGAGAGATCGCGCTACTTCTATATACTCAGAATATTTCCGTTCTCATTAAAGGGTGATGCTAAGATATGGTTTAATTCTCTTGATCCTGGTTGTGTGCGTAGTCCTCGGGATATGATTTATTACTTCTCTGCTAAATATTTCCCTGCTCATAAGAAACAAGCTGCTTTGAGGGATATATATAATTTTGTGCAAATCGAAGAAGAGAGTCTCCCACAAGCTTGGGGGAGGCTTCTCAAGTTACTTAATGCTTTGCCTGATCATCCTCTTAAGAAACCTGAAATACGTGATATCTTTTATAATGGACTAACCGATGCTTCCAGAGATTACCTGGATAGTTGTGCTGGTTCTCTTTTCAGGGAAAGAACACCGGATGAAGCTGAAATCTTATTGAATAATATGTTGACAAATGAAAATAATTGGGCACCTCCTGAGCCAACTCCCGAGCCAGCTCCTGAGCCAATTACTGAGCCTATTCCTAAACCAACCCCGAAGAAGAGAGGTGTTCTATTTCTCAGTCCCGAAGATATGCAAGAGGCAAAGAAATCTATGAACGAAAAAGGTATTAAAGTTGAAGATGTTAAGAATTTACCTCCTATTGAAGAAATACATGGTCTTAATCTACCGCCTGTTGAAGAAACTTATGATATTGATCCATTATTCACTGAAGAACCTCCTGATCCCGATATCCCGACACAGGTAGTAAAGGTAAATTCTCTCTATAGATATGATAAAGTTGAAGTCCCTCCTACTAAAATTGCTAGTCAATGCTTGGATGAGTTTGATAACTTTATGTTTAAGCAAGATGGCTTTAATGCTTATTTTGGTAGACAATTAAAACATAATACCTTTATGATTAATCGCTTGAGTGATTATATGGCTAATATTAGAGGTGAACTTAAACTTGTTAGCAAACATGCTTCTATGGTTACCACTCAAGTAGAACAAGTACTTAAAGCTTAGAAAGAAGTGCTTGATGAAATGAATAGTAAGAAAAATGATTATGCTGTTAGAGTGGCTACTAGAACTGGTAGAATGACTCAGGAACGTTTGTATCCTGAAGGCCACCCTAAGAGAATCGAGCAAGATTCTCAGAGAAATAATATTGATATGCCTAGTTCTTCTAAAAGGAAGAAAAAGAAAAATGATAGGACTTTGCAAACTTCTAGTGAACTTGTTGCTGAACCACCTGATAATCCAAATGATATCTCTATGTCTGATGCTAAAACACAATCTGGTAATGAACATGAACCTAGTGAAAATGTTAATGATAATGTTCATGATGATGCTCAACCTAGTAATGATAATGATGTAGAAGTTGAACCTGTTGTTGATCTTGATAACCCACAATCAAAGAATCAACGTTATGATAAAAGAGACTTTGTTGCTAGGAAACATGGTAAAGAAAGAGAACCATGGGTTCAGAAACCCATGCCTTTTCCTCCCAAACCATCCAAGAAAAAGGATGATGAGGATTTTGAGCGCTTTGCTGAAATGATTATACCCATCTTTTTGCGTATGCGATTGACTGATATGCTCAACATGAATCCTTATGCTAAATATATGAAAGATATTGTTACAAATAAAAGAAAGATATCGGAAGCTGAAATTTCCACCATGCTTGCTAATTATACTTTTAAGGGTGGAATACCAAAGAAACTTGGAGATCCAAGAGTACCTACTATACCATGCTCCACTAAGAGAAATTATGTTAAAACTGCTTTATGTGATCTTGGAGCCGGTGTTAGTGTTATGCCTCTCTCTTTATATCGTAGACTTGACTTGAATAAGTTGACACCTACTGAAATATCTTTGCAAATGACTGATAAATCAACTGCTATACCTGTCGGTATTTGTGAGGATGTGCCTGTTGTGGTTGCAAACGTTACTATTTTAACGGACTTTGTTATTCTTGATATTCCCGAGGATGATAGTATGTCTATTATTCTTGGAAGAACTTTCCTTAATACTGCAGGGGCTGTTATTGATTGCAACAAAGGCAATGTCACCTTTCATGTTAATGGTAATGAGCATACTGTACACTTTCAAAGGAAACAACCTCAAGTTCATAGTATCAACTCTATTGGAAAAATCCATCGATTATATTTGGAGGTTTTGAATTTCCTCTCCCTACTGTCAAGAAGAAATATGATATACTTATTATTGGGGATGTCCATATCCCCGTTGAGGTAACATAGTGTTATTCGAAATTTCTCCTGTTCCATGATTATCGGAATGAGTTTGTTAACAAGACTTGATCAACCTTGTTAGTGGATTCTTTTTGATGAGCATGAGATGGATGAAACTAGAAGCACAACCTTCTGTACCCTCTTTATATTTTCTGTT
>LR880972.1:195096629-195115956 GCA_904067115.1 Aegilops sharonensis | reverse complement strand
TCTATTGGAAAAAATCCATCGATTATATTTGGAGGTTTTGAATTTCCTCTCCCTACTGTCAAGAAGAAATATGATATACTTATTATTGGGGATGTCCATATCCCCGTTGAGGTAACATAGTGTTATTCGAAATTTCTCCTGTTCCATGATTATCGGAATGAGTTTGTTAACAAGACTTGATCAACCTTGTTAGTGGATTCTTTTTGATGAGCATGAGATGGATGAAACTAGAAGCACAACCTTCTGTACCCTCTTTATATTTTCTGTTACTTAGTAGAAATAAAGTAAAATAGTATTTTTCTGTCTGTTTCCTGATTTATCCGTGCAATATAAAAATATTCCGAAAATAAAAGTCCTCAGAATACCATGCCAATTTAATATGATTTTTTGGGAATATTTGAGGATTTTTAGTGCAAAAATTACCGCGGGGGGAGCTGCCACCTGGCCACGAGGGTGGAGGGCGCGCCCTACCCCCCCTGGGCGCGCCCCCCTGCCTCATGGGCCCACGGTGGCCCTCCTCCACTTATCCATGCGCCCATCTTCTTCCTCTGCCTCACACGAACCCGAAAAACCAACTCAAGCTCGTGTTCCAGCCACTTTTGCTGTGATTTTCGATCTCCTTGCTCAAAGCACCTCTCGCAAAACTGCTTGGAGAGATTGTTCCTTGGTATGTGACTCCTCCATTGGTCCAATTAGTTTTTGTTCTAGTGCTTTATTCTTTGCAAATTTGTGCTGCATAGGTGACCATGTTCTTGAGCTTGTATGTCAAATTTATATGGTTCCAAGTAGTTCTAATGCTTGATATATGCTCTAGGCACTTGTATGAGTAGTTACTATCAGTTTTATTGAAGTTGGTTCACTTTTGTTTGAAGTTACTAAAAATTTCAGAAATAATGAAGAGACTTTTGAGGGGCTCGTCGAGCCGAAGCTCGAGGGAAAAACAAAAGGAAGAAGAGCAGAAGCCCAAATTTAATTTGCCTCGCACCGCGGAGGTCCGGCCGTGTAAATGGCCTTCCGATGTCTTCTTGAGGAGAGCCGGGATTTATGAGGATTTCCATCTATTAATTGAGAACGCCGGCCTCACCGACTTCCTCCGCGACCAACGTCATCAGTATCTCTTACTCACAACTACTTTCGTGCAGAACTTCTACTTTTTCCCTAAGAAATCACCTCCAACAGTAGAGTTCCATTTATATGACGTTGTTAAGGAGATGACATTAGCTGAATTTTGCGAGGTTTGCAAAATACCTTTTGAGGGCACCTTAGATGAACCACACCGTAATGAAGTGGAAGCTTTTATTAACACTATCACTGTGGGAGAAACCAGGAAGGTTTCTGATGCAAGAATTACTAGCATACATTTCCCTGTGTTACGCTACTTTGCCTTCTTTGCTAGTCGTTGCTTGATTGGTCGCGGGAACTGTGGAAACCTTAGCATTCCTGATATTATCATTTTGTTCCATGGTTTATACCGCAATAACTCTGTTAGTATGGGTGGAATTGTTGCTAGACGGTTAAGTCTGAACCGTACTAAGGGCCCTGCCTTTGGAGGCATTTATGCTTCACACCTAGCTGAATATTTTGAGATACCTATTAGGCATGAGGAGAAAGAAGAAACAACGTTGCCCCGTGCTTATTTAGATTATAAGAGCATGCTAGCGCATGATTTTCTCGTTAAGAGTCGCGAAGGGGAGCTTAAATATAAATTGTACTTTGATAAACATCACCCTGAGACTATTACTTTGCCTGCTCCCTCTTTGTTTAACTTGTCTACAGGTCCTTACATTGTTCCATGGGCGGCTGTTCAAGCCTATCGGAATCCTGCACCAGCCCCGGAACCGGAGCCACAAGATGAGCCTCCACGACAGTATGCTTATTCTTGGGATCCTGAGGCGGTTGCCAGCCAGTGGCAGTAAGAGTCCTCTTCATCACATTATGATCCCAACTATTCTTCATCGCAGTACGACCCCAGCTACACCTACGGGTATCAGCCAGGCTATCCCTGGCAATAGAACAACTTAGGCCAAAAGCCTAAGCTTGGGGGAGTACGTATTTCTCACCGACATTACATTCATGTTCACACACACTCATTGCTAGATGTCGGTGCTCATACTCTTTCACTGTAATATCCATGCTAGTTTATTTTCCTTTTTCCTGCTTTCTTTTTGTGTGTTTAATAAACCTTATAAAAACCAAAAAAATAGTAGTAGTTTATTTTTCCTGCTGTAGTAGTAATAATTAAAAAGAAAACCCAAAAATATTTCCTGTTCTTCTTTTGCTTGTTGGGAGCTTTCCCGTGTAAATAGTTTTTATTTCCTTTCTTTTCTTTGGGGGTTAGTAGGAGAAGACCATGATTTAATTGTTGAAGTGGCTCTTATATGCATCATTGTTGATTTAACCAAGATCCCATATTGCCTTGTCTTCTCCAGTTTATTGAATGCTCGCAGATTCCAGCTTAGTCCAATGCACGTTCACTCTTATTATTATTCACACTGTTCGGTCGTGCAAGTGAAAGGCAATTATGATGACATATCTGATGGACTGACTGAGATGGGAAAGGCTGGTATGAACTCGACCTCTTTTGTTTTTGTAAATATGATGAGTCCATCGTTCCTGATTCAGCTTATTATGAATAAACATGCTTGCAATGACAATTAGAGATCATAGTTGCTTGTGCCATGCTTGATTAGCTATGAGTTACAATGGTTTACCTTGCGTGCCAACATGCTATTAAAATGGCTGTGATGTGATATGATGGGTTGGTATCCTCCTTTGAATGATTTAAGTGGCTTGACTTGGCACATGTTCACGCATGTAGTTGAAACAAATCAACATAGCCTTCACGATATTTATGTTCATGGTGGATTATATCCTACTCATGCTTGTATTCAATGTTTATTAATTTTAATGCATGTTCATGACTGTTGTCGCTCTCTAGTTGGTCGCTTCCCAGTCTTTTGCTAGCCTTTACTTGTACTAAGCGGGAATACTGCTTGTGCATCCAATCCTTTAAACCCCAAAGTTATTCCATATGAGTCCATCATACCTTCCTATATGCGGTATCTACCTGCCGTTCCAAGTAAATTTGTATGTGCCAAACTCTAAACCTTCAAATGAACATTCTGTTTTGCATGCTCTAATAGCTCATATATCAACTAGTGCTGCCCTTATCTTCCGTGTTAGGTGGGTTATTCTCAAGAGGAGTGGACTCCGCTCCTCACTCACGAGAAAATGGCTGGTCACCGGGATGCCCAGTCCCATGCTTTATGCAAACTAAATCAAAATAATTGCAAACAAAACTCCCCCTGGGACCCATTGAATGTTGGAGGCACTCGTTATTTCGAGCGAGCCATGGATTGATGCTTGTGGAGGAGGGGGAGTATAAACTTTACCATTCTGTTTGGGAACCGCCTATAATTTGTTTAGCATGGAAGATATCATCATCTCTTAGTTGTTATGTTGACAATGAAAGTATGCCGCTCAAAATATAATTATCTCTATTTCAAAATCGAGCTCTGGCACCTCTACAAATCCCTGCTTCCCTCTGCGAAGGGCCTATCTATTTACTTTCATGTTGAGTCATCACCCTCTTATTAAAAGCACTAGCTGGAGAGCACAACTGTCATTTGCATTCATTACTGTTAATTTATATCGGGTATGACTATGATTGGATATCTTTTACCATGAATTACAATGTCTAGTCAGTCCTTGATCTTTGAAGGTGCTCTGCATTTATGTTTTGCGGTCTCAGAAAGGGCTAGCGAGATACCATCTTGTTATATCATATTATGATTGTTTTGAGAAAGTGTTGTCATCCGAGATATATTATTATGACTTGCTAGCTGATTATGCCATTGATATGAGTAAACATGGGACCTGAGAATTATTGCAAATGTGGTTAGTTATAATATTTGCTGAAAACTTGAATGCTGGCTTGACATAAGTACAACAACAAGAGCAAACAGAGTTTGTAAAAGTTTTTCTTTTTCTCTTTCAGTTTGTCAACTGAATTGCTTGAGGACAAGCAAGGGTTTAAGCTTGGGGGAGTTGACACGTCTCCGTCGTATCTACTTTTCCTAACACTTTTGCCCTTGTTTTGGACTCTAACTTGTCTGATTTGAATGAAACTAACCCGGACTGACGCTGTTTTCAGCAGAATTGCCATGATGTTGTTTTATGTGTAGAAAATAAAAGTTCTCGGAATGACCTGAAACTCCACGGGATGTCTTATAAAAAATAATAAAAAATCCTCGCCAAAGATGAAGACCAAGGGGCCCACACCCTGTCCACGAGGGTGGGGGCGCCCCTCCCTAGGGCGCGCCCCCTACCTCGTGGGCCCCCTGGAGCCCCTCCGACGCCAACTCCAACTCCATATATTGGCTTTCGGGGAGAAAAAAATCAAAGAAAAAGTTTCATCGCGTTTTACGATACGGAGCCGCTGCCAAGCCCTAATCTCTCTCGGGAGGGCTGATCTGGAGTCCGTTCGGGGCTCCGGAGAGGGGGATTCGTCGCCGTCGTCATCATCAACCATCCTCCATCACCAATTTCATGATGCTCACTGCCGTGCGTGAGCAATTCCATCATAGGCTTGCTGGACGGTGATGGGTTGGATGAGATTTATCATGTAATCGAGTTAGTTTTGTTAGGGTTTGATCCCTAGTATCCATTATGTTCTGAGATTGATGTTGCAATGACTTTGCTATGCTTAATGCTTGTCACTAGGGCCCGAGTGCCATGATTTCAGATCTGAACCTATTATGTTTTCATGAATATATGTGAGTTCTTGATCCTATCTTGCAAGTCTATAGTCACCTACTATGTGTTATGATCCGGCAACCCCGAAGTGACAATAATCGGAACCACTCCCGGTGATGACCATAGTTTGAGGAGTTCATGTATTCACTATGTGCTAATGCTTTGTTCCGGTTCTCTATTAAAAGGAGGCCTTAATATCCCTTAGTTTCCAATAGGACCCCGCTGCCACGGGAGGGTAGGAGAAAAGATGTCATGCACGTTCTTTTCCATAAGCACATATGACTATATTCGGAATACATGCCTACATTACATTGATGAATTGGAGCTAGTTCTGTGTCACCCTATGTTATGACCGTTACATGACGAACCACATCCGGCATAATTATCCATCACTAATCCGGTGCCTACGAGCTTTCCATATACTGGTTCTCGCTTATTTACTTTTCCGTTGTTATTGTTACGATCACTACAAAAATATCAAAAACATTACTTTTGTTGTCTTTCTTTTGTTACCGTTACCACCACTATCATATTACTTTGCTACTAAACAATTTGCTGCAGATACTAAGTTTCCAGGTGTGGTTGAATTGACAACTCAGCTGCTAATACTTGAGAATATTCTTTGGCTCCCATTGTGTCGAATCAATAAATTTGGGTTGAATACTCTACCCTCGAAACTGTTGCGATCCCCTATACTTGTAGGTTATCAAGACATACCGAGGACAAAGGGAATAATGTATGTTGTTATTGCGGTTTGACCGATAAAGATCTTCGTAGAATATGTAGGAACCAATATGAGCATCCTGGTTCCGCTGTTGGTTATTGATTGGAGATGTGTCTCAGTCATGTCTACATAGTTCTCGAACCCGTAGGGTCCGCACGCTTAACGTTCGATGATGATTTGTATTATGAGTTATGTGTTTTGGTGATCGAAGATTGTTCGGAGTCCCGGATAAGATCACAGACATGACGAGGAGTCTCGAAATAGCCGAGAGGTAAAGATTGATATATTGGAAGGTTGTGTTTGGACACCAGAATGGTTTCGGAAATGTTCAGACATTTTCCGGAGTACCGGGGATTACCGGAACCCCCCGGGGAGTAAATGGGCCTTCATGGGCCCTAGTGGAGAGAGGAGGCGGCGGCCAGGTAGAGGCGCGCGCCCCCAAGCCCAAACCGAATTGGACTAGGTTAGGGGGGCGGCCCCCCTTTCGTTCTCTTCTCCTCCTCCTTCCCTCCTTCTCCTAGTGGGAATAGGAAGGGGGGGGGGGCGAATCCTACTTGGACCGGGATTCCAAGTAGGACCCCCCCCATGGTGCCACCTGAGGGAGTCCTGGATTAGGGGGTGTCCGGATAGCCGGACTATGACCTTTGGCCGGACTCCTGGACTATGAAGATACAAGATTGAAGACTTCGTCCCGTGTCCGGATGGGACTTTCCTTGGCGTGGAAGGCAAGCTTGGCGATACGGATATGCAGATCTCCTACCATTGTAACCGACTCTGTGTAACCCTAACCCTATTCGGTGCCTATATAAACCGGAGGGTTTTAGTCCGTAGGACGAACAACAATCATACCATAGGCTAGCTTCTAGGGTTTAGCCTCTTTGATCTCGTGGTAGATCTACTCTTGTACTACCCATATCATCAATATTAATCAAGCAGGAGTAGGGTTTTACCTCCATCGAGAGGGCCCGAACCTGGGTAAAAACATCGTGCCCCTTGTCTCCTGTTTCCATCCGCCTAGACGCACAGTTCGGGACCCCCTACCCGAGAACCGCCGGTTTTGACACCGACATTGGTGCTTTCATTGAGAGTTCCTCTGTGTCGTCATCTTTAGGCCCGATGGCTCCTCTGATCATCAACAACGATGTGCTCCAGGGTGAGACTTTTCTCCCCAGACAGATCTTCGTATTCGGCGGCTTTGCACTGCGGGCCAATTCGCTTGGCCATCTGGAGCAGATTGAAAGCTACGCCCCTGGCCATCAGGTCAGATTTGGAAGTTTGAACTACACGGCTGACATCCGCGGATACTTGATCTTCGACGGGTTCGAGCCACAGCCAAGCGCGCCGCACTGTCACAAGGGGCATGATCTATCTTTGCCGCCGGACAGTGTCCTGGAGGCCGCACCAGAGTCCGCTCCGACCTTTATCTTGGAGCCGACCGCGCCGATCGAGGACGGGTGGCTGGACACCGCCTCGGGGGCTGCGATCTCTACGGCGATTGAGCCGTACACCTACCCCGTCCTTTGCGAAGCTCGTGACTCCAAGGCGCCGGACTCCTCTCCGGACTCCGAGCCTTCCGCGCCCCTACTAATCGAATCCGATTGGGCGCCGATCATGGAATTCACTGCCGCGGACATCTTTCAGCACTCGCCCTTTGGCGACAATCTGAATTCACTAAAGTCTCTCTCTTTATCAGGAGAGCCCTGGCCGGATTATAGTCAGGAAGGTTGGGATGCGGACGAAGAAGAAAATCAAATCCCACCCACCACCCACTTCGTAGCCACTGTCGATGATCTAACCGACATGCTTGACTTCGACTCCGAAGACATCGACGGTATGGACGACGATGCAGGAGACGACCAAGAACCAGCACCCACAGGGCACTGGAAGGCCACCTCGTCATATGACATATACATGGTGGGCATTCCAAAAGATGGGAATGGCGATGGAACAGCGGAGGATGACCCCTCCAAGAAACAGCCTAAGCGCCGGCGTCAGCGGCGCCGCTCTAAATCCCGCCAGAGCAAAAACGGTGATTCCGGCACGGGAGACAATAACACCCCGGACAGTGCCGAAGACAACCCCCTCCAGCAAGATTCAGCGCAGGAGGATGAAGAGGCCAACCCTCATGAGAGAGCGGCAGAAAAAGAGGTAGAGGACGATAATTACATGCCTCCCTCCGAAGATGAGGCAAGCCTCGACGACGACGAATTCGTCGTGCCCGAGGATCCCGTCGAACAAGAGCGTTTCAAACGCAGGCTCATGGCCACGGCAAGCAGCCTCAAGAAAAAGTAGCAACATCTTAGAGCTGACCAAGATTTGCTAGTTGACAGATGGACTGAAGTCCTTGCGGCCGAAGAGTATGAACTCGAGCGCCCCTCCAAGAGCTACCCAAGACGCAAGCTGCTACCCCGATTAGAGGAGGAAGCACCTAAACCTACATCACCAGTGCATGATATGGCTGACCGGCCACCTCGTGGCCGCGACAGAGAGGACTCTCGGCCCTCAACTCAAGCCGCACCCCGTAGCCGCTCAAAAAACACAAAGGCGCGGGGAAATGCGCCAGACCTGCGAGATATATTGGAGGACAAGGCAAGGCAAACAAGATCGATCTACGGATCGCGTGGGCGCCCCACGTCATGTGACAATAACCGTCACGCCGGATATGGCAACTCCGACCAGGCCGAACACAATAGACAAAGCTCATTTGAGCTGCGTCGTGATATAGCCCAATACAGAGGCGCCGCACACCCACTATGCTTCACAGATGAAGTGATGGATCATCAAATCCTTGAGGGTTTCAAACCCGTAAATATTGAATCATACGATGGCACAACAGATCCTGGGTTTGGATCGAGGACTATCTCCTTCACATCCACATGGCCCGCGGTGATGATCTACACGCCATCAAATACCTCCCACTCAAGCTTAAAGGACCAGCCCGGCATTGGCTTAACAGCTTGCCAGCAGAGCCAATTAGTTGTTGGGAAGACCTGGAAGCCGCATTCCTCGACAATTTCCAGGGCACATATGTGCGACCACCAGACGCCGATGACCTAAGCCACATAATTCAGCAGCCAGAGGAATTAGCCAGACAATTCTGGACAAGGTTCCTAACCAAGAAAAATCAAATCGTCGATTGTCCGGATGCCGAGGCCCTTGCAGCCTTCAAACACAACATCTGCGACGAGTGGATTGCCCGGCACCTAGGACAGGAAAAGCCGAAATCCATGGCAGCCTTCACAACACTCATGACCCGCTTTTGCGTGGGAGAGGACAGCTGGCTAGCTCGTAGCAACAACATGAACAAGAGCCCTGGTAATTCGGATACCAAGGACAGCAGTGCCAGGTCGCGTCGCAACAAGCACAAGCGCCGCATTAACGGCGATAATGCTGAGGATACGACAGTCAATGCCGGATTCAGAGGCTCTAAACCCGGTCAGCGGAAAAAGCCATTTAAAAGAAATACTCCGGGCCCGTCCAATTTGGACCGAATACTCGATCGCTCGTGCCAGATACATGGCACCCCCGAAAAGCCAGCCAATCACACCAACAGGGATTGTTGGGTGTTCAAGCAGGCAGGCAAGTTAAATGCCAAAAACAATGACAAGGGGCTGCATAGCGATAACGAGGAGGAGCCTCGGCCGCCGAACAATAGAGGACAGAAGGGCTTCCCCCCGCAAGTGCGGACGGTGAACATGATATACGCAACCCACATATCCAAAAGGGAGTAGAAGCGTGCACTAAGGGACGTATATGCAATGGAGCCAGTCGCCCCAAAGTTCAACCCGTGGTCTTCCTGCCCGATCACTTTTGATCGAAGGGACCACCCCACTAGCATCCGCCATGGTGGATTCGCCGCATTGGTTCTAGACCCAATCATTGACGGTTTTCACCTCACTAGAGTCCTAATGGACGGCGGAAGCAGCCTGAACTTGCTTTATCAGGATAAAGTGCGCAAAATGGGCATAGACCCATCAAGGATTAAACCCACGAAGACGATCTTCAAAGGCGTCATACCAGGTGTAGAGGCCAACTGTACAGGCTCAGTTACTCTTGAAGTGGTCTTCGGATCCCCGGATAACTTCCGGAGCGAGGAGTTAATCTTCGACATAGTCCCGTTCCGCAGCGGCTATCATGCACTTCTCGGACGAACCGCATTTGCAAAGTTCAATGCGGTGCTGCACTACGCATATCTCAAGCTCAAGATGCCAGGTCCTCGAGGAGTCATTACGGTCAACGGAAACACCGCTCTCTCCGGATGGAGGAGCACACGGCGGCCCTCGCGGCGGAGGTACAAAATAGCCTCTTAAGGAAATTCTCGAGTCTGGCTATTATACGTCCGGACACCGTCAAGCGCGCCCGGAGTAACCTACAACAAGACCTCCTGGCACGTTCCGAGCACGCATAGCAATGCGGCCCAAGCCCCAGCCCTCGCGAAATTGCGAAACC
This sequence comes from Aegilops sharonensis, assembly GCA_904067115.1. Taxonomy (NCBI): domain Eukaryota; kingdom Viridiplantae; phylum Streptophyta; class Magnoliopsida; order Poales; family Poaceae; genus Aegilops; species Aegilops sharonensis. The sequence continues at coordinate 195,106,028 of LR880972.1, read as the reverse complement.
AGTATTACGCGTACATAATTAAGCTCTGGAAATACCATGGGCATAGGGGAAGGGGCACGACCACGGCATGCCCAGAATACGGCTCAACCGCACCAGGGGCTCCTGATTGTGCCATTCTTTTTTTTCTTTCTTTTTACTTTCAGGACTCCGTTCTCACGAAGCCCTGTCCGGCATTAGAATCACCGAACACACGATGCAACAGCCAGGGAAGCAGAAAGCTACGTCGAGTGTCCAGGTGGTCTCTACTACGAGCAATATATCTGTTTTACACACCATCCCGCGGCTTACCCCTGGAGGGATACATGTTAAAAAGTCCCGTCCCTCGCTTATCGCACTATTTGTATCGTTCTGCTCTTACTGCAACCATTTTGAATAAACAATATATAGCTTCTACCTATTATTGATTTCCCTTTTTTTCTTTTATTATATATATATGTTCATTTATGACATTGTGCAACCGTACACTTTGGTACGGGCAGTACACCAGGGGCTTAAGTACCCCATAATATGGTGTGATAAGTCCGAACACTTTCACAAGTGCGGCACCCCGAACTTATAGCATTATATGCATCGGCTCCGAATCATGTCTTGGGTCAATAGTTGGGTTTGCCCGGCTCCCATGTTTTGGTACCTTACGTTCCGTTATATCGGCTAAGGTAGCGCTGGGAGAACCACTGCGGTTGTGCCCCGGTTGAGCTGGGTTAAGCACCTCAGTGGAGAAAGCTAAAACTGACCGTCATGATAGGGCGAGAGCCGGTCGCTGTTCGAGAGGTTTTCGAGTCCCTAAAGACTTATGCCGCTTAGAGCGAGGAGTCGGCATTGTCCGGCCTAGGCGTGGATAGTGCCCCGAACTCGGTCTTCCGAATACCAGGGGCTTCTCCAAAATTTAAAATTATAGAATTCTATGGCTAAGTGAGAGTGTTCAAGCATTATAGTCCGGTTGCCTTGTTCGTTGCGTTGAGCGCCTCCCTCGAAGGACCCAAGAGTGGGAACAAGAGCGCTCAAATTCATCCCGAACACCCCAGCACTCGTGGCATGGGGGCTGAAGCCGACGACTCGCCATCTCTCAAATTTAATACACGGCCGCACAAAAGGTAATATTTTAAATTCAACAGTGTTTCTTAGCGCATATGAAAAAGTTTTTAGCGTACAGGATAACAAATGCAAGTCTACTAAAAAATTATATCTTTGGAGCAGTCATCCGCTATAAGGCAGGCACCCTTCAGGACGCCCTCATAATACATTCCAGGCTTGCGATGCTCCTTCTTCGGTGGTGGTCCGTCCTTCACAAGCTTCTCAGCGTCCATCTTGTCCCAGTGCACCTTAGCAAGGGCAAGGACCCTACGGGCACCTTCGATGCAGACGGAGTGCTTGATGACTTCAACCCATGGACAGGCGTCCACCAGCCACCTCACCAGCCTAAAGCAGCTCCCAGGCATGGCTTCATTAGGCCACAGCCGAACTATGAGGCCCTTCATGGCCTGTTCGGCCACCTTATGGAGCTCGACCAACTGCTTCAACTGGTCGTTTAAGGGCACCGGGTGTCCGGCCTCAGCATACTGAGACCAGAACACCTTCTTCGTCGAGCTTCCCTCCTCGGCTCGGTAGAATGCGGCAGCATCAGCCACACTGCAGGGCAGATCTGTGAATGCTCTTGGAGAGCTCCGGATTCGGGTAAGTAACAGATAATTCACTTTCACATGCTTGCTTTGCATATAGAATGCCTTACCCGCCGCTATCTTCTTCATCACCTCAATCTCCTGGAGGGCTTTTTGGGCTTCGGCCTTAGCGGCTTTGGCGCTCTCAAGGGCCGTGGCGAGCTCGGACTCCCGAGTCTTTGAGTCACGCTCCAAACTCTCGTGTTTTTCCACGAGAACCTGGAGCTCTTGCCGCACCTCCGCCACCCGCGCCTCCTGCTTCTATCACTCGGTGCGCTCCGTGGCCACATTGCTTTCGGCCTTGGACACTACTTCCTTCAGGGTCGCCACCTTGTTCGTGGCCCCTGCAATATTCACATTATTCCTGTCATTTTTTGCAAACACATCTTTTAAATATTCCCATAAGGTATTACTTGGCTTCTTTATCCTCGAGCTGCTTTTTGGCAAGTCCGAGCTTGTTCTCGGACTGCTCGAGGCTCTGCTTCAATGCACCAACCTCCGCAGTCAGGGCGGTAGAGGTCAGCAGCGCAGCCTGCATTCCCATATTGACATACTTATGTTAGACTTATGCGTATATCTTTTTAGATCCTTAGTTCGGCTTTTTCTTTCCGAACACCAAACTGAGCATTAGGGGCTACTGTCTATGCGGTAATATTTTTATATCTTAAATACATACCTCAAAGCTTGTTAGAAGGCTGGTACAGGCTTCAGTCAGCCCGCTCTTGGCGGACTGACTTTCTGGATCACCGCACTCATAACAGTGCGGTGCTCCTCGTCGATGGAAGCGCCGTTAAGCGCCTCCATCAAATCATCCGGTGGCTCCGGTTGGGCGGAGGTCACCGGCGCAGTCTTGCCCTTCTTACGAAGGGGTCGCCTGTCGGACTCCGGAACCACTGAAGGTTCCAGTACGGAGTCCGGCACAGGGCCGGACTTGAAGCCCTTCGGGATTTTATCTCCTTTGAGCCCGGATTCCGGGAGGTCGCCTTGCGGCGCCTCCATAGCCACCTCCTCCTGGCTGGGACCCTTTTGGGATTCCACCCCAGCGTCATCCGCGGCGGGAGGAGACGAGGCGGTCGGAAGTGAGGTGCTATTCACCTCCGAAGAATCCAGGGAGCCGCTCGACGAATCGTCGAGCCCATCCTTGGGCGGGCTGCATGGTTATATCCGGCGTTATAAGATGTTGTGCGACAAATGAAACGCCATGAGTTATTATGGTGTATGGACACTTACAATTTCGCCAGGGGCTTGGTCCTTGGAGCCCACCCCTCTTCACCGTCATCGGCATTGGCGGTGTAGTCCGGAGGAAGGGTCCTTCCCTTCTTGGACCCTTCGCCCCCCCGGTTGGGGTGGCCTTCCTATTCTTCTCTCCCCCCGCTGGGGGAGAGGCCTATTTTTCCTCCTCCTCGTCTTCGCGGGAGGAGTCCGCCTCGGCGTCATTGGACGATGAGTCCGACACCACCTGGCGCCGGGAACTTCGTCTAGTTCCCATGGCCTTCTTATTGGCCTTCTTTTCCGGCACCATGTGAGGTGCCGGAACCAGCAGCCCCGTCAATCGGGCGTCCGCTGGGTCTTCTGGCAAGGGAGCCAGACAGTCGATCTGTCCGGACGTCTTCAGCCAGTCCTGTCAAAGGTGAGGGAGTTTTAGATCCCGCGTAGAGTCAAACTATGAAAAAAAAGTCCCGTAAAGGGTAAAATAACTTACCTCGCTGGCTTGATGCTGCGAGCTGAATCTGCGATCTTCGGTAGTGGATGCGGGAGCTTCGGCGCCCTTGAACAGCACCTTCCAGGCGTCTTCTTACGTAGTGTCGAAGAGCCGGCTCAAGGTTCGGTGCTGTGCCGGATCAAACTCCCACAAGTTGAAGTCCCGTTGCTGGCATGGGAGAATCCGACGGATGAGCATCACCTGGATTACGTTGACAAGCTTGAGATTCTTGTCCACCAGGTTTTGGACGCAGGTTTGGAGTCCGGCCAGCTCTTCTGAATTACCCCATGTCAGGCCCGTCTCCTTCCATGAGGTGAGCCGTGTGGGGAAGCCAGATCGGAATTCGGGGGCCGTCGCCCATTGAGAGTCGCGCGGCTTAGTGATATAGAACCACCCCGATTGCCACCCCTTTATGGTCTCCACAAAGGAGCCCTCGAGCCATAGGACATTGGCCATCCTGCCCACCATGGCACCTCTGCACTCCGCTTTACGGCCGCCCACTACCTTCGGCTTGACATCGAAGGTCTTCAGCCATAAGCCGAAGTGGGGCTGGATGCAGAGGAAGGCCTCGCACACGACGATAAACACCGAGATGTTGAGGATAAAATTCGGGGCCAGATCGTGGAAATCTAGGCCGTAGTAGAACATGAGCCCCCGGGCGAATGGGTGAAGTGGAAACCCTAGTCCGCGGAGGAAGTGGGGGAGGAACACCACCCTCTCATGGGGCCTGGGGGTGGGGATGAGCTGCCCCTCATTGGGGAGCCTATGCGCGATGTCGTCGGACAAGTATCCGGCCTTCCGCAGCTTTTTGATGTGCCTCTCCATGACGGAGGAGGCCATCCACTTGCCTCCCGCTCCGGACATAGTTGGAGAAGGTCGAGGTGGGATGTGCGGACTTGGGCGCTGGAGCTCGAGTGCGCGGAAATGGATAGTCAAAGGAGGAAGAAGGTGTGTGTGTAAAAGTGGATCCTTATCCCCTTATATGGACGGACAAAGCTTTGCGTCCCCATCGGCCTGATAAAAATCGCTTATCTCCCAAGCGCCGTAATCAATGGCGCGGTTGGGTTACCCACGCCCGTATTGATGAGAACCCGGAATAAGGGGACACGATCTCTGCTTTGAGAAGACGTGCCAAGGAAACCGCCTCGCTAAACGCGTTGAGGTGGGACAGTGAAAACGATTCGAATAAAGGCTTGGCCGTGGTGTGATGTCACGCTACGGAATACGTCAGCAGATTGAACTTGTGTAAATGTTATTCTCTCTACGGTGGTATGTGGAACTTATTTTGCAGAGCCGGACACTATCCTTGTGTTCAAAATCTTCTATGAAGTATTCAGAGGAGGAACCCGCCTTGCAATGCCGAAGACAATATGCACGCCGGACCCGTCGTCATTGAAGCCTGGTTCAGGGGCTACTGAGGGAGTCCTGGATTAGGGGGTGTTCGGATAGCCGGACTATGACCTTTTGCCGGACTCCTGGACTATGAAGATACAAGATTGAAGACTTCGTCCCATGTCTGAATGGGACTTTCCTTGGCGTGGAAGGCAAGCTTGGTGATACGAATATGTAGATCTCCTACCATTGTAACCGACTCTGTGTAACCCTAACCCTATTCGGTGCCTATATAAACCAGAGGGTTTTAGTCCGTAGGACGAACAACAATCATACCATAGGCTAGCTTCTAGGGTTTAGCCTCTCTGATCTCGTGGTAGATCTACTCTTGTACTACCCATATCATCAATATTAATCAAGCAGGAGTAGGGTTTTACCTCCATCGATAGGGCCCGAACCTGGGTAAAAACATCGTGTCCCTTGTCTCCTGTTACCATCCGCCTAGACGCACAGTTCGGGACCCCCTACCCGAGATCCGCTGGTTTTGACACAGACACCCCCCTTGGGCCGGCCACCTCTCCTCCCCCCTTTATATACGTGGGAGGGGGGCACCCCGAAGACACACCAAGCCTTCTCTTAGCCGTGTGCGGTGCCCCCCTCCACAATTACACACCTCGGTCATATCATCGTAGTGCTTAGGCGAAGCCCTGCGCCGGTAACTTCATTATCACCGTCGCCACACCGTCGAGCTGACGGAACTCTCCCTCGTACTCAACTGGATCAAGAGACCGAGGGACGTCATCGAGCTGAACGCGGAGGTGCCGTACGTTTGGTGCTTGGATCGCGAAGACGTTCGACTACATCAACCGTGTTACTAAACGCTTCCGCTTTTGGTCTACGAGGGTACGTAGACACAATCTCCCCGCTCGTTGCTATGCATCTCCTAAATAGGTCTTGCGTGATCGTAGGTAATTTTTTTGAAATACTGTGTTCCCCTACAGTGGCATTCGAGCCAGGTCTATGCGTAGATGTTATATGCACGAGTAGAACACAAAGAGTTGTGGGCGATAATAGTCATACTGCTTACCACCAACGTCTTACTTTGATTCAGCGGTATTGTTGGATGAAGCGGCCCGGACCGACATTACATGAAGGCGTTCATGAGACTGGTTCTACCGACGTGCTTCGCGGACATGTGGCTAGCGGGTGTCTGTTTCTCCAACTTTAGTTGAATCGAGTTTGACTACGGCCGGTCCTTGTTGAAGGTTAAAACAGCATACTTGACAAAAAATCGTTGTGGTTTTGATGCATAGGTAAGAATGGTTATTGCTAGAAGCCCATAGCAGCCACGTAAAACTTGCAACAACAAACTAGAGGACGTATAACTTATTTTTGCAGGGCATGTTGTGATGTGATATGGTCAAGACGTGATGAGATATAAATTGCTGTATGAGATGATCATGTTTTGTAAAAGTTATCGGCAACTGGCAGTAGGGGTGGGTGTTCGGTAGAAACTGAAAATTCGGTTTATGCTGTTCGGTTTATTTTCAACTTCAGTTTACAAAACTGGAAACCGAAAATGTCAACCAAAAACAGGTAACCGGAAATTCGGTTAATCGTTATTTCGGTTCGGTTTTCAGTTTCTACCGAACATTTACTTCGTGGCTTACAAAGCACTGAAGGAATCTTCCTGATGCACCCCCACCCTCTTATATAACGGAGCGCCTTGTCTCGTTGAGCTAGCTTGGCGATGTGGGACTAAAACAAAGCCGCTGCACACTCCACCAATCGTCAGAAACACTAATCATTGTGTTTGGGCCATGCAAATTAGATAAAGGGCCCATGCCTACAACGCAAAAGCCTGTAGGGTAGAGGGCTCATGCAATTTAGCTTGCATGTGAAGCGTTTGTACGTGCTATGCTGTTCTGTCGAGTGCCGAATACCCATGCGTGGCGCGAGCGGCGGCTTAGCTGTCGGATTTCGGGTTCCGGCAGACCCTTGAGGTTCGAACACTGGGGTACACGCGGAGATTCACCCTCTACCTACCTGTACCCCGCCGCCTCGCTAAGATCTAAGCTACAAAAGGAACAACACAAGAGACACAAGGTTTATACTAGTTCGGGCCACCGTTGTGGTGTAATACCCTACTCTAGTTTGTGGTGTGGTGGATTGCCTCTTGGGCTGATGGTGATGAACAATACAAGGAAGAACAGCCTTGCGAGGGTCTGTTCTTGGCCGGGGCGATGAACTGCTTGGGGGATTTCAGTCGCCTTCTCTCTCTCTCTCTCTCTCTCTCTCTCTCTCTGTCCAAGGTGCATCCGGCTACCGATCAGATATCTCTATTAGGGTGGCTAGCTCTACTTATATAGGCAGAGGCCCTGGGCCACTTCCCAAATATTGAGCGGGAAGGGCGCCAACAATTGGCCATTTTGAAGGGGAACATCTGGTACACTTATCCTGACTAAAGCCGGTCCTCTCCTGACAAAGGCTCTGGTGGTGACGCTGGCTTGGGCTCCACAATGACTTCCTTCCTGCCGTTGGGCTGGTCTTGGTCTTGTTGCACCGAAATGGACGCCTTTGCTTGATGCTCTCGCCTGCGCTTGCTCCCTTTGCATCAAAGAGGAAAGGAGGACACTGCGCGGGCTGGCGCCCGCCTGGTGCCCTTGGTCGTAATGGCTTGCGTCATGGGCACCTCGTGAGGTACCCCGCCTTGATCTCTCCGCCTCCTCGCGAGCCAGCCTATTGAGGCCATGTCTGAGGAAGCTCCCTGTTGTCCGCCCCGCGAGGCTTGGCCCCTCGCGAGGGTCTTGAGCTTGTGTTGGTGAAGATGGGCCGTGATGGGCCCCCCTTTGAGCCACGCCGCAAGCTGCAGGCAGGCAAGTCTGGGGACCCCCGTTCCCAGAAGGCCGACAGTAGCCCCCGGGCCCAAGGCGCGCCCGGGCTTGGCCGAGCAGAGAGGCCAAGGGTCAAGTGCGAAGCGCCGCGGGCCCTAACAGCATGCGGCCTTGAGCGCCGTGTGGCGGTTGATTGGACGTGGGCGGCCCTGCTCCCCCATGACGCCTCGGCGTCTGCACGAATTGACAAGTCCCTGCATGCAAAGCGTGTCATGATTACCTGCGATCGTGGAGGTCGGCGGTTGTCCTTCCCCGGCTATAAGTACGGGACGACGCCCGCCCTTCTAGTCCATCTCCTCTTGCTTCTTTTTCTCCTCCATGGCTCCGCCGAAGAGGTTCTCGGCCGCGGAGAAGGGGAAGGCTCGCCAGGTGGAGCCTGACTCTCCCCCGCCCAAGCACGGTCGAGGCCGTCCTCGCAAACACCCCGTGGATCCCGTGGTGGCTCCTCGCGGTCGTGGAGGTGATCTCCTGCGCGATGGCGGGCGGCAGGCCGCTGCGGGGGGTGCGCCACGGCCACGCGACCCCCTCGACCGCGCTTCCACTCGGCAGAGGTGCTGCCGGAGTTCGTTGTGTGGTTAGCGGAGCCGATCGGCACCCGACTCCAGCTTCCTCGCTTCCTCCTTGGTGAGCTCCCTGCTGGTACTCTGGGCGGCCTCTGGCTTCAGGCGGATGGTTGCTGCAGCCGGGCCTCCCGGGCTTCAGTGGAGGTCTCTGCGGCCGGGAGCCTGGCCCTGACCTGCGGCTGGCAAACGTTTGCCCGCGCGCGCGGTCTGAGCCGGCGGTGCACCCTGCACTTTAAGTTCGACGGCGATGCCACCCTCTACGTGAGGGTATTCGGGGAAGATGGTCGCCGCGCTGGGTGCTGCCCTGAGAATGACGACCGCGGCCGCGGGTCCAGCCCCAGCGACGATGAAGACGATAGCACGCGCATGGTTGGCGGCGCTCGGGGCTCGTCGAGCTTCGACGACTCTTCTTCGGGCAGCGGCTTTTCCAGCGGTGGCCGCGACCAGCCTCCGCGCCGCCGCGCCCGCCTGGAGGGAGGTAGCGAGTCCGCCCGCCGTCTCGCCCCGGTGAAGCACGAGAGAGGGTCCACCTAAGCTCCGGAGGCAGTCCGAGTCTCTCCCGCGAGTTGGTGTCAGGCGAGCCGCGCCTGTTTTGTTCTTTTTACTTTTCCTGCGCAAAGAGACAGTAGTGTAGGGCCCCGCGTGGGCGTGCTTGGACTATTGCTGTTAATTATCATACTGTTTCTGCTATCTCGGTATTATGCCTTTGTGCTACTCACCTGCGCGTAGAAATTACTTAGCTCGGGGGCGCCTGCCGCGGACCTCGTTTCCCGAGGCCGAGGCCTCGTCGAACGCTTCATGTCCTGCGAAGGTCAGTCTGGAGAGGTAGCTCCCTGCCTCAGCTGTGGAGGGGACCGACCCAGGTCCTGTGTCCGTGTCGCGGTGCCCGTGGGGCATGGACTGGAGGGATGCTCCTGTAGTGGACCCGGGTAGGGAAACCTCGAACGATAAGTGCAGAAAAACACTCGCGGGGGCGCTCAAGTTGCCCCCCTCGCGAGACCTTGCGCGAGAGAAATCGAGGTAGGAGGGCGAAAGGTCGAAGAGCCACAAATCAAAACAACAATCTCTTCGATAAAACTTCAAATGAAAATGAACGAGCCAAATGCAGAAAGCAAATGAAAAAGCCGCGTCCGGCACCTAATCTAGTCTTCGACGTCTTCTCACCAGCGCGGAGCTAAGTGCTGCCACTGGGCGTGGGAGGGAGCCCCAGGGCCTGAGGCCGGCGCTCCTGAGACTCTAGGGCGTGTACA
>LR880972.1:195031016-195069198 GCA_904067115.1 Aegilops sharonensis | reverse complement strand
AAGGATGATTGTGGTAAACTAACAAGAAAAGACTCAAATAATACAAGACGCTCCAAGCAAAACACATATCATGTTGGTGAATAAAAATATAGCTCCAAGTAAATTACCGATGGAAGTGGACGAAAGAGGGGATGCCTTCCGGGGCATCCCCAAGCTTTGACTTTTTGGTGTCCTTGGATTATCTTGGGGGTGCCATGGGCATCCCCAAGCTTAGGCTCTTGCCACTCCTTGTTCCATAATCCATCAAAAGAATTCACCCAAAACTTGAAAACTTCACAACACAAAACTCAATAGAAATCTCGTGAGCTCCGTTAGAGAAAGAAAACAAAAGACTACTTTAAGGTACTGTAATGAACTAATTATTTATTTATATTGGTGTTAAACCTACTGTATTACAACTTCTCTATGGATTCTAAACTATTTTACTAACCATAGATTCATCAAAATAAGCAAACAACACACGCAAAACAGAATCTGTCAAAAACAGAACAGTCTGTAGTAATCTGTAACTAACGCAAACTTGTGGAACCCAAAATATTCTACAGAAATTAGACGACCTGGACAAGGTGTTTATTGATCATCAGCAATTGGAATCAGTATTTTATCACGTTCTGGTGATTTTTAACAATTCGGGCACTGAGCACAAAGATTCTGGAAATTACTGCAAGATCAAATAACTATCATCCAAGAATATCCAATAGGTCCAACTTGGCAGAAATACTAATTAAAAGATAAAACCACATCTAAACAGGGGCTAGATGGATTATTTATTACTAAGCAGCAAGGAAAAATATTGGGTTGTCTCCCAACAAGCGCTTTTCTTTAAAGCCTTTTTAGCTGGGCATTGAGATTTCAATGATGCTCACAAGAAAGACACGAAATGAGGCACAAAGAGAGCATCATAAAACATGTGACAAACACATCTAAGTATAACATACTTCCTATGCATAGGAATCTTATAGAAAAACAAATTATCATAGCAAGCAAAAACTAGCATATGCAAGGAAGCGGAAAGGAACAATAGCAATCTTAACATAACGAGAGGTAATTTAGTAACATGAAAATTTCTATAACCATATTTTCCTCTCTCATAATAATTACATGTAGTATCATAAGAAAATTAAACAATATAGCTATCACATAACATATTCTCAACACGATACACATGCATGCAAAGTTGACACTCATCCGAAATAGTGGGATTAACATTAACTAAAGTCATGACCTTTCCAAACCCACTTTTATCAAAAAATTCATAAGATCGAATATTCTCCAAATATGTGGGATCTAAAGTTGACACTCTTCCGAACCCACTTTCAATATTATTGCAAACAATATTATCAATCTCATATTCATCATGGGGCTTAAATAAATTTTCAAGATCATAAGAAGAATCACCCCAATCATGACCATTGCAACAAGTAGAGGACATAGCAAAACTAGCATCCCCAAGCTTAGGGTTTTGCATATTTTTAGCACAATTGACATCAATAGAATTTATAGTAAAATCATTGCAATCATGCTTTTTATTCAAAGATCTATCGTGAATCGCTTCATAAAGTACTTCATCACAATTTTTAGATTCACGAATTTCAGGAAAAACCTCATAAAGATAATCTAGTGCACTCAATTCACTGGCAATAGGTTCATCATAATTGGATCTCTTAAAGAGATTAGCAAGTGGATGAGGATCCATAAACTTTTAGCAAGCGAAGATGCAAGCAAAAATAAGGCACATGGTAACACAAGATTGAACAGAGGAAGGGCGAATAAAACGGCAAGGGTGAAGTGGGGGAGAGGAAAACGAGAGGCAAATGGCAAATAATGTAATGCGAGAGATAGGGATTGTGATGGGTACTTGGTATGTTGACTTTTGCGTAGACCTCCCTGGCAACGGCGCCAGAAATCCTTGTTGCTACGTCTTGAGCTTGCGTTGGTTTTCCCCGAAGAGGAGAGGATGATGCAGCACAGTAGCGTAAGTATTTACCTCAGTTTTTGAGAACCAAGGTATCAATCCAGTAGGAGGCCACGCGCAAGTCCCTCGTACCTGCACAAAACGATAGCTACTCGCAACCAACGCGATTATGGGTTGTCAATCCCTTCACGGTCACTTACGAGAGTGAGATCTGATAGAGATAATATTTTTGGTATTTTGGTATAAAGATGCAAAGTGAAAAGTAAAAGCAAAGCAAGTAAATAAAGTGATGGAGATTGATATGATGAGAATAGACCCGGGGGCCATAGGTTTCACTAGTGGCTTCTCTCAAGAGCATAGATATTCTACGGTGGGTGAACAAATTGCTGTTGAGAAATTGACAGAATTGAGCATAGTTATGAGTATATCTAGGCGATGATCATGTATATAGGCATCACGTCCGAGACAAGTAGACCGAAACGATTGTGCATCTACTACTATTACTCCACTCATCGACCGCTATCCAGCATGCATCTAGAGTATTAAGTTAAAAATAGAGTAACGCCTTAAGCAAGATGACATGATGTAGAGGAATAAATTCATGCAATATGATAAATACCCCATCTTGTTATCCTCGATGGCAACAATACAATACGTGCCTTGCAACCCTTTCTGTCACTGGGTAAGGACACTGCAAGATTGAACCCAAATCTAAGCACTTCTCCCATTGCAAGAACTACCAATCTAGTTCGCCAAACCAAACGGATAATTCAAAGAGACTTGCAAAGATAACTCAATCATACATAAAAGAATTCAGAGAAGAATCAAATTTTTTCCATAGATAAGTTGGATCATAAACCCATAATTCATCGGTCTCAACAAACACACCGCAAAAAGAAGATTACATCAAATAGATCTCTATGAGAGAGGGGGAGAACATTGTATTGAGATCCAAAAAGAGAGAAGAAGCCATCTAGCTACTAGCTATGGACCCGAAGGTCTGAAGTAAACTACTCACACTTCATCGGAGGGGCTATGGTGTTGATGTAGAAGCCCTCCGTGGTGGATTCCCCCTCCGGCGGAGCTCCGGAACAGGCCCCAAGATGGGATCTCGTGGATACAGGAAGTTGCGGCGGTGGAATTAGGTTTTTGGCTCCGTATCTGATCTATTGGGGGTACGTAGGTATATATAGGAGGAAGGAGTACGTCGGTGGAGCGTCAGGGGGCCCACGAGGTTGAGGGCGCGCCCAGGGGGGAGGGCACGCCCCCACCCTCGTGACCGCCTCTGGCACTTCTTGGAGTAGGGTCCAAGTCTCCTGGATCACGTTCGGTGAGAAGATCACGTTCCCGAAGGTTTCATTCCGTTTGGACTCCGTTTGATATTCCGTTTCTTCGAAACACTGAAATAGGCAAAAAACAACAATTCTGGGCTGGGCCTCCGGTTAATAGGTTAGTCCCAAAAATAATATAAAAGTGGAAAATAAAGCCCATTATATTCCAAAACAATGGATAAAGTAGCATGGAGCAATCAAAAATTATAGATACGTTGGAGACGTATCAGGGTGCACCTCTAAGTCTATTCAACTTATTCATCTTTTGATCAGAGCCTCTGCTTCTGATCCTTCGTCTTGAAATCATAATTCCTTTGTACCCAAGAATGGAATCATTCAGACGTTTCTATAAGCCGATGCCTTTGCATCCCCTTCTTCATTTGATTGATTACCGATAATCACATCAACTCTGTCGTGAATCGCCAGATCCATTATTGGATTATCATCCGATAGTGTCCTTCATATTCAAAGAACCTCGTGAAGTTCTTTCCAGATACATAATGCCTTTGGTAATTGTATCCTCTCCTTTTGTCAACCATGCTCTGCTTTCGAGCTTGTGTTGTCTACTTCTGAAGTTTGTGGAATAGGTTCCTAAGATGCCCCTATGGGTTGAACCTATGCCATCCCTAATCCGTGTGAACCCGGGAGTTTTCACGAGTCATACTCTTCTGCTGTTTTGCCAGATAACATTTCAATACTACAATTTCTTCGAAAACGAGGAGTGAATGATAGGTTATGCATTGAAGAAGTGGGAGTCGACCTTGAACCTTTGTGTTCATGCCCATGGACCCGATGTAGAACTTATCATGGAAGCTACTCGTAAAAATGATTACCCCTTGTTATAAGTTCATCTTGTATCGGTGGTTTGATCATTCATAACCGTGGTTCCGACCATAGTTTCTCCTTAATTCCATTTCCCGGACAAGTTAAAATACTTGTCTTCTGCAGATCATTTCATCGGTCCAACCTCTATTTTTGATCTACCTCGAGTATTGCCCTTGTTATCTCGAGGATATTGTGTCATTGCACTACATCTTGTGAATTCTCATTGGAATGATACTCCATCACATCATTCCTAGCTTGATCGGCCATAACATTATCGTGCCAAATTTTAACTGTGCTACCTGGTTCTTCTTCCTGGAGCACAATTTTCGACGATGAGCTAAGCTTACGTCGATCTTCCTCGTCATATCATTTCACCTTGAACAACAAGCTTCGTTTCAAGTTTGTGCCGTACCCGTGGTTCCAATAACTTTTTGCTTCATCATTCCGTTGACTTGATGTCATCACCGATCGATTACATCTTCCTGAAATCTCTCGACAATTGTGTCGTGCTCGTCAACATTCCGAGCTCTTCCAGCATATCAATCGAATTCGTGATGAGAAATACCATCCTTGACCTTCGATGATTTGGGTTATCATCGACAACATTCTTGCCTTCCCCCCAACAAAACGTGTTCATATAAAATTTTGGAAACACATCTTTTTGACATATCGATGGATTGCTGCTTAACCCGTCGGCCACCTCCTCATCATTTCCCTGATAAAATTTCATGAGATGTTCAAAAAGTTCCCGATGTATCCTTTGTGTTCCCAAGGTCTGACCTTTACCTGATGACCATGTCAATGCTATCCCGAAGCATGACTCCGAACATCATTAAGAACATTGGAAGCATAATGCTAAATGTTTCTTGATCAATTATCCAAACACCATTGTACGGGTAACATCATTAATTCCCTCACCCCTTTACCTAATTGGTTATCTACTTGTTGTCCTGTCATGGATGGGAAGATATAATCTTGATACTTGGGTATAATAACATTTTCCTTTCCATTGTTTTGTTTAACCTTTCTTGTGATCTATATGATATAAGCAGAAAAATTCCCTGCTTATAAAACCCCCCGATGTACAACCTTGTCAGTGAGACCCTGTTACTATTGTTGATGACATTCCAGTAACCACCGATGAACGCGAACCTTCCCGATTGGTCCACCTCGTTCAACGAGCAGGAATATGGTTCTCTTCGTCCCTCGCCCTTGGCACCAACGTGGTTGCCAACATAACTGACAGACTATCCTCCGACAAAGCTTTCTATCATAACCGTGTATCATGATCGAAGCCTGACTCTCCTATACAACCTTGATGCCGACGTATCTTATGCTCTTGGCTTTGTGTGTTATCACGAGCCACCCTCCGAGAGATGATCTATTCTCGATGCTCTGAACCCCTTCTCACACTCTGCTCAGGTATCGATCGTTTGTCCATTCGCTTGAAACTTCTTATTGTGCCTTCATATTTTGCTCTCGGCGTTTTCTTAAAATTCAACTCGAGAGATACTTCTGTCACATTCCCTGCATTGTTCAACAGACAATTAACCCTATAATTAAGGGCCAGTTCACCCAAAGTTACTCTTTACTTCCACACTTAAATCTCCGGACGAGATTTCTTGTAATGGAGGAGATTTGTAACATCCCCAGCATCACACTACAGTAATCTCCCCATAATCAAGGTCATGTCATCATGATCATCATGCCAAAATGCCCCTTGTCCAAAATCTGCTTCAAACTCAAATTCAAATTGCATGTCAAATATTTGCTTCTTCTTTCTTGCAAATAAAATAGCTCATCCTATGGCAAATAATCCCTAGATATTTGTCATGTTGAAGCCAACATTTTTGGAATTCCCAAATTGCCCCTAGAAATTAATTATTGTTCCAACAACATTTAAATATGCCATTCCCAAATTCCAAAATTCCTAGACAATTCTTCTTGCCTCCAAACTATTTGTGGCAATACTAAAAATGTGGAGGAATTTATGGGCCAAGTCCCATATTTTTCCTAAATCCTTTGGATGCTCAAATAAACCTTTTCCTCTCTCTATTTTAATTTTAAGATGAAAAGAAGCCCCCTCCCCGCTGGGCCTTGGCCCAGATGGCCAAGCGGCCCGAGCCAACTGGCCCACTCCAGCTGGCCAACCCAGCCTCCCACGCTCCCCCGGTCGCCTTCCTGTTCGAGCGACCGCGGGCACGGTCGCCATCCAACCACCTTACCGGCGACGCCCGGCGAGGGGATAAGCCCCCTCGACGCCTCGGCCTCCTCCCCACCTACCTCCACTCCCCTCTCTCGCCTCCCAGATCCACGCGCTCCTCCCCTCTCTGTCTCGCTCGCCCGCCTCACCCGAGCGCCATCGCCGCCGTCCCACCTCGCATCACCTCAACGACCGCCTCCCTCGTGCTCCGCCGACGTAACCAGCCGCTCCGCCACGCTCCACTACATGGACTATGGACACGAACGCAAGCCAACGAACCCCACCGCCCGGATCTGCGCCCTCTTCTTCCTCCTCAGGTCACCGGCGATCCCCTTCGACTCCGGTGATGCCTGCTGCTGCTACTAACCTTCCAGGGGCTTTACGTAGCTGCTCGGTGAGCATTGCCTCTCTCCCCTCCGTCTTCCCGCTGTTGCCGCACCTGTAGGTGTCATTCCCCGCATGTCCGAGCTCGCCTCCGCCGAGCTCGTCGTCGGCCACGTTCCGGTGAGCGAACGCCCGTGCAAGTGTGTCCATCTTGCTCGCCCACACGCGTAGACGCTGTACCTACTCAGCACCGCTCGTTTTGCTCGCCGTTGCACCGTTTGCAAGTTCGCCATGTCTCGGGTCTCTGCCGTCCATGTCGCCGGCGACGACTCCGACCATCCCAGCTCGCGTCACCACCCGCGTTGGACGCGGTGTTCTGCCCTCGTTCGAACACAAGTCACGACGCGCGTTTTGGACCTATATAGCGAAATCCCGACGAACTCAGGCGAGAAACCGCCGCAGACGCGCTCGCCGGAGCTCCTCCGGTGCCAACCCTGACCTGGCGTGGCGTGGGGCCCGCCCAGTGCCGCTGACAGTGGGCCCCTACGCCTCTGTTTGACTTCGTTGACCACGGTCAACGCAAGGTACTATTCCCCAGCCACTGACATATAGGCCCCACCACCTAATCAGGTTTGTCAAACGTTTTAAGAAATAAAACTAATTAGTTAACCTAACCAGTCACTGACATGTCGGGCCCAGTAGCTAAATATCCCCCAGTTTAGTTTGAAATAAACTCTGATAAGTAAGAGAGGCTGACTGATGGGACCTATTGGTCAGTTTGACTAGTCAAACGGGTCAGCTGACTGCTGATGCATTGTTGACGCATTAATAGGTTTTTGTTAATATAAATAATTCCAGAATATGTTTTAAACTTGCAAAATTCATAGTAAATAAACCGTAACTCGGATGAAAATGTTTTCTACATGAAAGTTGCTCATAAAAATCCAACGAATCCGAATACGTGGTCCGTTCATCTGGCACATTCCCCTAGCATGCTGATATTGGAAATTTCCCCCTCTTTTCCTTTGTCCGGAATCTGCCTAACGCCGGGAATTCATCCTCGAATGTTTATCCCCTCCATATGCAACGTGTAGTACTACGTTAGATCGACCCTAGTTCTGCTTATCGTCATGTTATGCTTTGTGATGCTATATTTGCTTTATATTTATTGTTTCTTCCCCCTCTTCTCTTCGGTAGACCCCGAGACCGATGCCGCCCCTGTGATCAACTACGTCGACGACGACCCCTCCTTGCCAGAGCAACCAGGCAAGCCCCCCCTTTGATCATCCCGATATCGCCCATTCCATTCTCTCATGCTTGCATTAGATTTTGCTACTGTTATTGTTTGCTCCTATTCTGATGCATAGCTTGCTTTTGTATCTGTTGTTGTACCTTACCTGCTTATCCTAAACTGCTTAGTATAGGTTGGTTAATGATCCATCAGTGACCCCCCACATTGTCCTTGTTGCCCCTGCTTCATCATTGAAGACCCGATCAACGGGATCGAAGACCAGGCCCCGACACCGCACATCACTTTCCCCTTAGTTGCTCGACACTACTGGGATACTATCGAGTGCCGAGGGTGAGACCTCTACAGCACTTCTGATGTTAACCCTGTAGTGTAGCTATTCATTCGTGGTCATCGGGGGTGATTCCGCCTTAACCACTTCCGATACGACTCTGTCGTGCAACCCCTCAAGTGTGAACTTCGGGGGTGGTTCATCTTACGTTCACCTTGATGATTACGTCGAGTGGAATACGTCAAGGGTGATTCCTCAGGTTTTCCACTTGGTGTTAAACACACGGATACTATGGTTACTATGACTTTACATTGAACCATGTTACTAAAGACGGGTCGACCCTGAGGGGTACCCGCGCGAGCATAATTGCTAGTGATGTGGAGTTGGGTTGACCTGGAAGGTGCCCGCGAGATAATTACAAGGCGTGGCCGGGCATTCCTAGCCCTTGCCGCAAGTCCTCGAGACGGGGCGACGGGGTCACATCTTTCGTGAGTCTTGATACGTCTCCAACGTATCTATAATTTTTTATTGCTCCATGCTACTTTATCTATTGTTTTGGACTATAATGGGCTTTATTTTCCACTTTTATATTACTTTTGGGACTAACCTATTAACCGGAGGCCCAGCCCAGAATTGATGTTTTTTTGCCTTTTTCAGTATTTTGAAGAAACAGAATATCAAACGGAGTCCAAACGGAATGAAACCTTCGGAAACGTGATTTTCTCACCGAACGTGATACAGGAGACTTGGACCCTACGCCAAGGCACAGAAGAGGCGGTCACGAGGGGGGGGGACGCTCCCCCCCAGGGCGCGCCCCTGCCTCGTGGTCCCCTCGAAGCTCCGCCGACGTACTCCTTCCTCCTATATATACCTACGTACCCTTAAACGATCAGAACAGGAGACAAAAACCAAATCCACCGCCGCAACTTCCTGTATCCACGAGATCCCATCTTGGGGGCCTATTCCAGAGCTCCGCCGGAGGGGGCATCCACCACGGAGGGCTTCTACATCAACACCATAGCCCCTCCGATGAAGTGTGAGTAGTTTACTTCAGACCTTCGGGTCCATAGCTAGTAGCTAGATGGCTTCTTCTCTCTTTTTGGATCTCAATACAATGTTCTCCCCCTCTCTCGTGGAGATCTATTCGATGTTATCTTCTTTCTGCGGTGTGTTTGTTGAGAACGAGGAATTGTGGGTTTATGATCCAGCTTATCTATGAATTATATTTGAACTTCTCTGAGTTCTTTTATGTATGATTGAGTTATCTTTGCAAGTCTCTTCGAATTATCCGTTTGGTTTGGCCAACTAGATTGGTAGTTCTTGCAATGGGAGAAGTGCATGGCTTTGGGTTCAATCTTGAGTGTCCTTACCCAGTGACAGAAAGGGTTGCAAGGCACGTATTGTATTGTTGCCATCGAGGATAACAAGATGGGGTATTTATCATATTGCATGAATTTATTCCTCTACATCATGTCATCTTGCTTAAGGCGTTACTCAGTTTTTAACTTAATACTCTAGATGCATGCTGGATAGCGGTCGATGAGTGGAGTAATAGTAGTATATGCAGAATCGTTTCGGTCTACTTGTCACGGACGTGATGCCTATATACATGATCATACCTAGATAACCTCATAACTATGCTCAATTCTGTTAATTGCTCAACAGTAATTTGTTCACCCACCGTAGAATTGTTATGCTCATGAGAGAAGCCACTAGTGAAACCTATGGCCCGCGGGTCTATTCTCATCATATCAATCTCCATCACTTTTATACTTGCTTTGTTTTTACTTTGCCTTTTACTTTTCACTTTGCATCTTTATACCAAAAATACCAAAAATATTATCTCTATCAGATCTCACTCTCGTAACTGACCGTGAAGGGATTGACAACCCCGAATCGCGTTGGTTACGAGTAGCTATCGTTTTGTGCAGGTACGAGGGACTTGTGCGTGGCCTCCTACAGGATTGATACCTTGGTTCTCAAAAACTGAGGGAAATACTTACGCTACTGTGCTGCATCATCCTCTCCTCTTCGGCGAAAACCAACGCAAGCTCAAGACGTAGCAAGTCTCTCCTTGTTACCGCGCGTTCCTAATCCACTACGATTTGGATATTTGATCCGAGGGGCCTCTGGCCTGATAGCACTAACCATCACGTGGGCATAGTATGGGCGTTCTACGTCGTATGCATCAGCCGAAGCTTAATAGACGTCAGCGACTGAGCGGGGCGTGCCTGGTTGGACTGCGTAAGCACCTGCCTTATTGAAGGAGGTAGCTAGGTCTGCTCACCGGCCGCGTACACAACGTGCAGGAGTTTCCGGGGAGATGGCCCATGACCTCTGGGGGCATAGGTTTAGTCCGGCGTGCTGACCTCTCTATTAAGCCTAGGTTGGGTTGCGGCGTATTGTTTGGCCGAGGCCAGGTGAGGGAGTCCTGGACTAGGGGGTGTTCGGATAGCCGAACTATCATCTTTGGCCGGACTCCAAGACTATGAAGATACAAGATTGAAGACTTCGTCCCTTGTCTGGATGGGACTTTCCTTGGCGTGGAAGGCAAGCTTGGCGATACGGATATGTAGATTTCCTACCATTGTAACCGACTCTGTGTAACCCTAACCCTATTCGGTGTCTATATAAACCGAAGGGTTTTAGTCCGTAGGACGAACAACAATCATACCATAGGCTAGCTTCTAGGGTTTAGCCTCCCTGATCTCGTGGTAGATCTACTATTGTACTACCCATATCATCAATATTAATCAAGCAGGAGTAGGGTATTACCTCCATCGAGAGGGCCCGAACCTGGGTAAAAACATCGTGTCCCTTGTCTCCTGTTACCATCC
Source organism: Aegilops sharonensis (assembly GCA_904067115.1). Taxonomy (NCBI): domain Eukaryota; kingdom Viridiplantae; phylum Streptophyta; class Magnoliopsida; order Poales; family Poaceae; genus Aegilops; species Aegilops sharonensis. The sequence continues at coordinate 195,058,243 of LR880972.1, read as the reverse complement.
GCCTAGACGCACAGTTCGGGACCCCCTACCCGAGATCCGCCAGTTTTGACACCGACATTGGTGCTTTCATTGAGAGTTCCTCTGTGGCGTCACCTATAGGCCCGATGGCTCCTTCAATCATCAGCAACGACACAGTCCAGGGTGAGACTTTTCTCCCCGGACAGATCTTCGTACTCGACGGCTTTGCACTGCGGGCCAACTCGCTAGGCGATCTGGAGCAGATCGAAAGCTACGCCCCTGGCCATCAGGTCAGATTTGGAAGCTTGAACTATACGGCCGACATCCGCGGAGACTTGATCTTCGATGGATTCGAGCCACAGCCAAGTGCGTCGCACTATCTCGATGGGCATGATCTAGCTCTGCCGCCGAACAGTGCCTTGGAAGCCACACCAGAGTCCGCTCCGACCCTTAGCTCGGAGCCGACTCCCCCGATCGAGTACGAGTGGTTGGACACCGCCACGGGGGCTACGATCCCAACGGCGATTGAGCCGAACTCCATCCCTGTCCTTTGCGAAGACCGTGACTCCAAGGTGCCGGACTCCTCTCCGGACTCCGAACCTTCCGCGCCCCTGCCAATCGAATCCGATTGGGCGCCGGTCATGGAGTTCACTGCCGCAGACATCTTTCAGCACTCGCCCTTTGGCGACATCTTGAATTCACTAAAGTCTCTCTCTTTATCAGGAGAGCCCTGGCCGGACTACGGTCAGGAAGGTTGGGATGCGGACGACGAAGAAATTCAACGCCCACCCACCACCCACTTTGTAGCCACTGTCGATGATTTAACCGACATGCTCGACTTCGACTCCGAAGACATCGACGGTATGGACGACGATGCCGGATACGACCAAGACCCAACGCCTACAGGGCACTAGAAGGCCACCTCGTCATACGACATATACATGGTGGACATCCCAAAAGATGGGAACAGCGATGGAAAAGCGGAGGATGACCCCTCCAAGAAACAACCTAAGCGCCGACGTCAGCGGCACCGCTCTAAATCCCACCACAGTAAAAACGGCGATTCCGGCACGGGAGACAATAATACCCCGGATAGAGCCGAAGACGACCCCCTCCAGCAGGATTCAGCACAGGAGGAGGGATAAGCCAGCCCTCATGATTGAACGGCAGACAGGGAGGTGGAGGACGATAATTATATACCTCCCTCCGAAGATGAGGCAAGCCTCGACGACGACGAATTTGCCGTGCCTGAGGATCCTGCCGAACAGGAGTGTTTCAAACGCAGGCTTATGGCCACGGAAAGCAGCCTCAAGAAAAAGCAGCAGCAGCTTAGAGCTGACCAAGACTTGCTAACTGACAAATGGACTGAAGTCCTTGCAGCCGAAGAGTATGAACTCGAACGCCCCTCCAAGAGATACCCCAAACGCAGGCTGCTACCCCAATTAGAGGAAGCAGCACCCAAACCTACATCACCAGCGCATGATGCGGCCGATCGGCCACCCCATGGTCGCGACAGAGAGGCCTTTAGACCCTCCATTCAAGCCGCACTCCGGCGTCGCTCGAAAAGTACCAAGGCACGGGGAAACGCGCCAAACCTGCGAGACATATTGGAGGACAAGGCAAGGCAAACAAGATCGATCTACGGATCGCGTGGGCGCCCCACGACACGTGACGATAACCGTCACGCCGGATACAGCAATTCCGGCCGGGCCGAACACAGCAGACAAAGCTCATTTGAGCTGCGTCGTGATATAGCTCAATACAGAGGCGCCGCACACCCACTATGCTTCACAGATGAAGTAATGGATCATCAAATCCCCGAGGGTTTCAAACCCGTAAACATCGAATCATACGATGGCACAACAGATCCTGCGGTTTGGATCGAGGACTACCTCCTCCATATCCACATGGCCCGCGGCGATGATCTACACGCCATCAAATACCTCCCACTCAAGCTTAAAGGACCAGCTCGGCATTGGCTCAACAGTTTGCCAGCAGAATCAATTGGTTGTTGGGAGGACCTGGAAGCCGCATTCCTTGATAACTTCCAGGGCACATACGTGCGACCACCAGACGCAGATGATCTCTGCCACATAATTCAGTAGCCAGAAGAATCGGCCAGACAATTCTGGACACGGTTCCTAACCAAGAAAAATCAAATCGTTGACTGTCCGGATGCAGAGGTCCATCACTTTTATTTCTTCCCTATCACAAGTTCGTATAAAGCTTACTTTCTTCGCACTAATAGATCATACATATTTAGAGAGCAATTTTTATTGCATGCACCGATGACAACTTACTTGAAGGATCTTACTCAATCCATAGGTAGTTATGGTGGACTCTCATGGCAAATCTGGTTTAAGGAATGTTTGGAAGCACAAGTAGTATTTCTACTTGGTGCAAAGAAATTGGCTAGCATGAGTGGGAAAGGCTAGCTCAACATGTTGGATGATCCAAGACAATATAACATTTCGGATATAGGAAAACATAACCCATTAAGTTGTCTTCCTTGTCCAACATCAACCTTTTAGCATGTCATATTTTAATGAGTGCTCACAATTACAAAATATGTCCAAGATAGTATATTTATATGTGAAATCTCTCTTCCTTCAATATTCTTTCATGAATTGTTCAAGTGACCAATTCTGCGTTTGCTAACTTCCAATAAGTTACCTATACTTATTATGTGTAAAGTCATTACTTCCCATGTTATAAGCATATGAAACATATCAGATTTATGATATTCAATTCATTCAACCATTTACTCATAGGATATACGTAAAGCACGTGAGTAAATGACAAACTACTCCAAAAGATATAAGTGAAGGACATTGAGTAGTCAAATAATTAAGTAGCCATGGGAGGATTCTTTTTCATTCAAGATTTCAGATCCAATGATTTTATTTAAACAACAAGTAAAATTGAAAATACGTTCCAAGCAAAACACATATCATGTGACGAATAAAAATATAGCTCCGAGTAAGGTATACCGATAGTTTTGAAGATGAAAGAGGGGATGCCTTCCAGGGCATCCCCAAGCTTAGGCGCTTGAGTCTTCCTTGAATATTACCTTGGGGTGCCTTGGGCATCCCCAAGCTTAGGGTCTTTCCACTCCTTATTCTCCTCATATCGATATCTCATCCAAATCTTGAAAACTTCGATCACAGAAAACTTAACGGAACTTCGTGAGATAGGTTAGTATGATAAAGAGTAAACCATTCACTTTGGTACTATCAAAGACAAGGTTCATAATTGTTCTCACACAATGCCTGATGTACCATACCATTTCTACAATTTATATTGAGAAATATAAGCCATAGAAACTAGAAAACAAGCAAACTATGCAATGAAAACAGAATCTGTCAGAAACAGAACAGTCTGTAATGATCTGAACAGCAACCATACTTCTGCTACTCCAATGAAATAAATTGGTGGACGTGAGGAATTTGTATATTAATCTTCTGCAAAAAGAATCAACTCAAAAGCACTCTTTTGTAAAAAAAAATGACAGCTAATCTCGTGAGCGCAAAGTTTCTGTTTTTTACAGCAAGATCACATTAACTTTCACCCAAGTCTTCCCAAAGGTCTTACTTGGCACTTTATTGAAACAAAAGCTATAAAACATGATTACTAAAGTAGCTTAATTATGTAAAAACACAAAAATAGTAAGGGTAAATATTGGGTTGTCTCCCAACAAGCATTTTTCTTTAGTGCCTTTTAGCTAAGCATGATGATTTCAATGATGCTCACATAAAAAAAAAGGATTGAACATAAAGAGAGCATCATGAAGAATATGACTAGCACATTAAAAATCTAACCCACTTCCTATGCCTAGGGATTTTGTGAGCACATAATTTATCGGAACAAGAATCAACTAGCATAGGAAGGCAAAACAAGTATAACTTCAAAACTTTAAGCACATAGAGAGGAAACTTGATATTATTGCAACTCCTACAAGCATATATTCCTCCCTCATAATAATTTTCAGTAGCATCATGAATGAATTCAACAATATAACCATCACATAAAGCATTATTTTCATGATCTACAAGCATAGAAATTTTTCTACTCTCCACATAAGCAAAATTCTTCTCATTCGGAATAGTGGGATCACTATTCATCCACACAAAACTTTAACAAAAACTTTGTGAGATCCGTTAGTATAATAAAGCAAATCACTACCTTTAGGTACTGTTGCAAACTTATTCCAATTTCATATTAGAACTATATCTACTTTATTCCAACTTCACCATGGTTCATACCCCCCGATACTACCCATAGATTCATCAAAATAAGCGATCAACACATAGAAAACAAAATCTGTCAAAAACAGGACAGTCTGTAGTAATCTGGAAGTTTAGTAAACTTATGTAACTCCAAAAAATTCTAAAAAATGTCAATTTAAACAATTTGTACAGAAGTAATGCGCAAAAAGTTTCAGACCCATTTGGCTTTCCAGTAAAAAATGTAAATTCACGCACTACAGCCAAAGTTTCTATTTTTATACTACACAAAGTAAACAAGCAATCTAATCATCCTAAAACCAAAGCTTGGCACATTATTTTTATAATACAATGGGTATATACAAGGGGATATTATTTTCAGATAAGCTTCCATGAATTTTTTTACATTGTTTCCATTAGCATGAACACAAGTGTTCAAGGTCGACCCTCACTTCTCCAATGCATAACCTTCCAATCACTTCTCTTACTGAAAAAACTTTTTAGGCATGAGAGGCAAGTATTTTTTTTGGTATTTTCATTATTTTTAAAAAAAATTGTATGTTTCACCCAGAACTAAACAGAAACAAAAAGGAAAAATAAGATCTACTTAGTGAAGAAAGCAAACAAGCACACACGAGAATATCGACCCCACGCTATTGCTCCCCGGCAACGGCGCCAGAAAAGAGCTTGATATCCCCAAGTGCAGGGAATCATCGTAGCAATTCCCAATTGTGGAAGTGATAAGTATGGAGTGTCGAACCCACAATGAGCTAAAGGTAAGATCAATGTTCTCTCAAGTCCTATCTGCCACTGATACGACTCTATGTACGCCGAGCGTTTGCTTCCAACTAGAAACGAGAAATAAAACTACGGTGTGGGTATGAAGAGGATAACTTTGCATGATATCAGAGAGCTAAAATATAAAAGTAGGTGTTGTTATCATAAAGTTAGAATATATTACTAAATGTTGTAAATAGCGAGTGTGGAATAATGATGGATCGGTGTGCGGAATTGTCCTAGGCAATTGTTAACAAGACCGGTAGTCGTCATTGCAATTTCATATGAGGGAGAGGCATAAGCTAACATACTTTCTCTTCTTGGATCATATGCACTTTTGATTGGAACTCTAGCAAGCATCCGCAACTAGTAAAGATCATTAAGGTAAAACCCAACCATAGCATTAAAGCATCAAGTCCCCTTTATCCCATACGCAACAACCCCCTTACTCGGGTTTATGCTTCTGTCACTCAAGCAACCCACTATATGCGAATCATGAATGTATTGAGACACCCTACAGCGGGAACCCCTCATGCTTGCGCGACACGAAGGGCACAATTGGACATCGCCAAAATAAAACATACAACTCATACTAATCTAGATCATCAATCAACCCAAAGACAAAGGATATCTACTCAAAACATCATAAGATGGCAACACATCATTGCATCATAATATGTGGCATAAAGCACGGGTTTATAGCGGGGTGCGGGAGAGTGGACCTCGTAAAAGAGATGAGGGTGGTGATGATGATTGTGATGTTGATGAAGACGATCACCGTGGCGATGATTCCCCTCCCGATGGCACTCCGGCGCCATCGAGAGAGAGGAGGAGAGGTTCTCCCCCTTGTGCTTCCTCCTCCATGGCCTTCCCCTAGATGGGGAGAGGTTCTCCCTCTGGTCCTTGGCCTTCATGGTGATGATGGCCCCTCTGGGATCCTCCTCCATGGCCTCCGGTGATGATGGCCCCCTCCGGCAGGGTGCTAGAGAGGGCCTAGATTGATTTCTCGTGGCTACAGAGGCTTGCGGGGGCAGAACTTCTGATCTAGGTTATTTTCTAGAGGTTTCTGTATTTATAGGAGAGGATGGCGCCCCCCACCCTCGTGGGGCCCACGGGACTCCCCTTCGTTAGATTTTTGTTCCAGTATTTTTTATATTTTCCAAAAACAATCTCCGTTAATTTTCATCGCATTCCGAGAACTTTTTATTTCTGCACAAAAACAACACCACGGTAGTTCTGCTGAAAACAGAGTCAGTCCAGGTTAGTTCTAATCAAATCATACCAAAATCATATAAATCTATTGTAAACTTGGCATGAATACTTCATAAATTATAGATACGTTGGAGACGTATCAGGTATCGTTATTTTCCGATCTTCACAGATTATTTAAGAAGATATGGGTATATCTACTTGATGAAGCTTAATTCTGAAACATTTGAAAAGTTCAAAGAATTTCAGAGTGAAGTAGAAAATCATCATAACAAGAAAATAAAGTTTCTACCATCTGATCGTGGAGGTGAATATTTGAGTTAAGGGTTTGGTCTTCATTTGAAACAATGTGGAATGGTTTCACAACTCACGCCACCTGGAACACCACAACGTAATGGTGAGTCCGAAGGTCGTAACCGCACTTTATTAGATATGGTGCGATCTATGATGTCTCTTACTGATTTACCGCTATCGTTTTGGGGTTATGCTTTAGAGACTGCTGCATTCACGTTAAATAGGGCACCATCTAAATCCGTTGAGACGACACCATATGAACTGTCGTTTGGCAAGAAACCCAAGTTGTCGTTTCTTAAAGTTTGGGGCTGCAATGCTTATGTGAAAAAGCTTCAACCTGATAAGCTCGAACCCAAATCGGAGAAATGTGGCTTCATAGGATACCCAAAGGAGACTGTTGGGTACACCTTCTATTATAGATCCGAAGGCAAGATATTCGTTGCTAAGAATGGATCCTTTCTAGAGAAGGAGTTTCTCTCGAAAGAAGTGAGTGGGAGCAAAGTAGACCTTGATGAGGTAATTGTACCTGCTCCCTTATTGGAAAGTAGTTCATCACAGAAATCAGTTCCAGTGATTCCTACACCAATTAGTGAGGAAGCTATTGATGATGATCATGAAACTTCAGATCAAGTTACTACCGAACCTCGTAGGTCAACCAGAGTAAGATCCGCACCAGAGTGGTACGGTAATCCTATTCTAGAAGTCATGTTACTTGACCATGACAAACCTATGAACTATGAGGAAGCGATGATGAGCCCAGATTCCGCGAAATGGCTTGAGGCTATGAAATCTGAGATGGGATCCATGTATGGGAACAAAGTGTGGACTGTCGTTGACTTGCCCGATGATCGGCAAGCCATAGAGAATAAATGGATCTTTAAGAAGAAGACCGACACTCACGGTAATGTTACTGTCTACAGAGCTCGAATTTTTGCGAAAGGTTTTCGACAAGTTCAAGGAGTTGACTATGATGAGACCTTCTCACCCGTAGCGATGCTTAAGTCTGTCTGAATCATGTTATCAATTGCCGCATTTTATGATTATGAAATTTGGCAAATGGATGTCAAAACTGCATTCCTTAATAGATATCTTAAAGAAGAGTTGTATATGATGCAACCAGAAGGTTTTGTCGATCCTAAAGGTGCTAACAAAGTATGCAAGCTCCAGCGATCCATTTATGGACTGGTGCAAGCCTCTCGGAGTTGGAATATACGCTTTGATAGTGTGATCAAAGCATATGGTTTTATACAGACTTTTGGAGAAGCTTGTATTTACAAGAAAGTGAGTGGGAGCTCTATAGCATTTCTGATATTATATGTGGATGACATATTGTTGATCGGAAATGATACTGAATTTCTGAATAGCATAAAAGGATACTTGAATAAGAATATTTCAATGAAAGACCTCGGTGAAGCTGCTTATATATTAGGCATCAAGATCTATAGAGATAGATCAAGACACTTAATTGTACTTTCACAAAGCACATACCTTGATAAAGTTTTGAAAAGGTTTAAAATGGATCAGTCAAAGAAAGGGTTCTTGCCTGGGTTAGAAGGTGTGAAGTTGAGTCAGACTCAATGCCCGACCACTGCAGAAGATAGAGAGAAAATGAAAGTCATTCCCTATACCTCAGCCATAGGTTCTATCATGTATGCAATGCTGTGTACCAGAACTGATGTGTGCCTTGCTATTAGTTTAGCAGGGAGGTACCAAAGTAATCCAGGAGTGGATCACTGGACAGCGGTCAAGAACATCCTGAAATACATGAAAAGGACTAAGGATATGTTTCTCGTTTATGGAGGTTGAAAGGGTTAGTTATCGACTAGAGGGCGGTGAATAGGCAATTTTTATGAAAGTCTTCAAAACATGGGAGTTTCGAAGACAGACAATAAAAACAACACTATTCTTATGCAAAGGAAGGTAGACTACACTAGACAAGCCATAGTCAAGTATTCAATGAAGTGAAAGGATGAAGACTAATAGCAGCTAGGTAGAAAAGATCAGGATGGAAAATAGTATGAAGCCAATCAGAACAGATAGGCACACAGTGAAGTCAAATAGATAATACAAGCAGGCAATGACTTCACGAAGACAAACTACAAGTACAGAAGAGTAAGAGATAGAACCAGTGGCTTCAGAAGGACACATGATTTGTTGGACCAATTCCAGTTGCTGTGACAACTGTACGTCTGGTTAGGGAGGCTGAGATTCAACTCAGAAGACCTCGTCTTCACCTTATTCCCCTTGAGCTAAGGACACACAGTCCTCTCCCAATTACTCTAGTAAGTCTTCAAGGTAGACTTCCAAACCTTCACAGACTTCGTTCACCGGCAATCCACAATGGCTCTTGGATGCTCAGAACGCGACGCCTAACCGGGTGGAGGATTCACAGTCCTCAAGTGTAACAAGTCTTCAGATCACGCGGACAGAAAGACATCAGTGATGCCAAACACTCTTTGGGCTCTAGGTGGTTTGGGCTTTGTCCTCGCAAGGATTCTCTCTCAAAAGCTTCGGCGGTGGGTTGCTCTCAAATGACAAAAGCCGTGTACTAACTCTGAGCAGCCACCAATTTATGGTGTAGGGTGTGGGCTATTTATAGCCACTGGGCAACCCGACCGGATTTGTCCGAGATGACCCTGGGTCACTGAAGAACTGACACGTGTCGCAACGGTCAGATTTAAAACACACACGACAGCTTGACTTGGGCTACATGTAAAGCTAACTTATCCGACACAGGATAAGATTTGCTCTCATTGTCTTCGCTCGAAGACATAGGATTTGGTTTGAGCGTCACTTCAGTCACTCTGACTTTGTTCACTTGGACCCCACTTAACAGTGCGGTGGTTCCTATGACTCAACAAAGAAGAAAAGGAAACAACAAAACAACTAAGTCTTCGCGCTCCATAGTCTTCACTCAATGACTTCTCGTGTCATAGTCTTCAATGTGAATATCTTCACAGACCACCATTGTCTTCAATGTCTTCACACATTTTTAGGGGTCATCTCCGGTAGGTAAACCGAATCAAGGAGGGACTACTACCTGTGTTATCCTGCAATTCTCACAAACACATTAGTCCCTCAACCAGCTTTGTCGTCAATACTCCAAAACCAACTATGGGTGGCACTAGATGCACTTACAATCTCCCCCTTTTTGGTGATTGATGACAAACTGGTTGAAGTTTTCAACGGGGGTAAAAGTATGTGAAATTGTAAAAGATAAGGTATTGTCTTCATAAGTAGCAAAAGGCTCCCCCTGAAGCTGTGCATATAAGTAATTTGCTTTTGCAATGCAAATGCACATGGTAGGTTGTACTTGTGGAGATCCTCTTCAACTTATGAAGACAATTCATCATGCATGATTTGATATAACAAAGATAATGAAATGCATAATGAAAAGTGGATGTCTGCAAAATGACTAAGTGCGGAAGTTATCATCGCACATGCGGAATTTATCATCGCATCACAGAATAGCAAATAAGTAGCAGACGACCATCGAGTTCAAGTGTTACAACTCAGAGAACCAAATGTATCAAGAGTAAGAGTTGTAAACACTTGGCAAAATATAAAGCAACCGCCCATATGGACCCGCTTGAAGACTATCAACTCATATGCTTCTCCCCCTTTTGTCAGTAAGGACCAAAAAGGTTTGAAGACATAGAGCCTCTACTCGTTCCCAGAAGGAGTAGGAGAAGATGCAGGGTCATTGTCGGGGTTTGGCGGTGCAGACGAACTTGGTGCAGTGTTGATGCGTGTTGGAGGTGGCGAAGTAGCATCATCTTGATCATCGATCACTCTGGCATTCACCGTTGCTGCGGAGGAGGAGTACTCTGAGTCTTCAAGAGATGGGGTTCGACATAAAACATCATTCCTGGGAGGAGTGGAGTCAAACTTGAATCTTTCGGTGAAGCCATCGTCTTGAAGATCAGCTTCAGCACTGAGTAGTGTCAAACCCTTCCAAGTCCTTCGACAGGTTTCATGAGTGACAAAGGCGTTCTTGGTGGCAAGATTGCGAATGCGATTGATATCCACCAAGTCGCTTTGCATTTGTCGTTTCTGCCAGTAATGATGCTTATCTTGTTTCTGATGCAAGGCCACAAGAAGCTCGCGGTCATTGAGCACACGGGATCGCTTGCGAGGCCGTTGAGCAATTGTGCTTTCAGTGGCTTCAGTGTGGGCACGGTGAGGTGACGGCGTAGTACCAGCCAGGGGATAAACACGAGTGGCAGCTAGTACTCCTTCAATGGGCTGAGTGAAGCTTTGGTGATCTGCATTGTGAAGATGAATTGGCTCCGTGGCAGGCTCTGGGTATATGGCTTCAACAGACAGATCAACCTCTGGCAAAAAGATGATATGGTTGCGTGCAGAGGGCTGATAGTTGAAGGTAGAGTGGAGCTTGATCAGACATATGATCCAGGGAGCATAGAACTTCAGACCAAAAAGGTCAGATCCTGATGCAGCAAGTTGGCGGATAAAGAAGTCTTGTGCATTGAAGCATTTGCCGTGGAGAATATGGAAGACCAAGGTCTTCATTGCACCTTCCATCTTAGCATGTGGAGAATGTCCTTTGATGGGCCAAAGAGTTTGCCGTATAATGTGATAGATGGTACGTGGCAGATACTCAAGGTCTTCAACAAGGAACTCCTTAGGATATTCTGCATCTGGAGGCAAAGGCTTCATAATGCTAAGCATCTGGCTCATGTTGGGTTCAGGCTTGTGAAAAATGCTCTCCAAAGCAGCACTGTGAAGCTGACAACCAGGTTCATATAGATCACCTGGAGTGGGAAGGCCAGTAAGCTCAATGACATCAAGAGCTTTGGCTTCATGATGGACATTTCTTGTCATCTACTCAAGGACCCATCTCTTCGGATCCCTGTTGTAGCCACGAATATGAAGGGTGGCATAGAATTGGAGCAGCAGTTCTTCATTTCAGTGCTCCTTGTCAGTGATGAACTGCAATAAGCCAGACTCTCTGAAGCAATCCAGCGCTTCTTCCAAACAGGGCAGGCCAGTTATGGCTTCAGTGTCAAGATGCATATGTGGGAATATGCGACCTTGATTGTATAAAATGCATGAGTAATAACTGTACTGCTGATAGCTCCAGAACCGATCAGATGAAATCCTTGGCCTTGAGTAGGGGTTCTTGGCGCTATCAAAGAAAGTGTTGTGCGCTTTAAAGCCATTAGCATTAAAGGACCCTGGTGAAGTGGCAGTCCCTGGGAACCTGGGCAGTCTTGGCTTTGGCCTCTGAACCTGAGGCCTGTGCTCGACGTGGTAATCAAATTGAGGACCTGCAGCAGGTGGAGGAACCAGAAGAGGACATTTGACAGTGATAAGCTGGCCATAGTTGTATGCTTGCTCGATACTATGTGGCCTTGGTGGCGGAACAGGAGCAGTGGCATCAACAGAGGCGTCAGGCTGCACATCCGTTGTAGGAGCAATAGTGGCTTCAAGCATAGTGTTCACTGTAGGCGCCACATTGTCTTCAGCCATGACAACGTCATTGGCTTCAGTGGTGTTATTGGTGGCAGCCTTAGGATTCTCAACCTCCACTTGAGTAGTTGGAGGGTCGGGCACATACACGTTCACTTCTAGAACAACTTCTTGAGTGGTAGGGGGAGTAGCGACACGCTCTTCTTCTTGTCTTTCTTTGGCTGATGCAGCCAGATTGTCTTCAGCAACATTAGCTTCAGACACTGGGACCGTCACAGAAGGATTGTCTTCAGGGAACACTTGACGTGCCACTGAGCTGGACAAGTTTGAGTCTTCTTCTGTGATGGTAGTCATGGAGACGGATGGCCTCAGGCCTTTGCGAAGCCATTGGAACACGGGCGACGCTTTTGGTGACGGTATGGTCTCCATGTAGTTGTCATCATTTGAAATGGAGCTGATGACTGGCACTGGTGAAGGACGGGGTGTACTTGGTGAGTCTTGATTTGGAGTTTCTGGTTGGGGGCGATCAGCCCGTGAGGCATCTTGAGAGATTTGCGTCAAAGGACGACTAATACTGATGAGCTCATTCTTCGTTAGAACAGGTGATGATACCGTTGGGCGGTCAATCTGAGGAAGAACTACATCATCTTCTACATTGTCGTGGGGACCAATGTCTTCAGTCGCGATGGGGTCAACGACTGGAACTTCTTGAGCTTCAGGAGCCTCTGTGGAAGCAGGCTCATGAACGATCAGCTGACGCTCTTGATTTTCAGTAGCAGGATGGCCAAAAGCAATGGGTTCAACAACAAGGGGCTCTGTGGGAGCAGCCCGATTTCTCTTCTTGGTTTTTCTCTTCTTGGGGGGTGGTGCATCATCAGTAGTGCGCTTGGTTTTCCGCTTCCTGGCTTCGGCTTTAGCTGCCTTGGTTTTCTGCTGATCTGAAGCCACTGTGGAGACCTTAGGCTTCGAGCCTATCATGCTAGCTGGGAAGACAATGTGAGGTTCTTCCCGCTGTGGAGCTTCAGTCTGGGCCACAGTATGCTTCTTCTTCTGCTTGGCAGCCATCTTGGGGTCAATGCCAGGACGCCCAAGAGCCTTGCACTTTTCAGCTTCGTTGTAAGCCTGAACACACTTTGCAGCTAGAGCTTTCATGCACTCTCTTGAGCCTTTGGCTTCCTCTCGTTTCTTGCGAAACGACTCCTTGAGGTCATTCAGCATCAGCTTGAATTTCTGAACATCAGCCACACTAAGCTTGGATACATGCTTCTTGAATTGCTCTTTCTCAAAGTCTATCTTGTTCTTCAATTCAACAATGCGCTAAGCCAGAGCCAGCTCAGGAGCAATGGCGCCTTGAAAGGAGACGCTAATGCCAATAGGGAGTTGAAGATTATCAAAGCTGATATCTTGATTGTCGAACCATTCATCTATGAAATTGTGCAAGATGTTCACATCGAAGAGGGGCAGATCATTGGAGATCTCCGCCTCTTGCTTGCTCTTGATCAACTGCTCGAGAGCATCATTACCAAATTCTTCATCTGAAGACAAGTCAATGGCTTCACATTCGTTCCTCAGAACGGCAGGAGGTGTCAGTGCTTGACTGCGTCGCTGAACAGGTTTCTTCTGTGGCTTCTCATGCTTTTTGGAGATGTGAGAGAGATCTTCAGAGTTGTTACTGGGAGCAGGAGGGGCAGTTGCCAATGGCTTCACTCACGAAGCTTTTGGAGCAGCAGATGACTTTGAAGCTTTAGCCTTCTTTTGCTTCTACGGCTTTGGAGTAGGAGTTGGGGCTTCATTAGTGTCAGCACCATCATCAGAATGATCCACTTTGGCACCTTGGACAGCAATGTGAGTGATAAGGCTAGCAAGGTTGTAGAAGGGGCCGATCCTGTTCTCATTGGCTTCACGGGTGCCATCGTCCCGAGGTGAGGAAGGACCAGGGTTGAAGTCAAGCCCTAGAGCCTTCTTGTTCTTTGAAGCTGAGTCTTTGGCGAACTAGTAGTTGCGCTTGAATAGATGGTCCTCACGGCACCATAGCAATGAACAAGGGTCGGCATCCTCAGGCTGTGGTCAGCGCACCATGCATGGATAGAATCCTTGCTCAATAGCTTCAGCCTGGGTCCTGGGTGGAAGATTTTTGTACAAAGTATCACCCCAGGGTGCCTTGATGGAATTCTTCTCAACATACTCTTCTGTAGCGAAGCGGTAATTGAACCATTCCTCAGCCCAATATCTTCGAATCCATTGGATTTGATTCTTGCGGCCCGTATAGGTTTCCTATGGATCTGTTTTGTACAGCTCGTGCAAATCTGGAGGCAAATCCTTGGAAGTGTTCCCACGGCGCTGTCTGCCACCCTTCCTTGCAGACTTCTCTATTGCCATGAGGTTCAGTCTGAATGGCTTCAACACTGTCAAAGGCTTCCGTCTGCTGGTCATACAGGAACTGGCTTCGGGAGAGTTGATGTGAAGCTGTAAAAATTCTGCAAACGAATGCAGACTATGAGAACCAAGGGATTCTCCCACAGACATGTACCTGTGACATCATTAGAGGTGTGAGGGAAGGGGAAGAGGTCATATGCATTCTCAGAAGATTTTGAAGATAAATCAGTTTGAAGACATTGACCTCACAACGCGAAGACATTCACTTATTTGATGAGAGTTGGTTCCAGATTTGTAAAAATCCAAGAATAAGTACAAGTGAGGAATCGAACTTGTAAAGAAGCATAAGTGAATGGACTAGGCATAGTTTGAGATGCAGAAAGAGATAGATTCAACTTGGGGATCTAGAAACCTCTTTTGGTACGAAAGGATGAATCTATTAGATCGAAAGTACGGTAAAAAGTGAATTTTAATTACCACACGAAGAAGTGCGAGACGGAGCGAAGTTGGGGGCCGAGCAGTTTGATCTTTCGTGACCTAACTTGGCGACGGAAGACACCTACGGTGACAGCGGAAAGGAAGAGGTCCGCGGCCGGCGTGAGGACGGCGTCGGAGAAGTCGCGGTAGCTAAGCGCTTCGTCGCCGGCGTCGTCGAGAGCTAGCAGAGGTGCTAGGGTTTGCGAGAGGTGGCGAGGTGGAAGAAGAATTTTGACTGAGATGTGATGGGTATTTATAAGGAAGGAGACGGCACATCACAATTATGCAGGTGCCCCTGGCGGTTCACATCTGACGGACACGTGGCAAGCATGCAACACCTTGGGAGTTGTTCCATGTTCCCACGCACGCCTGGATTGTCGGGGTGATCGTTCCGAATTCTCCGGGTTTCAGGCAAATAGGATAAAGTATTTTTAAAAAAGATATAAATGTTTGTCAGATTGACTTCAGCTGACAAGGTCTCAGTGAAGACAATTGAAAGATTTCAACAGAATGCATATGACTTGGACAGATAGAGTTGAGGTAGAAGCATAGATAGGTTAGGGTCCGATCACATTCACTTAGTTCAAAAGATTCAACACGAAATCATAGCTATAAGTGAATGCTGTAGAGGACAGAACACAGATAAATATATATAGTACTAGTCCAATTCAACCAATTGAAGATAAACTTGAATATAAGCCAAGGATGAACTATGCAAACATAACGCCAATAGAAACACTTCAAATAAAAGTTTGGTGGTGGCGTTACCTACGGTATAGGAAGTATTAGACCCAGACACAGTGCACAATTATCGTGGCGCTCCAAATTCAAATTCCGCATTAATGTATTCACATTTAGAGTGTATGTCTTCATTGATTGAAGATATACATTACTTCGTGTGTTGCACATCTAAGTCATTAAAATGCATAAGTGTTAGGATGTATGTCCATTCACATGACATTTGAGGATTCCAAGATATTTAGCTCACATCGCAACTTGCAAAACCTTTTCTCATCCAAGGGCTTTGTGAAGATATCAGCCAACTGTTCTTCTGTCTTGACGTGAATCATATCAATATCTTCCTTCATAACATGATCTCTGAGAAAGTGATGACGAATTTCAATGTGCTTTGTCTTCGAGTCCTGAACTGGGTTGTTGGCAATCTTGATGGCACTCTCATTGTCGCAATAGAGAGGCACATTCTTCAGATGGATACCATAGTTGAGGGAGTCCTGGATTAGGGGGTGTCCGGATAGCCGAACTATCACCGTTGGCCAGACTCCTGGACTATGAAGATACAAGATTGAAGACTTCGTCCCGTGTCCGGATGGGACTTTCCTTGGCGTGGAAGGCAAGCTTGGCGATACGGATATGTAGATCTCCTACCATTGTAACTGAGTCTGTGTAACCCTAACCCTATCCGGTGTCTATATAAACCAGAGGGTTCTAGTTCGTAGGACAAACAACAATCATACCATTGGCTAGCTTCTAGGGTTTAGCCTCCTTGATCTCGTGGTAGATCCACTCTTGTACTACCCATATCATCAATATTAATCAAGCAGGAGTAGGGTATTACCTCCATCGAGAGGGCCCGAACCTGGGTAAGAACATCGTGTCCCTTGTCTCCTGTTACCATCCGCCTAGACGCAAAGTTCGGGACCCCCTACCCGAGATCCGCCGGTTTTGACACCGACATTGGTGCTTTCATTGAGAGTTCCTCTGTGTCGTCATCCTTAGGCCCGATGGCTCCTTCGATCATCAACGACGACGCGGTCCAGGGTGAGACTTTTCTCCCCGGACAGATCTGCGTATTCGGCGGCTTCGCACTGCGGGCCAACTCACTTGGCCATCTGGAGCAGATCGAAAGCTACGCCCCTGGCCATCAGGTCAGATTTGGGAGTTTGGACTACACGGCCGACATCCGCGGAGACTTGATCTTCGACGGATTCGAGGCACCACCAAGCGCGCCGCACTGTCTCAATGGGCACGATCTAGCTCTGCCGCCGAACAGTGCCCTGGAGGCCGCACCAGCGTCTGCTCCGACCCTTAGCTCGGAGCCGACTCCCCCGATCGAGGACGAGTGGTTGGACACCGCCTCGGGGGCTACGATCTCTACAGCGATTGAGTCGAACTCCATCCCTGTCCTTTGCAAAGACCGTGACTCCAAGGTGCCGGACTCCTCTCCGGACTCCGAACCCTCCGCGCCCCTACCAATAGAATCCGATTGGGCGCCGGTTATGGAGTTCACTACCGTGGACATCTTTCAGCACTCGCCCTTTGGCGACATCCTGAATTCACTAAAGTCTCTCTCATTATCAGGAGAGCCCTGGCCGGACTACGGTCAGGAAGGTTGGGATGCGGACGACGAAGAAATTCAACGCCCACCCACTGCCCACTTTGTAGCCACTATCGATGATTTAACCAACATGCTCGACTTCGACTCCGAAGACATCGACGGTATGGACGACGATGCTGGAGACGATTAAGAACCAGAGCCTACAGGGCACTGGAACGCCACCTCGTCATACGACATATACATGGTGGACATCCCAAAAGATGGGAACAACGATGGAACAACGGAGGATGACCCCTCCAAGAAGCATCCCAAGCGCCGGCGTCAGTGGCTCCGCTCTAAATCCCGCCACAGCAAAAAAGGTGATTCCGGCACGGGAGATAATAACACCCCGGATAGTGCCAAAGATAACCCCCTCCAGCAGGATTCAGCATAGGAGGAGGGAGAAGCCAGCCCTCATGATAGAGCGGCAGACAGGGAGGTGGAGGACGATAATTATATGACTCCCTCTGAAGATGAGGCAAGCCTCGACAACGATGAATTTGTCGTGCCTGAGGACCCCGCCGAACAGGAGCGTTTCAAACGCAGGCTTATGGCCACGGCAAGCAGCCTCAAGAAAAAGCAGCAGCAGCTTAGAGCTGACCAAGACTTGCTAGCTGACAGATGGACTGAAGTCCTCGCAGCCGAAGAGTACGAACTCGAAGGCCCCTCCAAGAGATACCCAAAATGCAGGCTGCTAACCCAATTAGAGGAAGCAGCACCCAAACCTACATCACTAGCGCATGATGCGGCCGACCGGCCACCCCGTGGTCGCGACAGAGAGGCCTCTAGACCCTCCATCCAAGCCGTACCCCGGATACATATTGGAGGACATATTGGAGGAAACGCGCCAGACCTGCGAGACATATTGGAGGACAAGGCAAGGCAAACTAGATCGATCTACGGATCGCGTGGGCGCCTCACGACACGTGATCATAACCGTCACGCCGGATACAGCAATTCCGGCCGGGCCGAACACAGTAGACAAAACTCATTTGAGCTGCGTCGTGATATAGCCCAATACAGAGGCGCCGCACACCCACTATGCTTCACAGACGAAGTAATGGATCATCAAATCCCCGAGGGTTTCAAACCCGTAAACATCGAATCATACGATGGCACAACAGATCCTGCGGTTTGGATCAAGGACTACCTCCTCCATATCCACATGGCCCGCGGTGATGATCTACACGCCATCAAATACCTCCCACTCAAGCTTAAAGGACCAGCTCGGCATTGGCTTAACAGCTTGCCAGCAGAATCAATTGGTTGTTGGGAGGACCTGGAAGCCGCATTCCTTGATAACTTCCAGGGCACATATGTGCGACCACCAGACGCCGATGACCTCAGCCACATAATTCAGCAGCCAGAAGAATCGGCCAGACAATTCTGGACACGGTTCCTAACCAAGAAAAATCAAATCGTTGATTGTCCGGATGCAGAGGCCCTTGCAGCCTTCAAACATAACATCCGCGACGAGTGGCTTGCTCGGCACCTAGGACAGGAAAAGCCGAAATCCATGGCAGCCCTCACAACGCTCATGACCCGCTTTTGCGCGGGAGAGGACAGCTGGCTAGCTCGAAGTAACAACCTGACCAAAAACCCTGGTAGTTCGGATACCAAGGACACCAATGGCAGGTCGCATCGCAACAAGCACAAGCGCCGCATTACCGGCGACAATGCTGAAGACACGACAGTCAATGCCGGATTCAGAGGCTCTAAACCTGGTCAGCGGAAGAAGCCGTTCAAAAGAAATACTCAGGGCCCGTCCAATCTGGACCGAATACTCGATCGCTCGTGCCAAATACATGGCACCCCCGAAAAACCAGCCAACCATACCAACAGGGATTGCTGGGTCTTCAAACAGGTAGGCAAGTTAAATGCCGAACTCAATAACAAGGGGCTGCATAGCGATGACGAGGTGGAGCCCCGGCCGCCGAACAATAGAGGACAGAATGGCTTCCCCCCACAAGTGCGCACAGTGAACATGATATACGCAACCCACATACCCAAAAGGGAGCGGAAGCGTGCACTAAGGGACGTATATGCGATGGAGCCAGTCGCCCCGAAGTTCAACCCATGGTCCTCCTGCCCGATCACCTTTGATCGAAGGGACCACCCCACTAGCATCCGTCACGGCGGATTCGCCACATTGGTTCTTGACCCAATCATCGACGGATTTCACCTCACTAGAGTCCTGATGACGGCGGTAGCAGCCTGAACCTGCTTTATCAGGATACAGTGCGCAAAATGGGCATAGACCCCTCAAGGATTAAACCCACAAAGACGACCTTTAAATGCGTCAAACCAGGTGTAGAGGCCAATTGTACAGGCTCAGTTACACTCGAAGTGGTTTTCGGATCCCCGGATAACTTCCGAAGCGAAGAGTTAATCTTCGACATAGTCCTGTTCCGCAGCGGCTATCATGCACTGCTTGGACGAACCGCATTTGCAAAGTTCAATGCGGTGCCGCACTACGCATACCTCAAGCTCAAGATGCCAGGCCCTCGAGGAGTAATCACGGTCAATGGAAACACCGAACGCTCTCTCCGAACGGAGGAGCACATGGCGGCCCTCGCGGCGGAGGTGCAAAGCAGCCTCTCACAGCAATTCTCGAGCCCGGCTATTAAACGGCCGGCCACCGTCAAGCGCGCCCGGAGTAACCTACAACAAGACCGTCTGGCACGATCCGAGCACGTGTAGCAATCCGGCCCCAACCCCAGCCCTCGTGAAACTGCGAAGCCAGTACTACGCGTACATAACTACGCTCTGGACATACCATGGGCATAAGGGGAGGAGCACGACCACGACACGCCCAGAATGCGGCTCAACCGCACCAGGGGCTCCCGATTGTGTCATTATTTTTCTTTCTTCTTTTTTCTTACTTTCAGGACTCCGTTTTCCAGAAGTCCTGTCCGGCACTAGAATTGCTGAACTCACGATGCAACAGCCACGAAAGCAGAAAGCTACGTCGAGTGTCCAGGTGGTCTCTACTAAGAGCATTATACCTGTTTTACATACCATCCCGCAGCTTACCCCTGGAGGGGGACATGTTAAATAGTCCCATCCCTTGCTTATCACACTATTTGTATCGTTCTGCTTCCATTGCAGTACCTTTTCGAATAAACAATACATAGCTTTTGCCTATTATTGCACTCCTTTCTTTATCTATATATATATGTTCATTTTATAACATGTTGCACCCGTACACTTTGGTACGGCCAATACACCAGGGGCTTAAGTACCCCAAAAGTATGGTGTGATAAGTCCGAACACTTTCACAAGTGCGGCACCCCGAACTTATAGCATTATATGCATCGGCTCCGAATCATGTCTTCGGTCAATAGTTGGGTTTGCCCGGCTCCCATGTTTTGGTACCTTATGTTCCGTTATATCGGCTAAGGTAGCACTGGGAGAACCACTGCGATTGTGCCCCGGTTGAGCTTGGTTGATCACCTCAGTG
Organism: Aegilops sharonensis; assembly: GCA_904067115.1. Taxonomy (NCBI): domain Eukaryota; kingdom Viridiplantae; phylum Streptophyta; class Magnoliopsida; order Poales; family Poaceae; genus Aegilops; species Aegilops sharonensis. Next base: position 195,037,704 of record LR880972.1, on the reverse strand, counting down.
GAGAAAGCTAAAACTGACAGTCATGATAGGGCGAGAGCCGGTCGCTGTTCGAGAGGTTTTTTTGGGTCCCTAAAGACTTATGCCGCTTAGAGCGAGGAGTCGGCATTGTCCGACCAAGGCGTGGATAGCGCCCCGAACTCGGTCTTCCGAATACTAGGGGCTTTGCCGGAATTTAAAATTATAGAATTCTATGGCTAAGTGAGAGTGTGCAAGCACTATAAGTCCGGTTGCCTTGTTCGTTGCATTGAGCGCCTCCCTCAAAGGACCCAAGAACGGGAATAAGAGTGCTCAAGTTTATCCCGAACACCCCAGCACTCGTGGCATGGGGGTTGAAGCCAATGACTTGCCATCTCTCAAATTTGATAAACAGCCACACATAAGGTAATATTTTAAATTCACAAGAGTTTCTTAGCGCATATGAACAAGTTTTCAGCGTACAGGATAACAAATGCGAGTCTATTCAAAAATTACATCTTTGGAGCATTCACCCGCTATACGGCGGGCACCCTTCAGGACGCCCTCTTAGAACATTTCGGGCTTGCGATGCTCCTTGCCCTTCGGTGGCCCGTCCGTCACAAGCTTCTCCGCATCCAGCTTTCCCCAGTGCACTTTAGCACGGGCAAGGGCCCGACGGGCACCTTCAATGCAGACGGAGCGCTTGATGACTTCAATCGATGGACATGCGTCCACCAGCCGCTGCACTAGCCCGAAGTAGCTCCCAGGCATGGCTTCCAATGGCCACAGCCGAACTATGAGTGTCGGTGGGAACGACACCTATGGGATCACAAGAATCCCTACTACGGTCGCGGGGCGCGGGGTCGTGAGAAGAGCGGATCAAACAGATAGCACACGGTTTCCTTATCCAGGTTCGGGCCGCGAGGATGCGTAAAACCCTTCTCCTGCTTTGGTGGTTTGTTTATCTGTGTTCTTGAACTAGCAATGGGGCGTGAGGAGCTCCAAAAAGCCGAATCCTCCTCCTGGTCGCCTTGGGCCTCCTTTTATAGGGAAAGGGGTTGCCACAGTGGCACACAGGAGGTGGAAAGGGTACAGTGATGCGAGTTTATCCCTCGCATTACATGACAAGGCGCCTTTAATGCGCCTTGCGTAGGTGTTCTTGCTTTATCGGGGACGGGGGAGAGCCATGTCTCGTCCGTCGCTGATCCCTTTCGTGTCGACACGCGCCCTGGCCAGCGGTGCCCGCAGTGCCATGTAGGCAGGCAGGCAGCTGAGGTGGCGCAGTGGTGGGTCTCCACGAAGATCCGCTTGCCGCCACGTAGGTGCCTGCCCTGCTGGCTGGATTGGCAGCTGCATTCGAACGGTGGTGGAGGTTTGATTGGCGTGGGCCTGATGGTGGCCCTACGGGTGTTCTTGGAAAGGGCCTCACCGTAGCCCTCGCAAGGGTCTTGCTGGGGCCCCGGCAAGGGTCTTGTCGTGGTGCCTGCTGTCATCCCCGGCAAGGCTCTTGTCGGGGGCCTTGTGGTCCTCCTTGGCTGGGATCCTGCCAAGGGTCTCATCTTCTATAGTGTGTATCTGATCTTGAATGTCTTCACAAAGATCTGCATGCCACCACGGGGATGTCTCCTGAATCCTTGCCCCATGGGGGCAGTGGACTCAAGGGTGATTCGCTCCGTAGGTGTGGTGCGAGCTGCCACGGCAAGGGTCTTGCCGGGTTCGCTAAAACCGCCTCCCGGCAAGGATCTTGCCAGGGGAGTCGGCTTCGTCCCCTTTGCTCTTTGTGGTCTTGGTCTTGGCGTCGTTCTGCTCCTTTCGAGCTTCGGCCTTACCTTGTCTCACCTCCCTTGCCTTGCTCAGTGCGGTGGTGCCCGCGGCTCAGACTGCCCGTGCACAGTTATAGGGGTACAAAAAGTGTACCCCTCTTTTTGTACACCGACAGGAGCCCCCGGGCCTGGGCCACACGTAAGCGCAATCGCGCCGTTGGGCTAGGCCCAAAAACGGTGCGCGGGCAGGCGGGGTGGTTTTTACCGCGGTAAGTCTCTTCGCGCGCTGCTCTTCCCATGCCTCCCGCATGTGGCTCGGCGTGGGGAGGCGTGCGTGACGTGGGCGGCATGCGTGGGGCTGAGCTCTGCGCGCATGCGTCACGTCGCAGTTAATGTGAAAGGAGGTGGCCCGCATTTTCCCCCATAAGAAGGAATAACCGTGGGCACGCTGCTCACTTTCTCCTCTTCTCTCGTACCTTTTCCAATCTCAGAGCCGCCGTTTCCTCTCTTCCTTCCCTCCTAAGCTTTCGCCGTTGCCCGCCGTCGCTGCATCGCCACCCCTCTTCCTCAATCCTCTAGACCTCTCGGCCGTCATGGCACCCAAATCCGCCAAGGGCAAGGGGGTGGCTAAGGGCTCTGGGACCGTGGAGCCGCCGAAGAGCGCGCTGTCGGGGGACCGGACGAAGTCCGCCTTCTTCTTCCCCTCGTCGGTTGACGTTAATGAGCTCCGGGCCTCCTTCAAGCCCTTATGGGGAGTGAAGACGGGGGGAGAGAATTCGGGGCACCCGGCGACGCGCGGCATTCCTGCCGCTTGCGCCGATCCTGCTCCAAATCGGTATCCCTTTTTTGTTGATTACCTTTCTTGCGGGTTATGCCCCCCTTTTTCCGATTTCTTCTGCGACATCAAGCACACCTTCGGCTTTCGCCTCTTGGATTTCACTCCGAATGCGGTGGCGTGCCTGGCTCTCTTCGCGTATCTTTGCGAAGGCTTCGCCGGAGTGCAGCCCAACACGGCACTCTTTCACCATTATTTCTCCCCTCGAATCCAGCCCGGAGGCGCCGTCTCCGGATGCGTCGCCTGGATCCCAAGATCCAAGGGGGCGTACCCGTACGGTGCCATGAAGGAGAGGTGGGAGGAATGGCGTGGCCGGTGGTGCTGGATTGAAGACGAAGACCCGCCGAAATTCTGCAAGGTCCGCCGAGCGCCACCGGTCCGCGGCAGCGATTGGGTTGATGTCGATGCTACCGACGGGAGGCTTACTGTCGCCACCACCAGGATCCTCCGGCTGACCCGGGCTGGGCTCACCCTGGAGATGATCGGGGCGGACTTCATTCGCCGCTGGATCGCCCGTTTGCATAATAAGGGGAGGCCAGCCTGGCTTTTTACGAACCCGGCTGACATTATGCGGCTCCGCCCTGGCCTCGACCACAACTTCACGGTGATGGCGCATGCCCACTTCTGCCAGTGGCTTTTCCAGCTTGATGTGGGTCGCGACGGCGAGGTCGAACGGACTGGCAAGGCCGCGAGGGCTGCCGCAAAGGTCGGCAAGGCCGTCAAGGGTTCATTCTTCAAGTTGCCAGCGGGGGTGGTCCCGTTGTGCAATAACTCACGCCGGTCGAAGATCATTGCTATGATGCCGGACTGCAACGCGCACGGCCCTGTCCCGAGCTGGAAGGAGCCGACGGACGCAGATGTGCAGCAATTCTTCGACTCCTTGATCGAGGTATACGTCAATGCTGACGTCGAGCGGTGGCTTGTCATGGACACCACTCAGGTGGAGCTGGACTACATCGCCACCAGGGCGAGGGAGGCACAACTTGCCATGGAGGCCGGCAGCGCCGGGGGTGTGGAGGACAAGGCCGCGATGGCTGCGGAGGAGGAGCAGTTCACCCTGTGGGCGGCGGCCACCGAGGAGGTCAGTAGCGTCGACGCTGGAGCTCCGCTTGTCGAGGACGTGGCCAATGAGTCGTTGTCAGAGGAGGACATGGCGGTGGGCTCGACGCCAGCCAGGGGAAGAGGGCGAGTCCTGCGGCGGTCTGGCTCCGGCGAGCCGGTCTGGCCCGGCAGGGCTACGCAGCCTCAATTGACCCTGGAGGGGTCCGGGCGCCACACGAGGGCCACGACAGCGAAGGGGCTGACGAAGGCCGCTGAGAAGAAGAAGGCGACAGCCCCTTCCTCATCCGGGCATGCACAAACCCCGCCGCCTTCTTCACCTCCTCCGGCAGGCGTCGACTCGGATGATGATGTGGAGCTCCCTTTTGATCTCAGGCCTCTCAGCCCGGAGAGGAAAAGGAAACTGGTGGAAGAGGAGGAGACGGATGACGAGTAAGTACTCCTTTCCTTACTGTCATTTCCATTTCCCCGAATCGGGTCGCTTGTCTTGATCCATTTTTGCTTTTGCAGGGAGACAGAGACGTTGGCCCAGAGGGTGAAGAGGGCGAGGACCTCGGCGAGAAGTCAGTCCCCGGCTGGGGCTTCGAAGACACCACTGGTGGTGCTGAGTAGCCCGGACAGCAGCCCCCGGCGCAGCCCCCAGCGTAAGTTTGTCACCCTCTTCTTACTCGATATGTGGTAGGCGCTCGATGCTATGATGCTGACCTTGCCAGGTTTGCAGGAGGGGAGCGGCAGCAGGAGGAGCCACAGAGCGCTACTCCTAACACACCTCCCCCATCGACTACGCCGCCGCGAGGGGCGTCCCCGGCAAGGGCATCAGGCACGGAGCCCACACCCATGGAGGAAGAGGGGAACTTGGGTGCTGGTGACTCTGCCACGGCGCCAAATGCTGGCGGAGAGGGGACCTCTGCTTCACAGCCTGGCACTGGTGAGTCGCCTGTCCTTTGTCTCTGTTTTCCCTTATTCTTTTCTTGGCTTCATTGCTCCCATTGCTGCCCAGGCCCTCCTTCAACAGACATGGAGGACGTGGACACTGTTGTTGGAGACATTACTGAGGAGGCCGCGGCGAAGGCCAGAAGGATTGCCGCCAAGCAGGCCGCCAAAGATGTTGATGAGGCCGCCGCTGACGAAGCCACCAAGGGTGCTGCCGAGGACGCCGCTGCGGGGACCGGCGAGGCTTCTGCCGAGGGCGCCAGCGGCGGACCTGCTGGTGAGGCCGGCAAGGCCTCCGCCGAGGAAGAGGTGGCGGGTGACCAGCCTCCCTCCTCCTCAACCTCGGGCCCCGGCAGATATCTGAAGGTGGGCGACGATCTTCTCGTCCATCTTCCAGGGGCGTCAAGCCGAGCGCCCACCGAAGGGGAAGCTTTTGACGGCGAGGTGCTTGCCGCCACCGGGCTTGAGGTGGTTGATGATCCGGGCGTTGGCGGCGACGGTTCTCCAAAAGAGCAGCTTTTCCGCGCCATGGGGGCCGATTTCCGGAAGCTCCAAGTGCTCTACCGTGCCCGCCTGGACAAGGTCAAGTCCAGGATGGCAACGGTGGACAACGCGGAGGTGGACTTCAAGGCGCGCGTTGCTGAGACGCAGACCTGGTTCCACCAGACTCGCGAGGAGCAGAGGGCCTTTCAGGAGGAATTGGCCAAGCGCGATGTGGAGCTCACCATGAAAATGGCCGACATCGAGAAGGCCCAGGAAAAGGCGGCGAACTTGGCTGCCGCGGCCGAAGCCGCCCGGAACCAGCATCAAGCCGCCTTGGATTCCCAGGAAGAGGACCTCTCCGCGCGTGAAGCGAAGCTTATGGCAACGCTCCGCGGCAAGGATGAGGAGCTCGAGGCCCTTGTCGCGCGACGGACTCGCGAGCTGGAGCAGAGGCACAAAGAGGCACTCGATGCCCAAGCTCTGGCCCATGCCGGCAAGGTGAAGGAGCTGGAAGCAGAGCGGGACGAGCTGAAGGAGCAGACCCTCAAGCGGTCCGGCGAGAAGAGCACGCTCAACCGCGCCTTGGTAGAGGCGCATGGAGCAGTCATCAGCAGAACTGGGGAGCTCTCTGACGCGCAGAACTCCATCAGAGACCTCAAGCTGAAGCTGGAGGGTCTCGAGAAGATGTTGTCAGAGAGCAGGGCTCGGGAGGAGACCTTGACCAGGAGCCTCGAGGAGGAGAAGCAGATGCGGGCAAACGAGGCCACCTCCCACCAGGAATATGTGGTGGGTGAGAACAGGTGGATCAGCCATCTGGAGGTCGTTGCCGGCAGGGTCACCTCGCAATTGGCCACCATGGGGATGCCAAACGTGAGGTACGCCCCCGAGCGCAGCGGGACCGTCAATGCCAAGCTGACCCAGTTCTTCGAGGGCGTCCTCGGAGCCTTGGCCTATCTTCACTCCCACAGGACGGCCACGCTGGCCGAGGAGGCCCGGCGACTTTGCCGGAGGGTCGTGACCAAGGTCCTCACCAAGGTGGCGCACTAGAATCCCGACCTTGACTTCACGGCCGCGATGAAGAGCTTGCCGGATGGTGTTGACCTCACGGTGCTCAAGGAGCGCATCAAGCCCATCACCGACTGCATCGACGAAATCAAGAGGGTGGAAGGCCAGCGCCGGGATTAGGCATCCCGTTCTTCTTTGCCGCTGCGGGTTCCCGACCAAGACAAATTTTATCTTTAGTTAGAACCGCAGCTATGACGTGATGTAATATAACTTTGAAGTACTCTTAATTTTCATGCATGTTATTTCCCCGTTCAATTCCTCTTTATATGTGTGCCCCACGTCGATCGGGTAGGCTTGCCGGCGCGGAAGCCCCTAGCGGCGTTTTGGGGACGGATCCCTAGGGCCTGCCGGGTACGCGTGCTGCCGGACGAGCCACCTTTCCGTTCCGAACGTGGCCGCTCGAACTGTCAAGCTTGACTCGGAGTCAGAATCGAGGGCGTTGTTGATCGCGGAAGGTTACTCTGCCATTCTCGACGCAGCCGCTTGAGCTGTTGAGCGGACTCGAAACAGGGCAAGGGCGTTGCCGATCGTGGGAGAGCCCCCTGGCGTGCAGGTTTCTCATACAAAGGCGTGACATATCCGGGGGGGGGGGGAT
>LR880972.1:195013857-195030445 GCA_904067115.1 Aegilops sharonensis | reverse complement strand
GGGGGGAATAACCTCAAATAAGAAGGGTAGCACAAATAAGGGTTCAGTGCAACTTAGCTTCTGTTTGCGATCGCTCGAGTGTCGATCTTCTGGCATCCTTTCTTCTTCAAGGGTCACGAAGATGAAGGAGTGCCCGGCTAACTGCTAAAGCCGATTCTCACAACTGTGCGGCCCCCTACCTGGCGCGCCAAAGATGTCGGTGGGAACGACACCTATGGGATCACAAGAATCCCTACTACGGTCGCGGGGCGCGGGGTCGTGAGAAGAGCGGATCAAACAGATAGCACACTGTTTCCTTATCCAGGTTCGGTCCGCGAGGATGCGTAAAACCCTACTCCTGCTTTGGTGGTTTGTTTATCAGTGTTCTTGAACTAGCAATGGGGCATGAGCAGCTCCAAAAAGCCGAATCCTCCTCCTGGTCACCTTGGGCCTCCTTTTATAGGGAAAGGGCTTGCCACAGTGGCACACAGGAGGTGGAAAGGGTACAGTGATGCGAGTTTATCCCTTGCATTACATGACAAGGCGCCTTTAATGCGCCTTGCGTAGGTGTCCTTGCTTTATCGGGGACGGGGGAGAGCCCTGTCTCGTCCGTCGCCGCTCCCTTTCGTGTCGACACGCGCCCTGGCCAGCGGTGCCCGCGGTGCCATGTAGGCAGGCAGGCAGCTGAGGTGGCGCAGTGGTGGGTCTCCACGAAGATCCGCTTGCTGCCACGCAGGTGCCTGCCCAGCTGGTTGGGTTGGCAGATGCATGCGAACGGTGGTGGAGGTTTGATTGGCGTGGGCCTGATGGTGGCCCTACGGGTGTTCTTGGCAAGGGCCTCACCGTAGCCCTGGCAAGGGTCTTGCTGGGGCCCCGGCAAGGGTCTTGCCGTGGTGCCTCCTGTCATCCCCGGCAAGGCTCTTGCCTGGGGCCTTGTGGTCCTCCTTGGCTGGGATCCTGCCAAGGGTCTCATCTTCTATAGTGTGTATCTGATCTTAAATGTCTTCACAAAGATCTGCATGCCACCACGGGGATGTCTCCCGAATCCTTGCCCCATGGGGGCAGTGGACTCAAGGGTGATTCGTTCCGTAGGTGTGGGGCGAGCTGCCATGGCAAGGGTCTTGCCGGGTTCGCTAAAACCGCCTCCCGGCAAGGATCTTGCCAGGGGAGTCCGCTTCGTCCCCTTTGCTCTTTGTGGTCTTGGTCTTGGCGTCGTTCTGCTCCTTTCGAGCTTCGGCCTTACCTTGGCTCACCTCCCTTGCCTTGCTCAGTGCGGTGGTGCCCGCGGCTCAGACTGCTCGTGCACAGTTATAGGGGTACAAAAAGTGTACCCCTCTTTTTGTACACCGACAATGAGGCCCTTCATGGCCTGTTCGGCGACCTTGTGGAGCTCGACCAACTGCTTCAGCTGGTCGTTCAGGGGCACCGGACGTTCGGCCTCAGCATACTGAGACCAGAACACCTTCTCCGTCGAGATCCCCTCCTTGGCGCGGTAGAACGCGGCAACATCAGACACACTACGGGGCAGATCTGCGAATGCTCCTGGAGAGCTCCGGATTCGGGTAAGTAATAGGTAATTCACTTTCACATGCTTGCTTTGCATAAAGAATGCCTTACCCGCCGCTATCTTCTTTAGTGATTCAATCTCTTGGAGGGCGTTTTGGGCTTCGGCCTTAGCGGCTTTGGCACTCTCAAGAGCCGAGGCGAGCTCGGACTCTCGAGTCTTTGAGTCACGCTCCAAACTCTCGTGCTTTTTCACGAGAGCCTGGAGCTCTTGCCGCACCTCCGCCACCCGCGCCTCCTGCTTCGCTCGCTCGGTGCGCTCCGCGGCCGCATTGCTTTCGGCCACAGACACCGCTTCCTTCAGGGTCGCACCTCGTTCGTGGACCCTACAATACCCACGTTACTCCTGTCATTTTTGCAACCAAATCCTTTCTATAAGGTATTTCTTTAATAAGGTATTACTTACCTTCCTTGTCCTCGAGCTGCTTCTTGGCAAGGCCGAACTCGTTCTCGGACCGCTCGAGGCTCTGCTTCAATGCATTGACCTCCGCAATCAGTGCGGCAGAGGTCAGCAGCACAGCCTGCATTCCCGTATTTACATACTTATGTTAGACTCCTGCGTATATCTTTTTAGATCCTTAGTCCGGCTTTTCTTTCCGAACACCGAACTAAGCATCAGGGGCTACTGTCTATGCGGTAATATTTTTACATATTCTAAACTTACCTCAAAGCCTGTTAGAAGGCTGGTACAGGCTTCAGTTAGCCCGCTCTTGGCGGACTGAACTTTCTGGATCACCACACTCATAACAGTGCGGTGCTCCTCGTTGATGGAGGCGCCTTTAAGCGCCACCAGCAAGCTATCCGGTGCCTCCGGATGGACGGAGGTCACCGGCATCGTAGTCTCACCCTTCTTACGAAGGGGCCGCTTGCCGGACTTCGGGACCACTGAAGGTTCCGGTACGGAGTCCGGCACAGGGCCAGACTTAGAGCCCTCTGGGGTCTCGCCCCCTTCGCGCCCGGAGTCCGGGAGGTCGCCTTGCGGCGCCTCCAGGACCACCTCCTCCTGGTTGGGCCCCTTTTGGGACTCCACCGCGGTGCCGTCGACGACACGAGGAGAGGAGGCGGTCAGAAGTGAAGTACTATTCACATCCGACGAGCCCAGGGAGCCGCTCGACGAAGCGGCAAGCTCGTCCTTGGGCGGGCTACATGGTCATATTCGGCGTTAGAAGCCACTATGCGACAAATAAAAAGTCATGAACTATTCCGGAGTACGGACACTTACAATCTCGCCAGGGGCTTGACCCTTGTTGGCCACTCCTCCTCGTCGTTGTCGGTGTTGGTGGAGAAGTCCGGAGGAAGGGTCCTTCCTTTCTTGGACCCTCCGGCCTCCCCAGTCGGGGCGGCCTTCCTTTTCTTCTCTCCCCCCGTTGGGGGAGAGGCTTCTTTCTCCTCCTCCTCGTCCTCAGAGGAGGATTCCGCCTCAGGGTCATCGGGCGATGAATCCAACAACACCTGGCGTCGGGCACTCCTTCGAGTCCCCGTGGCCTTCTTCTTGGCCTTCTTCTCCGGCACCACGTGAGGTGCCGGAGCCAGCAGCCCCGTCAATCGGGCGTCCGCTGGGTCTTCTGGCAAGGGGGCCGGACAGTTAATCTGTCCGGACGTCTTCAGCCAGTCCTGTCAAAGGTTAGGGAGTTTTAGATCCCGCATAGAGTCAAACTATGAAAAAAGAGTCCCACAAAGGGTAAAATAACTTACCTCGCTGGCTTGACGCTGCAAGCTGAATCCGCAATCTTCGGTAGCGGATGTGGGAGCCTCGGCGCCCTTGAACAGCACCTTCGAGGCGTCTTCGTACGTAGTGTCAAAGAGCCTTTTCAGAGTTGGGTGCTGTGCCAGATCGAACTCCCACAATTTGAAGGCCCGTTGTTGGCATGGGAGAATCCGGCGGATGAGCATCACCTGGATTACGTTGACAAGCCTGAGATTCTTGTCCACCAGGTTTCGGACGCAGGTTTGGAGTCCGGACAACTCGTCCGAAATCCCCCAAGTCAGGACCGTCTCTTCCCATGATGTGAGCCGTGTGGGGAAGCCAGATCGGAATTCGGGGGCCGCCGCCCATTGAGAGTCGCGCGGCTGGGTGATGTAGAACCACCCCGATTGCCACCCCTTTATGGTCTCCACAAAGGAGCCCTCGAGCCATAGGACTTTGGCCATCTTGCCAACCATGGCGCCTCCGCACTCCGCTTGGCAGCCGCCCACTACCTTCGGCTTGACATTGAAGATCTTAAGCCATAAGCCGAAGTGGGGCTGGATGCAGAGGAAGGCCTCGCACACGACGATAAACGCCGAGATGTTGAGGATGAAGTTCGGGGCCAGATCGTGGAAATCCATGCCGTAGTAGAACATGAGCCCCTGGACAAATGGGTGAAGTGGAAAACCTAGTCCGTGGAGGAAGTGGGTGAGGAACACCACCCTCCCATGGGGCCTGGGGGTGGGAATGAGCTGCCCCTCATCGGGTAGCCAGTGCGCGATGTCGCTGGACAAGTATCCGGCCTTCCGCAGCTTTTTGATGTGCCCCTCCGTGACGCAGGAGGCCATCCACTTGCCTCTCGCTCCGGACATAGTTGGAGAAGGTTGAGGTGGGATGTGCAGACTTGGGCGCTGGAGCTCGAGTGCGCGGAAATGGATGAGCAAAGGAGGAAGAAGGCGTAGGTGAAAAGGTGGATCCTTATCCCCTTATACGGACGGACGGACGAAGCTATGTGTCCCCGGCCAGCCTGGTAAAACTCGCTTATCTCCCAAGCGCCGTAATCAATGGCGCGGTTGGGTTACCCACGTCCGTATTGATGGGAATCCCATAATAAGGGGGCACGATCTCCGCTTTGATAAGACGTGCCAAGGAAACTGCCTTGCTAAATGCGCTGAGGTGGAACAGTAAAAACGATTCGAATAAAGGCTTAGCCATGGTGTGATGTCACGCCGCGGGATACTTCAGCAGATCTGTGCAAAAGTTATTCTCTCTACGGTAGTACGTGGAACTTGTTTTGCAGAGCCGGACACTATCCTTGTGTTCAAAATCTTCTATGAAGTATTCGGAGGAGGAACCCGCCTTGCAATGCCGAAGACAATATGCGCGCCGGACTCGTCGTCGTTGAAGCCTGGTTCAGGGGCTACTGAGGGAGTCCTGGATTAGGGGGTGTCCGGATAGCCGAACTATCACCGTTGGCCGGACTCCTGGACTATGAAGATACAAGATTGAAGACTTCGTCCTGTATCCGGATGGGACTTTCCTTGGCGTGGAAGGCAAGCTTGGCCATACGTATATGTAGATCTCCTACCATTGTAACTGACTCTGTGTAACCCTAACCCTATCCGGTGTCTATATAAACTAGAGGGTTCTAGTCCGTAGGACAAACAACAATCATACCATAGGCTAGCTTCTAGGGTTTAGCCTCCTTGATCTCGTGGTAGATCCACTCTTGTACTACCCATATCATCAATATTAATCAAGCAGGAGTAGGGTATTACCTCCATCGAGAGGGCCCGAACCTGGGTAAAAACATCATGTCCCTTGTCTCTTGTTACCATTCGCCTAGACGCACAGTTCGGGACCCCCTACCCGAGATCCGCCGGTTTTGACACCGACAATAATCTTTGAGAGATTGCTTCATCCAGAGAAGCTGAGCACAGCAGGATCTAGCAGCAATGTATTCAGATTCAGCAATAGAGAGAGATACACAGTTCTGCTTCTTTGAAGACCAACAGACAAGAGATCGTCCCTGAAAGTGACATGTGCCTGATGTGGACTTGCGATCAACCTTGTCACCAGCATAATCAGCATATGAGAATCCAACTAGATCAAACTCTGAGCCCTTTGGATACCATAATCCTAGTGTTGGGGTGTAACCCAAATATCAAAGAATTCGCTTCACAGCTAAGTGATGCGATTCGTTTGGTGCCGCTTGGAATCGGGCACACATGCAAACACTAAGCATTATATCTGGCCTAGATGCACATAAGTAAAGCAAAGAACCAATCATGGAACGATATACCTTTTGATCAAACTCTTTACCATTATCGTCGGGACCCAGATGACTTTTGGTTGGCATTGGCGTCGTGTATTCTTCGCAGTCTTGCATTCCAAACTTCTTCAGGCAATCTTTAAGGTATTTTTCTTGAGATATGAAGATTTCGTTGTGTTGTTGACGGATTTGGAAACCCAGAAAGAACTTCAGCTCGCCCATCATGGACATTTGATATTGTTCTTGCATCATGTGACCAAATTCATCACTGTATTTCTTGTTGGTGCAGCCGAAGATAATGTCATCCACATAGATTTGGCACACAAATAGTTCACCATCATATGTCTTCGTGAAGAGTGTAGGATCTAGTGAACCAGGTTTGAAGCCTTTGCTCTTTAGGAAGTCTTTGAGTGTGTCATACCAAGCACGAGGGGCTTGTTTGAGGCCATACAGTGCCTTGTTGAGCTTGTATACCATATCAGGATGTTTTGGATCTTCAAAGCCTGGAGGTTTGATACGTCCATTTTGCATCATGCTTTTACATTGATATTTATTGCATTATGGGTGTTATTACACGTTATGTCACAATACTTATGCCTATCCTCTCTTATTTTACAAGGTTTACACAAGGAGGGAGAATGCCGGCAGCTGGAATTCCGGGCTGGAAAAGGAGCAAATATTAGAGACCTATTCTGCACAACTCCAAAAGTCCTAATACTCCACGGAATATCTTACAATAAATAATAAAAAATCATCGCCAAAGATGAAGGTCAGGGGGCCCACACCCTGTCCACGAGGGTGGGGGCGCGCCCCCCTCCTAGGGCGCCCCCCCCTCCTAGGGCGCCCCCCCCTACCTCGTGGGCCCCCTGGTGGCCCTCCGATGCCCATCTTCTGCTATATGAGGTCTTTCGTCGAGAAAAAAATCGGAAGCAACCTTTCGGGACGAAACTCCGCCGCCACGAGGCGGAACCAATCTAGGTCTCCGGCAGAGCTGTTCTGCCGGGGACACTTCCCTCCGGGAGGGGGAAATCATCGTCATCATCATCACCAACGCTCCTCTCATCGGGAGAGGGAAATCTCCATCAACATCTTCACCAGCACCATCTCCTCTCAAAACCCTAGTTCATCTCTTGTATCCAATTCTTGTCTCCAAGTCCGGGATTGGTACTAGTAGGTTGCTAGTAGTGTTGATTACTCCTTGTAGTTGATGCTAGTTGGTTTATTTGGTGGAAGATCATATGTTCAGATCCTATATGCATATTAATACCCCTTTGATTATGAACATGAATATGCTTTGTGAGTAGTTACGTTTGTTCGTGAGGACATGGGAGAAGTCTTGCTATTAGTAGTCATGTGAATTTGGTATTCGTTCGATATTTTGATGAGATGTATGTTGTCTAGCCTCTAGTGGTGTTATGTGAACGTCGACTACATAACACTTCACCATTATTTGGTTCTAGAGGAAGGAATTGGGAAGTAATAAGTAGATGATGGGTTGCTAGAGTGACAGAAGCTTAAACCCTAGTTTATGCATTGCTTCGTAAGGGGCTGATTTGGATCCATACGTTTCATGCTATGGTTAGGTTTACCTTAATACTTTTGTTGTAGTTGCAGATGCTTGCAATAGAGGTTAATCATAAGTGAGATGTTTGTTCAAGTAAGAACAACACCCAAGCACCGGTCCACCCACATACCAAATTATCAAATTACCGAACGCGAATCATATGAACGTGATGAAAACTAGCTTGACGATATTCCCATGTGTCCTCGGGAGTGCTTTTCTTTATATAAGAGTTTGTCCAGGCTTGTCCTTTGCTGCAAAAAGGATTGGGCCACCTTGCTGCACTTTATTTACTTTTATTACTTGTTGCTCGTTACAAATTATCCTATCACAAAACTATCCGTTACCACTTGTTTCAGTACTTGCAGAGAATACCTTGCTGACAACGGCTTATCATTTCCTTCTTCTCCTCGTTGGGTTCGACACTCTTACTTATCGAAAGGACTACGATAGATCCCCTATACTTGTGGGTCATCAAGGTTGTGCGACATATACTTCTTCTTCTATCTTTCCATTGAGAAAGGCACTTTTCACATCCATTTGTTACAGAAGAATGTTGTGATGATTTGCATAGGCTAGAAGTATTCGAATGGCTTCAAGTCTTTCCACCGGAGCAAATGTTTCATCAAAGTCACGAGCCATTCATTCCTTTTTATGAAAGAAAGATAAGGGACAGAAAAAAATGAAAATACTCTGTAAATTGTTTATTAATCGGTTTAGTCTGTGGAAGAGAAGTCTTGATCCTAACCCTATTTTTGCTATTGATAAGAGTGCTTATTATAAATGAATTCTTGCAAAAAAATTCAAGAATTCATTTTTGCATTTTTAGGTGTACTTTTTTCTTCAATTGTGGAAGCCCCGGGAGGAGAAGTAGTAGGATTGGTTCTCATAATTATCACATAATTAAAAAAAAGCAATTTGTCGAAATTTTTCCTTTTCATTATAAAACCGATAAACCAGAAAAAGATGGATTGTTTTGCGAAAGAATCTTTGGACCCATAAGGTAAATATCCAGCCCACTAAATGCTAGGCGTAATGAGGATAAGGGCCTCCAAAAAACTTCTTTTCGTTCTATGAACTTCTGATCGATTTGAATATTCCATTCCCTATTTCCTTGAGCGCTTTCACGATTAACCGCCCGGGGAGTTTATAAAAAAAATATCACTAATTCCATCTTCTATACTCAGATATACCATGAGACCTTCGTTCAAATTTTCTGAAAGGTAACTATCCCGGTTTCATATATGAAATCTCTATAGAATCCTTGAAAAAGACTTTTTTCCATACCATAAGAAAGAAAAAAGGATCGTATTTCCCCTGAGTTAAAAGAAAAGATAGGAAATCTTGCTTTTCAGAGTTATCGTCCCGATAAAAAAAATCTTGTGATAGACTCCACTTGAGGGACAGGAAAACTGCATTTTCTAATCTTAGCATATAGTTTTTATGACCTTAGGGGTTTATTTTACCCTGAAACGGATGTATTTTTTTTTCTTTTTTTTATTTCTAACTCATATTTATGAGATAATAAAATATGGCATGTAAATAAAACCTGTGAAATAGCTATATAATATGATCTAAATATAGAAGAATACCAAAGATAATGGATTGCAAAATAAGCTCTTTAGCTTTCTTTTTCCTCCTCTGTTTTTCTCCACACTAGGAGTAAGCATAATCCTAAAGCCGGCCCCACAGATTGAATTAGACCTTACTCAATCACTCATCGCTGGAAAAAGTAGAGCGATTTCCTCACAAAAAAAGCACGAGCGAGATATTCTTCCTTAACAGGGATCTCAATTGCAAATTCTCATTGAATTTTATTTTTCCATTCGAAGGGGATCGTACAAGGTCGGCAGCCAATAAATTTCAAAATCCATTTCGCCGCCCAGTAGCTACGACCGTTTTTTTAATCGGTACTGTAGTAGCTCTTTGGTTAGTTATTGGAGCAACATTACCCATTGATAAATCATTAACTTTAGGTCTTTTTTATTCGGCTTTTTGCTAAAAGATGAGGGGGAAACTAAGTAAGATGCCGGAGAAGCGACGAAATATACGAAATCACAAACGAGGAAGATCCTCTATCCACACTAAGACCAAAATGGGTTTTTTGATTGGATTAGGAATTCCCTCTTTTTTAATCCTTTTCTACTTTTTCTTTTCTATATCTCTAACCCACGGACTTTAGCTACTTTAGCAGCTTGGCCAATTACACGGAATTCGCGATTATTCTATTTCCTGATGCTCGCAATGTATAGTGGTCAAATAGGATTATTTTCTTCGTGAGACCTTTTACTTTTCTTATCATTTTCAACGAAATAAGAACCATACAAAATAGATTTCTTGATCTTTTTATTTAGGAAAACGGATTTTTTCGCAGTTTTTTCTTTTATCCTAAAGATATGCAGAAATGAAGCACGGAGAATTAATCTATAACGATCAACTAAAAAAATCCCGCCGCACATGCAAATATGGATTACTTTCACTTCTCTCAAATGCAGAGGTTTTACCAAATGCAAATGTTTTATCAAATGCGCAAAATTATGCTTCGCGACTCTGTACTCATAATCCAATTTTTATTTTGGATGCAATTTAAATTAGTCTTCGGATACAAATCGCCAGAATGTATATTCCACTATCTTTTAGGGTCATACACTGTATAGATAGGAAAGAGATAAATGAAAGAAAAAGAAGATCGAACGTCGAGGAACTGCAGAAAAAAGAACTGCAAAATCCGATCCAATTTTTCGTAATCGATTCTGGTACATATTTCAAATAATAATAATAATATATATATTATTATTTGGTATTTACCAATTTTAGACTAAGCATAAATGCCAGGAAAAAGAAGAAGGACCCACTTATTCCACTCGGAGAGACCGAACCAGGCAACAAAAAAAAAGAAAAACTGAAGGAAGTTCTCTTTCCATTCCCCACATGGATAAAAGTAAGTAAACAGGAATTAATTCTAACTCCCGCATGATAAAAAAAAGTAAAAGGTCTCGCGAAGAAAATAATCACAAAGATACAAATAAATGAAGATGTAGCTTTCCCAGTTTCATACTTATAGTAGGCGATCCCTTGTTTTTTGACCCGGTAGCGCAATCCGAATTAGATTAGACTGATATAGAGTCCCTTAATCCAATTAAAGGAGGATTATAAATGGATAGATGTCTTTGATTTCCACTGGAGATTGGGAACCGATGGACTTTCATTAGGATCTATTTTATTGATAGGATTTATCACTACTTTAGCTACTTTAGCAGCCAGGCATTTAGCTTAGCTTAAAATAGATATGTAACATGATGTACTTACACGTGCAACCACTCCGTCTTCTAGACCGGGATTGGAATTGGTTCTATCGAGATATACTGACTTGAAACAGGAATTTCTTGGTAACTGCTGCTTCTTTGAAGCAGAAAACTTGAAAAAAAAACGGAAGTCTTGGCTGTATGACAAATGCTCAAATAATTGAGGTGCGTATTCAGATCCAAACAATCAAGAAAGGATCCCAGACTGCTCAAGATTATCTGCGCAGGATCAAATTCCAGTCTGATCAACTTGCAGCAGCAGGAGAACCTGTGACAGACAAAGATCTTGTTGAGGCATTTCGATTTGGATTTCAAATAAGAAAGAAAAAAAGACTCTGAACCGTACTTTTCCTATTTTATATCTATACAAAAAGAGATTGACTTTCCAAAATGGAATCTTTGCCATTTCTGATGTGAATGAGGGAGGTTGTCTGCCCGGGGGCCATTTATGGCATGCAGGAAGAGCCCGAGCTGCTGCAGCAGGTTTTGAAAAGGGAATCGATCGTGATTTGGAACCTGTTCTTTACATGAACCCTCTTAACTAAGAGTCAATTCCTTCCACTTGAGTGTAACCTTGCGCAACGAGACGAGCCCTTTTTCTGACAACTTGACCATGCTCGTCTTGCTTGCTGCGATATATCCATTTGGTGCCAATGATATTGTGCTTCCGAGGATCAGGACGCTTGACCAATTCCCACACATTATTCAGCTCGAACTGTTGAAGCTCTTCTTGCATAGCTTGAATCCATTCAGGTTCCCTGAAGGCTTCATCAACTTTCTTGGGTTCAGTGATTGAGACAAATGCAAAATGTCCACAGAAGTTGGTTAGCTGTGATGCTCTTTGAGTTGCTATTGAACGAGTGAGTGGACCAGGTGCATTCAAGCTGTCAATTATCTTCTCAATCTGAACTTCATTTGCAACACGAGGATGAGCAGGACGAAGATTTTGCTCTTGCTAATCAATGTCATCATTTGGGGGATTGTCTTCAGACTAAGCATTGTCTTTAGGTTGATTAGGTGCAGAAATAACAAGTTCCTCTTCAGATTGATTCTCAGAGGGTATGATATCTCCAATTCCCATCTGCTTGATAGATTCACTTGGAGGTACTTCATCTAGCACATTTGGCAGGTGCTCTCTTTGCGAGCCGTTAGTTTCATCGAACCGCACATCCACAGTTTCAACCACTTTATAGTGAAAGAGGTTGAAGACTCTGTAGGAGTGCGAATCCTTTCCATAACCAAGCATAAAACCTTCATGTGCTTTCGGTGCAAATTTTGAAGTGTAATGTGGATCCTTGATCCAGCACCTAGCACCAAATACTCTGAAGTAGCTTACATTTGGCTTCTTACCAGTTAGGAGCTCATACGATGTTTTCTTCAGAAGCTTGTGAAGATAAACACGGTTGATGATGTGGCAAGCAGTGTCAATGGCTTCAGGCTAGAACTTCCATGGAGTCTTGTACTCATCAAGCATCGTTCGGGCCATCTCAATGAGAGTTCTGTTCTTACGCTCGGCGATGCCATTCTGCTGAGGTGTATAAGGAGCAGAGAACTCATGTGTGATGCCAAGTGTATCTAGATAGAGGTCGAGGCCAGTGTTCTTGAACTCAGTGTCGTTGTCGCTTCTGATGTGCTTGATCTTGACGTCATAGTTTGTCATGGCAGGATTGGAAAAGCGTCTGAAGACATCCTGCACTTCAGTCTTGTAGAGGATTATATGTACCCAAGTATATCTAGAGTAATCATCAACAATTACGAAGCCATAGAGGCAAGCATTAGTATTGAGAGTAGAGTAGTGAGTAGGGCCGAATAGATCCATGTGAAGCAGCTCGAAGGGTTGAGATGTAGTCATGATTGTCTTCGAGGGATGCTTGGCCCTAGTCATCTTTCTAGCTTCGCAGGCGCCACACAGATGGTCCTTCTTGAACTTGACGCCTTCAATGCCCACGACATGCTTCTTCTTCGCGAGAGTGTGCAAGTTCTTCATGCCAGCATGCCCTAGCCTTCGATGCTAGAGCCAGCATTCTGAATCCTTTGCTAGAAGACATACGGTCATCTGTGGTCCTGCTGAGAAATCTACCATATATAGGTCGTCTTTTCGATACCCTTCAAAGACTAGCTAGAGACTTGTCAGATTCCATTAGTACAAGGCATCGATATTTTCCAAATAGCACAATCATGTTTAAGTCACAAAGCATTGAGACAGACATTAAGTTGAAACCAAGGGATTCAACAAGCATCACTTTATCCATGTGTTGATCCTTTGAGGTTGCAACTCTACCTAGACCCAATACCTTGCTTTTACCAGTGTCAGCAAATGTGATGTGACTTTTGTCTGATGGACGTAAGGTTGAGTCCATGAGAAGACTTCGATCACCAGTCATATGATTAGTGCATCTGCTATCCATAATCCATTCTGAAGCACGAGGTGTCGTAGCCTACAGTGCAGTTAGGGGGATAGGCTTCACCAAGAGTATTGTGAAGCATAAACATTTGACGGGCAAGAGGATTATCAAAGCTCAGATCAAGATTAGGACTGATAGGATGTTTGGCAAACGATTCAGGAAAAAAATACATAGTAAGCCCATTTTGGCATTTTATCTTGCGCCCTACAAGATGTTTTAGGTCCCCAGCAATAGCATCAGACTCCTTTGATTTCCGGCTGGAGACCTTTCCCTGCAAAAGAAAGTTAATTCTTCTTAACCACCCACATCTTCAGGGGTGGCTTAGAAGCAATGAGTCTAAGTGCAGCATCTGAGAACTTCGGCTTTGGAGCCCTAGCAAATAGCCTTGCAGGAGAAGAACGATACTCATATGAATAAGCAGAAAAGTTCTTAGTTCTATGAACATAGTGGTTTGAAGACACTCGCTCATATTCATAAGTCTGAGTATGGTTTCCCTGCAAAACATTGGCGTTAGGCTGACTCAGGTGAGTCCTCTATCTGTAAGAATCCTTTGGGTCATATGAAGCCTTTGGTCTGGGATTTGTATTCTTCCCAGGTGGTGTCATGATGACATTCACAGGAAGATTCTCAAGACAACTTTTGGGAACCCAGATCTTCTTCATAGGTGGCCCGTTCCTGCAGTTAGTACCAATATACCTGGCAAACACTTCACCATTCTGATTCTTAAACAGTTTATAGTTTGCATCAAAGGATTCATCAATGATAGTAGTGTTAGCACAGGTGAAGCCAGATAAGGTGGATGGATCCACTGAAGGTCCCTTTGCAGTAACCCATGTGGTTTTGGGGTAGTGCTCAGGCTTCCAGTAGCACTACATAAAAAATACACATCCGTGATGATACGTGTTTGTCACAGTAGGTCACGTTTTTTTGTCACGCATGTACATCCATGACAAATTTATGACAGAATCAGGATAGTCATACCTGTGCTGTCGTAGAAGTGTTCGATGACATTACCAAAATTATCATCACGGAAGTGTCCACTTCCATGACGATAAATCGCGCGTCATAGAACTGCTTTCGTCAAGGGTGACCGACATGTGGCATCCACCGTAACGGAACGCCGTTAAGCTATCGGGTCGGGTTTTGGATCCGATAACCCGTTAACAGCCCTGACCAATGGGGATTTTCCGCGTGTAAAATCATCATTGGCTGGAGGAAACACGTGTCGGCTCACCGTTGGGACAGATGTCATCCACTCATTGGACAGAAGGCGCCTATGATACGTCGACACGTGGCACGGCCCAACAGAGGCCCATTCCTGTGAAAAGGCCAGCCCGTTTGACTTGGTCAAAAGGTGGCGGGCCGACCCATGAAAAGCCTGTTAACGGCATGTTCGCATATATCCCATTTGCAGCCCACGAACCCAAGGCCCGTTACGCCCTATCCGAATTAGGCCCAGTAGCGTCATCTGGGCCATCCAATATGATTCCAGCCCGCTTTCACTTATGGCCCATGACGTCTTTCGGCCCATATGAGGCCCTATGTAACTCTTGGCCTATTAACGGCCCGTGGTGAAACTGGCCCGCAATGAACAATGTATCACTTTACACCCACTAACGGCCCGTGATGAAACTGGCCCGTAATGAATAGTATATCACTTTATACCCATTAAGGGCCCGTTATTCAGTTGGGCCTTTTCCAGCAAATGTTATCTTTCGGCCTTCTCAGAGCCCATTTATTCTTGGGCTCATTTCCAGCATTCGTTTACTTACGGCCCGTTACTGTCATTTTCTGCTTGTGGGCCAAATTCAGCCCATGGTTACATCAGCCTGTTTGTGGTCCGTTAATACGTTGGGACGTTTTCATAGCGTCATCAAATATGGCCTATTAACGATGGCCTGTTATGGTCATACGGCCCGTATAAGGCCCATTGATGATACGGCCCGTAGAAGGCCCATTGATGATACGGCCCGTAGAAGGCCCATTGTTTCTACGGCCCGTAGAAGGCCCATTGTTTCTATGGCCCGTAGAAGGCCCATTGTTTCTATAGCCCGTAGAAGGCCTACTGTTTCTACGGCCCGTAAAAGGCCCACTGTTTCTACGGCCCGTAGGAGGCCCAGTGTCACTACAGTAAATATTAGCCCATGGTTATTGAAGATGTCCTGGACTAGGGGGTACTTACCACGTCATCTCCTGATCTGTTAAATTGGGCCGAGGACCCCCATGGCCGTATACTCATGGACCAGTCTGGACAGCTGCCGCATACAAGGAAGATTCCGCAAGACTTGGCGATCAAGACAAGGACTCCTCCCCCACCGGCGTATTTGGCTAGGACTCCTGTTATCCTAGGCCTCTGGTGCATTATATAAACCGAGGCCAGGCTAGTCGATAGATACGAACAACAATCATACCATAGGCTAGCTTCTAGGGTTTAGCCTCTCTGATCTCGTGGTAGATCTACTCTTGTACTACCCATATCATCAATATTAATCAAGCAGGAGTAGGGTTTTACCTCCATCGAGAGGGCCCGAACCTGGGTAAAAACATTGTGTCCCTTGTCTCATGTTACCATCCGCCTAGACGCACAGTTCGGGACCCCCTACCCGAGATCCGCCGATTTTGACACCGACAGTTATCGTGGCCTGGTTTTAAAAAGAACTTCACTGACTACAAGCAAACAAATAAACAAGAAAACAAGGAAATAAATAAGCAAGCAACTTATTCTAGGCTATCACGGCTGTAACACATATTACATCCACTGGGCATCAAAGTTCGCCACCAGTGCAAATATAGGGAACAAAGCAGCATATCATATACACTGGTTGTCAAAGTTGGCGACCAGCGCAAATAAACGCCGCAGCAAAACAAATCCAGAACTGAAACCACTTCAGAAGATCTCAAGAAACAATATCCTGGGTACCCATAATGTTGGCAAGATGCTTAGAAAGCTTATTAACTTTCTCTTGTTTGGCGCTTAAATCCTCCAGCGCTTGCTGTTGCACCAGAAAATATGCATCTGAATTCTGCAGGGACTTCTTCAGTCCTTCAGCTTCCTGTCGCAGCACATCTGATCGATGTCTTTCAACTTGAAATTGAGACTCAAGAAGACGAACTGATTCAGGCAGCGAGTTCGAAGAGCTTGTGCCAGCAGTAGTGGCCAGTAACTCGAACACTACATCAAGACAGGACTTTTGGGTTCCCTCACTGTCGTCAAGATAGTTTTTATCAGCTTTCTTGGAGACCAACAGGTATGTCTCACTATCTTGAACCTTATCTGCATTACTTCCTTTACCATTGGATAACGCGGTACTGTTCTCCAATATTTTGTCCGCATTCTAAAAGAGAAACAAGCAGACACATCACATGTTTACCATGTTGTATATGAAACTCATTTTGGTAAATGAGTTCAGTAGTAAAGTGGATAGGATAACAGCATGAAACAAACATATATCTATGTGCCATCGTCACTTTATGGTCTATATCATTCTAGTTTTTGTTGCCAAATCAAGATAGAGACACAGTTCAAATAATATTTGTTCAAGACAAAGCAGAATAGACAGAATATAAGTGTGGGTAACTATAGAGAAATAACAACACTTGTAATGTGCATGACATGAGAACATAACTGTTTATTCAATTGAAACTGAAATCAACATAGAGCAGGTTACAACAGCAAACCAGTTAAAGAAACAGGTTTAAAACATACCTGTTGCGCCATTGGAGTTTCAATTCCATCCTTCAAATTTGAAAATAGTTGGTATGAGTAAATACAGTAATGCAAGAGCAAAGGAGTATGAACCATAGCTACAGAACCTG
>LR880972.1:194987363-195013457 GCA_904067115.1 Aegilops sharonensis | reverse complement strand
ATAACAACACTTGTAATGTGCATGACATGAGAACATAACTGTTTATTCAATTGAAACTGAAATCAACATAGAGCAGGTTACAACAGCAAACCAGTTAAAGAAACAGGTTTAAAACATACCTGTTGCGCCATTGGAGTTTCAATTCCATCCTTCAAATTTGAAAATAGTTGGTATGAGTAAATACAGTAATGCAAGAGCAAAGGAGTATGAACCATAGCTACAGAACCTGACCTGAGAACAAATCTTCTTCTCCTTTAAGCGTTGAGTTGGGATTCGGAGTGGTGGTCCTCGTGCTTTGGGCACTGCAGTTCCCTTACTAACCGCTCGTGTTTGGGTGCTCTGTGGTGGAGACGGTGCTGTGTCAACTGGAACTGGGTTACTATCTGCCGGGGTTGGGGTCAAAAGGGGTGTAGCTGGTTCTCTGTCCAACTGGGTAGGGGTACAATCTGCGAGAGTCTGGGTTATGAGTGGTGGATCTGGTCCTTGGGCAAGTACAACCGTGGTTCTATCTGCATCAACTGGTAGCACAATCTTTTCTGAAGACCGTGTTGTTACTCCCTTAGATACTGCCATCACGCTCTCCAATTCAAATGGCTGATAAACAAGAAAAGTAATTGAAAGTATAGACATTGTATGATAGGCAGGTGCAATGGATAATGGGGAATAAAAGAGGGCATGAAATAATTCATATTTATGTTGTCTAACCAAACAGGATAGCATGACACAATTTCACATATATGATGGCTAACTAAACAGGATAGCATGACACAATTTCACATTATGATGGCTAACTAAAAAAGATGGAAAGACATAGTTCAAAATATGAGACTATGTAAACAGGATGACATGACATAACTATATAATGTGTTTATTAAATAGGTTGGCATGCCATAATTCACATACACTCATGGATAGAATGCCATAATTCTAAATATGATGACTGTAAACACTAAACAGGATGAGATGATATAACTATATCATGTGTTTATTAAATGGGTTGCCATGCCATAATTCAGATAGATGATGTGTATGTACTATGTAAACATGATGGCATGATATAATTCAAATATATGATTTATATAGTAAGCAAGTAAGCAGATGGCAATCTATATATGATGTAAAAACTAAGCAATGCAAGACAACATGCATAACATGGGTAATATAACCCTGCCAAGTTTGAGCATAGACCTCAGGGGGAAATAGGACTGGTCATCAGTCTCTGAATCCTCCTCTGAGGAGCTCTCTGTAGCTAGCAAGATGTCTGCTTCAGCATGTAGCATTGTCTGCTCTGAATACCTTGTTTTCACTCCAGATACTTCCATCACTGCTTCAAATGGCTGATGCACAGGAAGAGTAGTTGAATATACAAACATTGTCGACAAATGGAACATGTAATACAAAAAAATGATAGCATGATATAATTCACATACATGATGATTGGCTAAACAGCATGGCATCGCATAATTCATATATATAATGCCTTTGCAACAAGATAGCATTGTATAATTCACATATATAATGTCTTGCAACAAGATAGCAATGCATAATTCACATATATGGTAATTAGACACTGAACAGGTGGCATTCACACAAAGCATGTCTAAACTAATCAAATGGCACAGCAATGCGAGACACCATACGCACGATATGAGCAACATAACCCTGCCAAGTTAGAGCATACACCTCGGGGGGGAATAGGACTGGTCATCTGTCTCTGAATCCTCCTCTGAGGAGCTATCCGTAACCAGCGAGATATGCGCTTCGTCAGATAGCATAGTCTGCTCTGAAGACCTTGTTTTCACTCCAGAATTTGCCATCACCGTGTCAAATGGCTGATGCACACGAAGAGCAGTTGAATGTACTAACATTGATGACGAATGTAATATGTAATGAAAAAAAAAGATGGCCTGATATAATTTACATATAAGATGATTGGCTAAGCAGGATGGCATTGCAAAATTCACATATATGATGCCTGGCTAAACAAGGTGGCGTTGCATAATTCACATAAACGATGAATAAACTAAACAGATGGCATTCGCACAAAGGATGTCTAAACTAAGCAGATGACATACTTGATGTATAAAGTAAGCAATGCAAGACACCATATGCATGAAATAACCAACATCAGCATGCCAAGTTAGAGCGAAGACCTTAGGGGGTAAATAGGAGTTATCTTCTCCTTCTGAATCCCCCTCAGAACAGATATCTTCCTCTCGATTACAATCCGAAATGCGTGGAGGGGGACTGCCTTTGCGCCTACCATGGAG
Source organism: Aegilops sharonensis (assembly GCA_904067115.1). NCBI lineage: Eukaryota > Viridiplantae > Streptophyta > Magnoliopsida > Poales > Poaceae > Aegilops > Aegilops sharonensis. Next base: position 195,011,187 of record LR880972.1, on the reverse strand, counting down.
CGACATCTGCATGAAATTATATTGCCACGCAAGGCTCGTCTCTTTTGCTCTACATTTTCAGTTCCATTGTTTACAATAACTGTCATGCATAGGAATAAAACATAGTGAGATTATGTAAGGAGTGCATGCAGAAATCCAGAGTGATGGTAGCATCCTGTGGATAGACCCAAAACCAATAATAGCAGGAAGATAATGGCTTCAGTTAATAAATACAGATAATGGCTTCTTTACAGTTTGTTTCCCACCCAACATGAAACTCATAGTAGACACCGGAGATTAACCAGATAGTAGATAGATACTATTGATAGCGGTCCCGATATGTACCCCACAACCATTTAAAAACTCAAGTTTGACCATTAGTTTGGAGCTGACTCAGAGTCTAATCGGTGAACAGGACGATAAAGCAGCATGTAATATTAAGCGATGCATAACGTAAGCAGACACGAAAGAGTGTGACCTCTCTTGCGGACCCGTGTAGTCCTCGAGGTCATCTGCTCGGTTGATGATGGTAATGCAGTTTTCATGGCTGCCAGCGGCGGGGAAGAAGATCTGAGGCGTCGAAAGACAGTCTGGAGGCTGGATCCCTGCTCTGCTGGACCCTTTTGTCGTTGGAGCAGCTGAGCTGGGGTGGGCGACGGTGCAGCAGGACCGGGACAAACCATGCAAGGTTTTCTTTGACAACTATCTGTAAGAGAAGTAATTCTGTAAGGGCTCGTTTGAATTGGAGGATTCCAACAATGCAGGGATAGGAAATAGACAGGAATAGGATAGGAATGCACGTGTAAAACAGAGAATTTAAAAACACAGGATTTCTGCCAATCTGGGTGTTTGATTCACAACAATTGGAAGATCACAGGATGCAAAGAAGCATGGTGAGATTAAGTCAAACCACAAGAAAATGTACGGTTATAATTCTATTATGCTACTATCTCTTAGTCTTGTGCTTCATGAATAGGAATTTGAAGAGGAGGACAAGTGAAAATTAAAATTCCTACGTTTTTTCTTTCAAGGAGACACTAAAGGAACAAATCCGTGTGCTCAGTAGACAATATATATAACATGTAGAGTAAAAAATAGATGCAACAAGTGTACAACCTCTTTGGCGAAGCCATGTCGATCTCAGCGTGATTGGGTTGGCCGGTGAGGATGCTCCGGCTGACTTTGCTGTCGGAGGAGGGGAAGAAGATCTTAGGCGTCTGGAGATGGAGCCCGAGGTACTGCTCCGCTGTGATGGAGGGTTTCGTCGTTGGAGCAGCTCCGGTGAGTTGTACGACGCCGAGGCTGAAGCAGGACAAGAGAGACAACGAACAACGTTAACCTGAGTGGAATTCTAATAGCATCTCCAATACATGACATAAAATACATAACCACAAAGTGCTAGATGTAAAATACATCAGCCGCTCATCTCTGAACTTAACTGTCGAAACTGAACTTAACTGTCAAAACTGAACCTAACTGTCCAAACTGAATTTTGCTATTGAAACGGAATTTTGCTATCGAAATTGAACGCACTAGCAAGGTGAGGCTACATGTCGGTCGACTGACTTTTTCATCTCTGGTCAGTCGATTTTGCAGTCGTTGGATACGAAATCAAGGGCCTGCGGTTCATCTTCAACCTCCACCCCCCTAAGCCGCCAGCCACCACCGGCCTAACAGCAGCCCCCCGCCGCCCGTGGCCGGTGGCGCGCTGCCCCGCCCGCCCCGAAAACACTCTCCATCGCCGATCCACCGCCGCCCCGGCCATCCCTCTAGGCCCCCCCGTGCTGAGCTTTTTCTCCGGCGATCCCCATGCCACAACCCTGCCAATGCCCCGCCACCGCCGGCGACCACCGCCCCCATCCTGAACCCTAAGAAAGATAGTGGGGTACCTCTCCGGCGAGCCCCCCTCCCCGCTGCGGCTGGTTCTTCCTTCACCCCGGCGAGCCCACCCCTTGGAAATCGACTGACCCAAAAGTTGATTCAGTCAACTGAAGTGTAGCCAAATCGGAGCAGCATCGCAAGCAAGAGCAAGAGAGAGAGCAGCAGCGCGACCAAGAGCAATAGCAAGAGCAGACCAGGCAGGGGACCGAGAGCAAGAGCAGAGCAGCAGCGCGAGTGAGAGCTAAAGCAGCAGCAACTCCTACTGATGTGGACGTCGCCGCCGAGGGAGCGACGCCGTGGAGGAAGTGGTCGGCGACGCCTCCGTGGATGGAGCCGCGCCGTGTCATCTCGGCAGCACCGTGAGATTGAATCAAGAAGAAAATGCGGCGATTAGTGTACAACCTCTTTGGTGGTAGCGATTAGGCCGCAGCTTCATCCGAGGAAACGGTGATGATGATGCTCTTCCGGTGGTGCAGGTGAAGACGGCGGTGTGGGAATGGAGGTGGCGCGAAAGACGAGGGGAACGTCGGGGCAGCTCCTTGGAGGTGGAGGATGGGGTGGCTGAACCGGCGGGATGATGAGATCGACGACGGATCCTCATCCGGTACGGTGGATGAGGGACGTCGAGGTGTTGCTATGGACGACGTCATCGGGGAAGAAGCTCCGGCTGGGTGTCGGATGGAGCAGGGTGTGTGGTTTCGTCGCGGGTTTTCGCGGCCTCGGTGTACGAATGGGTGGGCGGATGGGATGGCAGTGGGGAACCATGGCTTAGAGACGCGCTTGTCCAAAATGTGGGGTAAGTAACGAAAGTACCCCCCCCCCCCAACGATTTGAGGCGGTTCTTTTGGTTCAGGGGTACCATGGGCATTTCACGTGTTGGGATTTCACAGGAGGTGGGAGTTTTTGTGCGCGTAGTAATTTCGGGATAGCAAGGTGCGGGTTGAGATGGAGGGAGTTGTCGGAGCACAACGAGACAAAGATATATCTTAAATATTTCAGGCTAACAATGTGCGGGTTGAAATTTCCGGACAAGCCTAACGTGTACTGTACCAAATCAATGTGCACTACAAATGTCATTCAAAACTTTGAATTCATGTTCTGTTCAATTAAAATATTTCGCTACGTGTATAATGCATGCAACCTACTACTCAAATGAATGTTTTAGTGCATTCCAAACGTATATACTACCGCTTCAATATGAACTAAATTTGAATAAGATCTACAGTAATGATTGTTGTGAAGTCAAAGCATTTGAATTCATTTCTCTGTTTTAATAAGATCTACAATCATCATTATTGTCAAGTTAAACCATCGTTTGTGTATTATCTTCACAGCACACCACATGATCAGTATCGAGTTACATATGAACTATGTGTACTATATGAACTCGAACTAGATATTTTGAATCCACTTTTTTTTGATTTCAAATCACATTACGTTTCTAGATCTAGCTAGATCTTCATAATCTAAACCATGTCTCATATGTATAATGTGTTTATCACATTATGTATGGTGCCCCGCCCCCTACGCCTACAAGTATTTAGATGTGAGTTGCAAACACCACACATTACCACAAATTCAAATAAAATGTGAGAATGTTTGATATATAGTATTGTTTAGATTGCTCAATATTTAGTTGTAAGCTGCAAACGCCGCACATTATGTCAAAATCAAATAAAATGTGAGATTGTTTGATGTATAGTATGGTTTAGATTGTTCGGCATTTAGCTGTGAGTTGCAAATGCCATGCATTATCACATTATGGTATAACATGTGCACAGCACGTGTATCACCGCTATATTCATGCATGCAATGTTTAAAACACTATGATCTCCTATTCAAATATATGAATCCGCTTTCATATCAAATTATGATCTTTGTTAGTCTCTTACACCCACACAGTCCTCTAACCTTTGTAGCTAGCACTAACTTTCTCTCGTGCACGCACACGCCCTCCTCGCCCTCCCCCTCCCTCGGCATTCTATCCACCGGGCACATTCATTTTTCCTTTAGGTTGTTCTCCCAGAGTCTCCACAACTCCTTTCCGACACACACCGATCGATAAACCTCTCCAGCGATGCCTGCCTACAGCATACACACACAGCTTCAATCTCCTCCTTTATGTGTCCTTGCCTCGTGTCTCTCATATGGTCAGACACACGTGTAAACTCTCACCCCTCTTTTAATCGATCTCACAACCGCACACTCCTCTCCCTATCCAGCTAGTAGTTGGGCCTCTCGCACCACCTCCTAGCTCCATTCTCTCTGTCTATCCGTCTCACTGGGCCTTATTTGCCTCTAACAAATGGACGTACACCGACCGATCTCTCTCTATACATATAGCCAGCTAGGTCCTTATAACTCCTTTTTACCCACACATCGATCGATCTACCTCATTAGTTGTGTCTCTCCCTTCCTCCGACAAACAACAATACCGATCTAGTTAGGTTTGCTTACCAAACACATGGTTCCCCTTCATCATCCATGGATGCGTCCCGACAGATCTATCACGCACAGGCACACACAGAAACACATCCCCACTCTTATTGATAACATTGCAGTTCCACCCTCAGTTTGTCTAGTAGGCCTCTCCCAACATCTCCGAGAAGCAACTCCATCACCCATTCAGCACTCTACCCCTCTCCCTCCCCCTCCCTCCCTCTCTCTCTCTCCTCTCTCTCTCTCTCTCTCCCCCTCTCTCTCCCCTCTCCCTCCCCCTCCCTCCCTCTCTCTCCTCTCTCTCGCTCTCTCTCTCTCTCCCATAATATATCCCGTCCTTCAGTTATGTATGGATCTCGACCGATCTCCCTCCTGACATAGTTGTGTCTCTCCCTTCCCCCGACAAACAACAATACCGATCTAGTTAGGTTTGCTTACCAAACCCATATGTCCCCTTCATCATCCATGGATGCGTCCTGACAGAGCTATCCCGCACGGGCTCACACAGCAACACATCCCCACTCTTATTGATATGATGGCAGTTCCACCCCCAGGTTGGCTAGTAGGCCTCTCCCACCATCTCCGAGAATCAACGCCCACACCCAATCAGCCCTCTCCCCCTCTCCCACCCCCGCCCTCCCTCTCTCTCCTCTCTCTCGCTCTCTCTCTCTCTCCCATAATATATCCCGTCCTTCAGTTATGTATGGATCTCGACCGATCTCCCTCCTGACATAGTTGTGTCTCTCCCTTCCCCCGACAAACAACAATACCGATCTAGTTAGGTTTGCTTACCAAACCCATATGTCCCCTTCATCATCCATGGATGCGTCCTGACAGAGCTATCCCGCACGGGCTCACACAGCAACACATCCCCACTCTTATTGATATGATGGCAGTTCCACCCCCAGGTTGGCTAGTAGGCCTCTCCCACCATCTCCGAGAATCAACGCCCACACCCAATCAGCCCTCTCCCCCTCTCCCACCCCCGCCCTCCCTCTCTCTCCTCTCTCTCGCTCTCTCTCTCTCTCCCATAATATATCCCGTCCTTCAGTTATGTATGGATCTCGACCGATCTCCCTGATGACATAGGTGGGTCTCTCCTTCTCAACACATATACGAGTCATTCTACCTCTCTAGTTAGGCCTCTGCCTACCCCCTCGCCCCCCCCCCCCCTCTCCCCTCACCCGCTCCCTCTCCCTCCCCCTCCCCCCCACACACACCGATACATCAAGCGCTCTAGTCATGTCTCCCTGCCACACACAAACTTGACATGTTCCCTCTAACGTTCCGGTAGGCCAGTCGCCCTATATCTTTGACTTGCACACACACACGCAATTTCGATGGCTCTCTTCATCGATCTCGCACCCACCCGTACTTGATCCTCTCTTCGACTCTATCGATAGCTATAACCCCTCCCTCTCTTCTCGTGGATTGCCCGACCCTCTATATATGATATGGATAGGCCTCCATTTCACACACATTTCATGCAAAATTTTGTTTGAGATGTCATCGGCACATATTCCCACAAATAATTCATGAAATCAACCCCCACCCCACCCCACCCTCCACCACAAAACAAAAAACACTCACAAACGCGGTTTGTATCTCTCACACACACCCACGTAGGTGGGGGACATGCACGAAGAGAAGAGGTGCATGCACGGCGCATGTACTCCCGTCTCTTTCCCAACCACACCCGCACGGATACACGGTGGAGCTCGTTTCTGTACGAAAAAGGCAGCCCACGTGGTAATTTGGCACGTGTACTGGTTGTCCACTTGGTGGAGGGAGGATCGTTTACCACAGGTGAACAAACAAATTGCGACTTGACGCATTATGTTAAATTAAATAAAGAGGCAAACCATGTGGGGCCTACCTTAGAGGCAAGGCTCTATACACTGGAGTACTTTTGATGTGTCCCGTCAACTCGCAGAACAAGGAGAAGCTTGCTTAGTACACCGTCTCCCCCGCCCACGGACGCGGTGGCTCGCAGGATGAGGTGAAGCTTGCTCCTCCCTCGCCCATGCGCGCGGTGGCTCGCAGGACGAGGAGAAAAATTTACTACTCCCTCCATTTACTCCTCGTCCCTACTACGTTGGTTATAGAGATTATATCATATTGTTTGGAATATATATGTCCTTAGTAGATTTCAATATGAACTACTAGTACATACTCCAAACACTGATGTATATAGACGTATTTTGGAGTGTACATTCACTCATTTTGCTCCGTATGTAGTAGCACTCTCCCTCGCCCCTCGACCCTCGCCCACGTGGTGGACGTGCAGCAATTCATTCGGTCTCATATAGCCAGAACGATATATACTGCACTACCATTATTGCTCGACTTCCCGAAGAGGCGAAGAGCCAATCGCAAGGTTAATATTTTGGAGATGCCAAGCGCAAGGTTATAGGAGAACGATTAGTAGGTGCCGCGTCATTTATAAATAATTTTGTTTTCTTCAGTGGTACGTACGCAATATGATAGGTTAATATGGAGAGAAAAGGAAACCTCTCCACTATATACATAGTCAGGACGGGCCAGCCTACACGGTTGCTTGCTGGGGTTGCTCTCTTCACACTCTCGCACAAAACGACTGTGGCCACATCTCTAACATCCTGGCGGATCACGTCCGCTTGGGGAAGGGGTGGATGCTTAGTGTAGATGCGGTGTCCGTCGCCGACGGCAAAAACCCACTGTCGGCGCGTCCCAATCAGGGGTCCCTGCCGTTCTCTCTCACAAAGCCGGTGAGGTTGCCTTCGTCCCTTGCTCACTGCCGCGACGTGGGCAGTTGCCGCCTCCCGCCGCCCTCCTCGAGGTTGAGCTACGTCCCTTAGGTACAACTCCCTTTACAGCCGGCTTGCACCACTGCTCCAGCTGCCCACATCACTCCCTGTGGATATTTCTCTACTTGTTTGCCCCGCACATACCTGATACCTCTACTGGCTTCTACGTACTGTATTTGTGATGAGTTTATGTCTCATCAACTAGTCCTAGTAATCTTATTCTAATCACGCTTCTTCAATTTCTTTGCCACGGGGATGCTCATCTCGATTTTGGTGAAACTGCACAAAATGATCCGATGGTCAAAAGGTTGCAAACTTCATTTATTAGGAAGCTCGAACGTTGCCAGCAAATTGAAGCCTTGTCAGGGTTCACGGTTCAAGGGCTAGGGACTGCATGGATCGTTTTTTTCTTTAGCTGCCTCTGTTCCAAAATAAGTGTCAACTTTAGTAGTAGTACAACTTTGTACTAAAGTTTGCACAAAGTTGAGACACTTATTTTGGAACGGAGGGAGTACATATTTGCAATGATCTGTCAATCATTGAGATGCAATAGCATGCATGTTAGTCTCCTTTGTATTTGATGAAATGTTGCAGCGGGCAACCTTGGACGCAAGATACATGTAACAGGAGCTGGAAGCTTCATAGCATTGTACAAATTTATCTCGCTGATAAATTACAGTACGTACTAGTACTATACTAGTACTTCCTCTGTTCCTAAATATAAGTCTTTGTAGAGATTTCACCATTAACCACATGCGGATGTATATAGATGCATTTTAAGTGTAGATTCATTCATTTTGTTCCGTATGTAGTTCACCTAGTGGAATCTCTACAAAGACGTATCTACTAGTAATAGCTAGCCCCCACTACTAGGAATTCTCTATCCTCTCCTTGAGCCACATCATCAAAATTGACGTAGACGTTAGATGAAGTAAATCAGTCATAATAGCCGTCTGATCTAGACGTTGAGAGGCTCAACACTAAGCCACATGCAAGCATGCAGAAATACCGTGGCACATGCATGGTAGTGGGTTTTACATCACATCAACATGTCTGCATGCAAGCATGCACCGGTAGCATGCATGTAAGTGTTTTCACTGCTCTTGCACTCCTCCGCTGTAAGAATGGAGAAAATTGTAATCTACTACCTCCTTTCGCCGAAAGCGTGGGACATCCAGCAGTCCTACCACCTCAGTAATAAAGACCAACGAGCCGTCAAATCACATAGACCCAGCAGTAAGTTGGACGGACGAAGCAACCATCACTCTTGCGCCAGTGAGAGGTCGCGTCCGCTCTGCCCGGGCATGAATGCGGCACCGATTCTTTGGAGCAGCGCTGACCGTTTCGGGCGGGAAGCGCGCGCGGGCGGTGGAGGGGCTTTGGGTGGGCCAGGCTGGTCAGGAGCGGGCGTGGCAGCTGTCCGCATGTCCCTACCGGACATGCCCGGAAACGAGAGGATGCACAGACTCTCGCGGCTAAAATCGTACACTACACACCAAATCTCTGTAGGAGTAGGTCGATCTGTCGCATTCTCTAACACACACATGCTGTTAAACACACACACGCACACGCACGCACCTTGGTCCCGTTGCACCTTCTAACATGACTTATTACACCTAGACGGAGGGAGTAGTAAGTATACGAGATACGGTGGCACACTGACTTAAGTCGAATACAAGTGCCCAAAATTTGTGTGCATGTTATAATAAGGATCCACTTAAAATAGTACGTGAGCGAACAGAGGGATCAATTGGACAGTGTTCCCGAGCAGTAGCGAGATGTGTGAGGTAGTAAGATACACCGCTGGCGCTTTTAATTTTTCTTATTAATTTGTTTGTTTCACCCTCTGACTGGTGGGACCCAACGTACTACGTGGAGAGAGGTAAGGTGACTAAGGCTGCATTATTTCTGCACCACTATGGATAGCCTTACCACCAAAGCCACATGACACGATTATGATTGAAATCCTAATGACTCCCACACACACACACACACACACACACACACACACACACACACACACACACACACACACACACACACACACAAACGACATGCCTGTTACACGAATGCAGGAATGTATAAAAGGTCATTTTCCTCTCGTTGAACATAACGGGAGGGTTGTGTAGCTGGTTAGCCTGTTCGCTCATCAAACTTGAGGTTTCGGGTTCGATAACTACACTTGAGCATAATTTTTGCCAGGAGGATTCTTTGACTGGTCAAAATGTTTTCTAGGGTTTGCACGCTTCACACTCTCTCTCCAGTATATATATACACGCTGGAGCCTCAGCGCTTGTAGTTGCTCTCTTCACACTCTCTCGCCCTCTCCCGCTGGAGCTGGATCCTCAGCGCTTGTAGTTGCTATCTTCACACTCTCTCGCCCTCTCCAGATCTAAACAAGACTTCGTTGGCCTCTCTCTCTCTCCCCCTCACTGCTGCTCAAAGAGCCGACATGATCCGTCCGCCGGGAAGGGAAGGAAGCTTAACGCTGTCGCCGTCGGCAGGGGGGAATCCACTACCGGCGTTGTTGTTCACTTTCCACCCAGCGGCGGCGCGGGAGGGCCTCCGACCCTTCTTCTTCGTCGTCGTCCCGTCGCCCACCGAACCATGCCCCAAGAACCGTAAGGTATATTTTACTTACTCCACATGCATTGCTCTAGGTGCATGTATACCATGAATCTAGGACGTGGTTCAAAGAGGAAAGGAGTGGGGGAAAGTAGTGGGAAAAGTTGTATATAGCATGAATCTAGGATGTGCTTCAAAGAGGACATGAAGGGGGAAAGTTGTATAGCATGAATCTAGGACGTGGTTCAAAGAGGAAAGGAATGGGGGAAAGTAGTGGGGAAATTTGTATCGCATAAATCTTGGACGTGGTTCAAAGAGGAAAGGAAGGGGCGAAATTACTAGTTCAAAAAGGAAAGGAAGGGACAAGGTGTAGAGTTTGAGCAGGACTAGATTTGCTGCGCTCACATAGGGAAAGGTGTCTAAAGATAACAAAACTGGGACCAACACAAATATGCTCCTTGGTTGTTTGTTCTTTGTTGCAACAGACAGTGCATGACCACAGTACATCGGTAGATGCACATGGTGCTGGTGCGTCCACTATCCCGTGCAACTCATTAGCTGTTGTTAATCTATGACCCTGTTTGGTTAAAAACTCCCTAGTCCCTACCTGCTTGGTTCCAGGGACTAAACATGGACTAGAGGTTATTAAATGACATGATAAAAGACCATTTTACCCCTATTAATGAACTAATAGAAACAAGGTGCGATGCGTGGCAGGGGCAACTGTTGGAAAAAGTCCCAAAAAGACTCCCTCGGGGTCTTCTTTCTTTAGTCCCAAATGCCCACTTTTAGTCCCGAAAAGTCCCTCCTGTTTGGTTTAGATGTGACTGACACGGAGTTTTTTTAGTCCCTACACCAAAATGTCCCTGTAAACAAACACCCTCTAATAATGCCGCTGGAAAATTGATGCAATGCCACAGTTAAAATTAAATTACATGTTTAACGAATTTTATTGTTAATATAATCTCTATGTTAATATTAATCAATGCCACCATTTGAGAAATGCTATTGTCTTGCTTTATTTCCCATTTAGATAAGCTAGATGCTTCTTTTTGTTGGCTTCTGTGTGATCCACCGTTATTGACCACTAATTGTTTCCTTTGCACCTCTGTGTAAACAGGGTTATCTAGTTCACCTCATTGCCATTGTGACCTTTTGTTGCACTGCACAAAACACTTTTGTTTTAAGAGTGTTTTGTGCAGTTCAACCAAAATGTCACACCGACAACGTTGCTTGATTGCTTGATCTTAGTGGAACTGCACAAGAGGAGATCTTACTTCCTATCCGTTAAGGCGAATTTGGTTCAGATCTTCTTCTCGTGAGTTGTTTGAATTCCGCATCATGAGAGGTCAGTACTAGCCTTCTTTCACATGATTCTGCAGTGTGCTTTCATATGTTCTGCTACTTGTACGATAATGTTGCTTGATTTTAGTGAACTGCACAAATGGAGACAAGACTTCCAATCTGTATGTGCACCGTAATATCCCATTGAGGTAAGATAAGGATATTTCACAACTGCTGGCCTGTATTTTGCCACTTTCATTAGAAAATTAAGTTTAGTACTATACTTGTGCTCCCTAATTGACATGCCAAATCTTACATTGAAGGCGAAGCTTGTCTGTTATTGAACCAAGTGATGACGGGGAAGAACAAGCAGAAGAAAAACAAAAATCAACTCCCGGTGTTGTAATGAAGCACTGGAACTGTGATGACACAAGTAATGATATAGTTTTGCATCTTAATTTATTGCTATGGCTGGAACGAGCTATTGTTTTGCCAGTGATTTGATGCCATACGTAATTATCTCTAGTTGTGCAAACAGGGATCTTCTTTGAAGATACCATATATTTTAGTGGAACTGCACAAGAATATGGAAACATTAAACTAATCGAGGAGTATATAGTAAGCATGGCCATCCCCGTAGATAGCAACAGATGGTTCCATAGAAGTGCTTCATCTGTGTGCTCTACACAATCAGCCTCCTGACAAGGGTTGGTACTCGCCCACTGATTTCATCCATATGATTGAGCTTTGTCATCTCTATTGGTGTTGTGCTACTGTTTAGATACTGTCATGAAAAAGTGGTATTGTCCTTGGGAAGTGCTTCATCTATGTTGTTTTAAATATTTCCTTTCCTTTTTTTCGAGCAAACCTGGATGCTAGCGTTTAGTAGTCCTCTTGTCTTTGCACAACAGGATCATCTTCCTCTGAAGAAGAATATGGAGTACGTGAAGTGATAGTTCCGATTATGCCAGGATGAAGCAGCACTGTCTATCTTCTCATCAAAAGGAGCATTTGAAGGATGGTTACATTACTCCCCATAAGACCAAACTAACTTCAGCTCAGAAGGACTTACAAATCTCCATTTTTTTGCTGTGATGCGCGAGTACAATGTTGTTCTAGGATTCTTTCTGGTGAGTTACATTTTTCTAAAAGTGTGCTCTACATGGACCATGTATGTGCCTGTTGAAACTGTCAATTCATAGTACAGTTTGCTTTATACTAATCACTTTTTTGTATTTGTGCAAATAGGGGTGCTCGGCTTGATTTCAACGGGAACTGCACAAAATTTTCATGAATATATTGAATCATTCATTTCCACCACAAGAAAGGAGGTGCCCATAAGTTCAAGGCGTTGCAACATATAAGGGCGAAATCATACAAGCTACGCGCGAATTTGGTTGATTTTGGTGGAACTGCACAAAAAGAACAGCTGGTTTATTTAGCACGAGTTGCCATGTCAATGTCCGAACTGATGGCAAACCCTGCCCATTCCACAATCGTAGGCAATTGATATTTTGGAATGGGACAACCTTGTCAAATTTTGCTCATTGATTTTAGCAAGATATGCGTTTGATATTTTCGAATGGGACGCCCTTTGCTGTCAGCAACGGCGATCAATTTTTTCTTTATTCTTTAGTTGTGAAGTAAATATTGCCTCTGACATGTGAGTCGCTGAGATGCATAATCATCGATTGTTTTGAATGTTCTCTATGAATTGCCAGGCCTGTGTGTTTGATTGCAATGTACAGAAATGCTAAAAAGCTGCTCAAACTCTTTGAACTCCTTCTGTTCCTTTTTACTTCGCACGTTGTGAAAGTGCATAATTTTTTGTATAAGATTGGTCAAAGTAGAGATACTTTGACTACAGACAAAACTTGTATGCAGACTAGAAAGGACCGGAGGGAGTACATGTGAAACTGCTGCAAACGTGGTGATCACCCTGGGAATAATGCTAGTACGTATTGTTTTGCATGTTCATCCAAGCCAGTGATACAGGAATTCAAACTAATCGAAATAAATTCATTCATACACGGTCGGATTTCATATAAACATGCCGGATTTCATTACATTTCATACATTCTTCAACTAAAAAGGAGTGTTTGTGGCCGCATGCATCTCCCAGATGCAGAGGCCGGGGGTCATCCTCCTTTTCGAAAAAAACTAAAAAGGGGTGCGCTGGAGGTATAATTAATTAACCGAAGCTACCCACCTATGTCCCGCTGAGCCGAACAGAAGCTTCAGTGACTTAACTGCAGGTGTAGATGCGTAACTAACATGTGGCCTGTTGGGCCCACGTGTCAGTCAGCCAACTGCACCAGCAGTTAAGTAGAAGCATCCTTCTTCTCCAGCGCAGCTCTCCGACTCCAGGTCGCCGCCAAGAAGCTAACCGGCCGTCAATGGTCAACCCGCCTAGCTTGGCTTCAACCGGAGGGTAGCAGTGGTGGCCTTACTTGGACCCGAGCGGCGGCGACCTACCAAGTTATACTCTTCCTCGTTGTCTGTGTGGCGCGGCCTCGTTGGTAGCGGGGCGGGGCCTCGCCGGAGCCGGCGATGCCTCTGTCTCGTTGCCGGCAGGCGGCGCCTCAGCGGAGCGGTGGAAATCCTCCCCCACATTGCCGGCATGGTGGGGCCTCGGCTGAGCCGGCGATGTCCTCTGCCTCGTTGTTGGCGGGGCGGGGCCTCGGCGGAGCCGGCGGTGTCCTCTTCCTCGTTGTTGGCGCCGCGGGACCTCGGCGGAGCCGGTGGTGTCCTCTGCCTCGTTGTTGGCGCCGCGGGGCGTCGGCGGAGCAGGGCGTCGTCGATGCCGACGGAGTGGGGACTCGTCGGAGCCAGCATTGTCCTCTGCCTCGTCCTCGGTCTCGCCAAACAGCGCCTCGCCCGCTTCATCGCCCTCTTTGCTAGCCTCTTTGTAGGCGGCCGCAGCCTCCGCCACCCGCATGCGGTATCGCCAGCGCTCGAGGCGGCCCTTGTGGGCGGAGTGGTATGAGTCGAGCAGCGCCTCCTGCTCCGCCCGCACCGCGGCGATCTGCTCCTCCGCCTGCAGGTGCTCCTGGAAGAGATGGTGGTTGTAGGTGGCGTCGGCCTGCCCCTCCCGGAACTGCTCCTCACGCATCTGCCTCACCCTGTCCATATATTGGGCACGGGCCTCGCCGATGGTCATGGTGCAATGCACCGGCGAGGATGGCGCAGAGGAGGGGGTTGGCACCGGATCGTCGACTACCATGTTCTCCATTGGGACGTTGTCGTCCTCCGGCTGCCTGTCGGCCAGCCGGTCGGCAGCAATGGCTGCTATCTCCTTGTGGTCCCTCGTCCGCCCGTCTCGAAGAGCGCTGGAGCGCGAGGAAGGCAATGGATGCGGATGACTGCGGCTATGGCTGGCTCAGCAGTTTATATAGCAATGGTGGGCAGGCGGAGGGACGGACGTGTGACGCCGGAGTAGCCGCCTCGGCAACCGCATATCATTAATGTGTGCGGCAGATGGACGGACGGACGACACTTGTGTCGTTTGAAGGCGGAGCAATCGCCTGAACCGGGAAGCGGGGCGGCCGGCGCTGACTGTTTCGGGCGGAAAGCGCGCGCGGGCGAGGAGATCACTTTACTTGGATAGGATGACAATGGGGACCCACCAGGTCCATAGCCTCACGTACGCAAGTGCCTCCTTATTATATATATATAACTATAATTTATTTTGCTTCCTCCTGGTTTCCTGACATCACGGTCCCACACCATTGTCTACCTATGTACTCCCTCCTTTCCGGTTTATAGGGCTTATCTCAAAATTTTAGTTTTTCCATTTTATAAGGCTCAATTTGGTTGTTTTCCATCACATGTTCAGATTCCAAGGTGCATTAAATAATTGCATGCAAGTATTAAGAGAAAATTGACCAATGCATGTACTTTATGCATGCATGCATTGCAATTAATGCATTGATAAACATAATTTTTTGAGGATAACAAGAGCATTAATTAGGTGCTTTTGCAAAACTAGAAAAAGTATTCCACCACTCGCCATCTACCTTGATTAGTGAGATTTTTGAATTGAGCATTATAAACCGGAAAGGAGGGAGTAGTCAATAAACGAGAGAATTGCACAAGAAGCGGCCGACAGCTGGGACCAAGCAGCTCGAGCAGTATTTGTGTTTTTGAGGTGTGAGCACTGCAGAGTTTTTCAATGTTTACCCCAAATATTAAGTTTTCTCCTCTGAACAACAACAAAAACATCGCTGCAGGTATTAACTGAGCGGGTTGTGGCCTGTCTAGCCCAGGCCAGATATCCAGCCCAGATATTAATTTTTTTCAAGCTGAAAATGGCTAGCCCAGCTATACTTTTTTTAGGAATACCCAGGCAAGGTCAAGTTGTTATTCTCCGCTCCGCTGGGTTGCAAATCTTTCCTAGGAGGGATGCATTAGGCTTAACAAGAAAATGGGCTTTAAGAAATAATAAATGGGATGCAATTATAAAAATTGGGTAGTAACTATAAAAAAATGCACCAAACAATGATTACTTTATAAAATATTATTTTTGGAATATTGAAAATTTTAATTTCATTAATTTTTGCGAGCGTAATGTTTCGTTGGATTTTTACGCAATATAAATTTATATTGAAATTGTATTTAATCTGACTAAGATTTCAAGATAAAAATATTCGGATCTCATCAAAATGTGGGAAATTTTATTGAATTCTGTTTTGAACGGTTGGTTGAAATGGGCTGTACTTTTAACAAACTGTAAATGGGCTGATCCATTAGAATTCAAAAATGGGCTACACATTCTTACAAATCTCAAATGGGCTATAAGTTCTCTGCCACACACTTCTGGCCTTACTAAGTTGACGCGTCCCCTAAAAAACAGAGTTGACGGGTATGCAAGGATTTGTCAACTTATAGTCAACACACGGTTCTAGCAGCAGTGGCCGTTGGATGTCCATCCAACGGATGCCGTGCTTCTTCTTCAATCTCGGATATTCTAGCTTCACCCGCCCAAAAAATGATTCATCCCCCTGACATCTGGGGCGCACCGTTTCGGAAGCTGACCTGTGGGCCTACTAAGTTGACGTACCAAGGGCTTTGTCAACTTAGTCAATATAAACGATTCTAGCTGCAGTGACTGTACGATGTCCATCCAACGGCCGTCGTGCTTCTTCAACCTCTGGTCTTTTTGCTCCAGCCGCCCAAAGCAGCGCCGGTCGTGTCGCCTGCTCCTGCCTCCCGTGGCCGGCTGTGCTGCCACGGAGGCCTCACCGCCCCCTACTACTCCCACCGCTGGCCAGGCCATCCCTCCACTCACCCACTGACCCACACCCCCTGTTATTCTGCGGCGACGGCAGCGCAGCCGAACCAGTGAACCCTCATACTCCTCTCCGCGTGTGCATCCACTGCCGCGTCTTCCCCGGCTCCGCGTCGTCCCCTTCCTAGGCCTCGCCATCGTCCACCGCCGTGGTGCTCTCGGCGCGGCGTGGTCAACGTGGTCAAGGAACGACTTCCATCGGACGTGGACTGTACGTGGAGAGGCTGACAGCTGGGTCCACGGCAGCCGCAAGGAAGTGCCTCCTTATTACGCGCAAAATAATTATTCCTCCACCTGACAGCGGGGACCCACCGGACGGGCCACCATATTTCGCAAAAAAAATGATTCGCCCCCTGACTGCTGGGACCCACGAGCTACATCTTCGCACGAAAGGAAGTGCGTCCGGGAAAAAATGATTCGCCCCCTGACTGCTGGGACCCACTAGCTACATCTTCACACGCAAGGAAGTGCGTCCGAAAAAAAAACGATTCGCCCTCCGACTGCTGGGACCCACCAGCTACACCTTCGCACGCAAGGAAGTGCGTCCGGGCAAAAAAAACAGTTCGCCCCCTTGACTGCTGGGACCCAGCAGCTACACCTTCGCACGCAAGGAAGTGCGTCCGGGCAAAAAAAAACGATTCGCCCCCCTGACAGCTGGGACCCAGCAGCTACACCTTCGCACGCAAGGAAGTGCGTCCGGGCAAAAAAAACAGTTCGCCCCCTTGACTGCTGGGACCCAGCAGCTACACCTTCGCACGCAAGGAAGTGCGTCCGGGCAAAAAAAAACGATTCACCCCCCTGACATCTGGGACCCAGCAGCTACACCTTCGCACGCAAGGAAGTGCGTCCGGGCAAACAAACGATTTGCCCCCCTGACTGCTGAGACCCACCAGCTACATCTTCGCACGCAAGGAAGTGCCTGACAGTCGGGACCCACCTGGTCGAAGCGTACGTAGCGTTGTCATCCTGGTCGCGAACGTGTACGTACATACTGGTTGATGTAGAGGCGCGCACGTGTCGTAGTAGAGGCGCGCATGTGTCGTAGTAGAGGCGCGCACATAGCATGTACATGTACGTACAGCGGCCAGGGTGCAAGAAAGAAAATACGGTCACGTATGTGTACATACGGGCAGGGTCTCGAACGCCTAGTCGCGCATACCGCAAAACGGAGGAAACGGACCTCCTACGGTCGAAACGGGGGTCCTGTTGATCGGGAGGGGTGTGGCGTACCGCAAAACGGACGAAGCGGACCTCCTACGGTCGAAACGGGGGTCCTATTGATCGGGAGGGGTGTGGCGTACTGCAAAACGGACGAAACGGACTTGTGTTGGAGCGCTACGGTCGAAACGGGGGGGAGGGGTGTGGCGTACCGCAAAACGGGACTCCACGGGATACTGTTCATCTCCACTGTCGACCTCCTCCAGCCTCCACGGGCTACCGTCGACCTCCTCCAGCCTCCACGGGCTCCTGTTCATCCAGCCTCCACCGCGCGCTACTCCACCGGCTACTGTTCAACCACCTCTCCACGGGCACCCCTCCACCGTCTACTGTTCATCCAGCCCTCCACACCACGGGGTCCTGTTCAACCACCCCTCCACGGTCACCCCTCCACCGTCTACTGTTCATCCAGCCCTCCACAACATGGGTTCCTGTTCATCCAGAGGCAACGCCACCGCTCACTGTTCATCCACCCCTCCACGGTCAGCCCTCCACCGTCTGCTGTTCATCCAGCCCTCCACACCACGGGGTCCTGTTCAACCACCCCTCCACGGTCAGCCCTCCACCGTCTGCTGTTCATCCAGCCCTCCACACCACGGGGTCCTGTTCAACCACCCCTCCACGGTCAGCCCTCCACCGTCTGCTGTTCATCCAGCCCTCCACACCACGGGGTCCTGTTCAACCACCCCTCCACGGTCAGCCCTCCACCGTCTGCTGTTCATCCAGCCCTCCCCACCATGGGTTCCTGTTCCTCCAGAGGCAACGCCACCGCTCACTGTTCATCCATCCCCCCCCCCCCTCCCCCGCAACGCTCACTAGCAGCAGTAGCGAAGGAATCGCTCCATCGGGTTCAGTTAACAGCCGTCGATTGATCGCTCGGGTTTAGTAACGCGTAGCCTGCAGTGCAATCGCTCGGGTTCAGTTAGAGCCCAACGCCTCGCTCGGCTTCAGTTAGAGCCAACGCCTCGCACACACGCGCGTACGTACGAGAGAAACACGCATCGCTCCGCCCCCGACCTCCCATCATAACCGGTAACTCCCCGAAATTTTCCTCCCCCTCGCTTCTACCACGGTTTTTTTTCGTCATGGACGGCCCAAAGAATGTCATGCAGCTGCGTCCCCGACGCGCCCAGGACGAAAAGCCCATTTTCTATCATGATTTTTTGTCATAGAAGTAGGAGCCCACCACATCTATGATGATACCGGGTTTTGTCACAATTATCGTCATAGAAGTGTCATATGTATGACAGAAAAAAATTTCGTTCGGCCCAAAATGTCACGGATGTGTCTTTTTTTTGTAGTGTAGGAGCCATCAACATTCATTCTCCTCTCGAACCCAACACCCTCTTTCCTAGGGTTTCGGTTCAGAATCTGCTTTTTGAGGACATCGCACAATGTCTGATGCCCTTTGAGACTTTTGTACATCCCTGTTTCAAGAAATGTCTTCAACCTAGCATTTTCATCAGCAATAGTAGTGGTATCCTCTGCAGAGGGGTTAGTTACCACATCAGCAGTTGAATATATTGCAACAGTAGCAGCAGTAGAACATTCAGCAACAGAAGTAGCGTTATCACGCTCAAGGCATTTTAGACAAGGTGGTTCAAATCCTTCCTGAGCGGAACTGATCTGTTGAGCGCGAAGTGACTCATTCTCTTTTTGAAGATCTTCATGAGTCGCTCTCAATTTCTCAAGATCTTGCTTCCTTTGAAGATAATCATAGGAGAGCTTTTCGTGAGTGGTTGTGAGCGTTTCATGACGACTTTCAAGTTCTTGGTACTTAGCATGAAGATTTTTAATGTCTTCAACTAAGGACTGAGAACGGGTCATTTCCGCGTCCAACAGGTCATCGCTTTTGTCTAACAGTTTTTGAGTATGTTCCATAGCTTTCTGTTGTTCAATTGCAATTTTAGCAAGTGTTTTGTAGCTGGGTTTGGATTCACATTCAGAGTCATCTTCACTTGATGTTTGAAAGTAAGCGTCGCGTGATTTTACCTTGGCACCACGTGCCATGAAGCAGTAGGTGGGAGGGGAGTCGTCCTCATCATTATCATCAGTGTCGGTGACGGAGCCATTGTCTTCGGTGTTGAAGATGGACTTGGCGACATAGGTAGTAGCTAGGGCTAGACTCGCAACACCCGAGTGAGACTCCCGCTCAGACTCCACCTCCGCCTCCTCTGAAGCAGACTCCTCTTCTGAATCCATCTCCTTGCCAACAAAAGCACGGGCCTTGCCAGATGAGCTCTTCTTGTGTGATGAAGATCTGGAAGAAGACTTGGAAGAAGACTTTGAGGATTTCTTCTTCTTCTTGTCATCAGAATCATATTCTTTGCTCTTCTTCTTCTTCTTCTCATTGTCCCACTGTGGACACTCAGAGATGTAGTGACCAGGTTTCTTGCAGTTGTGACAGGTTCTCTTCTTGTGATCATAGGCAGAAGCTTCATCATTTCTTGAGCTGGATCGTGAAGACTTTCTGAAGGATTTCTTCTTGGAGAATTTCTGGAACTTCTTCACAAGCATAGAAAGCTCCTTTCCAATGTCTTCAGGATCACCAGAACTGCAGTCAGATTCTTCTTCAGATGAGGAAGCAGCAGCCTTTGCCTTCAAAGCTCGAGTTCGGCCATAGTTGGGGCCATAGATATCTCGTTTCTCAGATAGCTGGTACTCATGTGTGTTGAGCCTCTCAAGTATGTCAGACGAATCGAGAGTCTTGAAATCAGGGCGTTCTTGTATCATCGGGGCTAAGGTGTCAAATGAGCTGTCAAGAGATCTCAGTAGTGTCTTCACTATCTCATGCTTCGTGATCTCAGTGGTGCCGAGTGCTTGGAGCTCATTTGTGATATCAGTGAGCCGATCAAATGTGAGTTGGACGTTCTCGTTGTCGTGTCTCTTGAAGCGGTTGAAGAGGTTGCGGAGAGTACTGATACGTTGATCTCGCTGGGATGAGACGCCTTCATTGACCTTGGATAGCCAGTCCCAGACTAGCTTCAACGTTTCCAAAGCACTCACACGCCCATACTGTCCTTTGGTAAGGTGACCACAGATGATTTTCTTGGCAGTAGAGTCCAGTTGAATGAACTTCTTGACATCAGCGGGGGTGACACCTTTACCAGTCTTGGGAACGCCATTCTTGACGACATACCATAGATCGACATCAATGGCTTCAAGATGCATGCGCATCCTATTCTTCCAGTAGGGATATTCAGTGCCATCGAAGATGGGGCACACAGCGGAGACTTTGATTATCCCTGCAGTCGACATACCTAAACTCCAGGTGGTTAAACCGAATCACACAGAACAAGGGAGCACCTTGCTCTGATACCAATTGAAAGGGCTAGTTATCGACTAGAGGGGGGGTGAATAGGTGATTTTTATGAAAGTCTTCAAAACATGGGAGTTTCGAAGACAGACAGTAAAAACAACACTATTCTAATGCAGCGGAAGGTAGACTACACTAGACAAGTCATAGTCAAGTATTCAATGAAGTGAAAGCATGAAGACTAATAGCACCTAGGTAGAAAAGATCAAGATGGAAAATACTATGAAGCCAATCAGAACAGATAGTCACACAGTGAAGTCAAACAGATAATACAAGCAGGCAATGACTTCACGAAGACAAACTGCAAGTACAGAGGAGTAAGAGATAGAACCAGTGGCTTCAGAAGGACACAGGATTTGTTGGACGAGTTCCAGTTGCTGTGACAATTATACGTCTAGTTAGGGAGGCTGAGATTCAACTCAGAAGACCTCGTCTTCACCTTATTCCCCTTGAGCTAAGGACACACAGTCCTCGCCCAATTACTCTGGTAAGTCTTCAAGGTAGACTTCCGAACCTTCACAGACTTCGTTCACCGGCAATCCACAATGGCTCTTGGATGCTCAGAACGCGACGCCTAACCGGCTGGAGGATTCACAGTCCTCAAGTGTAACAAGTCTTCAGATCACGCGGACAGAAAGACTTTAGTGATGCCAAACACTCTTTGGGCTCTGGGTGGTTTGGGCTTTGTCCTCGCAAGGATTCTCTCTCAAAAGCTTCAGCGGTGGGTTGCTCTCAAACGACAAAAGCCGTGTACTAACTCTGAGCAGCCACCAATTTATGGTGTAGGGGGTGTGCTATTTATAGCCACTGGCAACCCGACCGGATTTGTCCGAAATGACCCTGGGCCACTAAGGAACTGACACGTGTCGCAACGGTCAGATTTCAAACACACACGGCAGCTTGACTTGGGCTACAAGTAAAGCTGACTTATTCGACACAGGATAAGATTTGCTCTCATTGTCTTCGCTCGAAGACATAGGATTTGGTTTGAGCATCACTTCATTCACTCTGACTTTGTTCACTTGGACCCCTCTTAACAGTGCAGTGGTTCCTATGACTCAACAAAGAAGAAAAGGAAACAACGAAACAACTAAGTCTCCGCGCTCCATAGTCTTCACTCAATGTCTTCTCGTGTCATAGTCTTCAATGTGAATATCTTCACAGACCACCATTGTCTTCAATGTCTTCACACGTTTTTAGGGGACTTCTCCGGTAGGTAAACCGAATCAAGGAGGGACTACTACCTGTGTTATCCTGCAATTCTCACAAACACATTAGTCCCTCAACCAGGTTTGTCGTCAATACTCCAAAACCAACTAGGGGTGGCACTAGATGCACTTACAGAGGTGACAAAGAGCTCGTCGTAAACGGTTACGTCGATGCAAGCTTTGACACTGATCAGGATGACTCTAAGTCACAAGCCGGATACGTATTTATATTGAATGGTGGAACTGTCAGTTGGTGCAGTTCCAAGCAGAGCGTCGTGGCGGGATCTACGTGTGAAGCAGAGTACATAGCTGCTTCGGAAGCAGGAAATGAAGGAGTTCATATCCGATCTAGGTGTCATACCTAGTGCATCGGGTCCAATGAAAATCTTTTGTGACAATACTGGTGCAATTTCCCATGCAAAGGAATCCAGATTTCACAAGAGGACCAAACACATAAAGAGACGCTTCAATTCCATCCGCGATCAAGTCAAGGAGGGAGACATAGAGATTTGCAAGATACATATGGATCTGAATGTTGTAGATCTGTTGACTAAGCCTCTCTCACGAGCAAAACATGATCAGCACCAAGACTCCATGGGTGTTAGAATCATTACTATGTAATCTAGATTATTGACTCTAGTGCAAGTGGGAGACTGAAGGAAATATGCCCTAGAGGCAATAATAAAGTTGTTATTTATATTTCCTTATATCATGATAAATGTTTATTATTCATGCTAGAATTGTATTAACCGGAAACTTAGTACATGTGTGAATACATAGACAAACAGAGTGTCCCTGGTATGCCTCTACTTGACTAGCTCGTTAATCAAAGATGGTTAAGTTTCCTGACCATAGACATGTGTTGTCATTTGATGAACGGGATCACATCATTAGAGAATGATGTGATGGACAAGACCGATCTGTTAACTTAGCATAAATAATGATCGTTTAGTTTTATTGCTATTGCTTTCATCATGACTTATACATGTTCCTCTGACTATGAGATTATGCAACTCCCGAATACCGGAGGAACACGTTGTGTGCTAGCAAACGTCACAACGTAACTGGGTGATTATAAAGATGATCTACAGGTGTCTCCGATGGTGTTAATTGAGTTGGCATAGATCGAGATTAGGATTTGTCACTAGGTGTATCGAGAGGTATCTCTGGGCCCTCTCGGTAATGCACATCACTATAAGCCTTGCAAGCAATGTGACTAATGATATAGTTGCGGGATGATGCATTATGGAACGAGTAAAGAGACTTGCCGATAACGAGATTGAACTAGGTATGATGATACCGACGATCAACTCTCGGGCAAGTAACATACCGATGACAAAGGAAACAACGTATGTTGTTATGCGGTTTGACCGATAAAGATCTTCGTAGAATATGTAGGACCCAATATGAGCATCCAGGTTCCTCTATTGGTTATTGACCGGAGATGTGTCCTGGTCATGTCTAAATAGTTCTCGAACCCGTAGGGTCCGCACGCTTAACGTTCGAAGATGATTTGTATTATGAGTTATGTGATTTGATGTACCGAAGTTTGTTCGGAGTCCCGGATGAGATCACATACATGACGAGGAGTCTTGAAATGGTCGAGACATAAACATTGATATATTGGAAGGTTGTGTTTGGACACCGGAATGGTTTCGGAAAGGTTTGGACATTTTCCGGAGTACCGGGGATTACCGGACCCCCCCCCCCCCCTGGGAGTTAATGGACCTTCATGGGCCCTAGTGGAGAGAGGAGGCGGCGGCCAGGTGGAGGCGCGCGCCCCCCAAGCCCAAACCGAATTGGACTAGGGTTGGGGGGCCTTTCCTTCTCTTCTCCTCCTCCTTCCCTCCTTCTCCTAGTG
>LR880972.1:194953843-194982992 GCA_904067115.1 Aegilops sharonensis | reverse complement strand
GCGCACTTTTCCCCACATGACTCGATCTCCTCCGTTGGTTTTCTCGCACTACATGGTGTTTGAGAAACGAATGACCGAGACATAGTCTTTCAGAAGCGCTAGCACCTTACGATGGGTAGACCGGTACACCTACTTTCCCCTACATCTGCTAGTCTACCACTGTAAGAGTTAGCACGACTTAATCAGCTATGCTAGAGCCCATAATAGCATGTGGCTGCACATGGAAGTTTCTAGCATGAATAATCTTATGATCCCTTTGAGCCTGGGTGGCGGTCCATAAAAAAACAGGCAATCCTGGTCTACCCAGGTGCATAGACAGGCAATCCTAGAATACCCAGGTGCCTCAATCCACCCAGATGTGTGTTTAAGTTGCCACCTTAAGTAAACCATTAATTAACAACCTCACATCTGTCATGAATACTCTCAAAACCCAATCCACGTCTACGAGCATAGCATGGCAGTGTAAGCATAACGTATTAGTAACTCCCAAGGGTTTGATAATAAACAGGTAATAGGTACTAACTCAACTACTTCCCATCCCACAATTTAATTAGATCCTAATCATGCAATGTTTGAGGATTGATCTAATGCAAAAAAACTGGGTAATAAGAGGTACGATCAATGTGTGAACTTGCCTGCAATGTTGACGAAGATGGTTCGCACCCAAAACTCTTGATAGTTCTACTCGTCACACTCCGGTCAATCTATCGTAAGCAAGCAATAGTAACCACACATAAGCACTCACTCAAAAGATCGGAAAGAAAGGTATTCACAGATAGGTCCCTGGCTGGAATTAAAAAGGAATTCACAGATAGGTCCCTGGCCGGAATTAAAAAGAAAAAGAAAAAACCTATCGAGCGAACGCTTGCTACGGAAGCATATGTGACGAAAACCACTCGCTGCAGAGCTTAATCGAGCAACCGACCACTACTTAGTGCATACCGGTTTGAAGAAAAAACATAAAAAAATCTAACAGATCTAATCCTGGTCGTCGGTTTTAGATCGGATGGAGGGGGCAAAAGGCGAGGCGTACCGCGGCGGTGGTGGCTGCCGGCGGTGAGGAACAGCGGCGGCGGGGCATCTGGTGCTGGCGAGGAACAGCGGCGGCGGGGCATCTGGTGGTGGTCGGGGCGGCTTCTCCGGAGGTCCTCCGGCTCAGGCGAACCCACGGGGAGGCGCGGCGTGACGAGGGGACTCCGGTGGTGGTGGCGGCGTCGGGCGTAGGCGGCAGTGGAGCGCGTGGCAACGGCGGCAGATCTCGACTGAGCTCGTCGACGGCGGCGACGGCGAGATGCGGCAGAGAGCGGCGCAAAGCGAGGAGAGAGAGAGGGGTCCGGGGCGCCGGGATTTATAGGAGGGGAGGGGGCCAGGTGGCATGGAGGAGGGGCAGAGGAGGCCGGAGGCGGCATGGCGTCCATGGCGGCGCGGCGGCGGACTCGGGAGGAGTCCCGGTCGGGGACGGGAGCGAGGCGGCGCGCTGGGCTGGGCCTTGGCCTGGCAGGAGCTGGGCCGGCCCAGTCGGCGAGAGGAGAAGGTTTTTTTTAACACTTTGCAGACACTAAATAAATAAAGGCAAATAAACTAAAAATATAACATAGGCATATTATATATCAAAATTTTCATAAAAAGATTTCCTACAACATGGACATTTTTATAATATCAAATAAAATACAAACAAATTCAAATAAAACAAAGAGTGCTTCTGCCCTAGTAAAATCTAGTAAAAATCATTAAAAACCAAAATTAATTAAAAATCATTTCTCTCCAATTTTTTGATGTAGGGAATCATGTTACCCTATTTTCCTTATATTTTATTTTTGGAGAAAAATAATTTGAATATAATCCAAATAACTCCAAATTAAAAATAATTCCCAAAAGGACTTTAAAATTTGATCCTTTTAAACTCCCAACTCATATTTCATATGTTTTGAAGAAGTCATTTTATCTTCGCTCATGAAAATCATTGAGTTGCATAAAGTTTCAGAATTGGAAATACTTTCAGATGAAATTCAAATATTTTCAACACCCCTTGTCATTTAAATAAATGGAAGAAGTCATGTCATCTTCTCTCCAGGGTTTTACGGTGAAAAGAATTTGAATTCACGGAGATCACGAATGCAAAATGAAATTTTGGGAAAGTCCTTTTATTCCCTCTCATTTAACTTTCAAAAAGTTTCGAATTTCACTCAATTTCACACAATCAATCAAATAATCAATCAAATCTATCTATTTATTATAACATTCCAAAATTTAGAATTTTGGGATGTTACAAACCTACCACCCTTAAAATGAATCTCGTCCTCGAGATTCGGAGAGGCTAGAAAGAAATGGGTTAGGTTTGGGGGTCTTCTCAAAATCCATCGATCGTCTCCGGGGTCTCGGGTGCTACCACCCTTAGAAGCATGGTTACGGTTCCATCAAAACTCATATACTCCATCCTTATTACTGACAGTGTCGGTCTTCTCAGATCGTAAGGATAATTCCTTCTCTGGGCTCTTCCGGTAGTGGCATAACCTTTTCCTCAATTCTTTTGTCCTTTCCTCTTGGTAAGGTTATCCCGAAACTGGGTCCTCTTAGCTGACGGGTCTGGCGCCAATTCTAAACAACTATCGATATCTCATGGTGGTCATCAATTTATGGTTTGTCCTGCAGGAAATGGGTCTGGGTTGAACCTCACCGTATAACCTACGGTTGGCAACAACTGCCGTGTACAAGGGAAAAATACCTATACCATTCTAAGGTTTAAACAAGGTTTTGATCGTCGTCTCTCAACTATAGGTAAGTCACTCAGATTTACCATCCCATATAGCAAGGCGAATAATAAGAGTAAGTCGGTATGGTGATCAATCCATCCCGCACCCAACTCATTACTTTGTACATGGTTTAGCGAATCTCGCATTCTAACACTCGGTCATCCTCACAAGCATTGCAGAATTTTCTCTTGTCGACGAACCAAGTTCAGATAAATCCATTGATTCTGCAAGCCAGACAAACATCTATCGTTCCTTCACAACTCTCAGGTTTTGCGTTACTCCTATAAGACCGTCTATCGATAAAATCGTAACTTATTCCAGGGTTTTTTCTTCAGCAAGAGTGTGCTTGCTTCTTGGCAGGTCCTGGGGCCTGTGGGTTATGGCCCATCTCATCACTTGTAGTCCTTGGACTTATCCTCGGGCTTCTGATCATTATTCCAACTTCCAACTTCCTAGAATTCTTAAATCCATCCAATTGTACTGTCTTCCTTCCTTCTATTGGCACCAAACTAAGACGTGATCACTCAGACTCATCATGGAATTTCCGTTGATCCATATTTCCAACATCATACCTCCTTTATATCCAATAGTAATTCATCTCTTCATCCTCGTGGGATGTCCCACATACCGAGATAAAAACTTATACTTATGAAGTCCATACTCCACTTCGTGGAACATCGTTATCCTTTCCAGGGTCAAGCGTCCTTACAGGGGAATATTGGCCATCTCTGCATGGCACTTCTTCAACTGGAAACGTGAAACACATCATGAACTCCTGACAGTCCTTCGGGTGACTCCAACTTGTTGGCCACTTCTCCCATACGCTCCAAACTCGGTATGGTCCTACAAATCTTGGGGCTAACTTTCCCTTAACTCCAAATCGTTAAACTCCTCGCAGAGGGGACACATGAAGACATGCTCTATCTCCAATTTCATAGACTACCTCCTTGCGTTTTTGAGTCTGCATAACTATTCTGCCTGGACTGAGCTACATTCAGTCTATCTCGAAGCAACTTAACATTCTCTTCTGACTCCTTGATCACATTTGGTCCAAACAAATGACGGTCTCCAACTTCATCCCACATCAATGGTGTTTGGCTCCTTCTCCCATACAAAGCTTAAAAAGGGGCCATCTTCAAACTGGCTGGGTAGCTGTTGTTGTATGAGAACTCCGCGTAAGGTAGATTATCATCCCTACTAGATCCATAATCTAGCGCACACGCTCTCAACATTTCCTCCAAAATCTAATTGACTCTCTCGGTCTATCCATCAGTCTGCGGATAGGCTGTATTGAACTCTAGCCTAGTACCCAAAGTCTGGTACAGCTGATTCCAAAACTTTGAGGTAAAATGTGTTCCTCTATCTGATACGATGGTCCTCGGAACTCCATGCAGACATACAATGCTAGTCAAATATATCTTGGCCAGCTTCTCACTTGTATAGGTGGTTTTCACTGGGATAAAGTGAGCCACTTTGGTCAAGCGAATCAACTACTACCCAGATAGAATCATATCCCGATCGGGTTCTGGGAAATCCGGTAATGAAATCCATGCCAAGCTTATCCCACTTCCATTCGGGTATCGGCATATGCTGTAGTAATCCTGCTGGCTTCTCATGCTCTGCTTTTACTCTCTCTGGCTTACATCTCCTACGACTACATACTCCGCAATATCCTTCTTCATACTAGTTCACCAGAAACGCTCCTTCAAATTCAAATACATCTTGATGTTTCCAGGGTGAATCGAGTATGGTGAGTCATGAGCCTCCTGAAGTATTAACTTCCTGATCTTTGCATTATTAGGCACATATACACGGTCCTCGAACCATAAGGTGTCGTGCTCATCCTTACGAAAACCTTCGGCCTTTCCTTTGCTCATCCTCTCTTTTACCTCAGCAATCTCTTTGTCATTCTTCTGAGCTTCGGATCTTTCCCAACAATGTAGACTGAACTTCCATTGTTGCAACAAAACCTTTGGCAACAATCTCCAACCGAAGTTCCCTGAGATCCTCAGCTAACTCCTTTGATAATCCTCCGATTATGAGGGTATTCGTCCTTGTTTTCTTTATGGTTGTGTCCTATTTCTCCACAAATCTTATATGCACAAGGTTTCTTCATATCCTTTCCATAAGGCCTCAATTTCTGGGACACTAGCCAAGACTTTAACAAAGTCCACTTAAATTCTTTCCAAGTGGTTATTCCTTTCCATCGATTGATGGTTTGGTACATCCTCCACCCAGGTAGCAGCACCTCTTTCAAAGAACGGAAGAGCATGCTGGGCTATATCCTTTTCGACTATAGGGTTATTCTCCATGCGATCCTCCATGTTCTGAATATATCGGTCTGTCTCCAATTGACTTATCGGTCTAGGAGACATGAGTTCATCTCCGTTCATCCTCTATTGGGTCCATGGGTTTGGGGTGGGATATGAGAGATAGAGAGGGATGCACACAATACAAGCAATAGCTTTGAAGACAGATTTTATTTGTGGCTGTCGGAAAAACAACAAACAAATGACAGCTCACAATCGTCGCATCTAACGTAAGTATATACAGGGATTTGGTCTTCTAAAGGTCAATAAATCTTCAAAGTCATCAAACTCTTCCAGTCTTGATCATGTCTCCGATGGCTTCTTCCAATCGTGTTTGTCCTTTTGCCAGATCATCTCTGTTGACGTGAAATTTCTCGTGACATCCTTTAATATTTCGGAGTTGCATTTCAAACTTCTAGATTTCAACATCCTTGACATGATCCATGGTCCTACTGTCCTCCAATTCCTGATGAATCTCCTGTATCTCGAGGTTTAGCTCCTCCGGCTTGTCTACTTTCAGCTTCTGGATCCTGAGTGCTTCATGAAATACTTCCTTGTCAAATATAGCTCCCTGCATATCCATCTTAAACTTCTCGATGTAATACTCCAGATCCTGGTGATACACCAGCTAAGGTTAAACTTCATCTTTTGCTGATAGGTGCTCCTTCAGCCTTCTACCATCCAATCCTTTCGAAGAATGCATGCTTAACTCAGCGTGGTGACAATAGCATAGGCGAATGATAGCATCAGGAATATCCATGTTTCTGCTCTTGTCATTTCCACGAGCTATCATTCCATAGTTGATATCTCCTGCCTTAGGGTTTTCTTGACAAAACTTTGAGTTCTGATGCTCCATGTTTCGGTATTTCTCTGATACACCTTGATCTCGGGTATTGACAGCTTCCATAGTCTGCCAGGTTCCATAAGGGTAGCCTTCCTAGGTCACACAAAATCTGGAAATTCTACAGAGTCTTCAACCGTTGTAGTTTCCATCATTATAATGCTCGGAAAAATCCTCTTCATTCCGAATGGTCTTAGTTGTCCAATATCTTGTACTTCTTGGAGTGATCCCATCAGCTGAATCTTCGTGGTCAAAAGGGAAAGGGGTATGGTCTCACTAAAAGGGAATATTTGAATAAACTCAGAAGAGAAGTGAGATAAAAGATCTTTTTGAAAAACAAATTTTTGAGAAAATCCTTCCTATGGGCTTGCCAGTTTCTAGGGTCACGTCCTACAGTCAACATATGCTCTGATACCATCTTGTAGCGACCCGACCCGAATGGGTCAAGTCTCTGTGCTTAAGTGTCATCCCTGGATCGGTATGCTGACACACACAGTACTCGAGGATTTATAACAGAGGTAAATCACATGTATAAAGTAACGTAAATACTATTACCTCAATCCAAAATAGCGGAAGTAACAAGGTTGTGGATTCCCATCAACACCAACGGCAAAGTTGCGTGTAGAAATCGTAACCCTAACGTATCACTTACTCGTCGTAAGATCCTGCAACATGAGACGTTGCAGCCACAAAGGGTCAGTACATTGAATGTACTGGCAAATTCACACTATAGAGCAATGCTAAAATATGGCTATCACTACATGCATATATGGCTGGTGGAAAAGCTCTATGGTTATAAGGGTTTTGCGAAAAGCCAATTTTTCCCTACTGCAAAGGAATAAATTTATTTAACTATCATGGTGGTTGTTAAACATTGGGAATGGTTGACAACATTCTCAATCCCAATTAATCATCATCATTAAAACCCAACAATATTAATTTAAAGTAACATGATGAGATTCACAGGAAAATCTAAGTACTAGATACTCAAGATGTCCATAACCGGGGACACGGCTAATCATGATTAGTTTGTACACTCTGCAGAGGTTGCGCACTTTTCCCCACATGACTCGATCTCCTCCATTGGTTTTCTCGCACTACATGGTGTTTGAGAAACGAATGACCGAGACATAGTCTTTCAGAAGCGCTAGCACCTTACGATGGGTAGACCGGTACACCTACTTTCCCCTACATCTGCTAGTCTACCACTGTAAGAGTTCGCACGACTTAATCAGCTATGCTAGAGCTCATAATAGCATGTGGCTGCACACGGAAGTTTCTAGCATGAATAATCTTATGATCCCTTTGAGCCTGGGTGGCGGTCCATAAAAAAACAGGCAATCCTGGTCTACCCAGGTGCCTAGACAGGCAATCCTGGAATACCCAGGTGCCTCAATCCACCCAGATGTGTGTTTAAGTTGCCACCTTAAGTAAACCATTAATTAACAACCTCACATCTGTCATGAATACTCTCAAAACCCAATCCACGTCTACGAGCATAGCATGGCAGTGTAAGCATAACGTATTAGTAACTCCCAAGGGTTTGATAATAAACAGGTAATAGGTACTACCTCAACTACTTCCCATCCCACAATTTAATTAGATCCTAATCATGCAATGTTTGAGGATTGATCTAATGCAATAAAAACTGGGTAGTAAGAGGTATGATCAATGTGTGAACTTGCCTGCAATGTTGACGAAGATGGTTCACACTCAAAACTCTTGATAGTTCTACTCGTCACACTCCGGTCAATCTATCGTAAGCAAGCAATAGTAACCACACATAAGCAATCACTCAAAAGATCGGAAAGAATGAAGAAAACAATTCAGAAAACATCAAAACCAAGCAAATAACTCTTGCAACATAAAAAAATTTCTAACAGTACCAAAATTATGTGAATTTGGCCTTATCAGAAAGTTTAGGTCAAGAGCTTCGATTTGCAAAAAGAATCAACTCAAACGGAGTTATAAAACTCAAGTTACGATCAAACGAAGTTCAAATTCAAATCTGATTTAATTCAAATTTTAAAATTTAAAAAACATGTTTGAGTTGGATTACTGGATAGAGGGGATCATAACGAAGAAGTGGGCGTTGGTTTCATTGGATTTGGACTAGCGAGTAAAAATTTGTGAGTGTTTGAAGTCCAGGGGCTAATCTGTAAGAAAGGAATTCACAGATAGGTCCCTGGCCGGAATTAAAAAGAAAAAGAAAAAACCTATCGAGCGAACTCTCCCTACGGAAGCATATGTGACGAAAACCGCTCGCTGCAGAGCTTAATCGAGCGACCGACCGCTACTTAGTGCATACCGGTTCGAAGAAAAAAAACGTAAAAAATCTAACAGATCTAATCCTGGCCGTCGGTTTTAGATCGGACGGAGGGGGCAAAAGGCGAGGCATACCGCGGCGGTGGTGGCTGCCGGTGGTGAGGAACAGCGGCGGCGGGGCATTTGGTGGTGGTCGGGGTGGCTTCTCCGGAGGTCCTCCGGCTCAGGCGAACCCATGGGGAGGCGCGGCGCGACGAGGGGACTCCGGTGGTGGTGGCGGCGTCGGGCGTAGGCGGCGGTGGAGCGTGTGGCAACGGCGGCAGATCTCGACGGAGCTCGTCGACGGCGTCGACGGCGAGATGCGGCAGAGGGCGGCGCAAAGCGATGAGAGAGAGAGGGGTCCGGGGCGCCAGGATTTATAGGAGGGGAGGGGGCCAGGTGGCGTGGAGGAGGGAGCAGAGGAAGCCGGAGGCGGCACGGCGTCCATGGCGGCACGGCGGCGGACTCGGGAGGAGTCCCGGTCGGGGACGGGAGCGAGGCGATGCGCTGGGCTGGGCCTTGGCCTGGTAGGAGCTGGGCCGGCCCAGTCGGCGAGAGGAGAAGGTTTTTTTCAAAACATTTTGCAGACAATAAATAAATAAAGGCAAATAAACTAAAATATAACATAGGCATATTATATATCAAAATTTTCAGAAAAAGATTTCCTACAACATGGACATTTTTATAATATCAAATAACGTACAAACATATTCAAATAAAACAAAGAGTGCTTCTGCTCTAGTAAAATCCAGTAAAAATCATTAAAAACCAAAATTAATTAAAATTCATTTCTCTCCAATTTTCTGATGTAGGGAATCATGTTACCCTATTTTCCTTATATTTTATTTTTGGAGAAAAATAATTTGAATAAAATCCAAATAACTCCAAATTAAAAATAATTCTCAAAAGGACTTTAAATTTTGATCCTTTTAAACTCCCAACTCATATTTCATATGTTTTGAAGAAGTCATTTTATCTTCGCTCGTGAAAATCATTGAGTTGCATAAAGTTTTAGAATTGGAAATACTTTCAGATGAAATTCAAATATTTTCAACACCCCTTGTCATTTAAATAAATGGAAGAAGTNTGACTTGAACATTTTTCTAGCATCAAATAAAATCCACACAAATTCAAATAAAGCAAAGAGTGCTTCTGCTCTAGTAAAATCCAGTAAAAATCATTTTAAAAATTACCAAAATTAATTAAAATTCATTTCTCTCCAATTTTCTGATGTAGGGAATCATGTTACCCTATTTTCCATATATTTTATTTTTGGAGAAAAATAATTTGAATAAAATCCAAATAACTCCAAATTAAAAATAATTCTCAAAAGGACTTTAAATTTTGATCCTTTTAAACTCCCAACTCATATTTCATATGTTTTGAAGAAGTCATTTTATCTTCGCTCGTGAAAATCATTGAGTTGCATAAAGTTTTAGAATTGGAAATACTTTCAGATGAAATTCAAATATTTTCAACACCCCTTGTCATTTAAATAAATGGAAGAAGTCATGTCATCTTCTCTCCAGGGTTTTGTGGTGAAAAGAATTTGAATTCACGGAGATCACGAATGCAAAATGAAAGTTTGGGAAAGTCCTTTTATTCCCTCTCATTTAACTTTCAAAAAGTTTCGAAATTCACTCAATTTCACACAGTCAATCAAACAATCAATCAAATCTATCTATTTATTATAACATTCCAAAATTTAGAATTTTGGAATGTTACAGATTGACAACCTCGCTAGTCCTATTGGGGTATAAGGAAGTTTCTTTTGTGTGTGCAGGTACCAACAATTGATTGTAATCGTGTAGCTCTCATGGATCCGACAAACCTTGAGGTCACTTGGGGGAAATTGTTGCTTGGTGCAAACCCTTGCACTTGGGGCCCAACACCTTCCTAGTAGAGAGGAAGCACCAGCGCGCTCACATCCATCATGGACCTCACCTCTACCAGTGATGGACAAGCCACAAACTCCGACGAGAAAGGGTAGGACATGGTAGACGACGGAGCTTCATCCCATGTGGGCCAGACTGTGTCCTATGTCTTATTCTTCCTCGCCGGCAACCTGGGGTTTCACTTCCCGGGTTCACGGCCGCCGAGGATGCCGTACATGGGAACAATAAGGACTTAGAAGACATACGGCGACGAAGATTTATATTAAGTTAACTTTTGTATGATTTTGTTTAATGAATATGTTGAAAATGTCAAGAATATGTTCTGGTTTAATGAAAACATCCGGTTTATTAAAATCTCGTTTCAAATGTTTGCGGACATGGTTGGATGGCCGGGTCCCGTATCACGGTCCGCGAACGGATAGCGTGTCCATTTTAGGGGTTCGTGTTGTGGATGCCCTAAGGTTACCATTTCACCTTGATCTGTATCTTACAAATTTTTGAGTTGTATCCTACATAAGTTAAATGTTGTTTATTATAGTAGTTTCCGATTTTGTCAAGACTAGATGATACCCACGCACGTTGCTGTGGAAATGTTTTGCAATATATTTGAACGACATTTGGTTGTATGAAATATGAATATTTAAAGTAATAATATGAGAACTAAAACGTAAAATACATATGATTGACTATTTTTTATTATTGTATAATATAAATATCATAATATAATAAAAATTCCCATTTTAGAGGTTAAGCTGGATTTTTCCCATGCATGTTGAATATTGCTGTGGCATGCTTGCATGTTGAATTATTATAGTAGACTTCGTTTTTGTCAAGACTAGATGATACCCCCGCACGTTGTTGTGCAATGTTTTGTAATATATTTTCAGTGACATTTGGTTGTAGGTAACATGAATATATGGAGTAATAATATGAGAATTAAAACTAAAAATACATATTATTTACTGTGTTTGATTATTGTATAATGTAAATATCATAATATAATAAAAATTCTAATGCATGTTTGTATGTTGAAGTGTCTTTTCTTATGTATGATTGTAGATTGAGGTCGAACCTTTCCCATTCATGTTTAATGTTGATGTGACATGCTTGCATGTTGAGAAAAGTAAGTTAGTGGTGGCTAGTTATTTGGATATAAAAGAATAGCCGGGTCTAACTAAAGTATGAGTACAAGATTTGATGATCTGTATATTGGATTGTGTGGAAAGACTCTATCTAAGCAAAGAGGCAATTTCAACATCTTCTTCATTAACTATGAGCCATGTAGATAAAATCTGACAACAAAGTGTAAGAGACAGTTTGAAAGTGGAAGACCACTGAACCAAGATGATGTATGTCTATTTTGCTGATCAAACAAAAATATGAATATATATATAACACTATGCTTCCTAGTTTTAAAGAGCTCACATTCAATTAAGGTCTTCTATTGGAATTGGGTCATCCGAT
This sequence comes from Aegilops sharonensis, assembly GCA_904067115.1. Taxonomy (NCBI): domain Eukaryota; kingdom Viridiplantae; phylum Streptophyta; class Magnoliopsida; order Poales; family Poaceae; genus Aegilops; species Aegilops sharonensis. Next base: position 194,971,426 of record LR880972.1, on the reverse strand, counting down.
TTTGACTGGATCAACAATTTCTCAAAGCTATCTCATTCAATTGTTTTATATTATACACTATGCTTTCTAATTTTTAAGGCATAATAATTAATTAAGGTCTTCAATTTAGAACCGGGTCACCTGATTTTGACTGGATCAACAATTTCTCAAGGAGCTCTCCCATTCAATTCTTTTAATTCCCTATGTACTCTAATTTTGCAGCTATTTCATTCAATTTTGGATTTGATTTACGATTTTGATCGGGCCAACAATTTTTCAAATCAATCAGCAACAACTGGCCTATAAAAACCTATCAATCCCACGAACCCTCCCACCACCTAGAAAAAAGAAGCGCCACAATGTGATACTTAGCATTAATATAGTACATGCAGCCACCGATGCAGAAATTCCCCCCACCCACCAATATGTTGGTTAGCGGATAACATAGAACCACACCACAAAAGGCCCGTCAAATCACCTCATTACAAATAAAAATAAAACATACTCCATCATCTCCCCGACCCGCCAAACTAAATATTCCATCAGCTCCAAAATATAAGGAGTATTAGTTTTTTGAAAAGTCAAATTTCTTTGACTTTGACCAAGTTCAGAGCAAAAAAAATCAACATCCACAACATTAAATAAAAGAATGGAAATTCATTTCATGATGAATCTAATCATAACGGTTTGATATTATGGATTTTGATATATTTCTCCACAAATTTGATCAACTAAAAATGTTTGAATTTTCCAAAAAGTAATACACCTTATATTTTAAAATAGATGGAGTAATTATTTGTAAAGAAACCCACCACACCATGGCGCAACAAAGCGCACCCAATCATTCTAATCTATTAGTGTATTTTAAGGCCTCACGACCAATTAAGGTCTTCAATTTCAAATTTGGTCACTCGATTTTGACCGGGTCAACAATTTGTCAAGGAGCTCTCTCATTCAATTCTTTTAATTCAGTATGCTCCCTATTTTGAAGTTCTCCCATTCAATTAAGGTATATAATTTTGGACTTCGTTCAAATTTTGGCCGGGTCAACACTTTTTGAATCAATCGACAATAATCAACCTATAAAACCACCTGGAAATAAAACCACCTGGATAAAAAGCGCCAACATATGATAATGTAGTACCAATATAGCATGCAAGTCACTGATGTAAAATTTTCCTAGATAAATATGGTTGATTACCAGATAACATAGAATCACACCACGAAAGACCCACCAAAACACCGCATTATAAATAAAATGAAAATACACTCCATCATCTCCCTCACTCGCCAAACCATATATTCCCTCAGTTCCAAAATATAAGGTGTATTAGTTTTTAAAAATTCAAATTCTTTTACTTTGACTAAGTTTAGAACAAAAAATACCAACATCCACAATACTAATAAACAAAATAATAAATCATTTCATGCTGAATCTAATGATACTGATTTGATATTATGATTATTGACATATTTCTGTACAAACTTGGTCAAACTTTAAAAGGGTTTACTTTTCAAAAAACTATTAACCTTATTATTTGAAACAACATGAGTACAAATATTATGAAAATCTAATTACACCAACGGTGCAGTAAAGTGCATCCAACCCTTCTAGTAAATATACTATGCTCCCTAATTTTTAGGGCCTCACAATTACTTGAGGTCATCAATTTGGAATTGGGTCACTCGATTTTGACCGGGTCAACAATTTCTCAAGGAGCTATTTTATTAAAAAAATCACTTTGCTCTCTAATTCTGAAGCTCTCCCATTTGATTGAGGTATTCAATGGATTTGGTTCATGATTTTGACTGGGTCACTGATTTTTCAAATCAGTCGGCAACAATTGACCTATAAAAACATATCAATCCTTTGCACCCTCTCACCACCTAAAAAAATGCCAACATGTGATGTTGTAGCATCAATATAGTACATGCAACCACTGATTCGAAAAAATTTCACACATAAGTATGGGTTGATTAGCACATAACACCGAATCACATCGCGAAAGACCCACCAAAACACTGCATTATATGAAAAAATAAAACATACTCCATCGCCAAGCCAAGTACTCACTGAGTTTGAAAATATAAAGTGTATTATGTTTAAAAGAAGTCAAATTTCTTTGACTTTGACCAAGTTCAGAGAAAAAATAATAGAATATTGACACACACAATACTAAATAAATAAAAGTAAAAAAACATTTCATGATGTATCTAATGATACTGATTTGATATTATGTATATTGATATATTTCTCTATAAATTTGATCAAATTTAAAGATGTTTGACTTTTTTAAGAACTTTTTTTTAAAGTAACACACCTCATATTTTAAAACAGAGGGGGTAATTCTTTTTCTAAAATGAAAATCCAACAACATCAGCAACGCGGCAAAGCACGTCCATCCCTTCTAGTAATATAGGAAAACTGACAACTCGATCGCCGTTTTGTGCTTGGAAGAATGTGACCACAATAAACATCTAAACTAAACCTTGTCTACTTAAGCATTATCTCTTACACTTACTACTACTCTATTATCTTTTTTTTTTCGAAAGGGGGTATGCCCTACACTTACTACTACTCTATTATCTAACATTACATTATTAATTTAGGTCTGCGGCGCATCAAGTCATTTTCATGGGACTTCATTTGTTTACCGAGGAGCCTTTGGGTCTGGCTGGCTTTGCATCTCACTGACATGAGCCACGTTCTCCGAATTCATAGTGACCATATCCTCCCTATTTTATACGGCAATCAGTTGCCATAGTTGACCTCCACTTGTGCTTAACCCCAGATGGAGCAGTTGGATGCAGATATTTCATCGGCTCGTGTGTAGTGTACTATTCCCTCCGTTTTTAAATATTTGTCTTTCTAGAGGTTTTAAATGATGACTACATACAAAACAAAATAAGTGAATCTACACTTTAAAATATATCTATATACATCTGTATGTGGTGACCATTTGAAATCTTTAAAAAGACAAATATTTAGAAACGAAGGGAGTAGGAGACAGGGTAACATGGATTTAAGGACACGTTGATCGGATCACCTGGCTGTACTACCACACTGGATATCATGGACCACTGGACTTCAAACTTGATTTTTCTTTTTTGCGGCGAACTTCAAACTTGATTAATGGAGAACAACATTGTACTCCTTTCTAAAATGACTGATTAACTGCTCCCACTTCGCTGATATGATCTACTACCTATGTTCTTAAATATTTGTCTTTTTAGAGGTTTCAAATGGACTGCCACATACGGATGTATATAGATATATTTTAGAGTGTAGGTTCACTCATTTTGCTTCGTATGTAGTCACTTGTTGAAATCTCTAGAAATACAAATATTTAGGAACAAAGGGAGTAGAAAATGTCCTTCGATAGAGACAACGATCACTCCTGTCTAAAGTATATGTGTTCGAAGTAGTGCCGAGCTTTCATAACTTTTTATCTTGATTTTATTCTGTCTGCCAGACCCTCTTTCGGCGTTCCGAGCCATAACTAGACATTAAGAAGAGAATGTCGTTTGACTTTACAACTAAAACCTTTTGTTCTCCCATTTTCAAGAAAAATACTGAGCATGCTTGGTTTATTGCCGAAATTTAGACAACCAAAGTGTATATTTTCAATTTAAGGGCAGTCTCGGTGCGGCTTTGCTACACGTACATGATGTTACAGGGAAGAGGAGGTTACAGGGTGATATGACAATTTTTAATTGGTCATTAGCAGCGGCACGGGCCCACCCCCACTGAAATAGGAGGGGGGGGGGTGTTAGAAAGTTTGGAAGGAGCTTGTAGAACTCCTGTAAAAGCATGTACCTCTAGCATTTTTGGTCTCGATGCACTAATACCTCCATCTAGGTTTATTGAGTCCCTTTGACCATCTAAAACCAACAAACTATAAATTATATGGTAAAAGTACAAAAGGTATATTTTTGGATGTCTATGTGAAAGAGCTTTCCAAAATATAACTTTTATGACATATATTTTACACTTTATTAGGTTAAATTATTGTACAAACTTTCGCTCTCAAAATAAAAGGGACGGGGACTAATAAACTCGGGCAGAGCTAATATATCTTAAGCTATTTTAATGATATTAGATACAAGTTTAAATATAGCAGTTCAATGCACTAGTATATCTTAGTGTTGTACTCCCTTCAGACAAACATATAGGGCCCATTTCTCTAGATAGTCTTTGAGCATTGATAAGGTTAATAACTAGATGATGTCTCGCGCGTTGCCACTGAAATACTGTTAAATAACTATATCAGCAGGTGAGCAACTAAAAGTAATGCAAATGTAACTGTGTTCTTGATTTACTTTTTATTGTAGATAACATAATTTCTTCTTCAGACAAACATATAGGGCCCATTTCTCCTGGTGGTCTTTGAGCATTGATAAGATTAATAACTAGACGATGTCCCGCGCGTTGCGGTGGAAATCCTACTAAAATAATTATATCAATATGTGAACAACTAGTAATGCAAATGACTGTGTTCCTGATTTACATTTACATTGTAGATAACATAATGTCCTTTACTAAGAAAAATATGAACTAAAAACTATGTAGGTATGCAAGCTCCAAGTACCCCACACATATATCATGCATAAAAATATAAAAATTAATTTAAAAAATATAACTTATGAGTGACATGCATAGCTTGCTAATATGGTATGGCTGCATGGTTAAATTAGTGCATAAAAAAATGCAACTTATGATTGACATGCATAGGTGCACCAACTAGATGATGTCTCGCACGTTGCCACTGAAATTTTTGCCCCAATTTTAAGGTCGCCTCCCCCTCCTCCTCGCGACTTCCCCTCCTCCTCCTCCACCCGCGTCGCCTTCCCGCCCAAGTCCAGCCAGGTCTTTCTCCTCTCACGTCGCCTCCCCTCCTCCTCGCGACCTTCCCCTCCTCCTCCTCCTCCCCTCACGTCGCCTCCTCTCGGGCGGCGCCAGGGCCCCCAGATCCCTAGCCGCCAGTCCCTCCCCGCTACTCCAACCCCAGCCGCCGCTGCCGCCGGCAAGGGCCGCGGTGGAGGCGGGCCCTACACTTCAGATCCAGGGCGGGTGGTCGCCAGAGCGGACCCTGTGAGGAAGAGGCGGCGTCTCATGCGGGGAGGCTGGGGGTGGCAGTCAGTGCGGCGCCCCTGCTGCACGGCGGTGATGGGAGCCTTCATGGCCAGCGGTGTGGCGGCTGCGTGTGCATGGGTGACTCCGATGGCTACAGAGCTGGCGTCCTGTCCAGATCCGTCTCGGTACGGCCTTGGCTGGCCTGTGGCGCGAGGTGGACCGGTGAGGGGAGGCTGGAGGCTCCCTGCCGGCGTGCCGACGGTGGCCCTCGTCTCCATGGCGAGGCATCGTCCGGTTCCAATCAGCTGCAAGGTTGGTGGGATGCGGCTTTCGGTGAAAATGACGCCGACTTCGGTCATGGCGGACGATGGTGGCGTCTATGACGCCGTTCCCTTCTCGAGGCATCGTTGTTGCAGGTCGTGGCTGTTGCGGATCGTTGCAGAAATTAAAAAAAATTCTACGCATCACCAAGATCAATCTATGGAGAGACTAGCAACGAGAGAGAAGGGAGTGCATCTTCATACCCTTGAAGATCGCGATGCAGAAGCGTTACAAGAACGCGGATGAAGGAGTCGTACTCGCAGCGATTCAGATCGCGGTTGATTCCGATCTAAGCGTCGAACAACGGCGCCTCCGCGTTCAACACACGTACAACCCGGGGACGTCTCCTCCTTCTTGATCTAGCAAGATGAGAGGAGAAGTTGAGGGAGAGCTCCGGCAGCACGACGGCATGGTGATGGAGCTTGCAGTTCTCCAGCAGGGCTTCGCCAAGCACTACTACTACGGAGGAGGTGTTGGGGAGGGAGAGGGCTGCGCCAGGGGAAGGGGTGCGGCTCCCATGCACCTCCCCACTATATATAGGGGTGGAGGGGGCTGGTTTCTTGCCCTCCAAGTCCATTGGGGCGTTGGTAAAGGTGGGGGAAAGAAATCCCATCATTTCCCTTCCCACCGATTGTTATCCCCCTTTTTTAGGGATCTTGATCTTATCCCTTCGGGATATGATCTTATTCCTTCTAAGGGGGATCTTGGTGCGCCTTGACCAGGGGTGTGGGGCCTTGCCCCCACTACCCACGTTCATGTGGGCCCCCATGCAGGTGGAACCCACTTTGGAACCTTCTAGAACCTTCCCGGTACAATACCGAAAAATCCCGAACATTTTCCGGTGGCCAAAATAGGACTTCCCATATATAAATCTTTACCTCCGGACCATTCTGGAACTCCTTGTGACGTCCGGGATCTCATCCGGAACTTCGAACAACATTCGGTAACTGCACACTAATTCCCATAACAACACTAGCGTCACTGAACCTTAAGTGTGTAGACCCTACGGGTTCGGGAATCATGCAGACATGACCAAGACAGCTCTCTGGCCAATAACCAATAGCGGGATCTGGATACCCATGTTGGCTCCCACATGTTCCACGATGATCTCATCGGATGAACCATAATGTCGGGGATTCAATCAATCCTATATACAATTCCCTTTGTCAATCGGTACGTTACTTGCCCGAGATTCGATCGTCGGTATCCCAATACCTCGTTCAATCTCGTTACCGGCAAGTCACTTTTACTCGTTCCATAACACATCATCCCGTGATCAACTCTTTGGTCACATTGAGCTCATTATGATGATGTCCTACCGAGTGGGCCCAGAGATACCTCTCCGTCACATGGAGTGACAAATCCCAGTCTCGATTTGTGCCAACCCAACAGACACTTTCAGAGATACCCGTAGTGTGCCTTTATAGCCACCCAGTTACGTTGTGACGTTTGGCACATCCAAAGCATTCCTACAGTACCCGGGAGTTGCACAATCTCATGGTCTAAGGAAATGATACTTGACATTAGAAAAGCTTTAGCAGACAAACTACAGGATCTTGTGCTATGCTTAGGATTGGGTCTTGTCCATCACATCATTCTCCTAATGATGTGATCCCATTATCAACAACATCCAATGTCCATGGTCAGGAAACCGTAACCATCTATTAATCAACGAGCTAGTCAACTAGAGGCTTACTAGCGACATATTATGGTCTAGGTACTCACACATGTATTACGGTCTCTGGTTAATACAATTATAGCATGAACAATAGACAATTATCATGAACAAGGAAATATAATAATAACCATTTTATTATTGCCTCTAGGGCATATTTCCAACAGTCTCCCACTTGCACTAGAGTCAATAATCTAGTTCACATCACTATGTGATTGTAATGAATCCAACACCCATGGGGTTTGATCATATCTCTCTTGTGAGAGAGGTTATTAGTCAACGGGTCTAAACCTTTCAGATCCGTGTGTGCTTTACAAATCTCTATGTCATCTTGTAGATGCAGCAACCATGCGCTACTTGGAGCTATTCCAAATAACTGCTCTACTATACGAATCCAGTTTACTACTCAGAGTCATCCGGATTAGTGTCAAAGTTTGCATCGACGTAACCCTTTACGACGAACTCTTTTACCACCTTCATAATCGAGAAAATTCCTTAGTCCACTAGTTACTAAGGATAAGTTTGACCGCTGTCATGTGATCCATTCCTGGATCACTCTTGTACCCCTTGATTGACTCATGGCAAGGCACACTTCAGGTGCGGTACACATCATAACATACTGTAGAGCCTACGTCTAAAGCATAGGGGACGACCTTCGTCCTTTCTCTCTCTTCTGCCGTGGTCAGATCTAGAGTCTTACTCAATGCCCACACCTTATAATACAGCCAAGAACTCCTTCTTTGCTGATCTTATTTGAACTCCTTCAAAATCTTGTCACGGTATGCATTCATTTGAAAGTACTATTAAGCGTTTTTTTATCTATCCTTATAGATCTTGATGCTCGATGTTCAAGTAGCTTAATCCAGGTTTTCCATTAAAAAACACTTTTCAAATAACCCTATATGCTTTTCAGAAATTCTACATCATTTCTGATCAACAATATGTCAACAACATATACTCATCAGAAATTCTATAGTGCTCCCACTTATTTGGAAATACAAGTTTCTCATAAACTTTGTATAAACCCAGTCCTGGTGTGTGGCTGGGCTGGGGCATCCGGCTTTAGATGTTAGGGTTTGGTGCGATGTTCGTTTGATATTAGGCCTGGATATACGGCACACCTTCATCAATGGGATAGGAGTAGCAATAGGTGTTGCCTAGATGATGGCTTCAGGCTGACTGATGTATTACTTTGTATGGTCTCTGTGAATAATTAATAAAATGGCCGGCGCATGCATCGTCCAGATGCAAGGCCGGGGGTCTATCCTCCTTTTCAAAAAAGAAGGTGCGGCGTGGTTGCATAATTGCAAAAGTGGGCTGCATTAAAAAATGTAACATCTGGTTTATGATTCACATGCATAAGTATTGATGTAGCATGATTGCATACTTTTAGAAAAATTAGATAGTGAGTTATATCAATCTAGAAATTATACCATTAAAACCATGAGCGTGAAAGATAACATTGAGAGTGCCCTAAACTGTCAGGAGCCTCCTGGAATTTGTTAAGGTAGAAACAACAATAAGAAACTAGAATTTACTCCTGATAGGAGTTGAATATTGGCGGTCACACCACAAGTCTTCATCACTGGGCTACAACTTAGTTCTTTACCAATGTTTTAAGGACATCTCCAATGCTGACCCCTAAAATGGACATGGTATCCACTCATGGATGTGTCCGCAGACATGGATACAAGAGCGACCATCCAACCGTTATCTGAAACATCTGGACACATTTCAAATGGAATTTGAACAAACTGGACTGTTTTCATGCAAATTGGATGATTTTCATTTAAACCGGACCACATTCATGACAGTTTCAACACATTTGATTAAACAATAGCGTTCAGAAGTTAACTTATTTAAATCTTCGTCCATGTCCGTGCTCCAAATCCTTGTTCCCCGTGTCCGGCATCTTTGCCGGTCGTGAGCCTCGAGAAGCAAAGTTGCGGGTCACCGACGGGGAAGAGTAAGACATGGGAAATGGTTGTGCCCACATGGGACATGGACGTGTCTGTCTCCAATGTCCTACTCTTCCCCGTCCGAGTCCTTGGCCCGGACGTTGCCGGTTGAGGTGAGGTCCATGATAGATGTAGACTGTCCAACCTGATGGTGGTTGAGGTCCAACACGAACAACACAGAGCTGCTTGCGTGCCCGTCCGCGATGGCCAGCGCCGCCAGAGCCACCTCTGCCTCCAACTCCGCTACCATCACGGTGTACCCGGCACGAGTGCTGTGCACGGCCTCGTAGAGCGTTTGCTGCTCATCGACAAAAGTTCAGGTCCTCCACGGCCTCCGCGTTTGCGAACTCACTGTAGATTTGGCCTTCGCTAGCTGGTGATGCGTGATGACAGCGAGGTTGTATCACTACTCCTCCTGTGCCAACCGAAACACCGACACCAGTGGCGCTGGCAGCTCCTATACCCTGACGGCGTTGTAGTGCGCCTGCACTTGCTCCATAGTGAAGTCGGGATGTACTCCCGCGGGCGGTGGCCCCGACTCATTGTCAGATGCCTCCTCCATCCCTGGGTCCTCAAGACTCACCTCCGACAAGCTCACTGGCAAGCCGCCCTCTATTCGCCGTGCACGACGGGCGGACGACCAACACATGCTTCTGCTCCGTCGAGAGGCTCTCCTACATCGCTCTAGAGCTCATGATCATGGCGAAGGTGGTACATAGGGGAGGAACAGAAGCGAACGTGTTGTGATGTGAGTCGTGCCGAGCATGCCCTGCCGAGCATGCCCACATATAAATAGCTAGTGGGCACCGGCCAGGCCAACCAACGAGTTGTTTCAATGCAAGCGCCGGAGTAGGTGTTCTCTGTCGTCATGCTCTGTTAAATGTCAGTAGGTGGATGGACGGGCATCCAGTTGAATGCAGTAGATAGATGTTCCATCTTGTCCACTCACGTCTCTCCGGCATTGAACATGCGCGGCGACCGGGACGCGGCAGGGGCTGCGTTCTCGGCCGTTGCGTGGCTTCCGTGCTGGCTCGAGTGACCGGTCGCATCCGCTCTCGGCCATCATGAATGCGGTGCATGGAGTTGAGGTGTGGTCACGCGGGAGAGGGCGCAGGCACGAGAGAGAGTTTCAGGGTGAGACCAGAGTGTCAGACTCGTACATGTCGGCTGTCTGGATGTCCGCAAAGCTCCTCGTGATTTGCGTCTGGTTGTCCATTTTGTAAAATTTTAGACAAACGAACGCGTTCGTGGACTGATTAGATACCACATTAGATAATAAAAATGAGCGGGACAACTTGGTCTGAACGTTTACGTGCGTTTTAAGGGTCAGCGTTGGAGATGCAGTTACGAGGTAATATTTAACAATCTCAAACTTTGCCAAAATTAACCAACTTTAGGAGAGATTGGCAAGACAACTTGCCAGTCAACCAATCAATAGCCAACTTTCTGGCATTGCTGAACATGGGCATGCCAACATCAAACTACATTCTCTAAGAACAAATTTTAACAAATTTTTAGAAAAATATTCTAAGAAACGTGAGACCTTATTCGCAAAAAAGAAAAGAAAAGAAACGTGAGACCTAGGCAAAGCTTGTCCCTTTTTTTGGAAGGGGACAAATCTTGTCTTTCGAAAAAGAGAGAGAGACACCTAGGGCAAAGGTGTGTGGAGTGTGGACGGCACGACGACCGGACGGACGAGTGAAACCCGGGTCCGGGAGGTGCGCCGCGCACCGGCTTCGTTCCCCATCCCCGTCTTTAAGCCCGAATTTCGAGAACGAAACGGCCACCCCCCGACGCCCCTCGGTCTCTTCCGCTCCGTTCCGTTCCCACACTTCGCCACCCCAGCAGCAAAAGCCACTCGCCCTCGCACCGCCGCTCCACTCCCCCATTCCCCGACGACCTCCTCCTTCTCCTCCGCCGCCGCCGCCGCCGCCGCAGCACAGCTTCCTTTCACTTCCAGCCTATACCCCAAGCCCTAGCCCACCAGCACCCCAGCTGCGCCCACCGCCGCGCGCGCACAGCGGCGGCGGCGGCGGCGCACCCATGGATCCGTCCAACGCCAACGCCAATCCGAAAGCCCCGGCCGCAGCCAACGGCGACGTCGTCCTCATCATGCCGCCGGAGCAGCCGCAGCAGCAGCGGGCCACGGCGGCCGACGCGCCCAAAACCCCGCCAAACCCCGAGAAGCCGCCGCCGCCGACGCCGACCTCGGCGGCGGCCCCGCCGCGCCCGCATATGCCGAACCCCGAGAAGCCGCCGCAGAGCCCCGCGCGGCCGCCCCTGCCCCCGGCCCAGGGCGCGCTGCTCCGCCGCCGCTCCTCGCTCTCCAAGCCCAAATCCCGCTTCGTGGAGCCGCCGACCCCTACGGCCCCCTCCTCCCACCCCTCCCCGGCCCACCCGGCCTCCACCGCCCAGACCCCGCGCCCCGCCTCCACCCCGCAGACCCCGGGCGAGGGCGACGACGACGACGACGTCTTCCGCAAGGACGGCGCGCCGACCGCCGCCACCGCGGCCAAGTGCCGCCGCAGGGCCTGCATCTCGCTCGAGCTCGCCGTGCTCGTCCTCTTCCTCGCGCTGCTCGTCGTCAGCCTCGTGGCGCGCCCGCTCAAGGGCCACTTCGTGTGGGGGCTGGAGATCTGGAAGTGGTGCGTCATGGTCATCACCGTCTTCTCCGGCCACCTCGTCAGCCACTGGGTCATCGCCTTCGTCGTCTTCCTCATCGAGCGCAACTTCCTGCTCCGCAACAAGGTGCTCTACTTCGTCTTCGGGCTCAAGAACAGCGTGCAGGCCTGCCTCTGGATCGGTCTCGTGCTCATCGCTTGGTCTCAGCTCTTCGACCAGGAGCAGCCGGGCCGCACGGCAAAGACTGCCAAGATCCTCAACTACGTCTCCAGATTCCTCGCCTCCGTGCTCATCGCTTCGGTCATCTGGGTGGTCAAGACATTTATCATGAAGGCCATCGCGTCCACCTTCCACCGGAAGGCCTTCTTTGACCGGATCCAGGAGAGCCTGTTCCACCAGTACGTGCTGCAGACGCTCTCGGGCCCTCCATTGATGGAGCTAGCGGAGAATGTTGGGCGGGAGCCAAGTGGGCGGGTGAGCTTGAGCAGGGCGAAGGATGATAAAGGAACACCCAAGGTGATCGATGCCGTGAAACTGAGGAAGATGAAGCAGGAGAGGATCTCAGCTTGGACGATGAAAGGGCTCATCACGGCAATCCGAAGCTCAAGGCTTTCAACAATATCTCAAAGTATTGAGAGCTTTCATGAGTTTGATGAAACGGAACAAAAAGATAAGGAGATAACCAGTGAGTGGGAGGCAAAGGCAGCAGCCAATGCCATTTTCAAAAATGTTGCAAGACCCGGCTATAAGTGAGGATCACGATTGCCCGTTCTTCTCTGGAAACATATTTCAATATGTGCCGTTGACCGTTGTTCATCTGTGCAGGCACATTGAGGAGCTGGATTTGCTGAGATTTTTCAACAGGGAGGAGGTAGCCTTGGTCCTTCCGATGTTTGAAGGGGCATCAGAGACGGGGAAGATAAAAAGATCTGCTCTGAAAAATTGGGTGGTAATGGAAATTTTAAACTCAGTCACAATTTCCATTTTAAATATATTTAGAAGTTATTAGGGGCAGTTATCCTATGTAGATTGATTCAAGTGTTTCCTGTTTTGTGTTTCAGTTTGACTTCAGTTGCAGCAGTCATAATCATGTATAGATTCTTTAGTCTGTAAACAAGTCTTATTTTTCCCTGGTATAAATCATTTAACTTCTTAAGAAAGGAAATAATACATGCTGCTGCAAAACTGCAAAGGCTGCTGTATATGCCACATTTTGATGCTTCGACGTTGATGAAGTTCTGTATGTATATGAATATTTGTTGTTTCCTTGCTTGATCATTATTTACTGCAGGTAAGTGCATACCTCGACCGCAAGTCACTAGCGCATTCTCTGAATGACACAAAAACTGCAGTTAGCCAACTTCACAGCCTCATCAGAATTCTAGTACTCATTATAATCATCATTATCACTCTGTTGTTGATGGGCATCGCCACGACCAAGATCCTTGTTGTCATCTCATCCCAGCTTCTAGTTGTGGTCTTCATATTTGGAAATGCCTGCAAGACTGTATTTGAGGCCCTCATATTCGTTTTCATCATGCATCCGTTTGATGTTGGGGACCGCTGTGTCATCGATGGAATACAGGTTACTTCTATACTACCCTGTTTTCAATTCTCCCTTTCACCGATCTTCTGATGTTAAATTCTGATGCTGATATGTATCTATATTGATAATAGATGGTTGTCGAAGAAATGAATATATTGACCACTGTTTTCCTGAAGAATGACAATGAGAAGGTATATTATCCAAACTCTGCATTGTCCACAATGCCAATCAGCAACTTCTACCGAAGCCCTGACATGTATGACACCATCGACTTCGCTATTGATGTTAAAACCTCAATGGAGAGCATCGCAGCTTTGAAATCCAGAATTAAAGGGTATTATTCTTAAGCTTCTTCTGTGTTTAATTTACTGCGTCTTATTCTAGACATAGTTCTCTATCGCCAATCCATATAACTTATCTGACTTAAACTGGAGACATGTGTACTTGTTCATATGTGAATACACAGGTCTGCATATCATGTGAATAGCGGGTGAATCATTCGAACTTTGCTTCATTTTTATTTCTTCCATGTAATTAATTGCCATGGTTCTCTGGGGTTTCAGGTACTTGGAGAGCAAACCTACACGCTGGCACCCTATCCACACGGTAAACCTGAAGGACATCTTGGACGTGAACAAGATCAACATGGCCCTGTGCGCCCAGCACACGATGAACTTCCAGAATATCCGGGAGAAGAGCATCAGGAGGTCTGAGCTTGTGATGGAGCTGAAGAAGATATTCGAGGAGATGTCCATCAGCTACCAGCTTCTTCCTCAAAAGGTGGAGCTTAGCTATGTCGGCACAAACCCGCTGCCCGTGAACGTTTCTCAAGGCAGATAGAGCAAGCGTGGGGAAGATTAACAACTGATGACGCCACGGTTCGATGTGATGCCACGGAGATTGACGACTGATGGCTAGTTTAGTTTTGCAGTTTGTACTGGAGCTTTTATCATCCCTGTACATGCTTTGCGTTTGCGAGTTGCGTTTATCTGTACTGGATCACTGGATTGTTATGTGTCAGCGTCAGCTGCGTATGGTTTGAACTTAGAATTCGGACCAAGTATTGTCGCTCATCGTTGGTCGCGATGGGGGAAGTTAAGGATGGACTTAGTATTATTACATCTCATCTTATTATGACATTTGAGATCATTCGCTATTTCTGATGCTGAGCTTGAAAGAGCGACTCAACCAGAAGTGCCTTGTACAAGGACGCAGTGTCACGGGGGAACAGGACAGGAGGACAGATAATATTGAGTGATCTGTGTGTGGCGCACAAGTTTCTGAACTTGCACGTCATGCCATTAGTTGGTAGATTTTCATGTAGGGCACGGCTAGAGCACCGCGTGTCGTGTGCTCTGTGCGCTGTGCTGTGGTTGCCTCGGCTGAAGTTGTGCTCTCTTCGTCATGTGCGCGCTCAGTGTGGTCTGCGCCTGCGTGCGCTGAATTCAGTGGATGCTATCTTGTCTCAGGGCCTTTGCTTTCTACTCCATAAAGCAGGGCCTTGATGGGATTTTCTCCAATGAGAGAGCGAACACTTGCCCAAGCCTGATAGGCTTTCTGTTTCGTTGTCGCATAAGGTGGCGATGTGGCAAAAACAATGTGGAAGAAACTATTGCGCAGTTGACAGCAATGTACTCCCTTCGTTCCATAATGTAAGACATTTTTTGACACTACAATCTTACATTATGGGACAGAGGGAGTAGTTTCTAGTGCATCTTTTTTTAACTCTATGTTGTGTGTTTTAGCTGTATTTTTTTTTTGCGTGCTTCATCTGTATCAAGTGTTTAATGATGCTATTTTCAACATCAGTTTTGTACCTGTGTTTTTTTTCAACCGCACTGCTTTTTCTTTTCTTTTCTTTTTTACGGGTAACCGCACTGCTTTTTCAACTGTATAGCTTTTCTCAACTGCACTCTTTCATCGAATTTTAACTTTTTACTCTAGTGTTCATTCAGAAATAAGAGATGAAACCTCCTACATGGCTCCTTAGAGATCAGCGACTCTTGGCCGTCGGATCGGTTTGCTTGATGCGATTCTGGGCGTCGGATCAAGATTTGGAGGAAGCTGCGCCGTTGGATCTGAGATGATCACTGCTGGAATGAAATAGTTACTGCCTCCACGCACTGCCGTTTACTCCGTTTGTTCGATCGGGCCTCGCTGACGTGTGGGTCCCCTCGCGGGTGGGCCGCATTTGTCAGCGACCGTGGCTGTGTGTCTGGCCCGTTCGTCCCCTCGCGTGCACCGGCGGTAAATATCCCGTGCCACCGCACGTTTCACTTGCTTGGTTTCCCCACGCAGCCCAACATCCACCACCACCGCCGCTGGTTCGGTTCTGCCGCCGTTGTCAAGCATCTGCTCTGTCGTGCACGCCGTGCAAACCTGCTCCGACGTTGCTACTCCTCAAGCACAAGGTACCCGTCCTCCTCCCCCTCTTCCATTTTTTCCTTCTTATTTCTTTCCCTGATGCCCCCTTTCCCTTGCTTTCCTTCCTTGCTCACGCACGCAGAGACAGCAACAACACCAGTGCCCAATCCTAGCCGCACCTCAGACCTAAGATGTCGCACAAGCTTGGTGTGAATGGTTCCTCTCCTCTGCTCTCTCCGCACAAACATTACTTTGTTTGTGCTTTACGTCTCGTCAGGTCAGTCTGTGATGCAAATTCATTCCTTTCAGTGGATGGATTGATTTACCTACCCCTGATTGATTGATTTTATTTATCCTCCAATGCCATTAATTAGTTGCAGAACCACTATCGAAGTCAAAACTGCTACAAAATCGAACCAGGATGTTTTCAAACAAAATGCCACCAATCTGGGACATTATTAGCTTCAAAGTACCAAGTGGTGAGTAATAATGTACCACAGAGCTGATGCTCACAAAGGAATATCATCAAATCGTGTGGGGCGGTCTTCCATGTACTCAGTTTGTTCCGTCCCGCTGCTTTTCTTCTGTTTTGTACCCACGCTTCATATATGTCCTAATATACAATGACTGCCTGTAATCTGTTCACCAAAACATCCAAGTGCATATATGATATATCTTCCCAAAAGAAGGAGTGCCTCTATATGATTGAGCTTGACCCTTTTTCTATGGATATTTTTGATACTTCCTTTATTTGTTTTCAGGGTAGGCTATCGGTGAATATGTCGACTTCTTGCGCTCCTAATATATGCGGTTTTACTTATGCCTGGTTTCATAAGAGGTGTGTGAAAATTGACTTTATCTTTCGTCTCATCATGTTAGTTATCATTATGGTGATCATATATTCTTGGCTCTTGACAATAAGTGACTTTGAGCTTGTTAAATTAAACTGCTCTCTGCAGGTAATAGTTGTAACTGGAGTAATCAGTGTAAAGTTTGTGGTCTGCACCTCTTTTTTTCATAAGAGAACACCTATATTTTATATATATGAAGAGTTACTGTAACAACCATGGAACCTGAGTATTCAGTTTGTGTACTTCCAGGGTCTACATCTACGCCTGCTTCTCTCGCCTCATTGAACCATTTTTTCTCTGGGCCTTCTTTATTTGTTTGACAAAACTTTCTTTAGCAATACATCGATTCAGAATATTCGTATATTCTTTTCTTAGTCATTCTTAGTTTTGCACAACTGTGATTCTCAAGTGGTCTATTTCTATCAGGATTCATCTATGAAGCCTGAGAAAGTACGCGTCGGTGGGGGTCTCCATGGTTGCTGCCGACTGGATGTCACCACCGCTGCCGATGTCGTCGTCGCCCTAACCACTGTCCCGCAACACAGGTTTGTATGCCTCACCCTCACCCACTGCTTCTCTTGCCTAACTGATTCCTTCTTCGTTGCGATCAAGATTCATTAGTGTTGCACTTTCCCCTGTTACTTAGTGCTTAGGAGAAGGAGAGGCATGGCCGTAGCCACATAAACAGATGAGGAAGAGGCGAGCTGCCGCTAGCCCCCACCCAGTGGCGTGCTGCATCTCCCATCGGTGCTTGCGACAGGAGAACCACACCCCTGGCCTCTTCATCTACGCCTCGGTTGTTGTCTCCCCAAGCAACGCCAAAGGCAACAATAGCAAGGTGAGGCCCCTACCTGGAAAATAAGGTTCAGGAGGTGTTTATCTTGTGATTCAGTAACTTTTCATTTAGTGAATGCTTTCATATAATCCAACCGTTCCAACTTTATGACATATTCAAGATACACGTTTGGTTAGCCCTTTTAATTGAGCACTGTTTGTTTTCAGTTTAATGGGCAATTGTAGTACTTCATGCCATTGTTAAAGCTCTGCACTTTAATCACACTAAATATAGTTGACTATTTTACCAGTGGTATGTAAATGAGACAATCTGGAAGTTGCAGCCATAAATAAAAACCTATGTTCTCTCGTTTCCTATATGTATCGCTATGTAGGTAATTGCTTATCTGGTACAACGA
>LR880972.1:194941430-194953323 GCA_904067115.1 Aegilops sharonensis | reverse complement strand
TTCCACTTGCTACTTTTATATAGTTTGTACTGCATTTTCAACTTGCTAAGGCTGATAAATGTTGACCCAATATAATAGATGTATTAATATGTTAGCCAAAGAAATTTGTACATCTCTTCTGGTTTATTATATATATGGATTACTGATGTTTTTATGGTACTGAACAACATATTCTCATTCAGTGCACTGTTGATTTCTTAGGTGCTAGCAATCTAATCATAGGTTAACATTTTAGATGATGTGTTGTTGGGTCCAAAAACAAGAAGAGTAGTCCTCTCCCAAGGTTAAATCTCCATTTTGCTCCATATACTACTACACAAACCCTGAGCAATTTTTCAAAATTTTAGATAACTAATGGTTAGTACATATCCTTCCATTCCATGAATTAGTTTCATTTTGTCTGGGTTAGGCTCTCTGTGTGTGTAATCTTTAAAAAACCAAGACTTAATCCTACTGCAGTTTATATGTGCTATCACCTCACCATATGCATTCAGATTGGCCAGGTTGCATTTGCAAGGGTATTTGGGCAAGGGTGGGACTCTGCACTTTTTCTCAATTTGTTTCCGGCTTTCAGATTACAGATGTGTGCACCGGCTGTTTATAAACGCCTAATGATCGGTGGTGATGCAGGAGTGTAGCAAATTCAACGTGGCGACCGAGTCGCTCCTGAATGCGGAGAAGCGGTGCCGCCTGGCCGGCGAAGTGGCCGGCAGCACGAAGTCTGCCGTAGACATCGTCGAGATCCTCTTCAAGGACAGTGCCTGGAAGACGCTCAGCGGCCAGATCATCGTGTCATCCTCTCCAAGAGGGGCTAGCTCAAGCAGGTACAACTGCCCACCACAGCTCGCTCCTCTCCAAGAGGGTCCAACTCAAGCAGGTGGTCCGCCGTCGACATCTCTTTTCTATGCACATCTCAACTTTAATAGTAAGTTATCTTTCGATGGTTTGAGCACTAGGTTTGACTACTTGATGATCCAATCGTACCTTGTAGTTTTTATCATTTGTAAAATACTTTTTTCTTGCTGCTACACAAGGAATCTATGGAACTTACTAGATCTATACTTATTTTCTTGACATGAACGAGAAGATGCTAGCTAATCAAGAACAGTCTAAAAACGTTGTGCGGCAATATAGGCACTAACTAACCTGAAAGGAACTCCACTTTTATATTTTGACCAATTGGTCTGCAGGGCTATGTCTATTGGTGCCATTATATCTAAATTAATTAATTATCTTGCTGGTTTTATGGGCTGAATGTACACTATCATGTAATTTAGACTACTGCTAATGGCATTGTGAGCTAGATGTAACTGGATGATCAAGTAGTGGGTTGAATATTGTTTGAACAGTGTGTAACTTTGTAACCATTTCTTAGGTTTATGCTTGATTATTTTGTGTGTTGGGTTGCTTTTAATTCTGTTCTTACCTAAGGTTATTTGTCTTCCAGTAAAAAGGCTTTATTATCAAGTGGCATCATCTGGCATGAATTAGATCTAAAATAAGGTGTTTTTCTTTGCCAAACAATATGCTTGAATGGAAGTCGTCCTAAGAGCAGAATGAAATGTTGACTGGTTGAAACATAGAAATTTAACTAAAAAAAACTGCCTATATGTGGTTTCAAACTACTACTATGAATTTAGGAGCCTCATTGACTTTATGTCATGGCTATGACAGTAGGAACATGGGTTCTCGGTGTTGAGGGTGTTCCCTATTCACAGAACTTGGAATTGCATGACACGTAGCAATGACATGTGCAAGTGCAAACTGTAGAGGAGTAGGCAGTAGTGCGTGTAAATAATAAAAATACATCATCTGTGTGTGCAGGACACACACCCATGATTCATAATCATTTGTGGCTGTCTTAGAAGGAAAAATCCCATTGTTGTTCATCCTCTATTGAGTGTTCTCTGCAAATTTCATCTGTTGGTGAAAGAAACATGTACTCTTCTTTGTTTTAGTCCTCTGTTTCCCTACTTTTGTGGTAGAGAATGGTGTGCCTTTGCTTTGTTTAGCTTACAACAGCTTGACATTAACCCTCTTAGCTCACATACACAAAGTGTAACATTTATCTATACTTTGTGATGCAATAGCTTCATGGGTGGATGTTTCGAGGTTTCTCAGGTTGCAACGTTAAGCGGGTACCAATATTTTTAGTTACATTTTGTCCGACATCTTTTTTTTCGAAAAGGGGGAGCTCCCCGGCCTCTGCATCAAGAGTGATGCATACGGCCATCTTATTAACCAAGAAACAAATTGTGCCAACAAAGTTCCAAAGTCTCAAACTTAAAGAAGGAAAAAGCAGCCCACACAGAGCGCAAAAGGCTAGATACACAAACTAGCCAGGAAAAGATGCCACAACCGGCTGGCTAAACAAGGTAGGTAAACTAATTGCCTATCCTATTACATGACCGCCATCCAAACCGGTTGAAGATATCCCGAGCTACCATCTCCCAACGGATAGACCCAGTAACCAAATGCTCCCTGGCCTCCATCGGAGTGAGTAGCGACCACGAACGGATCACTGCCGTAGCTCGGAAAATAACCTGCAAAAAATGAATCCGTGATGTTCAAATCATTTCTGCAAAGCCAGATGGTCCACAGCAAAGCGCAGACTCCAACCCGAATATGTCTTGCTAAGGTAGACTCAATCCCATTAAGCCAAGTCCCAAATAAAGCATTAACAGTAGTCGGTGGAGTAATATTGAAAGCAATGTGGACCGTCTGCCAAAGGACCTTGGCCAACGGGCAATCAAAAAAGAGATGCTTAATCGTCTCATCCCGATCACAGAAACTACACCTAGTAGGTCCTGTCCAATTACGCTTTATTAAGTTGTCCTTTGTTAGAATAACTTGTTTATGGACAAACCACATAAACACTTTTATTTTTAAAGGAACTTTGACATCCCAGACATTCTTGAAAGTTGGAATGGAGTTCGAATTGGTAACATCAATATACATTGACCTAACTGTAAATACTCCAGACCTAGTCAACTTCCAGCGTAATTCATCAGGTTGGTCAGAAAGTTGAACCTCCATTAGTCTCCTAACCAAATGGAGCCAAACTTTCCAACGATTGCCTGCTAGCGACCGTCTAAACTGAATATTAAGGGGGATAGAATGAAATACTGTTGCCACGAACACCTCACGTCGTTGAGCAATACGATATAAAGACGGATATTGAATGGCCAAGGGTGAGTCGCCAAGCCAAGTATCCTCCCAGAAACGTGTAGTAGCCCCATCTATTCATAACTCCAGTTCATTCAGACGTTGTTAGTCCCATTTAGATACATGGTGGCAATATCATGCTTTCATTGCCTTTTTTATCGTCCGAATAGCAATTGAGTTACTAATAACTTAACATTACACGTTTGACCAAAACGTGCGCCAAGGCGCGTTGCCGATGTAATAGTTAAGAAAGTAACGTTTATTGCTAAGTCGCGTCCAAACACAAACGAGGCAAACATGGCCAGTTAACCTGGTTAACAAAGCATGGAAGACAGTACTTCTGCATCAAGCATGCACTAGGGAACACAACGGAACGGCAGCAACATTATTCAGCTCGGCAGCACCAAGCGCGGCCGCGCGCCGGCCGGCCGGCTAGCCGACGACGGGGGTCCTGACGACGAGGCCCTGGGACTCCTTGGCGTCGAAGAAGACGCGGACGCGCTTTGCGTTGAAACCCTTGGGCACCTTGACGCCGTCCGGGAGGACCTCGATGGCGACGTCGGACCTGTCGTGGTTGATCTTCATCACCGCCGGCGTCGCCGGGATGCCCACCACCTCCGGCCACGACGTCCTCGTGGGGTCAGCGCCGGCCATTGCAGGCAAAAGGATCGATCGGACGGTCGGTGAAAGAAAGTGCTCGACCCTGGAGATAGCAGATGCTTGTGGTTCTGAGCTTCTGATGGATGTAGGATTCATATGGCGTTGGTAGTTGCTTATATACGAATGCCGCCCCTTGCCGGAACGCCTCGGATTTGTCACCCCTTAGCTGCTCAGCTGCTTGTTTGGTTCTGTATAGTACGTCGATTTTGCACATCAGTCGAATAGACCATAGGAATACGGCAAATGCAACGCCCTGCCGGTGAATTTCTCTCTCTGACCCAGTCTTTCAGGCGACAGGTTCTCCTCGGGCTTTTTGTTAACGGACTGGTAGCCCATTCTTATTTCCTCGTGGGCCTTCGCATAAATAAACTGACAACAAATAGTGCAGCCTTTTCTGGCCCATTACTTCATTAATTATCGAGGCATAATGGAATTTTTTTTCTTTACGAATTTATATTATGCCTAAAAAATGTTGTTTTTTTAATATTTTTTATCTTTTATTTTTCCAAAGTGGCTTTTACGCACTCTTTTTTTGCGGGGGTTTTAAAAGAGAAAACTTTTCATGACGAGCGCTAGCCGAAGCTTCGGCCGGTTGCGTCCACGCGCAACACGCCCAATGACTCGCCTAGCGACATGTAGGATGGATGGCCCGCCCACGTGCGCCTTCTCCCTCCTTTTTCTCTTCTTCCTCTCGCTCATCTCTATCTTCTCTCTCCCCGCTGCCATGGTCACCTCGTCGCCCCGCGCCGGAGGCAGGTGCGGCGATGTCATGAGAATCAGCCGATCTGGCCGCCCTCGACCAGATCTGCCCGCATCGGAGCTCTGCCTACCTCGCCGGACCCGGCCACGCCAGAGCTGCAACCAGCCATGGCATGACTACACCCCGCGGCGCAAATTTGCTGGAACTGGCAACATTGAGGGGTACAACAATGATATTTTTTTGCTACAACCGACGAGCCTCGGTGCTACAACCCCTCGGCGCAAATTTGCTAGAACCGGCGGACGTAGAGGTTACAACCATGGTGATTTTTTGCTTCAACCGGCGAGCCTCGGTGCTACAACCTGTATCTGTTTTTGCTACAAAAAGTCACGGCGAGACGACGGACGACCTTTTTTGCTACAATTGTTTGTTGGTTTTGCTAATACCGGCGATGAATTTTGTTGCATGGGTGACACCCGGCGAGAACCAGCTAAAAAAAGCTGGCACCCGGCGAGAGCATGGGCTATGAGGCCCGACGCCGGCCGCTGCCGTTTGCTGCAACCGAAGAAAACAAAAGCTGGAGTCGGTGACTAAAATAGCTACATCCGGTGACAAAAAAAGCTACCACCTTCGAGCATCTGCATGACAGAGCTGCATCCATGGAAAAATGTTACAACCACGCAAGTGTTTTTGCTGGAACCAACACGAGCGCCAGACGGCCACACGACGCCACCGTAGCTACTACCATGGGGCCATATCCGCCGGAGCTACGGCCATCTTCACTGGAATTGCGACCGCCGCCACCGGAGCTGCGACCGTTGTCAAGGGGAGCTGCAACCACGAGGGGGCACGTTGCTGCATACGCGGAGCCGCTGGGAAAGGCACGAGACGACGGCAGCGAGGGGCGGCGACCGGGGGTGAGGGCGGTGACCGGCGGCAACAAATGAGATGAGCAGGGGCGGTGCTTCGAAGCCGGGCACGTGCTCATCCATGGCGATGCGATGTGGCTGTTTTTTCCATAGAAGAAGACACAGAGAGGGAGGGAGGAAGGAGAATCGTGCAGCTGTAAATCGCTCCATCATACGGCTGCGCGTTGACCGGCCCAAATTTGGGCCGGTGCGCCGATGCAGAGTGCTGGCCTTTTAAAAGAGAGACCTGGTTTTTATGCACTCTTTTAGATAGCTCTCTGCATGCGCCAAGTGCCTTGTGGTCTTTTATGCAGACCTATTCACTGCGATAGTGCACTCGCCACTGAGATCAACGGAGGTTCAGTGAGGTCCATTCTCAACAAATGGGAACCACAAAAAGTCTATTCTCGCACAATTACGACCCAGTTCTTGACCTCACTCTTGATTGTTTGCGAAGATGATGGTCAACATCGTGGACTTGTTGTGGAAGATTCCTCTCATTTCAAAGTTCCCATCCAACCGGCTAAATTTTTTCCCATGCAACGAGCGTGAGGTACAAGACCATTGCTTTCTTTTTCATGTGCCCGTCCATGTGAAGGACATTTAGCACCGCGCCATCCCGCGCAACCTGCTCCTTCTTCCACTTATTTCCCATCACCTGCAGGTTTCTCTTTGGCACGGCTGCTTGTACGTCCGCCCCTCCACTTTGCTTCTCTTTGTCATCCAATCTAATAGATTTTTGGTAGCTAAAGCCATCGTTTTTCTTTATCTTCTTGGTGCCGCTTTGAGCACTTCAACAACGGTTTGTCACTTTGGTTCCCACTAAATTCATCCAACAACGGGACAAAGTAAATGACTTGCCCTCGATTTGAGATACAAACTCGCTGCCAACCCCAACTAGCAAAGCAAAAAATCACGCAAAACAATGCAACAACCATAGTGAAATACAAATGATGACAATGTGAAGCAAATCAAACTTGCATGGCTTGGGACTCCAATGTCACTTTGGTTCCGGCTAGCCAGTTGTGTATAGTAACCGATAAACTTGTTGACGCTCTCTTGGATGGTGGACCATCTATGTTGGAGAGAGCCCTCATCGTGAGTGGTATGGATAAGGATCGACTCCACATAGTTCCTTTCCTCATGGTAGAGTTTGTGATTTTTTTGCCAATACTTGATGTCCTTTTACTTGGTTTCACAAATTGGATCCATGCTTGTGGCCAACCAAGATTCATACAACAACACATCTTCAAAGCTTGTGAATGTCGGGCTTCTTGGATTTGGTACCTTCTTGTAGTGCGCGATGTTTTCCCGACTTCATACATAGAGGAATTGGCATCACGCATCAAAATGCATAGGCTCTTGACCATCATTTATCATGTTCAACATGAACGTGTTCTACAATATGGTCCACAATGAAACTACAATCCCTAGATTGATTCAATGGCATGTCAACAAACGAAGCAAGCGATGCAAATGACATATGGGGTAAGGATGTATCAGGTCTTGCTCGAGCATATCGTCGAACATCAAGTGGGCATGTCCGGTGCCGGCATTTCTCGACGTTGTCCATTGCCTTCGGAGTTGCGGCGATTCGTACATCGTGTCTACGCCGGAGGCATCCTCCAAGAAGGTATCCAGGATGCCTGGCCGCTAGGAGGCTGTAACGGACTCGGGATCAACCGACGGCTTCTTCCTTCTCCCCAGATCGGGCGCGCCCCAGTCCTGTTGGGGAACGTAGTAATTTCAAAAAAAATCCTACGCACACGCAAGATCATGGTGATGCATAGCAACGAGAGGGGAGAGTGTCGTCTACGTACCCTCGTAGACCGTAAGCGAAAGCTCTATAACAACGCGGTTGATGTAGTCGTACGTCTTCACGATCGACCGATCCTCAGCACCGAACGTACGACACCTCCGCGTTCAGCACACGTTCAGCTCGGTGACGTCCCGCGAACTCACGATCCAGTAGAGCTTCGTCAGCACGACGACGTGGTGATGATGTTGATGAAGTTACCGACGCAAGGCTTCGCCTAAGCACCGCTATGATATGACCGAGGTGGATTATGGTGGAGGGGGGCACCGCACACGGCTAAGAGATCAATGATCAATTGTTGTGTCTTGGGGTGCCCCCTGCCCCGTATATAAAGGAGCTAGGGGGGAGGCGGCCGACCGAGGAGGAGGGCGCGCCAAGGGGGAGTCCTACTCCCACCGGGAGTAGGACTCCTTCTTTCCTAGTAGGAGTAGGAGAAGGGGGAAGGGAAGGAGAAAGGAGGAAGGAAAGGAGGGCGCCACCCCCCTCCTTGTCCAATTCGGACTAGAGGGGGAGGGGGCGCGCAGCCTGCCCTACCTGCCCCTCCTCTTATCCACTAAGGCCCAATAGGCCCATTATACTCCCTGGGGGGGGGGGGGGGTCGGGTAACCCCCCGGTATTTCGGTATATGTCCGAAACCTCCTGAAACACTTCCAGTGTCCGAACGTAGCCGTCCAATATGTCGATCTTAACGTCTCGACCATTTCGAGACTCCTCGTCATGTCCGTGATCATATCCGGGACTCCGAACTACCTTCGGTACATCAAAACACCAAAACTCATAATACCGATCGTCACAAAACTTTGAGCGTGCAGACCCTACGAGTTCGAGAACTATATAGACGTGACTGAGACACATCTCCGGTCAATAACCAATAGCGGAACCTGGATGCTCATATTGGTTCCTACATATTCTACGAAGATCTTTATCGGTCAAACCGCATAACAACATACGTTGTTCCCTTTGTCATCGGTATGTTACTTGCCCGAGATTCGATCGTCGGTATCTCAATACCTAGCTCAATCTCGTTACCGGCAAGTATCTTTACTCGTTCCGTAATGCATCATCTCGCAACTAACTCATTAGTTACATTACTTGCAAGGCTTATAGTGATGTGCATTACCGAGAGGGCCCAAAGATACCTCTCCAACAATCGGAGTGACAAATCCTATTCTCGATCTATGACAACTCAACGAACACCATCAGAGACACCTGTAGAGCACCTTTATAATCATCCAGTTACATTGTGACGTTTGGTAGCACACAAAGTGTTCCTCCGGTGTTCGTGAGTTGCGTAATCTCATAGTTATAGGAACATGTATAAGTCATGGAGAAAGAAATAGCAGTAAACTAAACGATGAAGTGCTACGCTAACGGAATGGGTCAAGTCAATCACATCATTCTCCTAATGATGTGATCCCGTTAATCAAATGACAACTCATGTCTATGGCTAGGAAACTTAACCATCTTTGATCAACGAGCTAGTCAAGTAGAGGCAAACTAGTGACACTATGTTTGTCTATGTATTCACACATGTATTATGTTTCCGGTTAATACAATTCTAGCATGAATAAATAAATGTTTATCATGATATGAGGAAATAAATAATAACTTTATTATTGCCTCTAGGGCATATTTTCTTCAAGTCCATGCCCTCACCGGCCATCTCTGTAGCTACCTTCTCCGCTACTTCCCGGGCGTGCTGCTGGGCACATCAATTCCTCTGAGCAATGATCTCCGCCCTGCAAGAGACGTCACTCGGGAGCGACACGGACTCCGTCGAGGCATCATCCATGGAGGTGTGGGGGATGGGTACTCAACATTGACATCTACGAAGGCGGATGAGGATGGCGGCGTGGGCGGGTAGCAAGCGTGGGGGAGGGCGACGACTCAAACGTGGGAAATGGAGGACGAATACGGGAGGAGGACGGGCGATTTGGTGGAGTTGGTCAGTTTGGAGCGGATTTAAGATGAGTCCGGCCTATCGGATCTGATGTGGCGGCCGCCGCCGGGCATCCCCGTATCCACCCCACATATCGGTTGG
This sequence comes from Aegilops sharonensis, assembly GCA_904067115.1. NCBI lineage: Eukaryota > Viridiplantae > Streptophyta > Magnoliopsida > Poales > Poaceae > Aegilops > Aegilops sharonensis. Next base: position 194,944,033 of record LR880972.1, on the reverse strand, counting down.
GTTTCGGGTTGCCGGTTAGCCCAGATGTATATATAGGGCCGGTTTGAGGGGGTCCGGTTGGATGCCAATTTGGAGACAGTGAGTGACCAGACCACCCGTTCAGACATATAAAGGGAATTTGAGGGGTTCGGTTGTAGATGGTCTAAAAGATTCTACACTACTTTGTCTATGGAAACATCGTTAACAATAAATAGCTAGCTGTGGCCGCTTCATAAAAGAAGTCTACCAATGTAACGAATGTTGTAAGCATGACGTGAGTTCGTCGGCATATAACACGCGCGCATGCTGTGATCGGAGTCACATGCGTGACCTCATTCCATGGAGCCGGCCCTAAGCTTCTGCGCTATTTCAATCGTACGTTCGTAGGCATGGCATATAATCTCCTTGCACAATATAGTTTTGGAACAATACATAGGCGTCACGCGTGTTGTTGTCACTTGTCAGCGTGAGCTTAACAAGGGACGACGAAACCAAGGTTCCGGCAAAGGGGCGATACGCCCAATGCCTGCCCGCCTCATCCTGTCATCCAAGACCACAGATACGTACCATGCAGATGAGATGCATCGCCAACTCCAGCGCATATAAATACACACACGGCCCGGCTCCACAACCACACACAAGTGAAGCACTTGTCTTTGCATTGGTGCATACCAGCACCAGCTAGGTCGGTCGGCATCGATCTGCTATCACTTGTTTCGGGCAGTTTGATTTCTATTCCTTCCCAATCCCTAGTGTGACCATGAACTAACTAACGTTTTTGCAGACCAATCGAGCTTCCAAATCCGAGGAGATCAAGGAGGAGGCCGCGGAAGATGAGCAAGACGTCCTGGCCGGAGGTGGTGGGCTGGCCGGCGACGCAGGCCGTGACGCAGATCAACGCCGACAGACCCGACGTGGCGATCGAGGTGATCCCCAATGGCACCACCGTCGCCCCGGGGTACAACGCCGAGCGCGTCCGCGTCTTCTTTGACGCCGGCAACGCCAGCGGCCCCGTCGTGGGAACCCCTGCCGTCGGCTAGCCAGCGCCTCACCTTGCCGCCAGCAGGTCAAGGGTTGCAGATCAAGAAGCCCTATTCGGCTGAAGAAAGCATGAAGATGCAAAGAAAACACACTTGAATAGAACAAAGTTGTTGCTTTATATATAAAGTGAGACGAAAGTTTTTTTCCATAATAAAATAAAGTCATAGGGCAACATCTCGTCACTTTTGGCAAACTGGCAAGAAAATCATCGTTGGAGCATCTCTAATTGGTGCCAAAAAATAACTCGCTGTCTACATCCACGAAACACATTAAGTCCTCAAGAATACAGGGGGAGCCAATACACTGCTCCCTTCCGAAATACTACCGGGAGAAATGACACACACTGAAAAAAAAAATCTAATTAATGTGCAAACTTGGGGCAGGTGGGATTTTTCGTTTGCAATCCTCGTGGGCCGCCGCCGGCGGCAACCATGTGGTCATGTTGGCGCTTGCCGCACCCTTCTCTAGGAGTTCGTCGGCATAAGAACCTTTGTGGGAGGCCGTGTTGTTGCTGCTCCCTCTCCCAGTACCTACCCGTGCCTCCAGTGTCCTCTTGGAATAGACACATCGGCTGACCTCTAATATGTCATCGTCCAACCACTTTGAACTCTGTGCCGATAACCAAACTCGACCATGAGCTCGTTCGTAACGACACCACCCTCACCATTGACGGGTTAAACAGGACGACCGCCATGGACTTGAGGGAAGGAGACGATGATGCTGATATGGTTTGTTTCGCAGTAATGCAAGTTGTTGATTTACTTAGTTCTTAATCCGGTATGTGGCGATTAATATAGTCGCATTGTAGGTCTTTCAGTACATCATAAAACATACATATATGTCTTTATGTTCAAATCATGTATTTTTCTACTCTTATTGAATAATTTATACTATTTTGCAACATACTCCATGGCGCAAATTCCCATCTTTGTACTCCAATGTCTAAAGGGTTAATTGGATCTATGCCACCACAACTTTCAGGAGTTGGCAAAATGCCATTACAATTTTGCACATTATGTTAAACAAGAAAACTATTTTCCGACCGATCGAAATTCTGCCTCAAATCCGAACGATCCACGCGGCACATGATCTGCATCGGATGGATCCGCTTCTCCCGCAGACCCGCCCGCTCTTTCCTTCTAATTTCACTGCCCCATCCGCTATTCTCCCTTTAATCCCGCTGACCCCATCCGATCTTTTCTCTTAATCTCCCTGATCTCATCCGATCTTTCAAACCGGTTTTTTTGTTAATGATGCCACTCTTTCCTTCTACAGTTTTTAAGGTTAAAAAAGGGTTTAAAAATCACTTGAGGAGAGACTTGAACCTGAGACCTTCAAGTTGAGGATGCGTGCATGAACACTAAATTAGAATGTCTATGCTTGACCATGTGTGCATCCGAATGACCGCGCATCAAGCAGGTGCCTCAACAACCAACACTAGTAGAAAAACACCTATTAGTCCCGGTTCATGAACCGGGACTAATGGGTCGTTACTAATACCTCCCCCTTTAGTCCCGGTTCTAACACGAACCGGGACAGATGGTCCTCCACGTTGCCGGTGCGCCGAGCCCAGGCAGGGGGGC
>LR880972.1:194899203-194914350 GCA_904067115.1 Aegilops sharonensis | reverse complement strand
TTTACTGGCCGAAAGCAAATGAAATGGCAAAAGAAATAGTTGACAAGTGTGAAGGATGTCAGTTCTATTCCAACATATCGCACAAGCCCGCCTCAGCCTTGAAGACCATTCCACTCGTTTGGCCCTTCGCTGTTTGGGGATTGGACATGATTGGACCGTTGAGAACTGGCAGAAGCGGCTTCACTCATTTGCTAGTAGCAGTCGACAAGTTCACCAAGTGGATCGAAGCCAAGCCCATCAAGAACCTCGATGCATGCACTGCTATCAGTTTCATCAGAGGGTTGATATTCAGATATGGAGTTCCGCATAGCATCATCATCGACAATGGGTCAATTCGATAATGACAAGTTCAAAGCCTTCTACGCCTCTCAAGGCACGCGGGTCGACTATGCTTCAGTGGCTCATCCTCAGTCGAATGGACAAGCAGAACGTGCAAACGGCCTCATTCTCAAAGGGCTGAAACCACGGCTGATGTGTGATCTCAAACACGCAGCAGGAGCTTGGGTCGACGAACTTCCATCAGTTCTCTGGGGATTGAGGATCACTCCTAATCGGTCGACTGGGAGAACTCCATTCTTCCTGGTCTATGGAGCTGAAGCAGTTCTGCCGAGTGACCTGCTTCACAATGCGCCTCGAGTCGAACTATACTCTAAAGAAGAAGCGGAACAAGCCCGGCAAGATGTAGTCGACCTCTTGGAAGAGGAGAGAGAAATGGCCCTGATCTGCTCGACTATCTATCAGCAATACTTGCGTCGATTCCATGCCAGAAATGTGAAGAGTCGAGCCTTCCAAGAGGGAGATTTGGTCCTCCGAGTGGATCAACAGAAACCACACAAGATCACTCCCACTTGGGAAGGTCACTTCATCGTCACAAGAGTTCTCCACAACGGAGCGTATCATCTCTACAACGTTGATCGCCAGATCGACGAGCCTCGAGCTTGGAACGTGGAGCTGCTCCGCCCCTTTTACACTTAATACTCACTCGGTTGAGATGTAATAAAAGTACTTTTGTAGTTTGTTTATCTAAGACAAGAATGTTATAATTTTCCCAGTGGTTGTTATTACTTTTTGTTGAAATTTCCCCCAGTGGGTAGCTTAGTTGAGAATCCGGTTCGCCTAAGTTTGTAAAAATATCCTTTCCGAGTGGCGAGCCAGTCTCTCACTCGGGGCCTTAGCTACGAATCCGCTTCGCCTAAGTATTCAAAATCCTACCGAGTGGTGAGCCAGTCTCCCACTCGGGGGCTTAGCTGCAGTCCAAGTACTCGCCTAAGTATTCAAAATCCTACCGAGTGGTGAGCCGGCCTCCCACTCGGGGGCTTAGCTGCAGTCCAAGTACTCGCCTAAGTATTCAAAATCCTACTGAGTGGTGAGCCGGCCTCCCACTCGGAGGCTTAGCTACAGTCCAAGTACTCGCCTAAGTATTCAAAATCCTACCGAGTGGCGAGCCAGCCTCCCACTCGGATGCTTAGCTGCAGTCCAAGTACTCGCCTAAGTATTCAAAATCCTACCGAGTGGCGAGCCAGCCTCCCACTCGGAGGCTTAGCTGCAGTCCAAGTACTCGCCTAAGTATTCAAATCCTACCGAGTGGTGAGCCAGCCTCCCACTCGGGGGCTTGCAACAGCCCAAGGATTTGCCTTAATATCCAACATAATGAAAATCGCAAGGACGACGAGGTGCAGGTCGACTGCTACCTTCTCCTTCAAAGCTACGCCGTAAAAATCCTACCGAGTGTAGAGCAAACCTCCCACTCGGGGGCTTAGCTGCAGCCCAGCGCTCGCCTAAGTAATAGAAATCCTACCGAGCGGAGAGCAAACCTCCCACTCGGAGGCTTAGCTGCAGCCCAGTGCTCGCCTAAGTAATAGAAATCCTACCGAGCGGAGAGCAAACCTCCCACTCGGAGGCTTAGCTGCAGCCCAGTGCTCGCCTAAGTAATAGAAATCCTACCGAGTGGCGAGCAAACCTCCCACTCGGAGGCTTAGCTGCAGTCCAGTGCTCGCCTAAGTAATAGAAATCCTACCGAGTGGCGAGCAAACCTCCCACTCGGAGGCTTAGCTGCAGTCCAAGTACTCGCCTAAGTATTCAAAATCCTACCGAGTGGAGAGCCAGCCTCCCACTCGCAGGCTTAGCTGCAGCAGAGTGCGCGCCTAAGTAATAGAAATCCTACCGAGTGGCGAGCAAACCTCCCACTCGGAGGCTTAGCTGCAGTCCAAGTACTCGCCTAAGTATTCAAAATCCTACCGAGTGGAGAGCCAGCCTCCCACTCGCAGGCTTAGCTGCAGCAGAGTGCGCGCCTAAGTAATAGAAATCCTACCGAGTGGCGAGCAAACCTCCCACTCGGAGGCTTAGCTGCAGTCCAAGTACTCGCCTAAGTATTCAAAATCCTACCGAGTGGAGAGCCAGCCTCCCACTCGCAGGCTTAGCTGCAGCAGAGTGCGCGCCTAAGTAATAGAAATCCTACCGAGTGGCGAGCAAACCTCCCACTCGGAGGCTTAGCTGCAGTCCAAGTACTCGCCTAAGTATTCAAAATCCTACCGAGTGGAGAGCCAGCCTCCCACTCGCAGGCTTAGCTGCAGCAGAGTGCGCGCCTAAGTAATAGAAATCCTACCGAGTGGAGAGCAAACCTCCCACTCGGAGGCTTAGCTGCAGCCCAGTGCTCGCCTAAGTAATAAAAATCCTACCGAGTGGAGAGCAAACCTCCCACTCGGAGGCTTAGCCGCATCCCAGTGCTCGCCTAAGTAATAAAAACCCTACCGAGTGGAGAGCAAACCTCCCACTCGGGAGCTTAGCTGCGGTCCAGTGCTCGCCTAAGTAAGGAATTCATCCCAATCCGCAAGGACGACGAGGTGCAGGTCGACTGTTACCTTCTCCTTCGGAGCTTCGCCACAAGTACAACGTGCGGTCCATCCCAATCTGCAAGGACGACGAGGTGCAGGTCGACTGCTACCTCCTCCTTCGGAGCTTCGCCACAAGTACAACGTGCGGTTCATCCCAATCCGCAAGGACGACGAGGTCAGTCGCAGTCTGTGTTCCATCTCTACCTGCAGGATAGATGAAGCACAAGTCGACTGGAGTTTCAACGGAATATCTTCTGAATGAGGAACAAAGTTCTCTTGAAGGCAAACAAAGCATGTTAAAGGATAAATCAAGTTCGGATAAGTCCTACGGATCCAAAGGTGCTCAGGCGTTAAGCCTGTTAAAGTTTATCGGTTACAAAAACCACTCGGCATTCCGAGGCAAATTTAAGGTGGGACTTAGAAGTTTTTTACTCCTCCGGCGGAGGACTGGAAGGTGCAACAAACTGGTCGAGGTCGATTCCGTCAGCAATACGGGTAGCAACAGCGATGAAAGTCTCCATGAAAGATCTGGAGTCGTGCTTCCTGGTGTTGGCAACCTTGAGAGACACCAGCTTGTCCTCTTGCGCTTCCTTGCAGTGGACACGGACCAGAGATACAGCAACATCAGCACCACACCTGGCAGAAGACTTTTTCCATTCTTGCACTCGACTTGGAATCTCATTCAGTCGAGTCATCAGGGATTCAAGGTCATTCTGAAGCGTCTGATCTGGCCAGAGAGTCGAGTCGATCCACGACACTGCAACTTTCAGTCGAGCAAGATAATCCACCACGCTAGCAACGCGAGACTCCAGTCGGAGCACATTCATAGCAGCTTCGTCCTTCACAGGAGAGTTGATGGGGTCCAAGCTGGTTTCCACTCGACTAGTTTCTTCTTCGAAGTTTTGACAGAATTCTGAAAACACAGCTCAGACTCAAAATAACGATCATGTGATGAGCCGGTGATAGCAACACAGTCGGGTAAAAGAGATTACCTTCAAGCATGAGAAACAGCTTCTTGGCGAGCCCTCCAAGATAAATCTCCAGGTCATTTCGCTTCCCCGCCAGTTCGCCAGCCTTGTCAGACAGAGCAATCTTGTCGTTCTCCAGTCGACTAACTTCCTTGTTAGCCGCGTCAAGAGCGGCTTTCAGCTTGGCATTTTCATCTTCAAGTTTGTCGACTGAGGCAAGCTTCTCTTCAGCGAGCTTTGTTTTCTCCAAAGCCGCCTTCTGTGCCTCTGCAAGGTCAAGGTCCTTCTTCTTCAAAGTCTCTTCCAGTTTATCTGCAAAGCAACAATGAGAACAGAGTTGAGAATGGACAGAAAAACAAAAGCAGTCGTCAAAAGTTCTCACCAGCCATACCTTTTGCTTCATCCTTTGCCTTCTACAAATTCTCCTGAGCAAGCTTCAAATCAAGGTTGAGCTGGATCTGTTTGTTCTCTAACTCAGTATAGCGAGCCACAAGCTCGCAAGATTTCTACAAAGAGTCAACCAACGAAATACATCAAAGACAGATCACTTCCGAGTGATTAAGGAAAAATAGTAGCATTTCTAAGACTACAGTCGAATCAAAACATTCGACAGTTGTCTCGGGGACTACACCCAGCGGGTGCACTCAGCGTGCCCCCACTGGTTTTACCAATTTGGTTCGACCAGTGGACCAAAAGAGGCAACACCCAGCGGGTTCACTCAGCGTGACCCCACTGGTTTTACCAATTTGGTTCGACCAGTCGACCAAAAGAGGCAAAAAGGTTATGTGTCAGCGGTCAGCCGCGATAAAAAAAACAACAACACACAGTTCTTTAGACTATAGTCGACTGCACGCAGTCGACCGTAGTCTGGGGGACTACACCCAGTGGGTGCACTCAGCGTGCCCCCACCGGTTTTACGGTTCCATTCGACTTGGTCCGTCCAGGTCGAGTGAAGAAGTTCACAGCATAAAGACTATAGCCGACTGCACGCAGTCGACCATAGTCTCGGGGACTACACCCGGTGGATGCACTCAGCGTGCCCCCACAAAAATTCAATCGACACACCCACCCAGTGGGTGTACAGATATGGAAATCTCCAGAAGGAAGCAGTTTCAGGTAGCATATCCTAACAAAGCAAGCAACGATCGACTTACTTGGACATTGCTCTGGAGAGCTGAACTAGCATCATAGGCCGCCTGGCTAGCCTCTCGGACTGCTTTCACTTGCTCTGTCATGATCCCTGCCTGGCGTATGGCCTCCTTAGCAGCACTCACTTGGTCTTCCGGGACGTGGTGTATAGCAAAGAGAGATGGTGGATCAGCAGTCGACGAAGTGGGTCGGGCACTTGTCAGCGGTACAACGAAAGACACAGAAGCCCGAGTGGGGTTGCCTCCCTCGGAAACCAGCGTCTCAGGAATCGCCGCGACTGGAGCAGCCTTGCCAGCAGGCACTCTCTTGTTCTTCCTCTTCCTCAATGGCGCTTCCTCGTCATCGTCGGGGAGATCAATGACGTGAGGCGGAACTACAAGAAAGATTCAAAAGTAAACATGGAAGTCCAATCGACTAAAAGCTCTAGTCGACTAAAAGCGAAACCTCAGAGATCATACCAAGGTTGGAGGTGGCAGCATCCTCCATTTCCTGATCTTCGTGCTTGGCTGAAGTCTCGGAGGTAGCGACACTGTAGATTTCAAGAATCGGCTGATCAGTCATCAAGTCGACCAAAAATTCACTCATGTTGAATAAGGAAATACAAGGTTCTGTTGGTTACCCGGAGATGGTGGGGATGACCATCCGCATCTTGGGCAGAGCCTTCGCCGGCTTTGACGACGTTGCTCGAGGTTGCTTCAGCGGTTTCTCAGCCGGCGCAGGGGAAGTTGTCCTAGGTCGCTTCGTCGACTGCCCAGTGGGCACAACAGCTTTACCGCGCCCGGCCGCCGGGTCATGCGTCAACTTGGACCTTCCCTCCGAGCGAGGAGGATCGACGTCTTCCTCCTCTTCCTCCTCTTCTTCACAGCTGTCATCCCCCTCATCCTCCTCGCCGTTGGACTCCCATTCCTCCTGACTTTCACCTCCACTTCCTTCTTCTTCTTCGGCTGTTTCCTGCGCCCCGTTGGGCATCGAGTACATCTCAGTGGTGACCTAGAAGACAACAAAACAAGGCGAAAGTCAGTCGATGAATTGGCATCTAAACAGAATGAATGCAACCGAATCACAGTCGAAGATAAGTGGTTGTACCTTGTCTACTTCGTAAGTCTGGTCGAGTGGTGGAATCCTCCTAGCTCCGCGAGGGTTATCTTTGTTTCCTGTGATGGCAGTCATCCACTTCTCCAGCGTGGCGTCATCGACCTCCTCTGGATGGACCCGAGTGGTATCATCCGTACCAGAGTACATCCACATCGGATGACCTCGGTATTGGAGTGGCTGAATACGCCGTCTGAGGAAAACCTCCAGGAGATCCATGCCGGTCACCCCGTCACGAATGAGCTGGACTACGCGCTCCATCAGCAATTTTACTTGGGCCTTCTCCTCTGGTAACACCTTCAGGGAAGATGGCTTGTTCACTCGACTCATGGAGAAAGGAGGGAGCCCAGTCGACTGCCCCGGCATCGGCTGGTCTTGGCAGTAGAACCAAGTCGACTGCCACCCTCTAACCGAGTCAGGGAGAGTCATAGCCGGAAAGGCGCTCTTCCCCCTCATCTGGACCTCGAGTCCCCCACACATCTGGATTACTTGGGTTCTCTCGTCATTCGGGTTCGTTTTCTTCAACGTCTGAGAGCGACATGTGAATATGTGCTTGAAGAGACCCCAGTGCGGTCGACAACCCAAGAAGTTTTCGCATAACGAAATGAAAGAAGCAAGGTAGACAATGGAGTTGGGAGTGAAATGATGGAGTTGCGCTCCAAAAAAGTTCAGAAACCCCCGGAAAAAAGGATTCGGTGGCAGAGAAAATCCCCGATCTACGTGGGTGGCCAGGAGAACGCACTCACCCTCTTCAGGCTGCAGTTGCCACTCCGTTCCCGAAAGCCTCGCCGACCCATGGGGGATTTGTCCTTCATTGGCCAGATCGGTGAGGTCCTTCTCGGTGATGGTCGAGCGGATCCAGTCTCCTTGGACCCAGCCTTGCGGCAGTTTGGACCGTGAAGAGGATCCGCCCCGACTGGGCGCTCTCCCCTTAGCCTTCGCCGCCGCCTTCTTCACACGTTCCAGGGCTGCGGTCTTCTCCTTCACCATGGTCGCCGGCGAGGCAAGTACTGAGCTGCGGCGCTGGACAGGCTAAGAGCGCAGCGAGAAGGTTTGGAGGCGGAGGGAGGAGAAGATTGAGGTCGCACTGTTCAAAATACCCTGTCCGGCGCTTTATATGGGGCCGCTTCCGAGTGGCTGACCGCTAGGCCCAGGAAATCCCGTCAAATCCCGCAATAGGCGCGCACGCGATACGTGGCGAAAAAGGCGGCGCGAAGATCGATGCGTCATCGTCTTATCCCATCCGAGTGCCACAGTTTTCTCCGCTTCGCGCGCTTCCCAAAATTCAGATCCCGCGAAATCCGCTAACCACGGAGCAACCCGTCAGATAGCAGATTTCCTCCGATCCGTCGCTCGAAAATCCTCAAGTTCACAGAGTTCACTCGACAAAACGTGAAGAATGGATCAAGGCGACTGAAAGAGAAGTTGATGCCATCACTAAAAGTTCGTTGATCCAGAGTAAGACACACTCGCAACACGAAGAACAGGTCGGAAAGATTATCAACTCCTTCCTCACTCAAACCTCGATCCATTCGGGGCCTAATGATGAAGTCATGTACCTGGGGTAGGGTCATAGACCTGCCCAAAGGTACCCTCCACAAGGACACTCGCAAGAGAAGCGGCCTTCCAGTCAACCTGGTAGGTTTCCACTCGACAGATTCAAAGACACTCGACCATGAAGACCCACTCGACCACCAGGAGTCCAAGAGCCACTCGGTGCCCAAACGGTATGTAGTTAAATAATCTTTATAATCATAATGACACTTTATGTAAGGCGTTACCAGTAACGCCTAGCCTTAACACACCTTAAACCCTCTACTACGTGGGCTGGCTGGGGTCCTGGCGCACTCTATATAAGCCACCCCCCTCCACAGGTAGAAGGGTTCGCACCCCTGTAACACATACGCATATAATCCAGTCGACCGCCTCCGGGCTCCGATACGTAGGGCTATTACTTCCTCCGAGAAGGGCCTGAACTCGTAAATCCCTTGCGTATACAACTACTCCATAGCTAGGATCTTGCCTCTCCATACCTACCCCCAATTCTACTGTCAGACTTAGAACCACGACAGCGACTCCCCTTTTATTTTTGTGAAGCAGGTGTCCTATACAGGCGGTCTCATGGACATGAGGTCCTACTTCGGTGCGTAACGGAGGTGAATCCGAGAAGATCCTACAGGAGATGCACCATGGAGTTTGCGGCGGGCACCAAGGAGGAGCTAAGATGTATCATAGCATACGTCTTGCAGGATACTACTGGCTCGGCGTCATGGCGGACTGCCTTCGGGTGGCCAGGTCATGCCACAACTGTCAAGTACATGGCGACTTCAAACATCAGCCGCCAGTCCCGCTTCACCCTACCATTCCCTCTTGGCCATTTGATGCCTGGGGAGTCAATGTCATTGGCCTCATTGACCCTCCCTCATCCAGGGGGCATCGCTTCATCCTTGCTGCGACAGACTACTTCTCCAAATGGATGGAAGCCGTTCCACTATGGGAGGTGAAGAGCGACAACGTCATCAAGTTCCTAGAGCGAAATATCATATATCGCTTTGGGATTCCACACCGCATCACCTCTGACAATGCCAAAGCATTCAAGTCCAACAAGATGTACAGGTTCATGGAGAAGTACAAGATCAAGTGGAACTACTCCACCGGCTACTACCCTCAAGCCAATGGGGCGATCGAAGCCTTCAACAAGACGCTCGACAAGATACTCAAGAAGACGGTGACAAGACACAAGAGAGACTGGCATGATCGTCTCTTCGAGTCCTTATGGGTGTACCGCGTTACAGTCCATACCCCAACACATGCTACTCCATTCTCTCTCGTTTATGGGAGTGAAGCCGTACTGCCATTGGAAGTCTAACTACCTTCTTTACGGGTGGCTCTCCAGGAAGGACTCACCCAAGATGAACAGGTACAACTTCGTTTTCAGGAGCTTGACGCCCTTGAAGAGGAGCGACTTCATGCTCTACAAAACCTGGAGCTCTACCGCCAGAACATGGTGAGAGCCTACGACAAGCTCGTCAAGCAGCGCGTATTCCGGAAGGGCGAGTTGGTCCTCGTGCTCCGTCGACCCATCGTCATCACGCACAAGACGAAGGGGAAGTTCGAGCCAAAGTGGGAAGGACAATATGTCGTCGAGCAAGTCTACGATGGGGGTGCATACCAGCTGGTTGATTCCCAGGGAGCTCGGCCTATGCCCCCAATCAATGGAAGGTTCCTAAAAAATATTTTTCTTAAAATGTTGCCTCTTTCGTTGCCTTTCAATTTTTTTTCCTAGGGGAGACCTTTTTTCAGTGGGCTATCGGATCCATGATGCACTCTTCGTTGCATGTTGTGGACATTTTCTTAGTCTCCCCAGTCTTAACGGACTTAGTCCAACAACAAAAAAACTGGCTTTCCTCTACCACATCATGTTGTTGATTGAAGTTTTGGCTACCCTAGGACTTGTCGGAGGGTGGCACAATGTGTCAAGTGGCAGGCAGAGCGACTCCTACACCCACAATGCATGACATGTATCAGGCGTATGCTTTCGGAGGCAGTGGAAACGATTACTCGGGCACTTCTGAGCGCCGAGACCCTGCGCCCTTCATGTTTCCTATCATGCTTCATGTTCACGGAGGCTCGCATCCCAGGGGAGACTATAGGAAAAGATTCATGGTGTGCTACCTGGCCCAATGCAAGTTGGTTCAGTGCGTAGCCACATGACAACCCTGGGATATGCCACCAAAAAAAAGCTCCAGATAAAATGCCCGAGGGTTTTCTTAGTCCACAGAGGTGAACAGGTGCCTTCCAAGTTCTCAAGGTGGGTCTTCGAGAAGTCATAAAAGAGCAATCCCCGAGAAGTGCAAGCAAAATCCTCAAAAAAAAAAGTTCAAGCAAGTTCATGAAGCCTGCGACCAATCAGTAAATCCGCACAAAAAAATCCAGAATCTCCACGAAACAGAAAAAAAAAACCCAAGAGTCCAAGAAGCAGTCAAGTTGTCCCAAGCAGTAGGAGACACACTGAAAAGAAGGCGGAAGGTAGATGTTCACCATCCCTCAATAAGGCATGAAGAAAAATCGCCAAGCCGGTCTCCCAAAACCATCTAGCCTGAACCTACCATACCCAAGTCCCTGGGTTCATAAGGCATGTACCGGGGGCATGGCGAGCTGTGGGCCCCCTCCACACGATGATGGGCTAGAACATGAATTTCTGTTGCCTCTCGGAAGCATCCCAAAACACGGTGTCTTCATACACGTACACCGAGGCTTATGCAGTTGTTGAGTTGTAATCGTCATGGTATTTCAACGATTCCCGATGACAAGTTATTTGGTAGCCTTCTCGGATGTCACACCTATACCTGGTGTATAACGGGAAAGCCAACATTTTAAAACCCAACCAAACCTTCCTTTTTTGTTTTCTTCCTCTTGGTTAGCTTTGCTTTGTTGGGTGTTTCTAGTTGTTGCGCTTCTCGAACATCTTTTGCAGCCAATGAAGAGGTACTTCTCGGCGTTGGTGATGGCAATCCAACGTCGAGTCTCTACATCAACCAACAACACAGGCATCGGGGGCAACCCCGTACGCCTATGGACGTCGATGATATCCCGGCATCAACCTGCTATGTCGACGGCATCCCGGCAACCAATCGTCTGCACCAACATGAACAATGGGCGTAGCAAGGAAGCGCCTAAGTTCATAAGGGTGGTGCCAATGTCACTCCGGTACCCCCTCTCCAACAACAATGAATCCTGGGGGCAATATCGTCCCCTCGATCTTCCGTAAGGCCGATGGCGTCCCGGCATACCACCTGGTGATACACCATTCATGGTGAAACAGAGTTGTCGATGGTCTACTGACGCCTCACCTACATCGTTATATGAAGATCACGGGAGCAGTGCAATGCGCCAGTGCGGCCAGCATGAATCTGTGAAACCCCCCAATCTAGTCGGCTGGCACCGCAGCAGCTAGGCGGTCGCGACGAGTTTGGTAAATCGCTATTTCGTTTTCGGGACAAGGCATGTCATTTCGCCACAAAATGAAGACGAAGTAGGGCTGTCTCGTTGGCTGGCATCGTCCATTGGGCGGTCGCAACGAGCTCCCTAAAACACATGCAGAAGAACATACCTACAACCACGTGGCTACATGAAGATCAAACAATCATTTCTGGAGATGGTGTACACGGCGTCCACAACATGTTGTTCACACAACGCGAAGTCTCCCACCTCGGCGGTGACGGTGTGCTGCGATGGCGTGAAGCCCAGGAGTCTACTGTCATTAACACGGTTACAATGCAGCACCCTAATTTTCATTTTATTTTCCTTTTTTTCTTCTCTTTTCCACACAGGTACTGTCTAGGATGTTCAGGATATGCATGCAAGCAACGGTGGAGCTGGCCGCTCGAAGCCTCGATCGGTGCCAACACAGTTGAGCTATCCCAGTCAGTGGCGGAGCTAGGATTTAAAACCAGGATGGTCCTTCTGAAAAATCACGCCAATGTGACATGTCAATGTTTCTTGCAATTACCAATATTATATATAAATAGATCAATATAGTCCTACAAACATCGACAAGGTTATTTGCCGAAGCGCACAATATTACATATTTTGTGTTGTTATAGTGTTTTACAAATAATAATTCCCTGGCTACCTCACTTCAGTCTCTGGACAAAGTGAAATCAGGGCTGCTGCATGCCTCCAGACTCCATACTCTAGTGAATCCAAGGAGCGCGAAGGACTAGACGAGCTACAGGTCTGGACAAATTCATATGTGTGCCATTTTTTTGTCAAATTTGATGCAAAATAGTCTAAATTAGAGATTCAGAGCAAGTGAGCAAGCATGGGGGATTGGGGTGGATCAGGGGATGTCGTGCCTCTCTAGGAAGAAGGTGACGGGCTCAGCAGTCAACACCTGACTGGATTGGGCGGCTCGGGCAATTCGGCTAACAGGGCGGCCGAGCGCTGCTGCACAGTGTTGCGTGCCTGCGCGGACAGCAGCCACCGGCGGCGGGAGGGCAGGCAGCCCGCGGGCGTGTCTCCGGGCGTCCGGGCGGGCTGGCGGCGGATCAAAGTCGGGGTAGTCGTAGTGGATTGGGTTGACGCTGTGCGACCGTGCGTTACAAGCAGAAGACGAGCAGCGTAGGTTGTGGCCCACCCTATCCACCCTGTAGCTCCGCCCCTGATCCCAGTGTACGGAGTAGCGGGACGCGTACCAAGCCTGAAGGGCTGAGCCGTCCGGCGAAGTCGTTGCGGCCGGCGCTCGTTGCAGGAGGCAGAAACGATCTCGGTCTAGAATCGGCACCAAGAGAATGCGTGGATTGCTGATGTCTCAAAAATTCCACGAATATGGATGCATGGCCATGCACACTTCATACATCCATCAATGAGTTGCTTTGTTTGTCTTTTGCACGTGCAACCCAACGGATGCATGGCCAGAATATCCCCAAATTAAGTCCGTTCTGCTCCGCGCTCGAACTTTTTTTGGTGAGGGGCCATTTGTTTGATGTGTTTTTGTGTTTCTTGCTTTCAGAATTTCTAAGTTTAAATTCAAATGTTTTTTCTTTAAGTGCAAATATACACGTCCATGTTTGATATTTGGATGTACACGTACGGGCATGCACCAGCTAATCCTTGGTTGGGCTGCACGTGCATGCATGCATGTTGATTTTGCCCACGTACCAACCAGCATATACGGAGTACTTGTTGATTACATGCATGGTATGAGCTACATCACTCACGTATTTGATCAGGTATCTAGCTAACTATGCAGATGTAGAGGCTCGGTGCAGCTCCCGTCGACGCCTCGCTGAATCGTACATACACCCAAACACCCGCGCGTCAGTTTCAAATACCTGTATACCGGCGCCCTAGACGGCGCGTATTTATACATCTCTAAATACCATATGTGTATCTCTAGTTGGGAGATCACTCATCCGGCTAGGAGGCAAGTACGCGCACACCTATCAAGTACCGATCCTTTCTCTAGCCTTTGTTTTGCACGCAGGCTTTGTACAAGTACATCAATACCATCCTTTCTCTAAATTGACACCTACGAGACGGACACCATCAGGCCGGGCGCCGACGAGGCGCAGGCCGACCATCTGCCTAAGCTGATGAGGCCAGACATCTTCATCATCGAACATCGACAAGCCGGAGGGATGTGACTAAGCATAGCTGGAGCGACGGATGTACAGCTCCACTCTTCTATTCCACCACATCATCACCATCATCTACACCGAGCACTTGGAGAAGACGAGATTTGAAGACGACGACCATTGCAGCAGCTTAATTGGAGGTGGTCTGTGGCTCCGGCTTACGGACGTAATTAATCGGGAGCCTTCCAAGGCCCCATGAACTAGAACCTCACAATCGCCGAAGTCATATTGGCCGAGCTAGCAGGCCGTTGAGTGCTTATGTAAAGGGATCATATAATTTGTTTTCTCCCACCAGAGATTAATAAAGTACAAGTTTCCCTATGTTTTTCTTTGTGTACTCAGTATACTGGCACACCCGCATATTTATTTTCCCTGATGCGTAGAGAGATAATAGTACTATAACCATCGTTTTTTGTTATTATTTTTCGTGTCAAACAGAGGCCAGTTCAATCCTCCTAGACCATGTTGCTGCAAGACTAGCATGAAAAAAAGATGCTTGCCGGAGTTAATGGCACGATTGTCAGTTTGGTAGAAGAGAAGACGAGGGGAGGGTGAAAGAAGGAAGACAAGGGTAATTGTGTCTCAAATTTAACATATAATGGCATGTAAGGATAGTGGATTAACTACCGTGCATGGGAGGTCCCGTGCACGGTCCAGCCGTTGGTAACTGCGCTGGGATTCGTACCAAACAGTACAACTCACCCATACTTTTTCATATGATGTAAATATTGTATCAATCTAATATTTTGGCTTTATCTTTTGAACATGAAATTAGATTTAGGATTTGTTTGCACATTTGTGTTTTTGATATTGAAGCCTTCCAAACGAGACCAATCTTGAATATATTTTGACAAGGTTTCAAATTTGAATTAAAAAACATGGGTAGGAGCACCATTTTTTTACAAAAATAATAATTTAAAAATGGTTGAAAATCGTTTTTTTTTTTGAAAACAAACTTGCTAAAGTGTTACACTCGTGTATTTTTTTTTACAAAGAAATAACTCCCGAGGTATTGATGGCGAAAAAACAAAATCAGCACTACATTAGACTTATTGCCCTAGGTAAATTGTTTGTTTGCTCAATTTTTTTACAGGAGTTTTTCTTTGTCAAATTTTTTATACGAGTACGGCAGTAGGTTAAGCTTGTTTGAAAAAAGTTTCCAATATTTTTTACTTTTTTGTGAATTGCTATTTTTTTCGGAAACCATTTTATCAGATTCATCTACAACTATGTGTATCAGGGTATATTCTTGTCAAAATGTATTCAAGAGCGGTCGTATTTCAAAGTATTAATTGCAAGGAACACAACTATGCGACGAATGATAAATTAAACTTTTGATACAATGGATAAATTAGATTCAAGCTTTAAAATCTTATTAAAATGGCATGGGTAGTGGAGAATTAAATGTGCAGTGTAAGAGGAAATGGAGAAGAGAGATTGAACCATGCATGGGAGTGTTGGGTAACGTAGTAATTTCAAAAAAAATCTACGCACACGCAAGATCATGGTGATGCATAGCAACAAGAGGGGAGAGTGTTGTCCACGTACCCTCGTAGACGGTTAAGCGGAAGCGTTATGACAACGCGGTTGATGTAGTCGTACGTCTTCACGATCGACCGACCTCAGTACCGAACGTACGGCACCTCCGCGTTCAGCACACGTTCAGCTCGGTGACGTCCCGCGAACTCACGATCTAGTAGAGCTCGAGGGAGAGTTTCGTCAGCACGACGGCGTGATGACGATGTTGATGATGCTGCCGACGCAGGGCTTCGCCTAAGCACCGTTACGATATGACCGAGGTGAATTATGGTGGAGGGGGGCACCGCACACGGCTGGGAGAGATCAATGATCAACTTGTGTGTGCTAGGGTGCCCCCTGCTCCCGTATATAAAGGAGCAAGGGGGGAGGCCGGCCGGCCCCTATAGGGCGCGCCAGGAGGAGTCCTCCTCCTAGTAGGAGTAGGAC
>LR880972.1:194883176-194898545 GCA_904067115.1 Aegilops sharonensis | reverse complement strand
CCCCCCCCCTTCCTAGTCCAATTCAGACCAGAGGGGGAGGGGGCGCGCGGCCTGCCCTGGCCGGCCCCTCTCTTTCTCTCTCCACTAGGGCCCAACAAGGCCCATTAACCCCCGGGGGTTCCGGTAACCCCTCCGGCACTCCGGTAAAATTTCGATTTCACCAGGAACTCTTCCGACATCCAAATATAGGCTTCCAATATATCAATCTTTAGTCTCGACCATTTCGAGACTCCTCGTCACGTCTGTGATCATATTAGGGACTCCGAACTACCTTCGGTACATCAAAACATATAAACTCATGATACCGATCGTCACAGAACTTTAAGCGTGCGGACCCTACGGGTTCGAGAACTATGTAGACATGACCGAGACACGTCTTTGGTCAATAACCAATAGCGGAACCTGGATGCTCATATTGGTTCCTACATATTCTACGAAGATTTTATCGGTCAAACCGCATAAGAATATACGTTGTTCCCTTTGTCATCGGTATGTTACTTGCCCGAGATCCGATCATCGGTATCTCAATACCTAGCTCAATCTCGTTACCGGCAAGTCTCTTTACTCGTTCCGTAATGCATCATCCCGCAACTAACTCATTAGTCACATTGCTTGCAAGGCTTATAGTGATGTGCATTACCGAGAGGGCCCAGAGATACCTCTCCGACAATCGGAGTGACAAATCCTAATCTCGAACTATGCCAACTCAACAAGTACCATTGGAGACACATATAGAGCACCTTTATAATCACCCAGTTACGTTGTGACGTATGGTAGCACACAAAGTGTTCCTCCGGTAATCGAGTTGCATAATCTCATAGTCATAGGAACATGTAAGTCATGAAGAAAGCAATAGCAGTAAACTAAAACGATCAAGTGCTAAGGTAACGGAATGGGTCAAGTCAATCACATCATTCTCCTAATGATGTGATCCCGTTTATCAAATGACAACTCATGTCTATGGCTAGGAAACTTAACCATCTTTGATTAACGAGCTAGTTAAGTAGAGGCATACTAGTGACACTCTGTTTGTCTATGTACCCACACATGTATTATATTTCCGGTTAATACAATTCTAGCATGAATAATAAACATTTATCATGAAATAAGGAAATAAATAATAACTTTATTATTGCCTAGGGCATATTTCCTTCCGGGAGAATCTCTTTTCTCATGTAAGGAAGGATGGAAGAGCTGTAATGGCATTTTTACAATGTGCAGAATTGTAATGGTGTTTTTCCAACTCGTGAAAGTTGTTATGGTACATATCTAATTAGGGCGTGGCTACTGGTCAATTGGCTGAATGAATTTTGGGTCAGTCATTGACCCCAAACTCTATTTTAGTCAAGCATGAGTCATTAGGCAGCCACACAAGCCCTAGCAGCGTCCACATCCGCACAGGTGCAAGCTGGACCCTGGGCTGCTCCAGTTCAATACTACCAAGCCTGCATACTTTTTTTATATGTTAATTAAAGGCTGCTCTAGTATAGTAATTGGCCAATTCTTTGTAGATGACCAATGCATAGCACTCTCACACACAATTGCGTGCAAAGGTTAGTGAGTACATGTGCAATCTCACAGATGAATAGAATTCTCACACATATTTATTTTCATACATTGATATATTTGGAAAATATATTATTACTATGCAAAATTGAGCATATTATAGTGAGATTTTCACAAAAAAAGTGTTTTCTAAAAAGTAATGGATTAGAGGCTTCCGTATTGCCCATACAAAAGAAAAGAAATGAAAACTAAAACAAAATAAAAATGAAAGAAAAGGTAAAAAAAGTAAAAAATGAAGTTTTTTAATGGAAAAATGAATTTGTGGCACTAGTATTACCCTTCATAAAAAACTAAAACAAAATCAAAATAAGGAAGTTTTCTAAGAAAGAATGAAACCCTTTAAGAAGAAAGAAAATGAAAAGGAAAAACTTTCAAAACTTACACATAATTGGCACTGAAATTGCACTTTTTGAAATATGAAAAGAATAAGCATATAATAGTGCATTTTTCGCATTCTACTATAGTTTACATAGTGTAACAGAAATAATGTATTTCCTTTAAGAAGTCAGAAAATAAAATAAAAAACTTGAGCACAACTTTGCACCGAAATTGCACTTTACCGTAATATGCAAAAATAATCATATAATCATGCAATTTTAGCAAATATTATACAATATTTGTTTGTACATAATTACACTCAGCCAAAAAATCACAAAAAAACCTAAAAAGGGAAAAAAAAGAAAAAACACATAGAAACATAAAACACAAATAAGAAGTAATTGGCCAAGCATGATTAATTAGGCAGCCAAGCACTATATGTAAACACATACAATTACACACAATTGTGTGTGTGTAAGACTTACACACAATTTGCACTGAAATTGCACTTTTTGAAATATGCAAAGGATAAGCATATAATAGTCATTTTCTGCATTCTACTATACTTTACACATAATGTAACTGAAATAATGTATTTCTTTTAAGAAGTCAGAAAGTAAATAAAAAAACTTGCGCACAACTTTGCGCCGAAATTGCACTTTATCGTAATATGCAAAAATAATCATATAACCATGAAATTTGGTACAAATATTATATAATATTTGTTTGTATATAATTACACTCAGCCAAAAACCCACAAAAAGAAAATAAAAGAAATAAAGGAAAAAATAAAAACACATAGAAACATAAAACAGAAATGAAAAAATGAAGCAAAGATACCCACAACAGAAATAATTAAATTTACTTAGGAAGAATGAATTAGTGGCATTGGTATTACCATTTAAGAAAAACAATGAGAAAAAGAATCTAAAACAAACATGGACAAAATTTGCACAAAATACACATAAAAATTGCGCTTTTTAGAACTATGCAAGAGTAAGCATATAAAAGTGAAACTTTTGCAAAAATAGAATGTAAGGATAAATTAATAGTGATATTGGTATTAACATTAAAGTAGAATGAAAATGAATAGAGACTAAAACAATATCAAAATAATGTTTTGAAAAAGAATGAATTAGTGGTGTTGGTATTTTCTTTAAGAAGAAATAAAATTTATAAAAAAAAACTAACGCACAACTTTGCAGCGAAATTGCATTTTCTCGTGATATGCAAAAATAATCGTATAATCATGAAATGTTGGCACATATTATATAGTATTTGTACATATATAATTACACCCAGCCAAAAAGCCACAAAAACAAAATTATAACCAATAAAAGAAAGAAAAAAGAAAAAGAAAATATTCAGTTCAGAATTAAACGGGCGCAACCAAGACAAAGAAATCGGCCCGGTGCCAATTCGACTGACCAAAACAACGCGTCAATCGATTTCTTGCAGGCAAGCCCAGCGCAACAACAATATTAAACAGAAAAATAGATTTCAAAGCACGATATAACGAACAGAAAATCGACTGACCATAAAATGAAAAGTCAGCTGATTGAAATGTAGCTAAAGTGCATCTAATTAACCCTAATATATTCGCTAGCTCACCGAACTGACCTGCTGGAAAAAAGAAATTCTACAGTATATTCCCTGGCTCACCGACCTCCATGCTGCGAGGCGAGCGACATGGTTCCACCGGAGGAGGACAAGGTCATGGAGGAGAGCACGGGCCCAAGGAACACGGACGAGTCGGGATCCGAGAACACGAGCACCGCGTCCTCCGGCAGCACCTTCTCGCCGTTGAGAAACTGGCAGACCTGCCTCATGCTGGGCCTGGCCTCAGGCCGGCCGAGGCTACACACCATGCCCAGACACAGCACCAGCTTCGCCTCCACGGCGTCGTAGCACCCGTCCAGCCTCGGGTCCACGGCCCGCAGCAGGTCGCCGTCTAGCCCGCAGTCCCGGACCCAGCGCACCAAGACCACGTCCGCCGCCTCGCCCCGCTCGACGGGCCGGCGGCCGCACGCGACCTCGAGGAGCAGCGCGCCGAAGGAGAAGACGTCGGTGGCCGTGGTGGCGCGGCTGGTGACGGTGAGCTCGGGGGCCATGTACCCCAGGGTGCCGGCCAAGCGCGTGGTGCCCGGGGCCGCGCCGTGCTCGTAGAGACGCGCCAGGCCGAAGTCGCCCAGCCGCGCGCCCATGTCGGCGCCGAGCAGCACGTTGTTGGCCTTCACGTCCCGGTGCACCACCACGTGCTCCCACTCCTCGTGCAGGTACAGCAGGCCGCGCGCCACGCCCCGGATGACGCCGAACCGCTGAGCCCACGTGAGCACCTCGCCCCGCCCCGCCCCGCCGAACAGGTGCGCGTCGAGGCTGCCGTTGGGCATGAACTCGTAGACGAGGAGCAGGTCCTGGTCGTGCTTGCACCACCCGCGCAGCTCCACCAGGTTACGGTGGCGCATCCGCCCGAGGCTCGAGACCTCCGCCACGAACTCCCTCATCCCTTGCTTGGTGCCGCTGGAAATCCGCTTGATTGCCACCTCGCCGCCGGACCCGGACCGACGACGTCCGAGCACACCTTTGTACACGTGGCCGAAACCGCCCGAGCCAAGAAACCCGCTCTCCTTGAACCGTGTCCTCCAGTTTGTCGGCGAGCGCCGCTCTACGCCGGAGCCAGAGCGCAGTAACCATCGCTGCGGCAACCAAGGTGACCGTTCCCGCACAAGCCACCGCGGCGAATTTGATGATGAGGACCTTGGGAGCCGGCGTTCTCTGCCTGGGGACCTTTGGCAGCCGCCGGAGATCGATGGGCTGGGCGAGCCCATTCGTCCGGAAACTCCATGCCAGGATGTAGTGCGAGCTCGCGAGCTTCCCCGTCGCCGAGGAGAAGCCCACGTACATGTTCTCCTTGAAGACCGATCGGAGATCAAGCTTTGTTGATATGAGCGGCCGGTGCGGCCGGTCAGTCACGGACACCGGGGCGACGGTCACGTTGAGCAGACTGCTACCGCCGTCGTAGTCTATCCACGCCTGGATCTGCTGTGCGCTCTCCAGCTTCACGGGCACCTTCCTGTCCTCCCCGCCGGCGCCGGTGGTGTAGTACGCGGCCTGCTCGGACACATTAGACACGAGGTTGTTGACGTCGACGCCGACGTGGTTGCCATTGGTCTCATTCATCCCCAGGTCCGTGACCGTGTCGAACTCGACGGCAAACACATGGTTGGAGACCTCTCCATTGGTGTTCGGCCCGAGGACGCCGAGGTAGATCTCGGGCGACGCGCCGGGGAGCGCCCTGGACGGGGCCACCACGAAGGCGAGGCCGTGGCCGCCGCCGGTGCCGACGGTCACGATGTCGAAGACGAAGGCGGTGCTGAAGGAGGATACCGCGAGGCCGCCACCGCTCTGGCTGTCACCGAGCGTGCCCAGGGCCACGGGGGAGCCGTAAAAGGCGTGGCCGACGAGGCGCTCGCTGTCGTTGGTGAGCCGGAGCGCGCCGCCACGCAGCACCGACGCCGACCCGTCCAGGCTCAGGTTGGGAGCGCGCTGGAAGCCCTGGTAGATGAAGTCGACGTCGGAGCGGCAACAGACGGCGATAAGGAGCAGGACGGAGAGACACAGAGCAGCACCGGATGCCGCCATTCTCACTTTCTCGCTAGAACTTCTGGTGTACACTGTACAGTGCAGGGGCGACAATGATTTCTTGTTTGTTATGTAAGCAGCATATCCGTTGAGTTTCACCGTTGATTGGTTGGTCGCCATCGCTGTTTTTTCTCCAATTGGTAAAAGCACTAACCGCCATTGGCTAAGTTAATATCGGACGTGGAGTTTTTGCACCTGAGTTACCTCCTTCCTCATGAACAGTAGATCAAAAAATAGTTAAAAAAAATAAAAAATCTGAATTTCTTGTTGATAAACATTGATGAATGTTTTCATTGCACGCAAAAAAAATTGTCACGAAATGACATTCATGGAAATGGGGGCAAAAAGAATCAATGCTTCGAAAACACTATTGTTGAAGCATTTTGAAGCATCGGTTTTGTATTTGTTGTCCATATTGCCACAAATGTCATTTCCTCACAATTTTTTGCATGCAGTGAAAGCATTTATCAATGTTTATCACAGAAAAAATCTGATTTTTTTTATTTTACTGTTCACGAGGAAGATGTGAGCTCAGGATTAAAATCGTGATTTCCGGCCAAAAAAGGATTAAAATCGCAATTAAAAGAGCACATTTCTGTTGCTTATGCGTAATGTTCGATAGACAGATCGCAGCATCACTTCCCTGTGCGTGTGCCATTCCAAGTCAGAAACGCCAAGTCAGTCAATGACTTGACACGAGTGAATGAAAATGTAGAGCACGAAAAATGGAACTGAGCAAAAGATTCCAACGGCGGCTAGTAGCAATCAGCAAGACAACCGTCGACGGTTAGAACTTGGCTGAGTTGGACGGAATTTTTTTTACATGAACAACCGACGACGGTTAGGACAGCAGATTCCAGTCAGGAATTGGCGGACTCGCAAGTCGCGACCTAGCTGCGCCCTCCTTCTCCCGAACGAAAGAAACGTCTACTGTACGTCCATTGCCGGGCGCAGAAATCTCCATTGGTGCTGCCAATTGTCTACGCGTTTTGGTCAAGGGTGATTGATTATCTGCTCGGCATCCCCGCAAAAGAAAAAAACAAAAAGATTATCTGCTCGGCAAAGGCTGCTGTTCCCACCACACCAACATGTTTAGTATTGTTGGATACTGCTGTTCAAATTTCTAGTATCGTTGTTTCGCAACAAAAAGAAAAATTCTAGTATCGTGGGATGCCAAAGACCGCTCCATCTTTACAAGATATATGTAAATAAAATTTACTCCCTCCGTCCGGAAATACTTGTCCGAGGAATGGATGTATCTAGACGTATTTTAGTTCTAGATACATTCATTTTTATGCATTTCTCCGACAAGTATTTTCGGACGGAGGGAGTACATTTCAACTGAGATGCAAAATCACCATTTACTAGATGGGTTGTGCGCGCTTGGCTGCGTCGTTCGTGTTGTTTGGTTTCTTAATAAATAATTACTCTGCTTCAAAATAGAAGGTATATTACTTTTTTGAGAAGTCAAACTTTTAAGTTTGATCAAATTTGTAGAGAAATATATCATATATCAAAATTCATAATATCAAATCGGTACTTTTAATTCATAATGGAATGAATTTCCATACTTTTTTTTAATATTGTGGATGTTGATATTTTTGCTCAGAACTTGGTCAAAGCTAAAGAAGTTTGACTTTCTGAAAAACTAATACCCATTATCTTTTATAACTGATGGAATATTAATTTTGGCTGGTGGGAGAGATGATAGAGTGTGTTTTATTTTTATTTATAATGCGGTGATTTGGTGGGCCTTTCGTGGTCTGATTCTTTGTTATCCGTTAACCAACCTATATTTATGTGGGGAAATTTTTGTGTGTGTGGTTGCATATATTGATGCTGCAATATGACATTGTGGTGCTTCTTTTTCTAGGTGGTGGGATGGTGCATGGGATTGATATGCTTTTATAGGTTGGTTGCTGCTGATTTGTTTGGCCTGTCAAAATTGTAAACCAAATCAAAATTGAATACCTCAAT
This sequence comes from Aegilops sharonensis, assembly GCA_904067115.1. Taxonomy (NCBI): domain Eukaryota; kingdom Viridiplantae; phylum Streptophyta; class Magnoliopsida; order Poales; family Poaceae; genus Aegilops; species Aegilops sharonensis. Next base: position 194,891,042 of record LR880972.1, on the reverse strand, counting down.
TAAATGAAAGAGTTTCTAAATTTGGGAATATAGTGAATTAAAAGAATTCAATGAAAGAGCTTGAGAAATTATTGACCCGTTCAAAATTGAATGACCCAATTCTAAATTGAATATCTCAATTAATTGTGAGGCCTTAAAAATTAAGAAGTATAGTGTATAGTATAAAAGAAATTAATGATGGAGCTTTGAGAAATGGTTAACCCGGTCAAAATCGGGTGAACCAATTTTTGTTGAAGACCTCAATTGAATGTGGACTCTTTAAAACTAGGGAGCTTAGTGTTATAGAGGATTAAGACTCGTATAAGCGTGCACGTGCAACACACGTATCATATATAAAAAAAATCTATTTTGAATCTTATTTCTCTTTTATCAAGTTTTTATACCAAGCCATTTAAATGTGTCTCATGTCCAACGATGTGAGCCCGCGTGTAACACACAATCCATAGACACGTCTTTACATAAAATTTAACAATCTCATAAACCTATTATAATTTGTTACAGTAATATTGAAAAAACAACAACTAAGCAACATTATCTAATTTTCAATAAAGGGTGAATTTTATTGACTCAATATGAAGCATCAAGTGGATACAAATATAATAAGCACACCCAGCCTCTGCATAGCTAGAATGCATACAATCAACACTGACACACACAAATAAACACGCCGACAAAGAGCAGAGTCATACAAGACCAAAGCAATGCCTAAGCGAGAGAGAGAAAACCGTAGCAATCCAAATATCGATCAACAATCCACAACAACAACCATATCTTGACACCACAGGGACAACGAGGTTCTTCAACATTAACGCCTTCAGGAAGGAAACCACACTCAAGTGTTGTCGTCATCGGATCCAAACATCAAAGGCCACACTCTAGGTTTTCACCCTGAAGAACAAATTTGAACATATCAATGCCTTTAACAAGGTAACGACGTAAAAATATCACCATAGCAACATTATCTAATATTTATTTTTGACAATTATTCTCTCTTGAAGGTCCATTTGTTGATGCGATCTATACATGATGCTTCGTTTCATGCAAGAGATATTGTTCAGAGCTTCATTTCCTTCATAGTCCCTCCGGTCATTTTTACTCTTCATATAAGATATGGTGGCGCCTTCGGTGTCGTTCTTCCTCCTAGGGCATCATTTTCGAGCAAGTGCTGGCTGGAGGGGACAAGATGAGGAGCGGTGTTACGTCTACCGCAAGGCCTAAGGTGGATCTCGGTGGCATGGAACAACGGAGTTTCAGCGATGGGCGCGTGTGAATGGATACATGCAGGATGGTGGTGTTGTTTGGCATCGCGGTGAAGTTGACGGCAGTTTGGCCTGACGAGGTGGATACATTGATCACTCCTGAAGGTGGGACGGTGGAAGATGGCTGCAGCTGATCCTAGAGCGCGCGCATGCGATGCGCGCAGAGGGTCTAGCTAGACTTGTTGGTTCTCCCGGTCTGCCAGTGGGCGGCTTGTTGAGGCCACCGAAATGGATGTAGTGTGTCTATATGCGGTCAGGGAATGTCATCAAGATTGTAGGTGTAGCGATAGTAGTTGCCAGAAACGTGAATTTGGATTGATTCATGTATTTGTTTTGTTGGGTGCTATGCAATCTATATCTATATCTATATCTTTATTAAAGGGAGATTGTTTCTCCATTTTTTTTGGTTTGTGGTGGGACCTGGATGTTTTTTCGTACGTCATGGGGTTGATGTTTTTCGTCCATCGCAAATCGTGTCGAGCGAGTTTGCTTCTCGTCCGGTCAAAAATCAACAAAAAAAAAGTGCCAAGGTGGATCTCGAACCAGCGACCAACGGCTGCTACAACAGCGTACCCAGCAACTACGCCAGGCTATATTTAATGCAAGTTTTGCAGCGCGGACATAAAAGAAAAGAGCGACAGTGGCAAAACATAAAACAGCTTGCGAAAAGTTGTGCGTGCGTGGGACCAACCACGTGACCTCCCATGAGTTAACAAAACAACGTTTCTAGCCACTGTAGTTCTTCGATTTTTTTTCTCTAAAAATTGCAGCGAAAGATTTAATCATTTTTAAGTTCTCAAACATTTTTTGAAAAGAAGTGAACAAATTTTGAAATACTAAACAATTTTTTAATTTCTGAAAAAAATTGAAAACAGGATTATTATTTTGAAAAAATGAACTAATTTTGAAAAACATAAACATTTTTTAAGATTCTGAACATTTGTTGAGAAAAGAAAAGGAAACCTTGAGTGAGTAAATTCGGGTAGCTCGTACTTCTCTCTATTACCTTCATCCATCATTATTAAGCCAGGTGTAATGAGTATGTTCGTTATTTTTGGGTCGTTTGATAAAAATGCTTGATTTATTCTCTCCAGCAGATCGTTCTAGAGCACCGGCCAATGCATGCGATGGGTTTTTTTCATCCAATTGGTGCATTGTATGCGGGCCCAATTATCCCATGTGGCAGCCAAAATGTAATATTTATGTGAAAACTGCTTCTTCAAGCGGTCACTGGCTATAGTTAGATGCATTTAATCTTCACTCGGGGTTGTCTCCTGGCCGTAGAATTTTGGCCCGCGAGCACTTAAATCCAGATGAGAGGGTTTGTTTACATATCAAATTAAATACTAGCTTCTCATTTTCTTACACTAAATTTCATCAGTTTATATACGTTTGCAAGTTGTATGGAAAAATCAATAAACCGCTCCATGACTTAATAAAGGGTGAGGAGTGGGTCCTGATTATCCCTAGAGAAACGAACACACAATTGTTTTGCTACAGATGAGCAGGAAGGATTTAATTCACATTTCTCAAAAATAATAAATTAAGTCCCAATATCCTGGATGCTTTGTACGCGGGATTGTCGGTGAACATGAGATAGACTGTATACTATGAGACTATGGGATTATGATATAACTTAATATAAAATTGCAATCCGACAATGTTGAACTTGGCCGTGTTGTATGTTCATCGAATGCACACTCACAACCTAGATTTCGGGTTAATACATATGATTATAGGTTCAAATATAATGGGAGTGCCTTTAGGTCAATTTAGTGTGTCAGTTAAAACTACTTAATGAGTTGATATGCCGTGCTTGCACATCCAATGTTCCCTAAATTTAAGTACATAACAATTTTGTCTCCCGTTGCAACGCACGGGCATATGTGCTAGTTTACTAATAAAGCAAGGTGAGATTCTTGGTTTCGTCCGTTTATCAGACATTTTTTACAGAAAGTCCCTTACATTTTATTTCCATAAACCAGTACTCCATAAGTTATTTAGGCCGAATTGACGCCCCACCTTTACAGTTGAGAGGAAGGAACCAGCTGGGCTGGCGGTACTTTTTATCCATGTAATGGGTCGCTTATATGTTAGTTAATAGTACCACCTCGTTTCTTTAAACAAAATTTTGTCAATTTATATAGATCGACAAGTAGACACCAACAAGCCTCTTCGGGAGTTGAAGATAAAGAGCATGATTGGTTCGATGCCAAAAGTTGGCATGCCAATATTTGGCAAATGCCAAATGTTGGCTAGTGATTGGTTGTCTACCAACTTTTCTTCTCAACCTCACAAAAAGTTACCAACATTTGGCAACTTTTGATTTTGTCAAATGTTGGATTGCCACCAATTGTTGGCATCAAACCAATTATGCTCAAATTTAAATTGCATGCAAGACCAAAGGAGTAACTAGGATTTGGAAAATAAAATCTCCATTATTAATTAGCCCAACCCAATTAATTGATCCAGTGTATGGTTTGGCTAGAAAGAAACACCCCATAAAGATAGGAAGGTGTGGCCACCAGGCCATAGGTCAAGATTTCTTCTTAAAAATGGCTTGCAAAGACCAAAGGAGCAGATGTGATTTGGAAAATAAAATCTCCCCTATTAAGTTAGCCCAATTAACTGATCCTGCGCATGGAAGAGTGTGCATATATATGGAGGCTTCTATGTACTCTAGGCAAATATATCATATGCAATGCTCAAAAAATATCATATGTAATATTTTCTTTTTTACATCATATATGCATGTTTTCGTGGTTCTAAAATAAGTAAAGATATCATTATTTCAAAAAGGTGATTTCAACAAAGTGATAATCATTATTTCAATAAAGTGATACTAATTATCTGACTGAATATTTTAAAACAACACCCAAATGAATTCTAGAAAAATAGAAATTTGGTCGGCGAAGAGTTACTACCCATTTAAAAAAGGGTGACAAAGGGAGGTACTAATTGTTATTTAGTTTTTACCGTTGCAACGCACTAGCACTTTTGCTAGTAGTATAATAAAATGGTTGTATGCACCGCTTTGATGCAGAGCCCGGGGTTTTCCCTCCTTTTCAAAAAAAACAACATAAAATAAATAATGCATAAAAGGTGCAATAGTTGTCAAGCACACTACACTACCACAAGTTCACAAGTCTTAAGCACTTGTTCTCAAGCACACACAAGGAAGAGTTCAAACATTAACATAGCAAGAAGTTCACGTGGTTTTGGACATCGGAGTGGGATCATCAACATCATAAGTGTTGCGGAACGTAGCAGAAATTCAAAATTTTCTACGCATCACCAAGATCAATCTATGGAGATACTAGCAACGAGAGAGAGGGGAGTGCATCTTCATACCCTTGAAGATCGCGATGCGGAAGCGTTACAAGAACGCGGATGAAGGAGTCATACTCGTAGCGATTCAGATCGCGGTTGATTCCGATCTAAGTGCCGAACAACGGCACCTCCGCGTTCAACACACGTGCAGCCCGATGACGTCTCCCGTGCCTTGATCCAGCAAGGGGAGAGGGAGAGGTTGGGAAGACTTCGTACAGCAGTAGCACGACGGCGTGGTGGTGGTGGAGGGGCGCGGTACTCCAGCAGAGCTTCGCCAAGCACCGCAAGAGACGAGGAGGAAGAGAGGTAGGGCTGCGCCAAGAGAGAGATCATCTCGCGTCTTTTGCAGCCCCAAATACCTCAAGTATATATAGGGGAAGGGGAGGGGCTGTGCCCCCATCTAGGGTTCCCTCCCTAGGGGTGGCGGCAGCCCCCAAACCCATCTAGAGTGCGGCCAAGGGGGGAGGAGAGGGGCGCACCTAGGGTTGGCCTTAAGGCCCATATGGACCTAGGGTTTGCCCCCTCCCACTCTCCCTGCGCCTTGGGCCTTCGTGGGGGCGCACCAGCCCACCTGGAGCTGGTCCCCTCCCACACTTGGCCCACGCAGCCTTCTGGGGCTGGTGGCCCCACCTGGTGGACCCCCGGGACCCTCCCGGTGGTCCCAGTATGTTACCGATAGCACTCGAAACTTTTTCGGTGACCAAAGCAGGACTTCCCATATATAAATCTTTACCTCCGCACCATTCCGGAACTCCTCGTGACGTCCGGGATCTCATCCCGGACTCCGAACAACATTCGGTAACCATAGACAAACTTCCTTTATAACCCTAGCGTCATCGAACCTTAAGTGTGTAGACCCTACGGGTTCGGGAACCATGCAGACATGACCGAGACGTTCTCCGGTCAATAACCAACAGTGGGATCTGGATACCCATGTTGGCTCCCACATGTTCCACGATGATCTCATCGGATGAACCACGATGTCAAGAATTCAAGCAATCCCGTATGCAATTCCCTTTGTCTACCGGTATAGTACTTGCCCGAGATTCGATCGTTGGTATTCCGATACCTTGTTCAATCTCGTTACCGGCAAGTCTCTTTACTCGTTCCGTAACACATCATCTCGTGATCAACTCCTTGGTCACATTGTGCACATTATGATGATGTCCTACCGAGTGGGCCCAGAGATACCTCTCCATTACACGGAGTGACAAATCCCAGTCTCGATTCGTGCCAACCCAACAGACACTTTCGGAGATACCCGTAGTGCACCTTTATAGCCACCCAGTTACGTTGTGACGTTTGGCACACCCAAAGCATTCCTACGGTATCCGGAAGTTGCACAATCTCATGGTCTAAGGAAATGATACTTGACATTAGAAAAGCTTTAGCAAACGAACTACACGATCTTGTGCTATGCTTAGGATTGGGTCTTGTCCATCACATCATTCTCCTAATGATGTGATCCTGTTATCAATGACATCCTATGTCCATGGTCAGGAAACCATAACCATCTATTGATCAACGAGCTAGTCAACTAGATGCTCACTAGGGACATGTCGTGGTCTATGTATTCACACATGTATTACTGTTTCCAGTTAATACAATTATAGCATGAACAATAGACAATTATCATGAACAAGGAAATATAATAATAACCATTTTATTATTGCCTCTCGGGCATATTTCCAACAGTCTCCCACTTGCACTAGAGTCAATAATCTAGTTCACATCATTATGTGATTGCATTGAATCCAACACCCATGGTGTTTGATCATATCTCGCTTGTGAGAGAGGTTTATTAGTCAACGGGTTTGAACCTTTCACATCCGTGTGTGCTTTACAAATATCTATGTCATCTCCTAGATGCAGCTACCACGTGCTATTTGGAAGTATTCCAAATAACTGCTCTACTATGCGAATCCGGTCTACTTCTCAGAGTCACCCAGATTAGTGTCAAAGTTTGCATCGGCGTAACCCTTTACGACGAACTCTTTTACCAACTCCATAATTGAGAAAATTCCTTAGTCCACTAGTTACTAAGGATAAGTTTGACCGCTGTCATGTGATCCATTCTTGGATCACTCTTGTACTCCTTGACTGACTCATGGCAAGGCACACTTCAGGTGCGGTACACAGCATAGCATACTGTAGAGCCTATGTCTTAAGCATAGGGGACGACCTTCGTCCATTCTCTCTCTTCTGCCGTGGTCAGGTCTTGAGTCTTACTCAATACTCACACCTTATAACACAGCCAAGAACTCCTTCTTTGCCGATCTATTTTTGAACTCCTTCAAAAACTTGTCACGGTGCGTACTCATTTGAAAGTACTATCAAGCGATTTTGATCTATCCTTATAGATCTTGATGCTCAATGTTCAAGCAGTTTAATCCAGGTTTTCCATTGAAAAACACTTTTCAGATATCCCTATATGCTTTCCAGAAATTCTACATCATTTCCGATCAACAATATGTTAACAACATATACTCATCAGGAATGATATAGTGCTCCCACTCACTCCTTTGGAAATACAAGTTTCTCATAAACTTTGTATAAACCCAAAATCTTTGATCATCTCATCAAAGTGTATATTCCAACTCCGAGATGCTTACTCCAGTCCTTAGAAGGATTGCTAGAGCTTTGCATACTTGTTAGCATCTTTTAGGATTGAGAAAACCTTCTGGTTGTATCACATACAAACTTTCCTCAAGAAAATCGTCGAGGAAGCAATGTTTTGACATCCTATCTGCAAGATTTCATAAATAATGCAGTAACTGCTAATATAATTCCAACAGACTCTTAGCATCGCTACGAGTGAGAAAGTCTCATCATAGTCAACTCCTTGAACTTGTCGGAAAATATCTTAGCGACAAGTCGAGCTTTCTTAATGGTGACACTTACCATCATTGTCTGTCTTCCTTTTAAAATCCATCTGTACTCAACAGCCTTACGACCATCGAGTAGTTCTTCCAAAGTCTATACTTTGTTTTCATACATGGATCCTCTCTCGGATTTTATGGCCTCGAGCCATTCGTCGGAATCCGGGCCCACCATCGCTTCTCCATAGCTCGCAGGTTCATTGTTGACTAGCAACATGACCTCCAAGACAGGATTAAGTACCACTCTGAAGTAGTGCGCATCCTTGTCGACCTACGAGGTTTGGTAGTGACTTGATCTGAAGTTTCATGATCACTATCATTAGCTTCCACTTCAATTGGTGTAGGCGTCACAGGAACAACTTCTTGTGCCCTGCTACACACTAGTTGAAGTGATGGTT
>LR880972.1:194804436-194831901 GCA_904067115.1 Aegilops sharonensis | reverse complement strand
CGTTGGAGTACCAAACGACCTCCAAATGGCACGAAACTTGACAGGCGGTCTACCGGTGCTATACCAAGGCCGCTTGACAAACCTCGGTCCATTCCGAGACCGTTTAATACCCACACACGAAAAGAGGTAAAAGGGGGCGCCGGGAGACATAGGAGTGCCGGATTGCAAAACGGACAACGGGGAAAATGCTCGGATGCATGAGACGAACACGTATGCAAATGCGATGCACATGATGACATGATATGAAATGCAGATGATGACATGGCAAAGTGCAACACGCAAGAAAATGACATGGCAACGACAGCGAATAACTGGCAGACACCTGGCGCATCGAATCTGGGGCGTTACAATGTGAGAAAGCAAAAAACTTGGCATGCATGCCTTTCATGGTGATGCCAATGTCTGGAATTTTTTTGTCTCCGTTTGGTTCTTTTGGCCTAGACTAGCCGCCACACTCCAGCTACGTCGGTCCGATCTCGTCATTGTTGCTCCAATCTAATCGACGCTACTCCTCGAAGACATCCATCTTTGGACGGTGCTCGTGTTCTAGTAGGGGATTCGTCTCGTTGTGCTTCGTTGTTTATTTCTTGTTGTATGGTAGCAAAGTCCAATATATATTGGAAGAAAAAATTGTTTTCTTTGGAAGAAAATTATGATGTCATTTATAAGTAAAATGTTGATGGAAGCATACATCAATCAGAAAGTTGGCCATTGAAATAAATTTCAACATCATAGGAAGCACATGCTCATTTTGTTTGAAGCAGATGTATTTGTTGGTTGCACATGTATTCTATACCATCTTACTAATTTTGCATCGAACATGACTCTCTTTTGCGTCCTGCCCAAAAGAATGAAGCTTCGGTTACACAATAACCAAGAGGTGTAGGTTTTCACGAAACATTTATGCTTCCTACACAGTTCAACAAAATTCCGGTTAGACACTAATCATTATTCAAAAAACAACACATTAGGCTTCCTATGCGCCCAAATAATGAATCTCTTACACACTAATCATGTATGCTTCCACCATTACTGCCTGCTGCTTCAAGGGATTACATGTTGTCTACAACCCTGTGTTTCAGTACAGGCTTCCTAGTTTCAATTGAGAATATATACACTTGTTTTTTTAGTTGAGAATATATACATCTGGAACGAATTTTTGGAGTACCTTTATTTTGGAAGCAGATTTTTCTGAATAATATGTTTCCATTCCATGTGCTTCTATTGGGAAAAGAAATGTTTCCATGGCGTTTGCGTTGCTAAGAAAAAACATCCAGAAGCAATTGATTTTCTTTTTGTATATTTACCGGAAGCAAATATGTAATTTGTGGGAAGCATTATTTTTTGTGTTTGTTTGTTCGAAGCAATCACAACCTACCAAAACAATTAGTGTAAGATCCTAAAAAAACAATTAGTGTAATTTCTGGGAACCAGTTACTAGTTTGTTGCTAGAAGCACATAACTAATTATCTCGATGGAGAGATTAGAGAGAGGAGATGCTATATACGTGGGAGTGACTAGAAGCACTGATCTAGGAAGGAAAAATTCAGCGCATAACCATCGTGTCAGATCGGACAAACAGCGAAATGTTAATCCAGCGGCCAGCCAGACAAAGGTACTAATAGTGCAGTAATACAAAATATATCACAACTGGTAAGTTGATCTGGTGGTATTGCGGTGCATATTATCACCGGAGGTCTCTAGTTCAAGGCTTGCCTCTTGCATATTTTTTGAAAACTTACATCAGAGAAAAAAAAGGTGTAAGTGGGCCGGCCCATGATGATGGGGCGAGTTGACGTATTTCATAGACCATTCATCATACATACAAGAGTGAGTACTATTGTCAAAAGTCCATATTGCCCTTTATACGTTTTGTGAGGGGGGTTGTACCGAAGCGGGTCTCAATTTGTAATGCTTAGAAGTTTGATTGAACTAATCCTTGAGAAACTGCCATAGTTTAAGAATTCAGAATTGTATTCATACTTCTGTTCCCATGGTCTTCTTTATTTTGTTGGCTGCAATTAGTAAAGTTTGCCTTGCTGTTTGTTAGTTGTATGGGACAAGTTGGTGACTAATAATCGAGTGCAGCGATTCCGTGCCCAGGCTCATCTGCACCCGACCATAAAAAAATCATAAAAAATACTAGAAAAATTCAAAAAATTCCAATTTTTTTTCCCATGGTAGACAATTTATAGCGTGAGGTTCGCTCTAAATTTTAGCTCATTTGAACATCTGAGTAGCTCTCAGTAAAAAAGACAAATTGGGTCAAAACAGTACATGAACAGTAAACTGTTTTACAGACCTCGAATTTGCCTTTTTTGCAGAGAGTTGCTCAGTTGTCCAATTGATTTGAAATTGGGTCGAACCTCACGTATCAAATTGTCTACCATGAGAAAAAAATTGAATTTTTTGAATTTTTTTAGTATTTGTTTTAATTTTTTTTTCAACATGGGTGCAGATGAGCCCGGGCTCAGAAAAGGATTTCCCCTAATAATCTAAGTACATTGGAAAAACTGGCCGAGGAGTGTGCTATTGTCGTGGCGACAATGTTACGTGTAGAGCGCATAGGTAAGTCTAAGTGCATGCATTTTTCTATGCACATAGTAATACCGTGAAAATAAATTTTGCTAATACGTTGATGTTTTGTCTTTAATTAACTAGATCGTGGCCTGCATACTAGGTTGAGCAACTTTTGAACCGTGTTACTTCACTTTGCTTAATTTTGGGTGTACGGTTTCGTGGACAATGATGGCAAGTGCTTTTGTGATCCTTGTTGTAACTGAAACCGAGTTTCACTTATGAAGTGAAATCTTAAGGTAGTGTATTGCCATATCAAGTTGGTGTGATCTCTGGGTAAAGTAAAATGTAATGGCTTGGAGGCATGTTGGGTTGCAAATAGTTGTGCACATGTCTTAGCTAAAGATGGATGTAATCATAATGAAATATTCTGTCACTTCATGTAACTCTGTGATGTTTGTAGCGTCGTTGAGCAAAGACTTTTGATATGGGAGGCAATGGGTAGGGTATAGGGCGGGTAAAGCAATACCATACCCATACCCGTGTGGTCAATGGGTACAAAATTCTACCCATACCCGTACCCATGGGTATGAAACTTTACCCGTACCCATACCCGACGGGTACCCATACCCATTGGGTACCCAACGGGTAGGTCAATCACTACAGAAGTTATTCACAATTTTACATTCATCGACGGCTCATTAATAAAAAAAACATTTATCTCAACTCAACAAACAATTATCAATGACAATTGACAATTGGTGACAACTTTAACATAGGTTCCGATGCTCATGACACACTTCACAGGTAAGTTCCACATGTTAGTATAAACAGGTAGGGTATGGGTATATCCATTGGTACAAGTCTATACATGTGCCGTACCCATAACTTAACGGGTAGGGTATGGGTACTACCCATAGGTATAAAATTATGCCCATACCCTACCCATGCGGGTACGATATCCGCCGGTACCCGTACCCATGGGTAAAATTGCCATCCTTAGATATGGCTAAATACTAACCTTCTCTTAATGAAAATCATAGTACCACTACATATTTGGGTCTGTATTTTTGTGAGTCCAATTTATTTCATGTGATAACGTAGCATAGCACGGGCATCTTACTAGTTTTTGTAAGGTTCTGAGCCATATTTGTCCTGTTGGTTTTCCTTTTTATTGTATGCTTAGTTTTTTCTTTTTTACAGTTTATATTTTACTTTTTTGAATCAATATTCACGAGCTTTTGTGGAGTTTCACGGACATTTTAAGAGTTTGTAAAAGCGTGAACATTTTAAATTTGCAAAAAAATATTTTATGGGATTTGTATATTTTTATCTCCCAAATATTTTAAAAATTCATAAAAAAAATTCTGCATTCATGAAAGAAATCAATATCTTGAAATTTCTGAATTCAAAAGCTTTTTGCAAATTATGCACATTTTCTAGTAAACAAATAGTTTTTCAAACATTTCGAGTTCAAAACCATTTTTTAATCCATGAACATGTTTGGAACACATTAATATTTTTCTAAAGTTCGTGAATTTTTTTGAAATTCACAATATCTTTTACATTGGTGAACATTTATTAAATTCTAAAAAATGTATTCAATTCAAAAACTTTATCAAAATTCAAGTATATTCTCCAAATTCAAGAAAAAAAAGTAGATTAATGGATTTTTAGTCAAATTCACGAAGACATGAAAATTAAAATCAGACTCATAGAAATAAGAAAATAAAGTGAAAAAGTATCAAAATAAAAGAAAGTAACTAAACTCACTCGCGGTTCTAATGCCTTATATCTGCGGTAGGTAGCACGCTGGGCCTGACCCAGGGCACATAGCCATAATTTTCTTTACTACTGTCATTGAAATAAAATATTGATATCATGTAATTAAAAATACTTGACATGTTGAAAAAATATGCATACATTTCAAAAAAAAACTGTACATGACATTTTTGGAAAATGTAATACAATGTAAGAAATGTTCATGTAATTCAGAAATAATTCGTTTCTAACCATTAAACAAATGTATTTTAAACTTCAAAAAATGTCCACGTGTTTAAAAAATAATAAAATGTTTTTAACATTTTAAAAAAATTACACTGTAAAGCAGTGTTCACATAGTTTAAGCAAAAATGCTTAGTACCATTGAAAAAAACGATTCAACATGTATTTAAACGATTTTTAACATGCATTCCATTAATTTTTGAATAACATATATTTGAAAGAATGTTAATCATGTATATGAAAAATATTAAACATGTATCAAGAATTTTTATATGTATACGAAAAATACAATGTGTATGAAAAAACATATATTTGAAAAAATGCGATGTGTGTATAAAAACTGTTCAAGATCTACAGAAAAATTGTACAATATGTTGAAAAATATATACATGTGTTGGATAAGATAGAAAAACCTAAAACAAGGTAGGGGCTTTGTCTCACTTATATCGAGACCAAAGAACCCCTTGCCTCATACTCCCCTAAATTGGCCAACCCTTTGCCGTAGGAAGGGTTGGCTTCCTAGTGCCATATTTTTAGTTTTACTACTTTTATTTATCTTATTGAAAATGGTAGATATTTTATTTAAATCCTAAAACATTAATTGTTTTATAAAAAATGTTCATTCACTTTCACAAAAATGTTCTTTCAATTTTTGAAACTTCGTGAGAAGGGTTAGTATGATAAAGAATAAATCATTCACTTTGATGTCGTCAAGAGAAGATTCATAATTGTTCTCACGTAATATCTACTACATCGTATCATTTTCACAATTTATAACACTTAATATAAACTATGGAAACTCCAAAACAAGCAAACAAAGAAAACTAGACCGAATTTGTCAAAAACAGAACAACACATAAAGATCTAATTTTTTGTCATTCTTCTGTAACTCCAAAATTTCTGAAAAGTTAGGACAATGTAAACAATTTGCAGCCCAATACTGTGTAAACATTTCAGGAGTTTATCACATTCTAGTACAGAATGATAATTCAACTACTGGATGCAAAAGTTTCTGTTTCTGCACAGAATCAAATCAACAATCATCCAAATCATTCTGAAGACTTTTATGGCACTTTATTGAGATAATATATAAAAATAGGATTACTACAGTAGCTTACTCGTGTAGACATACAAAAACAGTAAGGATAAATATTGGGTTGTTTCCCAACAAGCGATTTTCTTTAATGCATTTTAGCTAGGCATGACAACTTTAATGATACTCACATGAAAGTAATAATTGAAACATATGAGAAAGCATCATGCATCATAAAGAAAACACATTTAAGCCTAACCCACTTCCTATGCATAGGAATTTTATAAGCAAACAATTTATTGGAGTAACAATCAACTAGCATAGGAAGGCAAAATAAGTGTAGCTTCAAAATTTCAACACATAGAGAGGAAACGTGATATTATTGAGATATCCATAAGCATATGTTCCTCTCTCATAATATTTTTCAATAGCATCATGAATAAATTCGACAATATAGCTATCACACAAAGCATTATTTTCATGATCACCAAGCATAGATTTTTTATTACTCTCCACATAAGCAAATTTCTTCTCATTCATAATAGCAGGAGTATCATATAGAGCTTGAACACTATAAATCGATTCCATTTAAAAGAGTAATGTTCATTAAAAGGATATTCGTAATTATGAAAAGTTTCACATGAATAATTGTCACTACTTTTTATAACATAAGTATCATCACAATAATCATCATAAGTAGTAACTTTATTCTCATCATAATCAATGAAAACCATCATCATAATAAATTTGCTCATAGAAAGTAGGGGGACTAAAAAATCATCTTCATTAAACAAAGCATCCCCCAAGCTTAGGATAAACATAATTTGTAGCAAATACATTGTCAAACATGTCATTCTCAAACTTATGTTTTTGCATATCATTAGCATTATCACTCTTATCATTAATAGCATGAATAGCACAATAGTATAACAATCATTATCATCATATTTTCCAAGTTGGGTTCAAAAAGATTTTCAAGATCATAAGAAGTATCAAAATTATCTCCACAATCATAGTCACAAGTAGTAGGCATAACAAAATCATTCTCGATAGTTCCTACGGACATTGTTCCATAAGAATAAAAAGCAACATGTTCATCAAGTACATCATGTTCCATAATTCATGATCTAATCACATAGTATATATCCTTAGGAGCAACATTATTTGGGAGAGATACCATTTTACCTTTGCTTTTCCTTCTTTTCTTCCTCTTGTTACTCACCATATTATGTGTGGATTTAATTGATTGTTTTCGGGCTTCTTATTGAGGAGAATGGTTGGATAGGAATCTCCTCCTCGTCACCTGATTCATCATGAGAAACAATAGGAGAGAATTGGGAAATATTTTTCGTTTCATTATTATTCCTTCTATATTCTATTGGTTTTCCCATCTTTCTATAATTGGCCATGTAAGCTGTAAGGGCATATTTATCCCTAAAGTGTTTTGGTGATTGATGACAATGCTTTTGCGGACTAATCATGTGCCTTGAGTTTCTCAGACATTTCATCGCTAGACACAAGACGGTTTGGTGCCCCTCGAAGACTATTGAAGACGTCGTTTTTCTACGTTTCTTTTCGGTGGATTTGAGTCGTAGGAAAGCCGTACTATTAAGAGGGGGTCCGCTTCGGAAAGGTTCAGGTGGAATCATCACGTACACGTTTTCTTCCTCTGCACCACCTTTCCCCTTGCGCTTTGGAGCATCCTCCGTTTTCCTCATTTCTATGCAAAGAGAAGGATTCCTAGGTGTTGCTGTTCTGGGGCATGCGGTAGTACTGCAGGCCCCTGCGGTAGTACCGCAAGCCCTTGCGGTAGTACCGTAGGCGCCGGCAGTAGTACCGCTCCCACAGAGTTGTACTACCGTGGTCTCAGACCGGACTCAGCTGCTCGTGCGGCTGTAGGGCGGACGTAGTTTTTTACGCCCGCGCCCTACGCGGCAGTACCGCCCCAAGCGCGCGGTAGTACAGTGAGTCCTTGTCTGGCACAGCTACATGAGCGGAAGTAGGGGCGGATGTAATTTTTTTATCCGCTCCCTGCACGGTAGTACCGCATACCATGTGTGGTAGTACCGTGTCGGATTTTTGCATCAATTGTTTTTCAGGGGAAGTTGGCACGGATGTATTTTTATTCATCCACGCGCTTCCCAGGCTAGGCCAATCCTGCCTTGCGGTAGTACCGCAAGGGGGAGCGGTAGTACCGCGTCTGCGGCAGTACCACTCTCAGCCTCTGCGCGTCAGGACTATCCTAGTTCCTGCCATAGCAGCGGTAGTTCCGCGGTCGGTCGCGTTAGTGTCGTGAGGCCTTGCGGTAGTACCGCTTGTCAGGGGCGGTAGTACCGCAGGTCGCGGGCTGGTTAAGTGGATAACGGTTGGATTTGGTTCTCCACTATATAAGAGGTGTCTCCTTCCTCTAGTTGACTACCTCTTCCAACCCTAAGCTCCATTGTTGCTCCAAGCTCCATTTTCTCCCGATCTCTCTCCCTAGCCAATCAAACTTGTTGATTTGCTCGGGATTGGTTGAGAAGGCCCCGATCTACACTTCCACCAAGAGAAAGTTGATTCCCCCCACTAATCCCTTGCGGATCTTGTTACTCTTGGGTGTTTGATCACCCTAGACGGTTGAGGTCACCTCCGAGCCATAGTCCATTGTGGTGAAGCTTCGTGGTGTCGTTGGGAGCCTCCAATTAAGTTGTGGAGATTTCCCCAACCTTGTTTGTAAAGGTTCGATCGCCACCTCCAAGGGCACCAATAGTGGAATCACGGCATCTCGCATTGTGTGAGGGCGTGAGGAGAATACGGTGGCCCTAGTGGCTTCTTAGGGAGCATTGTGCCTCCACACCGCTCCAATAGAGACGTACTTCCCCTCAAAGGGAAGGAACTTCGGTAACACATCCTCGTCTTCACCGGCTCCACTCTTGGTTATCTTGTGCCTTTACTTGTGCAAGCTTATTTGTGTTATATCCCTTGCTTGCTCGTGTGCTTGTTGTTGTTGCATCATATAGGTTCCTCACCTAGTTGCATATCTAGACAACCTACTTTGATGCAAAGTTTAAATTGGTAAAGAAAAGCTAAAAATTGTTAGTTGCCTATTCACCCCCCCTCTAGTCAACTATATCGATCCTTTCAATTGGTATCAGAGGCTCGTCTCTTTATTAAGGACTTTGTCGTCCGAAGAGTATGGTTGACACCGTAGACGATGCGAAGGAGCACTCTGGTGTGAATCCATTCTCGTCTACGGCCGATGGGGGAACCGCGGTCTCTCGCGAGGAATTCAATGTGGCTTTGGACACATTGAAGACCTCCATGACGACCGAGGTTGAAAGCATGTTTAATAAATGCATAGAAGGGCTTAAACTTTCCACCGCACCGTTGAAAGTGGGTGATCCCGCTAACAAGGTGACGGATGCTAACTCCGACAAGGGGGAAGCTACTAGCGAGAAAGCTCCTTCTTCTAGTGGTAAAAATGGCACCGACATCTTTGCCCATGTGGAACCTCCACTTGTCTATGGTGGACCGCTTCCTTCCACTCATTTGAATCATGCCGGCCCTGCCCCTAAGATTGAGAAGAATGTGGAATTTGATTCTTGGGTCTATCGCTTTAAGCGTCATTTAAATCATGTGAATACTGATCTTTGGAGAATCATTGAAGAAGGTTTCTATCCGCATGACCGAAGCAACTTCACTCCTAGAGAAGCCGTGGATAATCAATTCAATGAGAATGCTCTCTTCATCATCCAAGAAGCAATTCCCCCCGAAGATCTTCCTCATCTCCGGCCCTACTCCATGGCCAAAGATGCTTGGCACCAAGTTGTTTCTCTCTACCAGGGAAGTGCAAGCATTCAACGCTCAAACTATGAAGTGGTGCAAGATGAAGCCGATGAGTTTGCAATGAAATAAGATGAAGAACCTCGTGAGCTTTATCAGAGGGTAACCAAAATCGCGGTTTCACTCCGATATCATGGAAGCAAGGACACGGATGACAATTGGATCAAGCGCAAATTCCTCAAGGCAATGATGCCTTATCACAAAGCCATGTCCTCCGTCATTCGTCAAAGGCCGGACTTCCACACCTTGTCCTCAAGTGAATTGTTGGATGAGTTCATTGGTATGAGCATCTTGGACAAGACCGCCGATAATGCGGTACTACGGTCTCAAAGAGTAAAGAAGCCCAACCTTGCACTAAAAGCCAAGGTTAATGTGGAGGAGGAGGACGAAGAGGAAGAAGAGGAGAGCAACCCCGAAGATACAAAGTATGCCTATCATGAACACATGGCTCTTGCTTCAAGGCAATTTTGGAGCAAGAAGAACTCAAGGCCCAACTTCAACAAGAACAATTCAAGTGGCATAAAGGTCAAGCAACGTGTGAGGACTTGCTATAATTGTGGCAATGTGAGCCATTTTGTTGCGGAGTGCCCTTATAAGAAGAGGGAAGACAATGGTGGAAAGCTCATCCGAAAGGACAAGGCCAAGTCTTTCCCAACAAGAGCAACTTCACCAAGAAGACTCCTCCCAAGGCATTGGTGGTACAAGAAGAGTACAATGAGGATGATGATGATGATGATGGTGAGTCGGTTTCCATGGCCTCCGTTGCCATTGCGATGACTCCACGGGTGTCTCTCTTCGACTCACCAAATGAGAGCATCACCGCCAAGTGCCTCATGGCGAAAGCCACCAACAAGGTAACCCCCTACATCAAAACTACCATCATTAATCATCCTTCTTTGATGGATTGCATTGATGAACATGAGGAATCTAATGTGGAGGACAATGAGTTTGAGTCCTTTATGGGTAAACTCAAGGGTAAATCCAAGAAGCACTTCGTTGCTCTCTTGGAACAACTTGGTGAAGCCAATGACATGATCGAGGCTCACGAAGATACCATCTCTAAGATGGAGGGGCATAGTCGAGACTATGCCGATGATATTTCGGATCTTTCCAATGCTCCTGAGGAAGAGCGTGGTCTTCGTTTGGCTCTTAAGGAGTCACACAACGTTGATCATGCTAAGTTAAAAAAGGATCTTGATCATGCACTTGTTGTTTCTCGTGTGCTCAACTCCGAGAAAGCCAAGCTTGGGGTTGATCTTGCTAGACTCAAAGAGGAGTTTGACATACTTGACAAGGCTCACAAAGTCTTTATAGGGTGCTCATGCTAGCCTCAAGGAGTCTCATGATCAACTTCAAGTAAAGCTAACCAAGGAGAAAGCCACATTTCCTCATATGGTGTTAATTGATAATGCAAATGCTACTAACCCATGTTGTGAGCATGTGCATCTTGTTGAGGAGAATGCTAAGTTAAAGGAGTAGCTTGAGAAGGGTCTTGTATCATGCATACAAGGTGAGAAGAACCTCAACGACCTTTTGAGCAATCAAAAGGAAGTTGTGGCCAAGGAAGGGATTGGGTATGTGCTACGTCTCGAGCTTGCGTTGGTTTTCCCCGAAGAGGAGAGGATGATGCAGCACAGTAGCGTAAGTATTTCCCTCAGTTTTTGAGAACCAAGGTATCAATCCAGTAGGAGGCCATGCACAAGTCCCTCGTACCTGCACAAAACGATAGCTACTCGCAACCAACACGATTAGGGGTTGTCAATCCCTTCACGGTCACTTACGAGAGTGAGATCTGATAGAGATAATATTTTTGGTATTTTTGGTATAAAGATGCAAAGTGAAAAGTAAAAGGCAAAGTAAAAAACAAAGCAAATATAAAAGTAATGGAGATTGATATGATGCGAATAGACCCGGGGGCCATAGGTTTCACTAGTGGCTTCTCTCAAGAGCATAAGTATTCTACGGTGGGTGACCAAATTACTGTTGAGCAATTGACAGAATTGAGCATATTTATGAGTATATCTAGGTATGTTCATGTATATAGGCATCATGTCCGAGACAAGTAGACCGAAACGATTCTGCATCTACTACTATTACTCCACTCATCGACCGCTATCCAGCATGCATCTAGAGTATTATGTTAAAAACAGAGTAACGCCTTAAGCAAGATGACATGATGTAGAGGAATAAATTCATGCAATATGATAAATACCCCATCTTGTTATCCTCGATGGCAACAATACAATATGTGCCTTGCAACCCTTTCTGTCACTGGGTAAGGACACCGCAAGATTGAACCCAAAGCCATGCACTTCTCCCATTGCAAGAACTACCAATCTAGTTGGCCAAACCAAACGGATAATTCGAAGAGACTTGCAAAGATAACTCAATCATACATAAAAGCATTCAGAGAAGATTCAAATATTATTCATAGATAAGCTGGATCATAAACCCACAATTCATCGGTATCAACAAACACACCGCAAAAATAAGATTACACCGAATAGATCTCCACGAGAGAGGGGGAGAACATTGTATTGAGATCCAAAAAGGAGAAGAAGCCATCTAGCTACTAGCTATGGACCCGAAGGTCTGAAGTAAACTACTCACACTTCATCGGAGGGGCTATGGTGTTGATGTAGAAGCCCTCCGTGGTGGATGCCCCCTCCGGCTGAGCTCCGGAATAGGCCCCAAGATGGGATCTCATGGATACAGGAAGTTGCGGCGGTGGAATTAGGTTTTTGGCTCCTGTTCTGATCGTTTGGGGGTATGTAGGTATATATAGGAGGAAGGAGTACGTCGGTGGAGCGACAGGGGGCCCACGAGGCAGGGGGCGCGCCCTAGGGGGGGCGCCCCCCACCCTCGTGACCGCCTCTTTCGTTCCTTGGAGTAGGGTCCAAGTCCCCTGGATCACGTTCGGTGAGAAAATCATGTTTCCGAAGGTTTCATTCCGTTTGGACTCCGTTTGATATTCTGTTTCTTCGAAACACTGAAATAGGCAAAAAAAAACCAGCAATTCTGGGCTGGGCCTCCGGTTAATAGGTTAGTCCCAAAAATAATATAAAAGTGGAAAATAAAGCCCATTATAGTCCAAAACAATAGATAAAGTAGCATGGAGCAATCAAAAATTATAGATACGTTGGAGACGTATCAGGCATCCCCAAGCTTAATTCCTGCTCGTCCTCGAGTAGGTAAATGATAAAAAAAAGAATTTTTGATGCAGAGTGATACTTTGGCATAATTTCAATGTAAATCTTCTTAATCATGGTGAGGGAGTCCTGGATTAGGGGGTGTCCGGATAGCCGAACTATCACCGTTGGCCGGACTCCTGGACTATGAAGATACAAGATTGAAGACTCCGTCCCGTGTCCGGATGGGACTTTCCTTGGCGTGGAAGGCAAGCTTGGCTATACGGATATGTAGATCTCCTACCATTGTAACCGACTCTGTGCAACCCTAACCCTATCCGGTGTCTATATAAACCAGAGGGTTTTAGTCCGTAGGACGAACAACAATCATACCATAGGCTAGCTTCTAGGGTTTAGCCTCTCTGATCTCGTGGTAGATCCACTCTTGTACTACCCATATCATCAATATTAATCACGCAGGAGTAGGGTTTTACCTCCATCGAGAGGGCCCGAACCTGGGTAAAAACATCGTGTCCCTTGTCTCGTGTAACCATCCGCCTAGACGCACAGTTTGGGACCCCCTACCCGAGATCCGCCGGTTTTGACACCGACATTGGTGCTTTCATTGAGAGTTCCTTTGTGCCATCGCTGTCAGGAAGGATGCCTCATCCCATCTTTAAAGACGGCACCGTTGCTAAAGGAGCTTTGGCCACCGGCCAAACTCTCCGGCTAGGCGGTTTTCTTATGACCGCATGTTCGGCCGCCGCGCCGACGATGACTTCTCGGGTCATCGAAAGCAATCTTCACGTTAACTCGGAACTCGCCGAGCAGTTAGATCTGATGGAGCTCTCTTCCTTAAACGAGCTCTTGGATTGCATCGCCGCCCTGGGAGTCGCTACAGACTACGATCAGATTGGGCCTAAAACCGATCTGAGAGAGATCAACTCTCCCCAGGCTACCCACCACGTTGTTGTGGTAGAGGAACAATACGGCGACTCTTCTCCTACCTTAAGGACTAGCTATGTCCGGATTCCTGACCCCTCCATGCAGGATTCCTTCGGAGGGGAGGACACCACTCAAGCCCTGAACTTAAAGTCAGGCAGCGGGCTAGATTCATTGGACAACCTCCAAGAACCCAAGCTTCCAAGTTCGGAAACTTCTTGGCCCCTGAGTCTTAGATCGGACGGGGTTCGGAATTTAATTCCACCCGCCCACCCAAACATAAGCGATCTATCCCAAATTCGGCAAGAGCCCGATGAAACAGCACATCATTACTGGGCCAGATTCCTCCTGGTTATGGACAGGATAAAGGATTGTCGCGAGGAGGACGCAATCTCATTCTTCTGCAACAATTGCACGGACAAGGGAATCCTAAACGCCATAAGTCGTCGTGAAATTACACGCTTCGCTGACTTGGCGTCCATAGTACGAAAGTACTGCGCGATGGAGAGCGCCTGGAAAACCGAAATCAAATTTTGGGATAATCCGGCCCCGAATACGACCCTAGTCCGAAATAAAAGGGTGCATCATCACCAGGCACCTGGGTTACATACCAAAAAGCAAAAATCCCCCAAAGGGCATGGAACTGTACTGGAGGGATGGCTCAATGGACCCTGCAAAATTCATAGCACAGAGGGCGCCTCTCCAACTCATAGCCTTAGAGCATGTTGGATACTACGGCAGGTGGCCAAAAGTGGCGAAGAGCTCTTAGCTCCAGAGCACCAGCCCAGCAATGCCAGTACGGTATTAACAGTCTTCGAGACTTTCGCATAAAATAATATGCGGAAACGAACACTCCGCAGCCTTGCCGAAGTTTACCAGATAACAACAATAAATCCATGGAGTGACACGACTATTACCTTTAACGCCAGTGACGAACCTAAATTCCGAACAGCCCGAGCACCAGCCGCATTGGTCCTCAGTCCGATAGTGGACGGCTTTCGCCTTACCAAGGTACTCATGGACGGCGGCAGCGGATTAAACCTCATCTACGAGGAAACCCTTCGAAAAATGGAAAAAGACTGGAGCCGCATTGAGCAAAGCAGCACAACCTTTAGAGGAATAATCCCGAGTCGGGAAGCATGCTGTACAGGAAAGATCACACTGGATGTGGTGTTCGGCATGTCGGACAATTATAGGTCCGAGGAGGTCACATTCCAAGTGGCCCCGTTCAGCAGCGGCTACCACGCTCTATTAGGGTGAGAGGCATTCACAATTTTTCAAGCTATACCCCATTACGGGTACATGAAGCTCAAAATGCCCGGACCCAACGGAATTATCACTCTCGCTAGTGACCCAGACATAGCGCTCCGTGCCGAAAATAAAACAGCCGCACTTGCCCTTGAGGCACTATCCGAAGCCCTAGCGGCAGAGGAACTCACTGCGCTGCGCTCCACGGTGAACAGGGACGATGTGATACTCGATAAGAGATCCAAGTCCGCCTCTTTTAAATCGGCAGACGAAATAGTCAAATTCCAAGTACATCCAACGGACCCTACAAAAACGGCCTCCATCGGGGCACAATTAAACCCTGATGTGGACGCCGCACTACGAGAATTCCTACGCGAAAATTGGGACATTTTTTCCTGGCACCCTTCAGACATGCCAGGAATCCCACGCCGGCTGGTCGAGCACAGCCTAAATATCCTAAAAGGATTCAAGCCAGTCAAACAAGCTCTTCGGCGTTTCTCCGAACCCAAGAGACATGCCATGGGAGAGGAGCTAGCCAAACTATTGGAGGTCGGATTCATCAGAGATATTAAACATCCGGACTGGCTAGCAAACCCGGTAATGGTACCAAAGAAGGACAAATCCTGGCGCCTATGTGTCGATTTTAAGGACCTTAACAATGCTTGCCCAAAGGATCCCCCCTCCCCCGCATCGATCAAATTATCGACGCTACCGCAGGACACGATTCATTGTGTTTCCTCGACGCATACTCTGGCTACCACCAAATTAAGATGGCAGAGCCAGACCAAGCCGCAACGGCATTCATCACTCCATACGGCCCATTCTGCTTCAACACAATGCCCTTTGGGCTCAAAAACGCCGGCGCAACATATCAGCGCATGATTCAGACATGTCTGGCAAACCAGATCGGCAAAACAGTGGAGGCATACGTAGGCGATGTGGTCGTCAAATCCAAGCATGTCGAAACCCTAGTCGACCACTTGAGGCTCACATTCGATAATCTCCGAACATATGACATCAAGCTCAACCTGGAAAATGCGTTTTCGGCGTACCAGCCGGAAAGCTCTTGGGCTTCATTGTATCCAGTAGAGGAACTGAAGCAAACCCAACCAAGATCCGAGCTCTGTCACAATTGGATATCCCCAAAGACCTCAAACAAATACAAAAATTGACTGGATGTGTGGCGGCTCTAAGCCGCTTTATCTCCCGCTTAGGAGAAAAGGCATTACCCCTTTATCGCCTCCTCCGGCGCACCGAACACTTCGAGTGGACGGATGCCACCACGGCCGGACTCGAAGAAATCAAAGCCATATTGGCAACAAATCCGGTCCTGGCCGCGCCCAACATGGGCGAACAAATGCTATTATACATCGCATCAACCCCATCAAGTTGTAAGCGCGGTTCTCGTTGTCGAACGAGAAACAGACGGACACAAGTTCCCTCTCCAAAAACCAGTTTACTACGTGTCCACTGTCCTAACTCCATGCAAGTCATGGTACCCGCATTATCAAAAGATAGCCTACGCGGTGTTCATGGCATCCCGGAAGCTGCGGCACTACTTCCAAGAGTGTTCAATAACAGTAGCCTCCGAAGTACCTCTTAATGACATTATAAACAACCGCGACGCAACGGGCCAGATTGCTAAATGGGCCATTGAGCTCCTCCCGTTCGACATGACCTACAAGCCTTGGCGAGCTATTAAGTCGCAAGTTTTGGCTGACTTCGTCGCCGAATGGACTGAAGCTGAACTCCCTAAAGAGTACAACGCATATTCCAACTGGATCATGCACTTCGACGGCTCCAAAATGTTGGCTGGCCTTGGGGCTGGTGTCGTTCTGACGTCCCCAACCGGAGATACAGTCCAATACGTACTTCAAATAATGTACACGGACTCCAACAACGTAGCCGAATACGAGGCCCTTCTATATGGTCTCCGGATGGCAGTCTCCATGGGCATTCAACGCCTAGAGGTGCGCGGGGATTCGAACCTCGCGATATCCCAAATAAATGGGGACTTTGATGCCAAGGATCCGAAAATGGCAGCTTATCGCAATGCCGTCCTAAAAATGTCAGCTCGGTTCGAGGGGCTTGAATTTCACCATATAGCCCGGGATAACAACCAGGCAGCAGACGTGTTGGCACGCATTGGCACAAAGCGCGATGCCGTCCCCCCCAACATCTTCCTAGAGAGGCTTTTCAAGCCATCCGTATTATGGGAGGGAGAGTCCGGAAATAACAACCCGGACCCAACCACACTGCCCCACACCGAACATTCCAACATAGTTGGTGGTTCCGCCAATGAAATAACACCGTTAGCCCACGCAATAATGGCAGTCATTGCCCCGTGGATAGAACCATTCCTAGCCTACCTAAGTAGGCAGGAACTTCCCGAGGACCAAAACGAAGCCCGCTGCATAGTGCGGCGGTCTAAAGCCTATAAGGTCCATGAGGGAGAGCTTTATAAGAAAAGCACAACCGGAGTCCTTCAAAGGTGTATCTCCAAAGAGGAAGGGTGGAATCTCCTGGCTGAAATTCATGCCGGACTCGGTGGGCACCATGCCGCAGCCCGGGCCCTTGTAGGCAAGGCCTTCCGTACAGGATTTTATTGGCCGACGGCCCGGGCAGATGCTCAGGACTTAGTCCAACGATGCGTCGGTTGCCAACTCTTTGCTAATCAAAGCCACATGCCACCCACCGCCCTCAAAACTATACCCATCACCTGGCCCTTCGCGGTCTGGGGGCTTGACATGGTTGGACCCCTTAAAGGAGGAACCCGCAAGCAAAAATACCTATTGGTCATGGTGGATAAATTCACCAAATGGATAGAGGCCAAGCCTGTAAAGACGGCCGAATCCGGACCGGTGATAGACTTCATATCAGGGGTAGTACACCGTTACGGCGTCCCCCATAGCATCATCACTGATAACGGCACGAACTTCACGGCCGACGAGGTCAAACTCTGGTGCAAAAACATGGGCATCAAGCTCGACTATGCATCAGTCTATCACCCCCAAACTAACGGTCAAGTCGAGCGAGCAAACGGTCTAATCATGAGCGGCATTAAACCCAGACTAGTGCGGTCCCTCAAGGAATCTAACACGCACTGGGTAGAGGAGCTCGAATCCGTACTCTGGGGGCTGCGGACCACGCCGAATCGTACTACTGGATTCACACCATTTTTTATGGTATACGGCGCAGAGGCAGTTTTGCCCTGCGACATAATTCATGACTCACCTCGCGTGCGCATGTACGAAGAAAGAGAAGCCGAGCTCGATCGGCAGGACAGTTTGGACGCCTTGGAGGAGGAGCGCAACGTGGAAAAAGCTCGTTCCGCATTCTATCAACAGCAGGCTCGAAGATATCAAAGCAGGGAAGTACGGGCCAAAGTTTACAATGTTGGCGAACTAGTTCTACGCCTGCCGGACAAGAAAAAGGACAAACTCAAGCCCAAATGGGAGGGTCCCTTCATCATCGACCAAGTCCTGACCGGCGGAGCGTACCGTCTGCGAAACACATCGGATAACCGACTCGAGCCGAACCCATGGAACGCAGCCCGTCTCCGAAGATTCTACGCCTAGCGCCGGATTCTGAGTTCGTCTCCTTCCTCCGTCTATATTTTATAATTTAAGCTGTCTTTTAGTTCTCTCCTTCTTCCTCCTTTTTTCCGAAGCCGTTAAAGGCTCGTTTGCGCATTGTTCGCACACACTTGACGCGCTATCCACACTCATTATACCTGGGGGCTTCTTTAAACAGAAGCTTATTTATACGGGCTTTATGCCCAACACATGTGTCACACTTCCGCATGTACCTTTTATTCACCATTATATGCATCGATATGACTTAAGTTTTGGCCAAGATGGGTTGCCTGGCTCCTGTGCTTACCCCTACGTTCCCGATTGTTCGGCTAGGTGGTAAAGGGAGCACCTCTGTGATTGTTACCGCCGGGTCAGCCGGACGTGTACCTCAGACTGGGTGAAGCCGAAAGCTAGTGTTCTTAAGGGAATATTCGGCCGGTGAACTAAAAGACGATTTTTTATTTTTTCATTTATCTGCCCCCAGATGCTTTTCTGCTTTTTTCGCAGTCCGGACATGCACTTTAGGGCATGCCTCCCAGGGAAAGGAACCCCTAACGGAACTATTCTCCCTGGAAGATGTTTCTTACTAACCATGTAATATAACATAACTAGTTGGGCACTTGTCTGATAAAGCACTCATGACCCCTACGCCTGGTCTCCACGCATGCCCCGGTTTTTACATAACCGCGAGGGTATTCGGACACACTCCGGACTATTGGGTCCCGAGGTTGAAGCGAAAAGGTCCGCTACGACAAACGATCTACAACCCGGCTAGAAGGCATTTTACATGTCATTTTAAATTACATAGTCAAATTGACTAATTGTATTCCTCTTCAATGCCATCTAATAGGCTGTCTAGTTTACAGTCCTGCTGGGAATATTTTGCGGCCAACTCTACTTGGCCGTACACTAAGCTCACAGGGATCTCCTTCCCGTCGGGCCCCATAGGTCCGACCTCGGCCATGTGGTTTGGGTCCACCTTCGTGTACCGCATCTTCACCATGGCCCAGGCCTCCCTGGCGCCTTGACGACAGGCCGATATCTTCCATAGTCGGAAGCACCGCCGTGCTCCCTGAAGCTTCTCTGCAAGCTCTCCAAGGCCTTCGGGCAGGGAGATAGATGGCCACAAGGCCTGGGCGATGCCTTTCATCACCTGCCGAACTCGTTCGTGCAGTTGCAATAGCTCGGGAAGAAGGTCACCCGTAGAACCGGGCATTTCCTCTGCAGGACGACCCGTGAGCATACCTACAGACACAACTCTGTTAGTTGACTTCCTCGCTGAACTCTTTTTCAAAGTTCGCTCAAGCACTTACTATAAATGCCGCGACGAAGTCGCCGATTCTCCTTCACGGAGTCAGACAGCTGGGCACGAACATCCTTTAGTTCCTCACCCAGCTAGGTGTTGGCATCTTGGAGATTATTTTTCTCTTGCCTCACCCTTGTAAGCACATTCTCGCCGGCCTTCAACCGGCGCAAGAGCTGTTGCTTGTCCGGATCTAGTCTGGCGCCATCTGCAATATTATTGTCAGATTTACACACACACCGCACTTCACAAACTACTTATCTTTTGAAGCGTATATTACCAGAGGGGGTCTCTGTGGCTCCCCCTGTAGCGGCTAGTGCGGCCTCAAGTTGGGCCTTGCATTCTTCAAGCTCCTGGGACAGTCGGGTATTCTTTTTTGTAAAATACTGCATAACAAATGATCCTTAAATCAGTTATTCTAACTATTTTAAGTCTTGGGGGCTATTGGCATATATAACCGTCAAATTTCCTCACCTGTATGTCCTTTACATACTGCTCCGTAGCTCTGGCTAGACCATCTTGAGCGGCACGGAGGTGCGCATCTCCCGAATTGAAGGCATTCAATGCCTCTTGGGAGAAACATGCGTCACGAAGAACTGTCTGGCGGCGCCTGTGATTCATGGCACTCTCCACCTCGGAGTTGGTGGCGGACAATCTGTCGGCATCCTCTGTCGGAGGAGCATCCGACGCACGCCTCGTGCTCGCCTCCGCTTCTGGACCCGGCTTTGGAGCCTGGCTGGCGGAGGCTCGATTGGCAACCTCTCCGGACACAGTCCGGCGAGCGCTCTTTTTCCTGAAAAGAGCACCAACGTTAGTACGCCTTCCAGGAATCAATCCTAGGAATATGGTGATGCGCCATACCGTTGCGGCGGCGTTCCGATCCGGACCGCACTTCTTTTTAGCCTGCGGGGCCGTGCTGCCCCTTGTTGGCTAGCCGCCGCGGGCTCGGCCTCCTGCCTCGAAGGCACCCCCTGCGAAACACCATTGGTATACGGTGATCAAAAATAAGCACGGATGGGTCATTATCAGAGTATTGGGACCTCAATCTCAGTTACCTGTGAGGCTGGAAGTATTCCGGGGTAATCGGCCATAATGGCAACCAAGGCATTGTCGATGCTCAGTTGGTGAAATACCCCATCAATCAGCTCGACCAATATGTCCGGATCCTCTTGGGAGGCCGGATCGAGGAGCCGTTCCGGATCCTCGGGTTGTGGAGGCGGGCTGTTTATGTCTTTTACGGCCTGGCGCAGTTCCTGCATCAAAATCACAAAATGAGATACCTAACCATGGGAATACGGATCGGATGTGCAAAAAAGAAATGTCCGCTTACCCAGCTTCGAGGATTGTTCATAGAAAATCCGTTCAATGGACTGGCGCGGAGAAAATCCTCCTCTTCTCCCTTGTACAGCGCGGACAAGATCTTCACCAGATCGGTGACCGATCCCGGCCCCTTACGGCCATGACGGGTGGCATCGTCCTCCCCGTTGAAATCCCACATGGGGTGGCCCCTATACTGGAGCGGCTGCACCCCCCGCATAATACATGTGGCCATGACACCGATCATGGTCAGTCCGGAATGAGCTAACAATCTTATTCGGCTCATCAGGTAAAGGACGTCCCTGTCGTCTTCCCTCTGGGGGCTCCGCGGGCGCCAACTCAGGCGTTTCTTCAAAGGAGCATTGCTGAACTCCGGGAGACCGATCCGAACAGGATCCGACAGCGGGACGTCTTCTATATAAAACCATTCCGAAGGCCAGTCTACGGACGCCTTCTTCGGGGTTCCGGATAGATATTCGGTCCCGGCGATGCGCCACAGCTCGGCTCCGCCCACTTGATATATTGACCCCTCATGAGAACGGGGTACAAGGCAGAATAATCTCTTCCACAACGCAAAATGAGCCTCGACACCCAAGAACAGTTCGCAAAGGGCCACGAAGCCCGCGATGTGCAAAATGGAGGCAGGCGTAAGGTGGTGCAACTGGAGGCCGTAGAACTCCAAGAGCCCCCGGAGAAACGG
This sequence comes from Aegilops sharonensis, assembly GCA_904067115.1. Taxonomy (NCBI): domain Eukaryota; kingdom Viridiplantae; phylum Streptophyta; class Magnoliopsida; order Poales; family Poaceae; genus Aegilops; species Aegilops sharonensis. The sequence goes on along the minus strand of LR880972.1, from coordinate 194,810,312 downwards.
ATGAATTGGAAATCCGGGTCCTCTTACTAGATAAGAGATAAAGCATACCCGCTCTCCTTTGGAGGGATCGGGGAGACTCTCCGCTTGCTTTCCGCCCTTATAGGTGGCGAGTCCGGCTCGATCCGGAACCATGATGGCCGGGGGAAGAAATCCCTTGGTTTGGAGTGTCACTAGCTCGCTATGCGGGACTGAGCATCTCTCCCAATTTCCAGGCTGAGGGCTGGGAGCGTGAGAGGAGGAGCCGCGTCGACTGTCCATGATGGAATGGATTTTTATCAGAGGCGCTCCGATGAAAGCTCGCGGAGGGAGGATGGTGTGACTCGGATCTAGATCCTCATCCCTTTTATAGACAGCTCATTTGCGCAGCTAGGGGGATAAGTGTAAAAATACCCTGGCTTTTCGCATTCATTCAACACGTGGAAGACGGCCATTATTGGGCGTGAAAGCCAAGGAGCGCAGCATTTATCAGAAGCCGGACACTATTCGACAAGTATATGGAATTTGGAGAAGAACCCGCCTCACAATGCCGAAGACAATCTACGCGCCGGACTCATCGCCATTGAAGCCTGGTTCGGGGGCTACTGAGGGAGTCCTGGATTAGGGGGTGTCCGGATAGCCGAACTATCACCGTTGGCCGGACTCCTAGACTATGAAGATACAAGATTGAAGACTTCGTCCCGTGTCCGGATGGGACTTTCCTTGGCGTGGAAGGCAAGCTTGGCGATACGGATATGTAGATCTCCTACCATTGTAACCGACTCTGTGTAACCTTAACCCTATCCGATGTCTATATAAACCTGAGGATTTTAGTCCGTAGGACGAACAACAATCATACCATAGGCTAGCTTCTAGGGTTTAGCCTCTCTGATCTCGTGGTAGATCCACTCTTGTACTACCCATATCATCAATATTAATCAAGCAGGAGTAGGGTTTTACCTCCATCGAGAGGGCCCGAACCTGGGTAAAAACATTATGTCCCTTGTCTCCTGTAACCATCCGCCTAGACGCACAGTTCGGGACCCCCTACCCGAGATCCGCCGGTTTTGACACTGACACATGGTATGAATATTCAGATCCGAAATATTCAAGACAAAAGTTCATATTGACATAAAAATAATAATACTTCAAGCATACTAATCAAAGTAATCATGTTTTCTCAAAATAACCTGGCCAAAGAAAGTTATCCCTACAAAATCATATAGTCTAGCTATGCTCCCTCTTCCCCACACAAAATATTTAAATCATGCACAACCCCGATGACAAGCCAAGCAATTGTTTCATACTTTAACATTTTCAAAACTTGTTCAATCTTCACGCAATACATGAGCATGAGCCATGGGTGTAGCACTATAGGTGGAATAGAATGGTGGTTGTGGAGAAGAGAAAAAGAGGGAAGATAGTCTCACATCAACTATACGTATCAACGGGCTATGGAGATGCCCATCAATAGATATCAATGTGAGTGAGTAGGGATTGCCATGCAACGGATGCACTAGAGCTATAAGTATATGAAAGCTCAACAAAAAGAAACTAAGTGGGTGTGCATCCAACTCGCTTGCTCACGAAGACCTAGGGCATTTGAGGAATCCCATCATTGGAATATACAAGCCAAGTTCTATAATGAAAAATTCCCACTAGTAAATGAAAGTGACAAAATGAGAGACTCTCTATCATGAAGATCTTGGTGCTACTTTGAAGCACAAGTGTGGTAAAAGGATAGTAACATTGTCCCTTCTCTCTTTTTCTCTCATTTTTTTATTTGGGCCTTTTTCTTATGGCTTCTTTTTTTTTCGTCCGGAGTCTCATCCTGACTTGTGGGGGAATCATAGTCTCCATCATCCTTTCCTCACTTGGGACAATGCTCTAATAATGATGATTATCACACTTTTATTTTTCTTACAACTCAACAATTACAACTCGATACTTAGAACAAAATATGACTCTATATGAATGCCTCCGGCGGTGTACCGGGATATGCAATGATTCATGAGTGACATGTATGAAAGAATTATGAATGGTGGCTTTGCCACAAATACGATGTCAACTACATGATCATGCTAGCAATATGACAATGATGGAGCGTGTCATAATAAACGGAGCGGTGGAAAGTTGCATGGCAATATATCTCGGAATGGCTATGGAAATGCCATGATAGGTAGGTATGGTGGCTGTTTTGAGGAAGGTATATGGTGGGTGTATGATACCGGCGAAAGGTGCGCGGTATTAGAGGCTAGCAACGGTGGAAGGATGGGAAAAAGTGCGTATAATCCATGGACTCAACATTAGTCATAAAGAACTCATATACTTATTGCAAAAATCTAGAAGTTATCAAAGCAAAGTATTACGCGCATGCTTCTAGGGGGGTAGATTGGTAGGAAAAGACCATCGCTCGTCCCCGACCGCCACTCATAAGGAAGACAATCAATAAATAAATCATGCTCCGAGTTCATCACATAACGGTTCACCATACGTGCATGCTACGGGAATCACAAACTTCAACACAAGTATTCTTTAAATTCACAACTACTCAACTAGCACAACTCTAATATCACCATCTTCATATCTCAAAACAATTGTCAAGCATCAAACTTATCTTAGTATTCAACGCACTCAAAAGAAAGTTTCACATATCTTGAATACCAAGTATATTAACATTAAGCAAATTACCATGCTATTAACGACTCTCAAAATAATCTAAGTGAAGCATGAGAGATCAAGTTTCTTTAAAACAAATCCACCACCGTGCTCTAAAAGATCTAAGTGAAGCACTAGAGCAAAAATTATCACGCTCAAAAGATATAAGTGAAGCACTATAAGGAAAACTATCAAGCTCAAAAGATATAAGTGAAGCACATAGAGTATTCTATCAAATTCCAATTCATGTATGGCTCTCTCAAAAGGTGTGTACAGCAAGGATGATTGTGGTAAACTAACAAGCAAAGACGCAAATAGTACAAGACGCTCCAAGCAAAACACTTATCATGTGGTGAATAAAAATATAGCTCCAAGTAAATTACCGATGGAAGTGGACGAAAGAGGGGATGCCTTCCAGGGCATCCCCAAGATTTGACTTTTTGGTGTCCTTGAATTATCTTGGGGGTGCCATGGACATCCCCAAGCTTAGGCTCTTGCCACTCCTTGTTCCATTATCCATCAAAAGAATTCACCCAAAACTTGAAAACTTCACAACACAAAACTCAATAGAAATCTCGTGAGCTCCGTTAGAGAAAGAAAACAAAAGATTACTTTAAGGTACTGTAATGAACTCATTATTTATTTATATTGGTGTTAAAACTACTGTATTCCAACTTCTCTATGGATCATAAACTATTTTACTAGCCATAGATTCATCAAAATAAGCAAACAACACACGCAAAACAGAATCTGTCAAAAACAGAACAGTCTGTAGTAATCTGTAACTAACGCAAACTTCTGGAACTCAAAAAATTCTACCAAAATTAGACGACCTGGAAAATTTGTTTATTGATCAGAAGCAATTGGAATCAGTATTTTATCGCGTTCTGGTGATTTTTAACAATTCGGGCACTGAGCGCAAAGTTTCTGGAAATTACAGCAAGATCAAATAACTATCATCCAAGAAGATCCAATAGGTTTAACTTGGCACAAACACTAATTAAAAGATAAAACCACATCTAAACATAGGCTAGATGGATTATTTATTCCTAAACAGATGCAAAAACAAAAAACTAAAAATAAAATTGGGTTGCCTCCTAACAAGCGGTATCGTTTAACGCCCCTAGCTAGGCATTGAAATTTCAATGATGCTCATGTGAAAGACAAGAATTGAAGCATAAAGAGAGCATCATAATACATGTGACAGACACTCTTAAGTCTAACATACTTCCTATGCATAGGAAGTATGTTAGACTTAAGAGTGTCTGTCACATGTATTATGATGCTCTCTTTATGCTTCAATTCTTGTCTTTCACATGAGCATCATTGAAATTTCAATGATGCTCATGTGAAAGACAAGAATTGAAGCATAAAGAGAGCATCATAATACATGTGACAGACACTCTTAAGTCTAACATACTTCCTATGCATAGGAAGTATGTTAGACTTAAGAGTGTCTGTCACATGTATTATGATGCTCTCTTTATGCTTCAATTCTTGTCTTTCACATGAGCATCATTGAAATTTCAATGATGCTCATGTGAAAGACAAGAATTGAAGCATAAAGAGAGCATCATAATACATGTGACAGACACTCTTAAGTCTAACATACTTCCTATGCATAGGAAGTATGTTAGACTTAAGAGTGTCTGTCACATGTATTATGATGCTCTCTTTATGCTTCAATTCTTGTCTTTCACATGAGCATCATTGAAATTTCAATGATGCTCATGTGAAAGACAAGAATTGAAGCATAAAGAGAGCATCATAATACATGTGACAGACACTCTTAAGTCTAACATACTTCCTATGCATAGGAATCTTATAGGCAAACAAATTATCAAGGCAAGCAAAAACTAGCATATGCAAGGAAGCGGAAAGAAACAATAGCAATCTCAACATAACGAGAGGTAATTTAGCAACATGAAAATTTCTACAACCATATTTTCCTCTCTCATAATAATTACATGTGGGATAATAAGCAAATTCAACAAAATATCTATCACATAAAATATTTTCAACACGATCCACATGCATGCAAAGTTGACACTCTTCCAAAATAGTGGGATTAACATTAACTAAAGTCATGACCTCTCCAAACCCACTTTTATAAAAAAAATCATAAGATTGAATGATATCCAAATATGTGGGATCTAAAGTTGACACTCTTCCAAACCCACTTTCAATATTATTGCAAACAATATTATCAATCTCATATTCATTATGGGGATTAAATAAATTTTCAAGATCATAAGAAGAATCACCCCAATCACGATCATTGCAACAAGTAGTAGACATAGAAAAACTAGCATCCCCAAGCTTAGGGTTTTGCATATTATTAGCACAATTGACATCAAGAGAATTTATAGTAAAATCATTGAAATCATGCTTTCCATTGAGGGAACCATCAAGCATGGGTGCAATAGCAACGATCTCATTTTTAACATAAGGAACTATAGCAAATTCGTCTTCATAAATATTGGCATCATGGCCACAAGAATAGCAAGCATCATGTTCATCAAGGGATATTTCAACCAAATCATCGGAATCATCATTATCTATAGATTCATGCATATCATTATTTTCTTCCAAAGCAACGGTCATTCTTTCAATAAATTCTTGGACATAGACATTATGAGCAAGGTTTTCATTGCAATATTTAAGTATGATGGAATTTTCAGATTTGTTGAGTAAAATCATACTTTTCAATCAAAGAAGCAACTTCATGAGCACCCTTAAAAATGACAAATTCTTCAATTTGTTCGATATCATAGTAACTATAAACACCCTTTGCATAAGAAGATAAGATTTCATTATCATTGAACTCACATAGGTAGGGAAGGTGTTTTTTAGGGCTCTTAGAGCAACAAGTAAAATCACACATTTCACAAAGTTTCAAAGCATAGCATAGCAGACTATTTATATGATATCGTAAGAGTCTCCCTTTTTCAGACAAACGGTGACGCACAAAATGAGCATGCTCATCTAAAGATTTCCCATCAACTAGGCTAGTTGGGGTTTCAGCACGAGCGCATAAGGATCGAAGATGATCCAAGTAGAACACTTTAAGTGGATCCATAACAATAGACTTTTAGCAAGCAGAGATGCAAGCAAATATAAGGCACATGGTAACACAAGCAAACACGAAGCAAGCGGAAAAGAGAGGGCGAATAAAACGTCAAGGGTGAAGTGGGGGAGAGGAAAACGAGAGGCAAATGGCAAATAATGTAATGCGAGAGATA
>LR880972.1:194767438-194781349 GCA_904067115.1 Aegilops sharonensis | reverse complement strand
CTCATAACTATGCTCAATTCTGTCAATTGCTCAACAGTAATTTGTTCACCCACCGTAGAATACTTATGCTCTTGAGAGAAGCCACTAGTGAAACCTATGGCCCCCGGGTCTATTCTCATCATATCAATCTCCATCACTTTAATACTTGCTTTGTTTTTACTTTGCCTTTTACTTTTCACTTTGCATCTCCATATATCAAAAATACCAAAAATATTATTTATCATCTCTATCAGATCTCACTCTCGTAAGTGACCATGAAGGGATTGACAACCCCTAATCGCGTTGGTTGCGAGCAGCTATTGTTTTGTGCAGGTACGATGGACTTGTGCGTAGCCTCCTACTGGATTGATACCTTGGTTCTAAAAAACTGAGGGAAATACTTACGCTACTTTGCTGCATCATCCTCTCCTCTTCGGGGAAATCCAACGCAGTGCTCAAGAGGTAGCAGTGAGTAGTGTTGCCTAGAAATTATACTTGATATGTTGTCCCGTGGTAGATTTAATCAACCGTGGTACTGCCTCGTTTTCACGGTTATTCTCAGATTCAAATGGTTTGGACCTGACGCCGATGCGGTACTACCGCATCTCCGGTGCGGTACTACCGCTTGTACGATACTACCGCCCCTCAGGTGCGGTACTACCGCACGAGCCGTGGTACTAAAGTTCTACTACCGCTCCGAGCCCCGGTACTACCGTGCCTTCACGCGGTACTACCGCGACTAGGAGTGGTACTAAAATTTTAGTAACGGGCGAACTGGCAGTACTACCGTTGTTGTCAAATCTTCTTCTTGGCAATTACCACGTATGCTTTCTACATGTTTCCCTTGCTTTGCTAAGGTCTTTGCATTGATTCTTCTCGCTTTTCGTTTGTGCCTTTTGTTTTGTGTCTTAGGTGGAGGCTCCGGTGCTCCTGCTCGCCGTTCCAATCCCAGTCGTGACACTAGCTCCAAGCGTCTGCGCAATCAAGATGAAGCCCCAGAGGGCTCCAGTGCCCCCAAGCGCAATGTCAAGTCCTCCGCCAAGAAGTACAAGGAACCCGCAAAGGGCATGGACGAGATACCACTTTCTGAGTTTATCTCTCGAAGGCAGATCAACCCATATGTGAATGCCCGTGCTATCTTCAGAGGAAATGACTTGTTTTGGACCAAGCAGCAGACTCTCATTTATCTGGATGTGATCAAGGCCAAGCAAAACACCTATGTGGATGTCAAGTGGATTGACATGAATCACATGAGGCAGGACAAGCACCGTGATTACTTTGGAGAGGCTCTGGATTTGGTGGAGCAGTTTGACATTGAACATGTGATCTCCTTTCACCTGGACAATGACCCTAAGATTATTTGCCAGTTCTTTGCCTCAGTTCACTTTCACTCTGGGGAGGATTGAAGGATGACCTGGATGACCAATGGACGTCAGTTGACTGCTACCTGGAAGGACTTCATGGATCTGCTCCACGTACCCGATGAGGGGCTCAACACACCCATTGGTGTTCGCCCTCATGCCAACCCTGAGTCAGCCAGCAAGAACAGGCTCCAACAGTATTATGTTGCGAAGATGCTTCCCAGTGGCAAGACGACGTGGGTGTTGAACCCATTTCTGGACATCATGCATCGCATCTTCCGCAACTCTCTTTTCCCTCGCATTGGTGACAAGGACAAGGTGCATGCCTATCTGGTGGATATGATGCTCCTATACGAGGAGGCGCGTGTGTCCCAGTCTCAACCACTTGATGTCTCACATATCATGTGGTGTGAGCTTCGGTTCGCGGTGTTCAACCGCAAGGTACCCATCTATGGACCGTACCTATTTCTGTTGATCTCTAAGACTTGGGAGAAGTTGTTATCCGGTGATGAGTTCCTTGCTCCAGACTGGATTCATCATGAGTCCATCAGTCTCCGTGTCAAGCCCAAGTGGGCCAACACTACTACTCGTGCTGAGGCGACGACTGCTAAGAGGGCTGTTGATGGGGAGGAGGCTGAGGCGGAGGATGCTGGTGAGGACCGCGCTGCTGGGTTTGCCCCTCGCTCCTCTGAGCCCTCGTTGGCCAAGAAGCTGAAGGACAAGATGAAGACTCTGTTCCGCATGCAGGCAAAAGGACAGTACATGACTCACATTGCCTCCAAGGAGAGTCGCCGCCGTGACAAGAAGATTATGAAGGTCTTTGGCGAGGAAGTCTCTGGCAGTCTCGAGGAGATCATCACTCCAGAGACTGAGTGGATGGCGAAGCAAGGCTTCAAGTGGACTGATTCTGAGGACGATTTCGAGGAGACCGTCCCCGCTACCGAGTCTGACGAGGAGCGTGCGAGTGATTACTCCGCTTGAGCCACCACTTGTGTGTAGGTGTCCTCTTTGCCTTTTTGGCGTCTCGATGCCAAAGGGGGAGAGGGTGTAGGGTTTGCGATTTGCGAGTCGTTTTATCTTGTTGCTTCATTCGGGTTTGTTCAGTTGAACCTCGTTTGCTTTGGTTTGCGCTTGTGAGACTTATCCTTCATATGGTGTAAGACATATGCACTCTATCGTATCTTTGTGAGCTTATGATATATTGTGCTATTTATGCTATGCTCGTGTTTGCTTTCTTGCTTAGTGTTAGCCTTATTATTGCGAGATATGCCTTGTCTATAAAATATAGGGGGAGTGTTGATCCTAGTATGTGTGTCATGCAGTCCATAGCACCTATCTAGATTGCACACATCTAGGGGGAGCCCGTCTAGATTTTAGAGATGAAGGGTTTGCTTATGCTCTATATTATTTCCCTTTGTGCAAATCCTGTATTATCATCAATCCACCAAAAAGGGGGAGATTGTAAGGGCATATTTATCCCTTAAGTGTTTTGGTGATTAATGACAATGCTTTTGCGGACTAATCGTGTGCCTTGACTTTCTCAGACATTTCATCGCTAGGCACAAGACGGTTTGGTGCCCCTCGAAGACTATTGAAGACGACATTTTTCTACGTTTCTTTCGGTGGATTTGAGTCGTAGGAAAGCCGTACTATTAAGAGGGGGTCCGCTTCAGAAAGGTTCGGGTGGAATCATCACGTACACGTTTTCTTCATCTGCACCACCTTTCCCCTTGTGCTTTGGAGCATCCTCCGTTTTCCTCATTTCTATGCAAAGAGAAGGATTACTAGGTGTTGCTGTTCTGGGGCATGCGGTAGTACTGCTCTATGGAGCGGTAGTACCGTAGGCCCCTGCGGTAGTACCGTAGGCGCCCGCAGTAGTACCGCTCCCACAGAGATGTACTACCGTGGCCTCAGACCGGACTCAGCTGCTCGTGCAGCTGTAGGGGCTGACGTAGTTTTTTACGTCCCCGCCCTACGCGGTAGTACCGCCCCAAGCGCGCGGTAGTACCGTGAGTCCTGGTCTGGCACAGCTACATGAGCGGAAGTAGGGGCGGATGTAATTTTTTACATCCGCTCCCTGCGCGGTAGTACCGCATGCCATGTGCGGTAGTACCGTGTCGGATTTTTGCATTGATTGTTTTTCAGTGGAAGTTGGCACGGATGTATTTTTATTCATCCGCGCCCTTCCCAGGCTAGGCCAATCCTACCTTGCGGTAGTACCGCAAGGGGGAGCGGTAGTACCGCGTCTGCGGCAGTACCGCTCTCAGCCTCTGCGCGTCAGGCCTATCCTAGTTCTTGCCGTAGCAGCGGTAGTACCGCGGTCGGTCGTGGTAGTACCGTGAGGCCTTGCGGTAGTACCGCTTGTCAGGGGCGGTAGTACCGCAGGTCGCGGGCTGGTTAAGTGGATAACGGTTGGATTTGGTTCTCCACTATATAAGAGGTGTCTCCTTCCTCTAGTTGACTACCTCTTCCAACCCTAAGCTCCATTGTTGCTCCAAGCTCCATTTTTGCCCGATCTCTCTCCCTATCCAATCAAACTTGTTGATTTGCTCGGGATTGGTTGAGAAGGCCCCGATCTACACTTCCACCAAGAGAAAGCTGATTCCCCCCACTAATCCCTTGCGGATCTTGTTACTCTTGGGTGTTTGAGCATCCTAGACGGTTGAGGTCACCGCGGAGCCATAGTCCATTGTGGTGAAGCTTCCTGGTGTCGTTGGGAGCCTCCAATTAAGTTGTGGAGATTGCCCCAACCTTGTTTGTAAAGGTTCGGTCGCCGCCTCCAAGGGCACCAATAGTGAAATCACGACATCTCACATTGTGTGACGGCGTGAGGAGAATACGGTGGCCCTAGTGGCTTCTTGGGGAGCATTGTGCCTCCACACCGCTCCAACGGAGACGTACTTCCCCTCAAAGGGAAGGAACTTCGGTAACACATCCTCGTCTTCACCGGCTCCACTCTTGGTTATCTCGTGCCTTTACTTGTGCAAGCTTATTTGTGTTATATCCCTGGCTTGCTCGTGTGCTTGTTGCTGTTGCATCATATAGGTTGCTCACCTAGTTGCATATCTAGACAACCTACTTTGATGCAAAGTTTAAATTGGTAAAGAAAAGCTAAAAATTATTAGTTGCCTATTCACCCCCCCCCCCTCTAGTCGACTATATCGATCCTTTCATAAGCATTCTCATTGCAATTTACCACACGAAACATATAGATTTCTCCTAGATTAATTACAGTGTCCTCTGTAAAAATGAATACTTCAAACCAACTATTTTTATGTGACAATTCTTCATACCCCAAAAATAGACAAAGTTCATTATACAGTTCAAGGTGATCATGTCATTATAATATTTGGCCACAATCAATCATGAAAATATATGCATTGAAAATTAAGATGGCCAACTTTATTGCAAAGCTCACAAGTAATGGGATAGAGAAAACATAATTTCTAGCATAATCATCTAATACCTTAAGCCACCATTTAGTTTTGTCATGTTTATGCTTTTTACAAAATCTATCATCCCTAATTGGCATGTCTTCACAAGGTCTATGCTCTCCGCAAAAATTGACATGCTTATAAGAAATAATTTATCATGACTAGTGCAATAATCATTAGCATTATGAATATTCAGAGAATTCATACTAATATCATTGCAATCACACTTAACATTCATGAAACTCACACTAAACATTTCTTAAATTCTTCTTCTAACAGTTTAGCACAATTTTCAGGTTCCATGTTTTCAAGAAAGACATCATAAAGATGAAGAATTTGATGCAACACTTGCATTTTTTTTGTAGTTTTTATAAACCAAACTGGTGAAAAACAATGAACTAAAAGATTCAATTGCAAGATCTAAAGAAGATACTTTCATTCACTCACCTCCCCGGCAACGGCGCTAGGAATAGCATGATGTCTACTACACAATTTTATTCTTGTAGACTCTGTTGGACCCCAAGCGCAGACTTTTAGAAGACAACAACAAATTTCCCTCAAGTGAATGATCTAAGGTTCAATCCGTGGGAGGTGTAGGATGAAGATGGTCCATCTCAGACAACCCTGCAGTCATACTCATCAAACATAAAGCCTTAAATCCATATACATGGATCATATAGCACAAATTCTTTACAATTCAACAGTTTAAAAATACAACAAGAAGAATAAATTATAGTTCAACAATTCAGACATGGCAAAATAAAATTTAATTCTGAGCATGACGGATCATTCGTCGCATGCCATCCTTGCTGCCTCATCTGTCGCGACCATCCATGTTTCATGCTCTGCCTCCATCCGTGCCGCCTGCTCTGCTGATTCCATCATTGCTCTCACCGTCTCATACTCCTTACGTTCCTTGATCTTTTTCTTCCACCTGACGACTCATATCCTTCCTTGCTCATCCAAGAGGTTTGCGTCATCATGACCTTCTCGATATCCCATTTGAGACATGCCTCTTTCTTCTCCAACTTGTTGCTCTCAATTGCCAACTAGTTGTTCACCCTCTCTCGGCCCTAATCCATCCTTTCTTTCTGGCATCCAACATGAGCTTGTACTTCCCCTCTTTCTTATTTCCCCTTGTGGAAAAATGCCAGTCTATGTGGTGGACATTTTTGTCGCCGCTGTGTCACGGGTGTCCCTTCCCTTCTTCCACTTGTTTTCCATCACTTGCTGGTTATTCATTGGCACAGTGCCTTTTTCATTCTTCCCTGCAACTTCTCCCTCTTCTTCATCTAACCCAATTGATTAGTGGGAGATTGAGCCATCATTCTTCCTCTTGCCGGCCTTGAGATCTTTCATAAGTTGTGCCCAGTTTGGTTTGCCATTCAGTAGCACCCAATAATAACCAAAACCGGATGTCTTCTTCTCCGTTTGTTGGTACATAGTGCGCGCCGCCACTTCTAGCAAACAATAAGTGTAACAATGAGAATGCAAACAAAAAACAAGCAATTAAAATAATGACAAAAAATCAATTTAACTTAATGAGTTGATACTACCATCCCACTTTGAGAGTGGCCAATCAGTTGTGCATAGTAGCGGACATACTTATTCACTTCCCCTAGAATCACCCCCATCAATGTTGGAGAGATGCCACATTATAAGTTGTCACGATAGGATGCAGCTCCGCGTATTCCTTGTGTTCATGATAGTGCTTGTGGACCTTCTCCTAACTAGAAGATTCCCCGCGCGTTGCTGCGAAACTTCATGCATTTCATAAAAATATTTTAGAAACACTTCCCAAGAAAAAAGAGAGGAAAGAAATTAAAGTGACATTGAATGCAAGTAAATTTTGTTACCTCCTTACAAATAATTAGTATTCTTATTAGGTTTCTTCTTTGAGAAAAACCAATTAAGGTTTGTAGAACCATCAAAACAAATTAGTAGGTATACTAATATTTTGATACTTAGCTGGCCTAAAGTGGCTTTGGAAATGAACAACACCTTTAGCTTCATCCCAATTTCGCTCCAAGCATATTTTAATCTTTTACAAAGCAATGTATTGTATAAGTAATAAATTTTTTGGAACTGCCCAACCAATGCAAGAGAAATGGTAATAGCGAAGATAAAATAGTACCTACATAGATGAAAGATACACGTGAAATTAGTCCTCAAATGGACTTGTATGGAGTATCAAAAATATAACTATGCTTACAAACAATGAGATAAAAATGTAGTAGATTGAACGTACTTGTGTAACTTCTTCCGTTCCAACATTAAGAAGTCTTAATAGCACCAAAGTACATGTATATTTGTTTCACCAAGAGGTCCAAACAACAAAGTTATTGACTACCTACACACAGGGCCGGTCCTGAGATTTTGGGGGCTCGGGGCGAAACTAAAATTTAGGGGCCCTTAATACTATACAATTATTTCTCCGTGTTTAATTTGTAGGTCAGTTTTCACAAAAACATAGCTTTTTGGAAGGATTGATTCTAAAAAATGCACAAAAGAATAGGAAATATATGATACATACCATGACTTTCTTAATTTCGTAGGAATCCAAAGATCTTGAATTTGCATTGATGTGTGTGAATGCGCATGCGATCATATAAGAGAATCCATGAGAGTTCTAAACTCAAATGAAGATAAGTGGTAGCCAATGTCCTGCAAAAATTCGTACATAAATATTTCAATCAAATCTAAGAAGCCTTTGTCTTCAAAATCTATATATACCATGGTACAAGTGTGGGTGTTTGCATCTCGCCCACACGCATGGATTGCCGTCCATTTAATTTCGCACCAATCCTGACACAGTGCGGCAGTTTTTGTGTGCCACGTAGGACAAGGCCGGTGTGTGGAGTATTTATCAGTTCGCCCGCATTGCTGTTTCTCCCTCGGACGAGACCGGCTGCGAGTCAAGGCGTGCGGTGGAATTGCTCACGCCCGCGCGCCGCACACGACTTCTGTTCCCCGTCTCCCACGACTGCCCATTTTCCACTCTCCCATACCCAAAGCTGTCAGTTGCCACGTTTTTGCGGGGTACATGGCAACTGCCTTATTTGTGATTGGTAAACAGATGGCAACTCCCTCTTTACCCGAACATGTTATTGTTGCCACGTCTGTTTTTGTAGCGCTACATGGCAACTGACTAGTGTTAGTAGGTGGCAAATCCTAAAGATACTATCGTCACCCACATGCCCGTCTCCTCTCCCACACACCAAAAGCTATCAGTTGCCATGTGTTTTTGCAGGGTACATGGCAATTGTCTTAGTGTGCTTGTAAGCAGATGGCAACTCTCTCTTTACCCGAACATGTTTTTTTGCCATATCTTTTTGTAGTGCTACATGACAACTGTAAGTAGGTGGCAACTCCTAAAGTTTTCAAATCATGGCAATTGTAGTAGACCAAACCATACATGGCAACAGCTGCAGTTGTCCAAAAATGGCATCTGGCACTTGACCTGAGATGGCAACTGCTGTTGAGCAACCATGGCAACTGTAATTTTCAGACACGGCAACTGTAGTTCAGCAACATGGCAACTGCAGTTAAATGAACATGAAAAAGGGTCCGGACCATGGCAATCGTGGGGGACGTGTGGTGACTGCCACGCGGGGCGTGTGGCTCGCAGGCGGGGAAGGGCGACGGCCGAGACGGGTCGTGTGGGCTGTGTGGTCGCTCGACCGGACGCGCGGCCGATCACGCCGCACACCGAACGTGCGGGCTGTGGTGAGGTGCGCTCGGACGTGCTCGTGCGAGCGGGCCTGTGTCGATGCCACACTGGGCGTGCGGCACATACTCCATAGATGCCACACGTGTGGCAGTTATCGTCGTCCTAAACTAAAAGCTAATCATTCATGATTGGTCCAATTAATTATTTGTAGTAGAAGTTGTGGAGTTTTCTTGTACGACGATGATCATGTATACTTCGGAAGTGGCTGAATTTCGGAACGGTAACATGGTATACCTTGGATTGACGTAGGTCCATCGATGACCCGGCGCTGGATGATGACGCAGTGGGGGGTGGATTATCCTCTCATGGGAGACGCTTGAAGATGTCTTCTAGCCATGCGTGAGTGAGTTTAGCACCTGGAGACGGAAGTCAAGGAGTTTGTCAGCGGCGGCAGCGCTCGCGGTTCACGAATTCGTGAGATCGAAGTGATGGACTCCAATGGAAAAGCTAAATAGGAAATTAGGGATTGTAGAGATCTTTGTTATAATTAAAGATCGCAATTAACAATGAGAAGGAAACAACGATCTCCTAGAATCGTGAGCTAACTACGTACCCATTTTTGCTTTGAGTATAACGGAGTGAATAGTAAAAAACTACCACATTACGGGCTATCGTTCTGAAAAACTATCACTTTTTTTAATTTTCCAAAAAACTATCACAAAAGTGGTGGGCTGTTCCAAAAAAACCAAGTGGCCGAACGGTTACAGTTTAAGTGGGGTTATGACATGTGGGGCCCACCCGTCAGGGTCTTATCGGCCACAGGGCTCACGACGCGCGGGTGACGGCTGACGGCGCGCGGGCCACAAGGCTCACGGCTCACGGCCCACGGCACGGTGCACCCTAACGGCCATCACCCGCGCGCCATGAGCCCTGTGGTCGACAAAACCCTGACGGGCGGGCCCCACATGTCATAACCCAACTTAAACTGTAATCGTTCGGCCACTTGGGTTTTTTGGAACAGCCCACCACTTTTGTGGTAATTTTTTAAAAATTTTAAAAAAAGTGATAGTTTTTCGAAACGATAGCCCGTAATGCGGTAATTTTTTTGCTATTCAGTCAGCATAACGATTTGCATGGATAGCGTTTCTATATACCGAGCGCTACCGAGGCTGCTCTTTTTAGGCAACATCGTCGAGGCTGCTGGACGTCCTGACTTGGGCCATGGGATATTGCATATCTGGGTGGCCCCCCCTGGATTTCGGGGCCCGGGGCGGCCGCCCCTTCCGCCCCCCTCAGGGCCGGCCCTGGCTACACAAAGAACACGTAAACCGGTGTTGGAAGTAGAGCAAAACTTCAAACAACAACATCCCCTGCACATATCGGGGTGACTTGTAGAAGCATAGATCATTCTTTTTGGTGCAATCGGCCGTTGGACCGACCTCGGTCGCGGGCTGCCAGACGGCGCCTTCCTTGTCAGCGACTGGATGGACGGGGTGGGCGGGGGGGGGGGGGGCGGGGGGGGGGGGGGCCGGGCGGGGGGGCCCCGGGGGCGGCGGGGGGGGGGGGGGCCGGGCGGGGGGGCCCCGGGGGCGGCGGGGGGGGGGGGGGCCGGGCGGGGGGGCCCCGGGGGCGGCGGGGGGGGGGGGGGCCGGGCGGGGGGGCCCCGGGGGCGGCGGGGGGGGGGGGGGCCGGGCGGGGGGGCCCCGGGGGCGGCGGGGGGGGGGGGGGCCGGGCGGGGGGGCCCCGGGGGCGGCGGGGGGGGGGGGGGCCGGGCGGGGGGGCCCCGGGGGCGGCGGGGGGGGGGGGGGCCGGGCGGGGGGGCCCCGGGGGCGGCGGGGGGGGGGGGGGCCGGGCGGGGGGGCCCCGGGGGCGGCGGGGGGGGGGGGGGCCGGGCGGGGGGGCCCCGGGGGCGGCGGGGGGGGGGGGGGCCCGGCCGAGGGGACACATCCTCCTCGAGGTCCACTAGATGAACTCCCCTGTGACGCCGCTCCCTCTCGCGCTACCTCCTTTGCCGGAGCCCCACGAATGAGGCCGAGGCAAGGCGACGGTTGGGGGCATGGTGGACAACATCTAGGGACGCAGATGGGGCCCGGTGGCGTGGATGGGGGAGAAGGGTGGACGAAGGCGACGGCTCGGACGCGGGAAACGGTGGACGGATGCTGGAGGAGGGCGGTGAATTTGGTAGACTAGGTCATTTTAGTGCAATTTACAGTGGGTCTAGCATGTTTGGCCTGACATAACGGATTTGCCCGGACCTCCCTATACCCGTCCTAAATTTGAGCTGGATATATATATGAGAGGTGCCGGCTAGACCGGATGTATAGGGTCAAGACGAGGCGTCCGTGGTTCAGTTTTTTACCAGTCAGTGACCGGATCGTCCGCCCCAGCGTATAGAAGAAGTGGGTGGGAGGGGGGTGGCACCCCCGTCTGTAGATGCTCTAACGGTAGTTTCTCGTGCAGCCAAAGCTGCATAGCACATACCAATCGGATCTAAAATGCATGAAACACATCACCGGCCGGATCGAGCATGTAACAAAAGTTTAAGAACCGCATCACCTGTTGGGAATAAGCTGTGACGGAGCACGATACGACCGGCATCGGTGTGCCAGATCGGGTCATCGGCATCGGTGCGTCAGTCGGATCCGCGGGCTGGGTCACGGCCGTGCGTTTGTATGTGTGTGTGCGTGCGTGTGTGCGCATGTGTGTATAGCTAGGTGGTTAGCAGTCTGTTGCGGGCGGCCGCAGTGTGCGTGTCGTGGATAGGCTGTTAGCAGCAGTAGCAAGAAAGTCGTGGCAATCAGTTGTAGCCGGCCGCGTTGAACGCGTACGAGCGCGTGGTGTGCGCATGGCCGGGGAAGTGGATCTCCAGCGACGTGGTGTGAGTGCACCTGGGCATAAAAAGCCCTCCGCTCTACTGCTGGTGTCTGGGGTGGTGTGATCCAGTTTCGAGGCTGGCTAGTCCAGAGAAATAGAAAACCAAGGCGTTTGAGCGCCGGGCGTACGTCGCCAGAAAGTTTCTCTGTCTCGTGAACTCCTTCTTCTACACCTTCGTCTAGGGTTAGTCCCAACATCACCATTCACTAACCCCATCACCAGACATGCAATTAAGGGAGGGACATGCATGGGCCTATTTTTCTACTAGAAAACATGCAAAGATGGCGACGCGGGCGTTCGTCGCCCCGCGTGATGGAGCCATGCATGTCTTGTTCTTCACCGCCGCGTCGATCTCACTCTCAGTGGCAACGCCCCATGCATACATATATAGGCCGGCCTACCTATAGCTTAATTAGCTAGCGGCCGTGTACACTAATTGACCAGTGACATGCAAACATGTTGGCACATGTGTTTTGGTTGGCCTTCGACTTACCTGCAATGGGCATGAATTTTCGTCGACCGTGTGTGTGTACTTGAGTAGACGTGCTCCCGTGTGGGACCACGCACGCAAGGCTCACGGCTGACCCAATTGCATCGCTTCAGATTTCTTATCATGACACTGTGCATGTTGAAGAAGACGGCCACGGATACATTTGTCCATTCTGTGCAAGTCCTATTCAGTTACAACCCACTGTGTATTATCATCCAAAAGAACTTAAATGCTGAATTTGGTCATGTCCCCCGACGTTATACCTTTTGATGCATTTCTCACAATATTAACCTCTTTGGTATACCTTACATGAGTAGAAACATTGTGTTCTTCTGTTGCCCGCAGGCATTCCTTGTATAATAATCTGAATTGATGTGTGTACGCATCTTTTTATGCGGAATCCGGGAGAGCAGTCTTTCTTGATAGGCGAAGTCTCCTAGCATTTCTTGGACCATGGAGGCCATTCAGTACTAGTAGGCGGTGCTCACTCTTACCTCGTTCAACGTCTCCCAACATCTTATAAACTTTCCCAGGGGGTCCTAAAAGCATCTCCAACAGATGCGCTAAATAAGCTGCACGCTGAATAAAACAAACAGTTGTATAGCGCGCGCGACCGAAAGTACGCTCCAGCAGCCAAACAATAATCTCCCACTCGGTAAACAAGATTCAGCGCGTTGGGGAAAACTGCATCGCGTGCTGGATATTTTGTGCGCCAGCTCCAGCGCGCTGGGTATTTTGTGCACCAGCTGCAGCTCCAAGCGCCGGATGGGCGCACGCGTTGGATTTTACCGCGCCTGGTGAAGCGCTACAGCGGCGCGCTAAATTTTGCAGCGCCTGAAAAAGCAATCACCCTCCCATGCACGCTAAAATGCTATTTCGGCACTGCAAAGTTTTTTAGCACGCGTCTGTTGGAGATGCTCTAAGTCCTAACCACTCAAACTCCCCAATGTCTTGCGTCAACTTCTTAGAGCAACTCTAGCAGACCCTGCAAAATTCTCATCCGCAAAACGCGTTTGCAGTTTGACGAAGATCTCGTTTGCGGGTCGAGAACAAGCGCGGCCGAACAAAAACATAGATGAAACTGCATAATTTAAAAAAATAGTTTAGCGGGAGAAATTGCACCATAGTAGTTCATCACATACTACATATATTACATGATCAAACACTACAAACACTAGTTCATACTACATACTACATCAGTACTAGTACTAGAGGGGGTGGGGATCTCAAGGAATTGAGCTCGCGGCCATGGACGACGCCGTGGAGGAGCTCAATCCTCCTCGCCGGAGCTGCCGAGGTCGATGTACTTCTCCCTCTGCTCCTTGCGGATGGGCCGCCACTCGTCGTCCTTCTCCTTGGCGGTGAGGTTGGCCGCGACCGCCTGCTGGAACACGAGGTCTTCGAGCTCCTCGTTGTGGCGCCGGCGCTCTGCCTCCTCGCGCAAGCTCCGCTCGGCAATGGCGGCCTCGACCGCGTCGACATCGGCGACGAAGTCCTCCGGCCCGACAACTCTGCGGCTCCCGAGCTTCTCAGGCTCCTGCTTGACGGGGACGAACTCGATCTCCTCCGGCTCCTCCAACCACTCCCTCTTCATGGGGAGAAGGCCTGTGCCGGAGGAGGAGAAGCTCCCGGCGTAGGAAGATCTCGTCGCGGAGGACGAGCCTGCGGCGGAGGACGGCATACGGCCGTGCCGACGGTTGTATTCATCCGTCTCGTGAACGCGGAAGCTCGGCGGCGGCGAGAGGCCGCGGTTGGTCTACTTCCTCGCCGCGCTTCCTCGCGCCGTCCGATTGGACGCGCCGCTCGCGCTCGGGGTCGCTACCGCTGCCGGATCTGCTCCCGGAGCCGCGTCCGGAGCTCCACATGTGGCCCCACATGACTGAAGGAAATATGCCCTAGAGGCAATAATAAAGTTATTATTTATTTCCTTATATCATGATAAATGTTTATTATTCATGCTAGAATTGTATTAACCGGAAACATAATACATGTGTGAATACATAGACAAACAGAGTGTCACTAGTATGCCTCTACTTGACTAGCTCGTTAATCAAAGATGGTTATGTTTCCTAACCATAGACATGAGTTGTCATTTGATTAACG
>LR880972.1:194738327-194754673 GCA_904067115.1 Aegilops sharonensis | reverse complement strand
CCTTGTTGTTCCTTTTGTAACGAGATTGAGAGTTCAAGACATTTGTTTTTTACATGCCCTGTGGCGAAATGTCTATGGAGATCCGTTGGGATCGTGCTGGGTACTGATAGATGCCCCAGTAATTACTGGCAGTATTATGCGTGGTGCCATGCTTTTCTTCCTGGGGGAGAGAAATTTTATACGGTGGGCCTGGCAGCTGCCTGCTGGGCTATCTGGCTAGCTCGAAATCGAGCCACCTTTGAGAAGAAAATGATCAAAACTCCTTTTGAGATAGTTTTTTCCATGTGTTCTTTCTTGCTCTATTGGACAGGTCTGCAGCATGGAGATGATGCTAAGAGGCTACGCACAGGCGCGGAGCAGATCAGGGTGGGGGCCATGCAGATGATGAAGCTGTGCGAGGTGGCCAGGCAGCCGATCACCGGAGAATGACTCCCCCCGGGTGATCCACGCCGAAGTCTGAAGCCTGCTGCTGCTCGTTGCTTCGTTTAACATGTTATTTTGGTTTGGTAGTGTCACTTTGGTCCCCCAGCAGTTCGGTTTTGTAATAGCTAGTCAGACTTTATGAAGATATTTGTGCTGCTCAGGTTTTCGCCCCATAACACTCGTCACGATGTCGGGCGAGTGTGGTGGGTTTCCTGGCAGTGCTTGAGCTCGCTTTTCTCCTTTCCCTTCCTTCTGAACATGTTTCTGGGACTGATGTATTTCCGTTCTATGCAATGGAAAGGGGTCGAAAAGCCCGGTTCAAAAAAAAAAGTGCATGCCCCTGGAAGTTTTCGCTCTACCAACCAAGGTTTAAATCGTAGTGCTCATATTTACACACACACATTGGTACACTAAATAGGAAGTTTGTGAGATTTAGAGATGTATCCATCTGTCTCGGTCTTTCAAACATGTGACATGGTTGCTTGTGTGTATCTTCTTTGTAATAAATGAAACCAACCATTCGACATTGATCATCTTCTCCACTTGCGGCTAGTTTTTTTTTTGACAGGCACTTGCGGCTAGTTGTGATGTCGTGGCACATCACCTGGACTGTCGGCCTGTCCCAACCGCGGACATACCGGTTCGTCCATATGGGAGACTAGGGTGCCGGCAAAAGTGAGAATTTTTTACTGGCCCCTCCACTTGGATAAACTCAACACTAAGCAAAACCTGCACCACAAAACCCTGCTGCCTAACATGAAATTTCCCAACTGCTCCCATGGTGACGAAGGTCGAGAGCTCCTCTTCATTCTCTACTCTGTTGTGGCATGGGTTTGGAGAAAGATCAGCATCCACCCCGCTGGAACCGCCTTGACTAAATTTTGCCATCTCCAACGTAAGCGAGCCTCCTCTTCCGCTCTCCATCACCCTATTTGTTATCCTTATTGCCGCTGAAATAATTTGGGAGGCACGGAATGCAAAGGTCTTTAGGCAACTTAACCTCACCCCAAATGAGGTACTAGGCGATATAATTGGCAACACTCTGGTCGCATAGACTTAAAACTTCTGAGCACAAAATCCAAGCCCGCTTGTGGCAAAACTATATTTCTTCACCCCTCATGGAGAGCATAAGAAGCTTAACACCATGGTCATCTTGACCGCTTGGTCTATTTGGAAAGAGCGCAACAGCAGGGGATTTGAAGATAAGTTGGCTCCTTTGGATCATATTGTAGATCAAATCAAGTGTGATGCTTACATGTGGCTTGGAGCTGGGGCCAAATGCCTCCAGCCCTTAGTTGATTATGGTCGCTCTTTGTTGAAGTAATGGGCCACGGGTAGGCTAACCCGAGCCCCTGAGCCTTTCAAGACGAAGGGGCTGGCAGCGCCCCTCGAGGCGTCAAGACGAGGTGCCGCCTTCTGGTGGCCGGCTGGAGGAATAGCCGGCTGCCCGTAGGCGGCCGAGTTCCAGAAGCCGGCATTAAGACAAGCCGACTCCTAATGGGCGGCTCTTCAGAGAAGCCGGCCCCTAGCAGTCGGCCTGTGGTGCCTACGAAGCCTACACCTCATCAACAAAGACAAGACAAGGAGCGGCTACAGTATAGCCCATCCCTCCCAAATCCAGGGGTGGGCGTGGCCATAGTGCACCGTACCAGTGGAGATCTCCGCCCGGCGCGACACTGTTGCCACTCCACCCCTGACGTCACCACAGGCAGGCGGAGCCCTGCTCCCACGACGGCCTGTCAGTACGGCCCAGGGACGACGGGCCCCACCGATCAGCGAGAGCACGGAAGACGGCTAGAGCTCCACAGTCGGATCCGAGGGAGGTCGGTCCCCAGCAGTCGGCCCGCCCCTTCCTCGGGGCCCACTCGCCATTAACCAGACGAGACACGGAATGGCTACAGTAATCGCCCGCCAGGCGGCGGGGCTGTAGCCACGCTTCCCTGCCCGAGACGGCGTCATTAGCACCACGACTACAGTGGTCAGAAGCCGACAAGACCCGCGAGCGGCGGAGGCGGCCTGTCGGCTCTGTACCAGACCAGTCGGCGGGACCCAGCAGCCGGCGGAGAAGCCGGCCACCAGAGAGACTGACAACCGGGTCCTACACCCGGCCGGATTACTATTGTACCCCTAGAGGGGTAGGCCTATATAAACCCTCAGGGCACCCATGCAAAGGGTTCCCAACCTGTTAGAACTAGATCGACCCATAGAGAAAGGAGAGAGCTAGCCCTGCTTTCTTCCACCTCTAGCAAACAGCTTGAGGAGCACCATTGTACTCACTAGTGCCTTAGAGATCATGCGGAGACCTCGCAGAGCAGGACTAGGGGTGTTATCTCCTAGGAGAGCCCCGAACCTGGGTAAAGTGCGCCGGCGTTCGTGTCTACGCCTTATCCCGCTTCCAGGCACCGGCGACGTTCTACTCGCTCCCACCATTCCGGAAGACGCCGACTCCGAGATGCTGGAAGCACGCCGCGCCCAGCTAGTCGAGAGCGCCAAGAAGCTGGCCAACATGAGACGCCTGTCGGAGGCCTACCAGCGCGAGATGGACCACGCTGTGGGTGGCACGCCGGCTCCTGGCGGGCCTAGCCGCATCGGCACGGTCCAGCAACGCGGCGCGGCCATCGCCAGCGTATTCGAGGTAGATCGCCCCGTCTACGCCACGCCCGCGGAAAATTTACGAGCTGCCCAGGCGGCAGCAGAAGAGCTGGACAAGTTTGAGGGCGAAGAGCGTCGCCAGATGACGGAGCGCGTCCAGCGACTCCTCGACTCGGCTGCTGAGCAGCACGAGGCCGGTTGCCGTACCGAGGCTCCCAACTGGCAGAATGACGATGCGCCTCCCCGCCGAGATCAAGGCGCGATATCCCGGACGCCGACTGGTGGCGTTCGCAGAAGAAGAGACAAGGAGCCGGCTGCCAGCCGCAGCCGGACTCGCCTCACCATCGAGCGCGACCAAGATGGCCGCCCAAGAGCAGTAGAACGACGGGATGACTGTCCGCATCCTTCCGCTCGCAGGGAAAGGCATGTCTCCCCGCCGCCTGTTGAACACCCGACACCCGGCGACCGCCTTGGCCACCGAGAAGGAGTCGGAGAGAACGATGCCCGCCACCGGATCGATCGTCTCAACTGATCCCTGGCGCTAGAAGAAGAAGATGAGCTGGGTCCGCCTTGTTTTGGCCCCCGCATTCGAGATGAGCCCTTCCCCAAAGGGTTCACGCTCCCGAGAGACACGCCCAAATACACCGGCTCCGTGAAGCCGGATGACTGGCTGGTCGACTACTCCACAACCGTCAGCATCGCGAACGGCAACAATCGCGTTGCCGTGAAGTATGTTCCGCTGATGCTCCAGGGCACAGTCCGGACATGGCTGAACAGCCTGAAGCCCCGCAGCATCAACAACTGGGTCGATTTCACCGAAGCCTTCATCCGCAACTTCATCAGCACATACAAGCGGCCGCCCAAGCCTTGGCAGCTCTCCTTGTTCGTCCAAGGCCCCAACGAGTCGACTCGTGACTACCTCACGCGCTGGGCCGAGCTCCGCAACTCTTGCGAAGGCGTGCACGAGGTGCAGGCCATCGCGTACTTCACCGCCGGGTGGCGAGAGGGCACCCTTCTCAAGCACAGGCTTCTCTGCGACGAGCCGGCGACCCTCGACGAGCTGCTGATCATAGCAGATAAATACGCCACGGCCGACTCCTCCATGAAGGCAGAGATCCAAGTTGATGCGTCTGGCAAAGTGGCTCCTCCAGCTCCTCGGGCCCCGGCTGGTGACTCCAGTCGGTGTCAGCAACCCAAATAAAACAAACGCAAGGCCGCGCAACCGGCTTCTACAAGTCGGCAGGTGGCGACAGTCGAAGACCAGCAGCCGGAAGGGCAGCCTCCATCCAAGTGCCAGAAGAGCGGCAAGCCTAATTGGCTGCCCGCTTTCTCGTATGAGCAGACCCTTGATGCGCCCTGCAAGTTCCACAGTGGTGCGAAGTCGTCCAACCACACCACTCAAAAGTGCCATTGGCTCACCAGGATCGCCAAGGGTGACGGCCTTCTGCCTCCTCCGCCTGCTGGACAACCGCCTCCTCTTCCCCCCAGCAGCCGACGGTTCGACCAGTCGGAGCCATACAAGACGAGTATCCTGAAGAGCACGGAGCTTATGTCGTGTTCACCAGCGTGGCCGACGATAAGCACAGCAGACAGCAACGACAGTAAGAAATGAATGCGGTGGCATCAGAGACCCCCGAGTTCATGCATTGGTCCGAGAAGCCCATCAGCTAGAGTAGAGCCGACCACCCGGAAGTGATGCCCAATCCCGACTCCTACGCCCTGATTCTGGATGCCACCTTTGCCACAGAGAGGCGAGCTGCTCGCCTTTCCCAAGTTCTGATACATGGCGACAGCAGCATCAACATCCTGTACAAGGATACCATGGAGAAGTTAGGAATCAAAATAAAGTAGCTTCAGCCCAGCCGGACTGTATTCCACGGCATAGTCCCTGGCCTTTCCTGCTCACCAATCGGCAAGATCCAGATAGACGTCCTCTTTGGAGACAAAGATCACTTCCGCCGAGCGCCAGTCTGGTTTGAAGTGGTAGACCTTGAGAGCCCATACCATTCACTACTTGGCCGGCCTGCTCTGGCCAAGTTCATGGCGGTCCCCCACTATGCTTACCTCAAGATGAAGATGCCAAGTTCCAAGGGAATTCTGACCATAGCGGGGGATTACAAGAAGTTGTCCGCTTGTGCAGCAGATAGCAGCCGGCTGGCCGAGTCCCTTGTGATCGCGGCTGAGAAGCGGATCCTTGACCGAGTTGTGGCAATGGCAGGCAAGCAGCCGGAAATGTCACCCAACCCCAAGGAGTCGGAAGCTGAGGGCTCATTCAAGCCACCCAAAGAGACAAAGAAGATACCCTTGGACCTGGAGCACCCGGAGAGGTACGCTGTCATAGGTGCAAATCTTGACAGCAAATAGGAAGGCGAGCTCGTCGATTTCCTCCATGAGAATAGGGACATCTTCGCATGGTCACCTAAAGACATGCCGGGTGTTCCAACGGATTTCGCCGAGCACAAGTTACATGTCCGGTCCGATGCCAAGCCAGTCAGGCAACCCTTGCGCCGCCTGTCAGAAGAAAAGAGAAGAGTCGTTGGAGAAGAGATAGCTCGGCTGCTGGCAGCCGGCTTCATCATGGAAGTGTTCTTTCCAGAGTGGCTGGCCAACCCAGTCCTTGTGCTGAAGAAAAACAAGCATTGGCGCATGTGTATTGATTACACCTGCCTCAACAAAGCCTGCCCCAAAGACCCATTTGCTTTGCCGAGAATTGACCAAGTGATAGACTCCACAGCCGGATGCGTGCTGTTGAGTTTTTTGGACGCATACTCAGGGTATCACCAGATCAAGCTGAACCCGGCCAACAGGCTGAAGACCGCCTTCATCACACCATTTGGAGCCTTCTGCTACTTGACCATGACGTTCGGCTTGAGGAATGCCGACGCCACGTTTCAATGTTGCATGCAGAAATGCCTCCTCAAGCAACTCGGTAGGAACGCCCACGTTTATGTGGACGATGTTGTGGTGAAGGCGGAGAAGCGTGGAACGCTGCTAGAAGACCTCAAGGAGACCTTTGAGAACTTGCGCCGATTTCAAATCAAGCTCAACCCGGAGAAATGCGTCTTCGGAGTACCAGCCGGCCAGCTTCTTGGCTTCCTGGTCTCAGAGCACGACATAGAGTGCAACCCTGTGAAGATCAAGGCCATCGAGAGGATGGAAGTGCCCACCCGACTGCTCGACGTACAAAAGTTCACCGACTGCTTGGCGTCCATCAGTCGGCCGGGAGAGAAGGCTCTTCCTCTGTACCAGCTCATGAAGAAGACCACTTTTTCCGAGTGGAACGACAAGGCAGATGAAGCTTTTCTCCAGCTCAAGAAGATGCTGACTACTCTTCCTGTCTTGGCGGCTCCGACTCCTAAGGAGCCCATGCTCCTCTACATCGCCACCACCAGCCGGTGGTCAGCACAGTCATGGTGGTAGAGCGCAAGGAGGAAGGCAAGGCACTACCAGTCCAGAGACCGGTGTATTACCTGAGTGAAGTGTTGTCAGCCTCCAAGCAAAACTACCCCCACTATCAGAAGATGTGCTACGGCGTGCACTTTGCCGCCAAGAAATTGAAGCCATATTTTCAAGAGCACCCAATCACTGTTGTCTGCACTGCTCCGCTTGCCGAGATCATTGGAAGCCGGGATGCCTCAGGCCGAGTGGCTAAATGGGCCATAGAGTTGGCCCCCTACACCATCTACTACTAGCCCCGCATCGCCATTAAGTCACAAGCACTGGCCGTCTTCCTCGTCGACTGGGCCGAGACCTAGTACCTGCCACCAGCGCCGGACTCCACCCATTGGCGGATGCATTTTGATGGTTCCAAGATGCGCACAGGTTTGGGAGCTGACATCGTCCTCACCTCTCCCAAAGGTGACAAGCTCAGATATGTGCTGCAAATCTATTTTGCCGCCTCCAACAACGTCGCTGAATACGAAGCACTTGTTCACGGACTTCGGCTTGCCGAAGAACTCGGCATTCGCCGGATCCTGTGCTATGGCGACTCTGAATTGGTGGTCCAGCAGTCGTCAGGCGACTGGGACGCCAAAGATGCAAACATGGCGAGCTACCGCTTCCTCGTACAGCAACTCAGTGGATACTTTGAAGGGTGCGAGTTTCTCCATGTGCCAAGGAATGAGAATGAGCAAGCAGATGCCTTGGCACGAATTAGCTCCACCGCCAAGCAATACCAACCAGCGTCGCCCTACAACGCCTCCTCAAGCCGTCTGTCAAGCCATCGCCAGAGTCAGATTCCACCTTTGTGCCAGCTCCTCCTGAAGCAGCCGGATCCGACTTAAGGACCCCAGCAGGCGGCACAAGGAATCCGGCAGGCAACCCGGGGACTGCAACAGCCGCACTCGGCCCGTGGACTTCGGAACCCGGCTCGGGAACTGTCGGAGTAAATGACCACGGGTAGCCTAGCCGGCTCCCCTGGGGCTTATGAAAAAATTACAAGCCAATCAAGTCATCCAACTCCCAGGACGCTGGGCCGCCTTCACCTGGCTGGCTATCATTTAGGCCGGCTGTCAGGAGGCGGCCTGGCCCCAAGACCCATAAAAGAAAGCCACAAGATGGCCGGCTACCAGAGAGCCGACTCCGCGTAGTCGGCCACGAGAAGGCCGACTCCAAGGAGCCAGCCATCCCGCAGGCGGCCAAGGTCGCACCCTCAGAATCTGCACCCACATAACGGTGATGAGACGGGGCGTGGCTACAGTAAAGCCTTCCACCCCCGCATCCCGGAGCGCGCGTGACTACAGTACGCCGTACGGGGCAGCCATCACCCGTCCGGCGCGGCACTGTAGCCATGTTGACTGTGACGTCACCCACGGCAGGTTGTCTGTACCACCCGCAGGCGGCGGGTCCCTCCGGTCAGAGAGATGCCCGAAGGCGGCTCGGCCTCCCCCCAGTCGGCCTGTGATATGACCGGCTCCCCACAGCCGGCTTGTTCCCTCCCTCGAAGGAAGCGCCTCATTAAGGAGACAAGACGAAGTGAGGCTACAGTGATCGCCGCCAAGGCGGCGGCACTGTAGCCACGCTTACCCCGACAAAGCCCTCGTCATCAGGATTGAGGCAACAGTAACCAGCCCCCGACAAAGCCCTCAACGGTGGGGCCAGCCTGTCGACCAGGAAGCCGGCAGCCGGCGGGGCCCATTAGTCGGCGGGCCCCAGCGGCCGGCGGAGAAGCCGGCGGATGAAGACACTGATGGCTAGGGCCCACACCTAGCCGGATTACCATTGTACCCCTGGGGGGTAGGCCTATATAAACCCCCCAGGGCACCCATGCAAAGGGTTGGACACTGATAGTTTTAGACACCACGTAGAGGGAAGAGGAGAGCTAGCCGTGCCCTTCTTCTTCCTCACACCGAACAGCTCAAGGAGCCTCTTGTAGCAACTTGTTCATCTAGTGATCATGCGGAGACCCCGCAGAGCAGCAGTAGGGGTGTTATCTCCACGGAGAGCCCTGAAGCTGGGTAAGATTCGCCGGCGTGCATGTCTTCGCCTTATCCCGTTTCCAGGCACCGGCGACGTATTATTGGCTCCCACTATGATTAGCCACCCGTTGGCATACGTCGCACCTACCACCCGACATTTGGCGCCCACCGTGGGGCCAAGTGCACCGTCGTCCGGAGACCTGTTCTGGACGGGAACCCTCTTCCTCCCCCGCGAGCGTAGCCAGCCCGGCACGCCCGATGGCGCTTGCCCCGACGCGCTGCAAGGCGTCACTGACGCCTGCGCGGCGAGATGCCTCGCCGACCTTCTTTGCGAGACTCGCATCTCCGACGAGCCCGCATTCGACGCGAGCACCGGCTGCCTCGAGAGCCACCACGTCAACCTCCTCGACCAGCTCCACGTCTCCAGCGAGCCCGCTGTGGACTTGGAGTTGGTTGGCTCCACCGACCCGATGCTTGTCGACTCCGACACGACATCGCTCGACGCCTTCCCCACCAACGTCGTCATCTTCGACGACCCGCTTCCCCAAGCCGACAGCTGCGACAGCGCCATCACCGAGGTGCTGGTCATCAGTCACGGCGCTCCCTCGGGCGAGAACGCCCACGACGCCCCGCAAGCGGCGCCGCACGACCTGTCCGCCCCTCTCCCGGTTGACGCCGACGCTGAAGTGCTGGAGACACACCGCCTCGCCCTTCATGCGGAGGGCCGGAGGATAGCCTCCCTGAGAAACCTCACCGAGGCCAACCAGCGCGAAGTCGACCGCGCCGCCTTCGGCACGCCGCCTCCCGAAGGGCCGAGCCGACTCGGCATTGTCAAGAAACGCGGCGCAGCCATCGCCGACATGCTGGGCGTGGACCGCCCCGTCTACGCCACGCCCCTCGAGAACCTGCGCGCCGCCCAGGCGGCCGTAGAAGAGCTGAACGGGCTAGGGCCCGACGAGCTCTCCTACATGGCAAGACGCATCCAGCAACTAGTAGGCGCGGCCGTAGAGCGGCAATAAGACAGCACCCGCGCCGAAAGCCTTCCCCCGCGCCGAGAGCACGGCGCAACGTCACGCACGCCGACTGCGGGCAACGCCCGCGCACGGCAAGAAAAGGAGCCGGCTGCCAGCCGCAGCCGGACCTGGATCTCCATCGAGCGCGACGCCGAAGGTCGCCCTCGAGCCGTGGAACGGCGAGGCAACCTGCCCCCTCCTCCACCTCGCAGGGAAAGATATCCCACCCCGCCGCCTGTCACGCATCCGACTCTCAGCGGCCGACTAGGCCGCCGCGAAGGAGTCGGCGAAAACGACGCCCGCCACCGGATCGACCGCCTGGCGCGATCCCTGGCGTTGGAAGAAGAAGACGATGTCGGGCCACCTTGCTTCGGCCCCCGCATCCGCGACGAGCCCTTCCCCAAAGGGTTCTCGCTCCCGAGAGATACGCCCAAGTACAACGGCTCCGTGAAGCCGGAGGATTGGCTGAACGACTACTCAACCGCCGTCAGCATCATGAACGGCAACAGGCGCGTTGCCGTAAAATATGTGCCCCTCATGCTTTAGGGCACGGCACGAACCTGGCTCAACATCCTCAAGCCGTACAGCATCAACAGCTGGCTAGACTTAACCGAAGCTTTCACCCGCAACTTCACCAGCACCTACAAGCGGGCTCCCAAGCCCAGGCAACTCTCCTTGTGCGTATAAGGACCCACCGAGTCGACCCGCGACTACCTCACGCGCTGGGCCGAGCTCCGCAACTCCTGCGAGGGGGTGCACGAGGTTCAACCGATAGAGTACGTCACCGCCGGGTGCCAAGAAGGCACCCTCCTCAAGCACAAGCTCCTCTGCGACGAGCTGGCTACCCTCGACGAGTTACTTGTCATAGCTGACAAGTACGCCACCGCCGACTCCTCAATGAAGACTGAGCTCCGGGTAGACGCCGCCGGGAAGGTACTCAACCCGGCTCCCAAAACGCCGGCTGGCGACTCTAGCCGACGCCCGTACCAGCACGACAACAAGCGCAAGGGCCCAATGCCGCCTCCCGCCAGTCGGCAGGTGGCCACCGTCAAAGACGAGCAACCTGAAGAGCGGCCCGCGCCCAAGAAGTCGAAGGGCAGCAGGCCGGCTTGGCAGCCGGCTTTCTCCTACGAGCAAGCCCTTGACGCCCCATGCAAGTTCCACAGCGGCGCGAAGCCGTCCAACCATAAGACCAGGAAGTGCCACTGGCTTACCCGAATCACCAAGTGCGAAGGGCTGGTGCCGCCTCCGGCTGCCCAATAGCTGGCCGCTCGACCAGCAGTCGGAACCATCCAAGACGAGTTCCCCAACGAGCACGCCGCCTACGTCATATTCACGAGCCAACCCAAAGACCAACGCAGCTGGCGCCGACAACACCAAGAAGTCAATGCAGTTGCTTCCAACAACCCCGAATACATGCACTAGTCAGAGAGGCCTATCATCTGGAGCCGGGCCGACCACCCAGAGGTGATGCCGTCCCCGGGCTCCTATGCATTGGTTTTGGAGGCGACCCTAGCAACGGACAGGCTTGCTGCCCGGTTCTCTCGCATACTGATAGACGGCGGGAGCAGCATCAACATCCTGTACCGGGATACCATGGAGAAGTTGAACATCAAGGCCAAACACCTCATGCCAAGCCGGACCGTGTTCCATGGCATTGTACCCGGCCTGTCCTGTTCACCCATCGGCAAGATCAAGATAGATGTTCTCTTCGGAGACAAGGATCACTTTCGTCAAGAAGCAATCTGGTTTGAAGTGGTGGACCTCAAGAGCCCTTACCATGCGCTACTTGACCGGCCTGCTCTGGCCAAGTTCATGGCCGTGCCCCACTATGCCTACCTCAAGATGAAGATGCCGAGTACCAAGGGCATCATCACCATAGCCGGTGACTACAAGAAGTTCTCCGAGTGTGCTGCAGCCAGCAGCCGGCTGGCCGAGTCCCTCGTAGTCGCCGAAGAAAAGAAGATGTTGGACCGGGTCGTGGCCATGGCCGGCAAGCAGCCTGCCCTGTCCCCCGACCCCAAAGAGTGTGATGCCCAAGGTTCCTTCCAGCCGGCTAAGGAAACAAAGAAGATACCCCTGGACCCAGAGCACCCGGAAAGGTTTGCCGTCATCGGGGCAAACCTGGACAGTAAATAGGAAAGCGAGCTTGTCGATTTCCTCCGTGAGAATCGGGACATCTTCGCATGGTCCCCTAAGGACATGCCGGGTGTTCCGAAGGATTTCGCTGAGCACAAGCTGCACGTCCGAGCATACGCCAAGCCAGTCAAGCAGCCCCTCCGCCGACTGTCAGAGGAGAAGAGAAGGATCATAGGAGAAGAGATAGCCCGACTCTTGGCAGCCGGCTTCATCATGGAAGTCTTCTTCCCAGAGTGGCTCGCCAACCCGGTCCTCGTGCTGAAGAAGAATAACAAGTGGCGCATGTGTATAGATTACACGAGCCTCAACAAAGCCTGCCCCAAAGATCCCTTTGCCTTACCCAGGATTGATCAAGTAATAGACTCCACAGCCGGATGCGAGCTGTTGAGTTTCTTGGATGCCTACTCAGGCTACCACCAGATAAAGTTGGACCGGGCCGACCTCCTGAAGACCACCTTCATCACGCCATTCGGAGCTTTCTGCTACCTGACGATGACATTCGGCTTGAGAAATGCCGGTGCCACCTTTCAGCATTGCATGCAGAAATGCCTCCTCAAGCAACTCAGCAGAAATGCCCACGTCTATGTAGACGATATCGTGGTGAAGACGGAGAGGTGCAACATCTTGCTAGAAGACCTCAAGGAAACCTTTGAGAACCTGCGCCGGTTCCAGATCAAGCTCAACCCCGAGAAATGCGTGTTCGGAGTGCCAGCCGGCCAGCTCCTAGGCTTCCTGGTCTTCGAACGCGGCATTGAATGCAACCCAGCGAAGATCAAGGCCATTGAGAGAATGGAGATTCCCACCAAGCTACGAGACGTCCAGAAGTTTACTGGGTGCCTGGCTTCCCTGAACCGCTTCATCAGCCGGCTGGGAGAAAAGGCGCTCCCCCTCTACCGACTCATGAAGAAAAGCACTCACTTTGAGTGGAACGACCAAGCCGACCAAGCCTTTCACGAGCTGAAGAAGATGCTTGCCACGCCGCCTGTCTTGGCGGCGCCGACTGAGAAAGAGCCCATGCTCCTTTATTTCGCCGCCACCAGCCGGGTGGTCAGCACCGTCATCATGGTCCAACGCCCAGAAGAGGGCCGAGCTCAGCCGGTCCAGAGGCCGGTCTACTACTTAAGCGAAGTGCTATCCGCCTCGAAGCAGAACTACCCGCATTACCAGAAGATGTGTTACGGCGTGTACTTCGCCGCCAAGAAGCTGAAGCCCTACTTTCAAGAACACTCCATCTCGGTCGTATGCACCGCCCCGCTCGCCGAGATCATAGGCAGCCGGGACGCATCCGGACGAGTGGCAAAATGGGCCATTGAGTTGGCCCCCTACATGATCTTCTACCAGCCTCGCACCGCCATCAAGTCGCAAGCATTGGCCGACTTCCTCGTCGACTGGGCCGAGACCCAGTACCTGCCGCCGGCTCCCGACTTCACTCATTGGCGGATGCACTTCGATGGGTCCAAGATGCTCACCGGCTTGGGAGCCGACATCGTCCTCACCTCTCCCAAAGGCGACAAACTCAGATACACGCTGCAGATTCACTTCGCCGCCTCCAACAACGTGGCCGAGTACGAGGCGCTCATACACGGACTCCGGCTAGCCAAAGAGCTTGGCATCCGCCGGATCCTATGCTATGGCGACTCGGATTTGGTGGTCCAACAGTCATCTGGCGACTGGGACGCCAAGGACGCAAACATGGCGAGCTATCGTTTCCTCGTTCAGCAAATCAGCGGCTACTTTGAAGGATGCGAGTTCCTCCACGTGCCACGGGCCGACAACAAGCAAGCAGATGCCCTGGCACGGATAGGGTCAACCCGACAAGCTATACCAACCGGCGTCTCTCTCCAACGCCTCCTCAAGCCGTCTATCAAGCCGTCTCCAGAATCCGACTCCATCTTCGTGCCGCCTAACCCCGACGCAGCCGGATCCGGCTTGGGGAGCGAAGGAGGCGGCCCGGGGACTTCAATAGGCGGCTCGGGGACTGCCATAGTCGCACCCGGCCCGGGGACTTCAGAACCCGGCCCGGGGACTACGGTAGTCGGCCCGGGGACTGCTTCAACACCCCAGGCAGCAGCCAGCTCCAGCTCTTCACCACCCAGCCCACCCGCACTGGTTGCAGTAGCCGTGTTGACTATAGAAGAAGTCACAGCTCCATCATGGGCTCATCCCATCCTCAACTTCCTGATAAACAGAGAACTGCCGGCTGACGAGATCGCGGCAAGACAAGTCCAACGCCGAGCCGGCGCATATACAATTGCCAACAGAGAGCTCGTCAGGCGCAGTGTCACTGGAGTCTTCCTGCGCTGCGTCGAGCCAGAGAAGGGCATAGCAATCCTCA
Organism: Aegilops sharonensis; assembly: GCA_904067115.1. Classification (NCBI taxonomy): domain Eukaryota; kingdom Viridiplantae; phylum Streptophyta; class Magnoliopsida; order Poales; family Poaceae; genus Aegilops; species Aegilops sharonensis. The sequence continues at coordinate 194,740,754 of LR880972.1, read as the reverse complement.
AAGACATTCACCAAGGCGAATGCGGCCACCACGCAGCCTCAAGATCACTCGTTGCCAAAGCTTTCTGCCATGGATTCTTTTGGCTGACTGCCTTGGACGATGCCAAGGAGGTAGTTAAACACTGCAAAGGCTGCCAAGTCTTCAGCTCCAAGCAACACCTACCGGCTTCAGAACTCAAGACCATTCCCCTCACCTGGCCTTTTTGTTGGAAATATGCCCTAGAGGCAATAATAAAAGGGTTATTATTATATTTCCTTGTTCGTGATAATTGTCTTTTATTCATGCTATAACTGTATTATCCGGTAATCGTGATACATGTGTGAATACATAGACCATAACATGTCCCTAGTGAGCCTCTAGTTGACTAGCTCGTTGGTCAACAGATAGTCATGGTTTCCTGACTATGGACATTGGATGTCATTGACAACGGGATCACATCATTAGGAGAATGATGTGATGGACAAGACCCAATCCTAAGCATAGCACAAGATCGTGTAGTTCGTTTTGCTAGAGCTTTTTCAATGTCAAGTATCTCTTCCTTAGACCATGAGATCGTGTAACTCCCGGATACCGTAAGAGTGCTTTGGGTGTACCAAACGTCACAACGTAACTAGGTGACTATAAAGGTGCACTACAGGTATCTCCGAAAGTGTCTGTTGGGTTGACACGGATCGAGACTGGGATTTGTCACTCCGTGTTACGGAGAGGTATCACTGGGCCCACTCGGTAGTGCATCGTCATAATGAGCTCAAAGTGACCAAGTGTCTGGTCACGGGATCATGCATTACGGTACGAGTAAAGTGACTTGCCGGTAACGAGATTCAACGAGGTATTGGGATACCAACGATCGAATCTCGGGCAAGTAACATACCGATTGACAAAGGGAATTGTATACGGGATTGTTTGAATCCTCGACATCGTGGTTCATCCGATGAGATCATCGAGGAGCATGTGGGAGCCAACATGGGTATCCAGATCCCGCTGTTGGTTATTGCCCGAGAGCCGTCTCGGTCATGTCTACGTGTCTCCCGAACCCGTAGGGTCTACACACTTAAGGTTCGGTAACGCTAGGGTTGTATGAATATGAGTATGCAGTATACCGAATGTTGTTCGGAGTCCCGGATGAGATCCCGGACGTCACGAGGAGTTTCAAAATGGTCCGGAGGTAAAGAATTATATATAGGAAGTGGTATTTCGGCCATCGGGAACGTTTCGGGGTCACCCGGTATTGTACCGGGACCACCGGAAGGGTCCCGGGGGTCCACCGGGTGGGGCCACCCATCCCGGAGGGCCCCATGGGATGAAGTGGGGAGGGGAGCCATCCCATAGTGGGCTGGTGCGCCCCCCTTGGCCCACCCCCTGCGCCTAGGGTTGAAACCCTAGGGTGGGGGGGGCGCCCACTTGCCTTGGGGGGCACTCCACCCCCTTGGCCACCGCCCCCCTTGGGAGATGGGATCCCCAAGGGCCGGCGCCCCCCTGGGGGCCTATATAAAGGGAGGGGGGAGGGGGCAGCCGCACTCTGAAACTCTGGAGCCTCCCTCCCCCTGCTACACCTCTTCCTCCTCCGTCACGTGCTTGGCGAAGCCCTGCCGGAGTGCTGCTGCTCCACCACCACCACGCCGTTGTGCTGCTGCTGGAGCCATCATCATCAATCTCTCCTTTCCCCTTGCTGGATCAAGAAGGAGGAGACGTCTCCCATCCCGTACGTGTGTTGAACGCGGAGGCGCCGTCCGTTCGGCAGTCGGTCATCGGTGATTTGGATCACGGCGAGTACGACTCCATCATCCACGTTCTAGTGAACGCTTCCGCACGCGATCTACAAGTGGTATGTAGATGCAATCTCTCTCCCATGACTCGTTGCTTAGATGAACTCATAGATGGATCTTGGTGAAACCGTAGGAAAAATTTTAATTTTCTGCAACGTTCCCCAACAGTGGTATCAGAGCTAGGTCTATGCGTAGTTCTCTATTGCACGAGTAGAACACAATTTTGTTGTGGGCATAGATCTTGTCAACTTGCTTGCCGCTACTAGTCTTATCTTGCTTCAGCGGTATTGTGGGATGAAGCGGCCCGGACCAACCTTACACGTACGCTTACGTGAGACCGGTTCCACCGACTGACATGCACTAGTTGCATAAGGTGGCTGGCGGGTGTCTGTCTCTCCCACTTTAGTTGGAGCGGATTCGATGAAAAAGGTCCTTAGGGAGGGTAAATAGAAGTTGACAAAATCACGTTGTGGTTATTCGTAGGTAAGAAAACGTTCTTGCTAGAACCCAATTGCAGCCACGTAAAAGATGCAACAACAATTAGAGGACGTCTAACTTGTTTTTGCAGCAATTGTCATGTGATGTGATATGGCCAGAAGTTGTGATGAATGATGAATGATATATTGTGATGTATGAGATCATGTTCTTGTAATAGGAATCA
>LR880972.1:194711297-194728422 GCA_904067115.1 Aegilops sharonensis | reverse complement strand
CCGACGATCGAATCTCGGGCAAGTAACATACCGATTGACAAAGGGAATTGTATACGGGATTGTTTGAATCCTCGACATCGTGGTTCATCCGATGAGATCATCGAGGAGCATGTGGGAGCCAACATGGGTATCCAGATCCCGCTGTTGGTTATTGCCCGAGAGCCGTCTCGGTCATGTCTACGTGTCTCCCGAACCCGTAGGGTCTACACACTTAAGGTTCGGTGACGCTAGGGTTGTATGAATATGAGTATGCAGTATACCGAATGTTGTTCGGAGTCCCGGATGAGATCCCGGACGTCACGAGGAGTTTCGGAATGGTCCGGAGGTAAAGAATTATATATAGGAAGTGGTATTTCGGCCATCGGGAAAGTTTCGGGGTCACCGGTATTGTACCGGGACCACCGAAAGGGTCCCGGGGGTCCACCGGGTGGGGCCACCCATCCCGGAGGGCCCCATGGGCTGAAGTGGGGAGGGGAACCAGCCCATAGTGGGCTGGTGCGCCCCCCCTTGTCCCACCCCCTGCGCCTAGGGTTGAAACCCTAGGGTGGGGGGCGCCCACTTGCCTTGGGGGGCACTCCACCCCCTTGGCCGCCGCCCCCCTTGGGAGATGGGATCCCCAAGGGCCGGCGCCCCCCCCCCCTGGGGGCCTATATAAAGGGAGGGGGGAGGGGGCAGCCGCACTCTGAAACTCTGGCGCCTCCCTCCCCCTGCTACACCTCTTCCTCCTCCGTCACGTGCTTGGCGAAGCCCTGCCGGAGTGTTGCCGCTCCACCACCACCACGCCGTTGTGCTGCTGCTGGAGCCATCATCATCAACCTCTCCTTTCCCCTTGCTGGATCAAGAAGGAGGAGACGTCTCCCGTCCCGTACGTGTGTTGAACGCGGAGGTGCCGTCCGTTCGGCACTCGGTCATCGGTGATTTGGATCACGGCGAGTACGACTCCATCATCCACGTTCTAGTGAACGCTTCCGCACGCGATCTACAAGTGGTATGTAGATGCAATCTCTCTCCCATGACTCGTTGCTTAGATGAACTCATAGATGGATCTTGGTGAAACCGTAGGAAAAATTTTAATTTTCTGCAACGTTCCCCAACACTTTTGCCGTCTGGGGATTGGACATGTTGGGCCCATTCAAGACGGCGTGCGGCGGCATGACACACTTGCTTGTCGCCGTGGATAAATTCACCAAGTGGATCGAAGCAAAGCCGATTAAGAAGCTGAATGGGCCGACTGCCGTAACATTCATCACAGACATCACAACTCGGTACGGCGTGCCACACAACATCATCACCGGCAACGGCACGAATTTTGCCAAGGGAGCATTGGCACGTTTCTGTGTGACGCAGGGCATCCGACTGGACCTAGCGTCCGTTGCCCACCCGCAGTCAAACGGCCAAGTTGAGCGAGCTAATGGCCTCATCCTTTCCGGCATCACGCCCCGGCTGGTCGTGCCGCTGGAGCGCTCGGCCGGCTGTTGGCTCGACGAGCTGCCGGCCGTCCTCTGGAGTCTGCGCACTACCCCAAACAAGTCAACCGGCTTCACCCCTTTCTTCCTTGTATATGGTGCCGAGGCTGTCATCCCAACCGACATCGAGTTCGACTCGCCTCGGGTGACCATGTACACGGAAGCAGAGGCTAAAGAAGCACGAGAAGACGGCGTCGACCTGCTGGAAGAAAGCCAGCTGTTAGCCCTCAGCCGGACTGCCATCTACCAGCAGGGTTTGCACCGCTACCATAGCCGAAAGGTCAAGCCAATATCCTTTCAAGAGGGCGACCTTGTGCTTCGGCTGATCCAGCGAACAGCCGGCCAGCACAAGCTCTCGGCCCCTTGGGAAGGTCCCTTCGTCGTCAGCAGAGCACTGGGAAACGACTCCTACTACCTAATCGACGCACAGAAGCCGAAGGCACGAAAGAAAGATGACTCCGGCAAGGAGTCGGAACGACCATGGAACGCCAACCTCCTCCGAAGATTTTACAGTTAAAATGCAGTATGTATCATGCTACCTTTTGTACTAAGTATGAGACAATGGGCCCCCTCGAGGAGCACTCGGGGACTGCCACCTTTTATCTATGAATGACAAGTATCACGCCTATGATTTTGTCATTTCACCTTTTTTTCGTTCGGCACCGGGTTCGACTAGTTGGCCCGGGGACTGGCCACCTTGAGTTATATTTAAGTTCCACCTGCAGTCAGACAAGTAGTGTGCCAGTACCCAAGCCCCCTCTTGTCAAAATCCACAGCTCGAAGAACCGACTGTCCGGCTGGCAAGAGTCAAAGGCAGGAAAGGATGCCCACACGAAAACGGCTAAGGACTAACGAACTTATATAACAAAAGCCGGCTTCCTCCCATTGCCGACCGGCTACAAGAGTAGCCGGCCGACCGGCTTCCCATTCAACCCTGCCACAATCCAACAAAGCTCAAGTACTTGCCTTCCCACAAATAGCCAAGTTCCTCCCCAGCCACAGACTGCAGAGCTGCTGTTCGGCTAGGAAGGCGGCAATCAAGGGAAGGCAGCAAAGGAAACGGCCTAAGGATAAAAAGCAAACTCGAATGGAAGCCAAACACATGCATAATTATATTTACACAAAAGCCTTCAAAAGGCCGGCATTCGACATAGTCTGAATACACCCCCAGTGGGTGGAACTGCGCAAAGTTAATAAAATTTGTTCAAAGAGCAATAGCAGAAAAGAGAGAGCGGCAGATCAAGCCAGCGGAGCAACAGGCGAGTCGGGCAGGTCGGCGGAGGCAGCAGTGCGGGCCGGAGGAGTGGCCGGCTGGCGAGTCTCGGCCTGATCTTCACCCCTGGCAGGCGGCGCGCTCGCGCGTGCCTCGTTGCTAGAGGCACGACCAGGCTAAACCTGGCTGGTCGCTTCACCGTCTGGCGCGGCGTCTTCGCCGCCCTCCTCCTCGTCGTCTTCGGCTTCATCGCTGGAAGCGATCTCCTCCGCCGAGTCCTCGCCTTCTACCGGGTTCAGCCCGAACCATTCCTCCGGCTGGGCGACTCCGCTGTCGTTCACTTCAGGAGCGAAGACGCTGGTGTCGGTGTACTCGGCGATAGCTGAGGCGCGCTGGATGATAGCCGACCGCACCGCCACCAGCTCCTCGTCAGCCTCCTGCCTCCAAGTGCTCAGCTGGCGCAGGTTCAACCCAGGATACCAGGCCCGGACGAACTCCAGCGCCCGCCCGGCGCCGGACCGAGCAGCGGAGGCCTTCCAAGCCTCAAAGCGGCCAACCGCAACCTCCAGCCAGTCGGCAGTCCGACTGGGGTTGCGGGGGATCACCTCGCCAGGCCAGAGAGCGGCCAACACTTGCGCCCCAGCACGCTAAAGCCGACAGAGCATGCGGTGAGCCGGCTGCAGCCGGGCCTGGATCGCCAAGAGCTGCTCCTCGAGCGTCCGGCTGGCGTCTGGCGCGATTGCAACCCCTGCTTGCCGGCGCGTCTCGCGGTGGGCCTCGATGGCTTGGCTGGCAGCGACAGAATAGCCGGGGAAGTAATCTGCGTGAAGAACAAGAAAATGGCACAAAAATCAGAAGATGAACAAGAGGGCAAGGAGCAAGCAAAGGAGTGAGAAGAGGAAGGCAGCCTACCGTCGATCAGATCCTCCACCCGCCCATAACCCTCGCTCAGCGCTTGCCTTGCTTCAGCCCAGCCAGCTGCTTCGGTCTCGAACTCGGCCTTAAGGGTGGCCTCATTATCCTGCGCCTTCTTCAGGGCCGCCTGGTGGCTCTCCTCCTGGTCGGCCAGCCTCTTGGCCAGGCGGTCGCATTCCAGGGCCAAGGCAACGATCTCGGCCTCCTTGGTGCGAAGAGCGGTCTGGGCCTCGCCTAGCTGCCCCCTCAAGTCGGTGTTAGCTCCTGCAAGCATGGAGAAAAAGGTAAAAAGTAGTAAGGGAAAAGTCGTCAGGGAAGATCCGACCTGGCTGCTCAGCAGCCGGCCCGAATCTCGGGGACTACACCCAGTGGGTGCGCTGACGCGCCCCCACTTGAGATAGAAGAAACCAAGTTCTTACTCTGACTACTCGTCAGATCGGCGGCCTTCTGGCTCAGCTCCTGGGCCTGGGAGTTGAAGGCGACCGCGTGAAGATTGTGGTACTCCTGGAAATCAGATGGAGTACGTATAAGAATAAGATTGCCATCAAGGCCTGCTAAGAAGTTTCAAGCCGCCTGCTCAGTAGCCGACTCGAAACTCGGGGACTACACCCAGTAGTGCGCTGACGCGCCCCCACGGAAGAAATCAAAAAAGAAATTGATCAAGGCCAGAAGACTCACCCGGACGACCACGCGCGTAGCGAGGAACTCCTGGGTGTATCGTTGCAGCAAGCCGGCCTGAGCCTGAAGCCGGCGTCGGACCTCCCGTGCCGCCTCGTTCAGCTCAGCCGTCCCGCTGTTGGGCGTCCACTCGGAGGTGCTGGCGCTGGCTGCCTCCAGGTCCTGTGCCGTCGAGCTGGCGCCCGTAGCCCTTTGCGGCTCCGGCATCGAGGACGCCTCTCCCACGCGCTGGCGAGGCGCTGACTGGAGCACGAGATCCACCCCCGCCACCGACTCGCCCCCGGCCGGCTGCCCAGGCGTCGCAGCAGGTCGGCCGCCTTGGCCCGCACCAGTCGGCGCCGACTGTGGCGCCTCCCCCAGGATCGTCACGTCGTCCTCCATCCTCTCCATCACCGGCTGGTCGCGGTCGGGTTCCTCCGACGGAGGTACGGGGACATCAGGAGCCATTGCGCGAAGGGGAATGACGAGCTGCGGAGGCTGATTGCGCAAAGCCTCCGCCTCCCTCTCCACGGCCATGGCCTCCGCCTGGGCCTTGGCCGCCGCGTCGGCTTGCGCCTCGGCCGACTTCTCTGCCGCCTCCTGGACGGCCCTCCGCTCCACCGCTTCCCGCTCCTCCCGAGCCTCCCGCGTGTTCCGCTCCGTTGCCTCCATGAGGTTGGCGCGGGGGTCCACTCAGCGGGTACTCGAAGAACCTCCCGTCGGTGCGACTATGGAGGCGGCATCAACCCGCTCAAGGGAAAGCGACGCCCTGTTCAACAAACCAAGAAGACGGCTCAGATGAGCCTCAACCAATAAAGACAACAGAAGTACAAGACACACAACACTTACGCCGAGACTGCTTGTGGCTGCTTCACCACCTTGCGGAAGCGAGCCGCTTTCGCAGCCGCCTCGTCTCGCTTGGTCGCCGCCGCGGAGCTCTTGGGTTTCTTCGGCCGGCTGCCGAAGAGACCCGGCGCGGCCCGACGCTTCTGCGCGCCACCCCGAGCAGTTGGCGCAGAGGAAGGCCCCGCGCCATGGCGATCGGCCGCCGACTGGCGGCGCGGGATGGCTTCGGCTTCGTCATCCTCCGGCCAGTCCTCGAAGCCGGCCGTAAGGTCGGGGCCGCCTGCCTCTCCGCCGGTTGCGACTATGGCGTCGTCCATGGCGGCCGCCCCCAGATCCGGGTCGTTGGGGTCGTCCACGACACGGTCGGCCGTAAACTGGCGCTCCGGCCCTGCGGCCCCGGGCGCCGGTCGAAGAAGAGGGCTCTGCTCAAGACGAAGCCGATTAGTCAAGAGTCGGCTATCGCGATCCCGGCAACAAAAGAAGAAGAGAATAAATAAAAACTCACCACAGGAGGCGGGTTGGCCCGAGAATATGGCACCTTGCGATACTGCCACTCCACGGTGAGTTTGCAGTTGGAGATATAGTTCACCATGTAAGATACCTCGTCGCGAGGCATCTCTCTGGTGCTCAGCCGGCACGGGTCGAAGCGGCCGCTCATTTGGCAGATCATGTGCGGCCGGCTTTGGAGCGGAAGCACCCATCGCTCCACGAAGGCGGCCACCAAGTCGGCCCCCACCAAGCCCTCCGACTGGACCATCACCCGGAGCCGGGTGACGGCGGCGTTCCCGGCCAAGGTGAGCGACCGGGCTCGGAAGGACCAAGATGCCGGCCTCGCAGGCGTCGGGCCGGCTATGTAAGCCGGCAGGTTGAGGTAGTTGCCTTGCGCGGCGACGTTCTTCACATAGAAGTACGACTGCTGCCAAAGCTTCACCGACTGGATCAACGGGATAGGCGGAAAAGGGTTGTTGTCGGTCGTCCTCCGCTTGGCGATGAAAGCACCGCAGGGGGCGGGCACGCCCGCGGAGACAGTGCCGAGCTTGCACTGAAAGAACTCGCCCCAGAGCTCGAGGGTGGGGAGGACGCCGAGAAAGCCTTCGCACAGAGTGACGAAGGCCAACAGCAGCATCACCGTGTTGGGGGTGAGGTGATGCGGCTGGAGATGGTAGAAGTCGAGGAAGGAGCGGAAGAACCCGCTCGCCGGCAGGCCGAGGCCGCGCAGGCAGTGCGAGCGGAAGATGACCCGCTCGCCCTCCTCCGGCGCCGGCGAAATCTCCGCCTCCAGCGTGAGGCGGGTCTTCACGAGGTCCTCGCTCGGCAACCGCCGCGTCCGGCGGAGCCAATCTATGTGATCTTCGTGGACGTTGGAGCTGTCCCACGAGCTCGACAACGCCATGGGAACGAGTGGAAGGAAAGAGCCGCGACGGCGGAGACCACGACCACGCGACGAAGGAACCGCGGTGAGCCAAGATAGCTCGCGGTGGAACGGCGCGGTGGTGAGTGCGCTGCGGCGGTGGAAGAGTGAGGAAGAAGGTAGAGGAAGGAGAGGAGCGAGGGCGAGCATGCGAGCCCCTGCCGCTCCCCCTCCTCCCCCTATTTATAGGCTCGGGCGGCGGAGCCGAGGAGGCGAGGCGTGGGGGAACGTGGGATTAACTGGACCCACTCCCCCCATGTCCCGCGATTATGGCGCCCTAAAAGCGTGCTGTAACCGCCGCGAAAAGACGAGCAGTCCATTTGGGCCGCAGAGAATCCGCGCGTGGGCCGAGGCGTAGGCTTGGTAGGCCCTGGCCTGCGGCGACGTCCCGTCGCGCGAGTGGGCTGGCAGGCTTTTCTGGCCACGTGGCGCGCGAGGTGACGCGCAGTCAACGCGCAAGCCGGCTCGCGTTTCCCCCTTCTAACTTCGGGGATCCCCGAAGACGACGCACCCATTCAAGGCCGGCTCCTAGCTGTCGGCTTCCCAGGATAGGAAGCTGATCGAGCTTCTCGTCCTCCCTTCAACCTCAAAGCCCAATCAGCTTCGGGGACTACTGTCGGAGTAAATGACCACAGGTAGCCTAGCCGGCTCCCCCTGGGGCTTCTGAAAAAATTACAAGCCAATCAAGCCAATCAAGTCATCCAACTCCCAGGACGCTGGGCCGCCTTCACCCGGCCGGCTATCATTTAGGCCGGCTGTCAAGAGGCGGCCTGGCCCCAAGACCCATAAAAGAAAGCCACAAGATGGCCGGCTACTAGAGAGCCGACTCCGCGTAGCCGGCCACGAGAAGGCTGACTCCAAGGAGCCGGCCATCCCGCAGGCGGCCAAGGCCGCACCCTCAGAATCTGCACCCACATAACAGCGATGAGACGGGGCATGGCTACAGTAAAGCCTGCCACCCCCGCATCCCGGAGCGCGCGTGGCTACAGTAGGCCGTACGGGGCAGCCATCACCCGTCCGGCGCGGCAAAACCAATCAAGAAATTGAATGGTCCGACTGCCGTGACTTTCATCTCCGACATCACCATCCGGTATGGCATACCACACAACATCATCACCGACAATGGCACGAACTTTGCCAAAGGTGCCTTGGCCCGTTTTTGCGCGACGCAGGGCATCCGACTGGACTTAGCGTCCGTTGCCCATCCGCAGTTAAACGGCCAGGTGGAGCGAGAAAACGGCCTCATTTTTTCTGGCATCAAGCCATGACTGGTCGAGCCTCTGGAGCGTTCGGCCGGCTGCTGGCTCGACAAGCTGCTAGCCGTCCTCTGGAGCCTGCACACAACTCCGAACAAGTCAACCGACTTCACGCCTTTCTTCCTTGTCTATGGTGTCGAAGCCGTCATCCCGGCGGCATAGAATTCGACTCTCCTCGAGTCACCATGTACACCGAAGAGGAGGCATAAGAAGCGCGACAAGACGACGTCGATCTGCTGGAAGAGGACCGACTGTTGGCACTCAGCTGGTCCAGCATCTACCAGCAGAGCCTGCGCCGATACTACAACCGGAAGGTCAAGTCGAGGTCTTTCCAAGAGGGAGACTGTCGGTGTCAAAACCGGCGGATCTCGGGTAGGGGGTCCCGAACTGTGCGTCTAGGCGGATGGTAACAGGAGACAAGGAACACGATGTTTTACCCAGGTTCGGGCCCTCTTGATGGAGGTAAAACCCTACGTCCTGCTAGATTAATATTGATGATGTGTGTTACAAGAGTAGATCTACCACAAGATCAGAGAGGCTAAACCCTAGAAGCTAGCCTATGGTATGATTGTTGTTCGTCCTACGGACTAAAACCCTCCGGTTTATATAGACACCGGATAGGGTTAGGGTTACACAGAGTCGGTTACAATGGTAGGATATCTACATATCCGTATCGCCAAGCTTGCCTTCCACGCCAAGGAAAGTCCCATCCGGACACGGGACGAAGTCTTCAATCTTGTATCTTCATATTCTTGGAGTCCGGCCGATGATGATAGTTCGGCTATCCGGACACCCCCTAGTCCGGAACTCCCTCAGTAGCCCCTGAACTAGGCTTCAATGACGACGAGTCTGGCGCGTTGATTGTCTTCGGCATTGCGAGGCGGGTTCCTCCTCCGAATACTTTATAGAAGGTTTTGAACACAAGGATTGTGTCCGGCTCTGCAAAACAAGTTCCACATAACACCGTAGAGAGAATAATTTTTGCACAGATCTGCTGACGTATTCCGCGGCGTGACATCACACCACGGCCAGGCCTTTACATGAATCGTTTTTTATTGTTCCACCTCAGCACGTTTAGCGAGGCGGTTTCCTTGGCACGCCTTATCAAAGCATAGATCGTGCCCCCTTATTCCGGGATTCTCATCAATACGAACGTGGATAACCCAACCGTGCCCGTTGGCACACCTCCTCTATCAAAGGCAAGTCCTAATCGACCACGGGGTGGGCTCTTGGTATTCAACCTCTTTATAATGAGACCAAGGCCCTCTTTTTTTTACACCCTCCATCGAGTTCGCCTCACGCTTCAAGTTCCAACACCCAAAGCTTCAGATTCAGGCGCTTCGGACTTTCGACGATGTCCGGCTCCGACCAGCACGGCCGATGGATGTCTTCCTCCGTCATAGAAGAAGATGTGCTAAAGCTGCGAGACGCCAGGTATCTAACCGGCGAGATCTCGCATAGGCTGCCTGCTCCAGGGCAGGTCATTCCCACTCCTGAGCCTGGCGAGAACATGGTGTTCGTGTCCCACTTCCTTCGGGGTTTAGGCTTCCCGACGGACCCCTTTGTGCGGGGGCTCATGTTTTATTATGGGCTCGATTTCCATGACTTGAATCCGGAGTCCATCCTCCATATTTCGTCATTCATTGGTGTATGTGAGGCCTTCCTCCATATTACCCCCCACTTTGGATTGTGGCTCAAAACCTTTAAGGTGGAGCCAAGGACGATCAAGGGGCAGCAAGCAGAGTGCGGAGGGGCGGTCATAAGCAAATGTGCTGATGCTCCGTGGCCCGAGGGCTCTTTTCAAGAGGAGCTTGGTTTGTGGCAACGGGAGTGGTTTTATATCACCGCTCCCAGGGGCACCAAATGGGCGGCGCTCCCCGCCTTCCGCTCAGGTCCACCACAGCGGCTGGCGTCATGTGTCAACAAGGGGCTCGACTGGGGGCCATCCAAGGATGTTCCCCTGCTGCAGGGCCGTATTCGAGATCTCCAGGAAAGAGGGATCAATCTGGTTGCAGTGGCGCAGGTTATGGTGATCCGGCGCCTTCAACCCTGCAAACGTCGCCCCCTCCGCCTGTGGGAATTCAATCCGGAGGGACCACGAGCTCTCCAAAATTTTATGGGCACGACGCCCGTGGAGATGTATAAACTGTTCTTCGGATCACAAGAGAAGTGTCCGGACTTGACCGAGGACGCAGGACTAAGCTGCAATCGCCCAGATACTCAAGTAAGTAGTCCTGTAACCGGACAAGCTGTTCATTCACTTATTTTATATATATGCCGTTTAAAGGAACCATTTCTTGAAAAGGAGTGGATAGCCAAGGCAAAGTTGATAAGGTGTCCGGCTCCCCTCCCAGAGACCATGCTGGATCCCACGTTGACCAAGATGTTGAAGGTCGCGCCTTTTGAAGAAGGCGAAGGGAGGAGCGGGGGAGCAACTGCCTCTGCGAAGGAGGCTATCAAGGAAGGAGGGATTAAGAGTCCCACCTTCCGAGGAGAGAAGAGGACCGCTTCAGAAGATCCGGAGGTCAAGGCCTCAAAGAAAGGAAGGGAATCTTTGGCAGAGGGTCCGGCGCTGGGAAGTAACCCAGCCGCATTATTTCCCCAAGGGGATCAGCCCTCCAGCGGGCCGTAAGTAGAAAGAAGGGGTCTTGTAAATAAGGAGCATCCCTGTATTTATTTATGAAGATAATCGAAATTGTACCTTGTAGTTTGGACCTCAGCCCTTCTCAGCAGAGCTCGTCTTCGGGGGATCTTCTTCCGGAGATGATGGAGAGCGAAACGCCTCCACCTGTCGGACCCTCATGTGACGCGGACGACCCGGAGGTGTCGTCGCAGAGGGTTCCCCCAAGTCCAGCGGGGCCGGAAGGTCCGGCGCCAAGTGGTGTGCGGCCGGAGGAGCTGAAAGATCTGCTCGGGCGAGCGGCTATCTCAAAAGATCACCGTGCTCTAATGGGTACGGTGATTGAAAGAATTGCATCCGCAGAGAGCGGATTGCACGAAGACGTCAGAAGCTTACTGACGGGGTTTGAGGTACGCAAAAAATAATGTACCTTTTGGCAGTTGTGCATATAAAATGCGCCATGTATAGATAGTAGCCCCTGAGACTCGGTATGTTGTCAAAACTGACGACGTGCCGAGGATCAAAATCTCAGTTTTAACATATCGCCGCTCCTAAACAGGTGGCGGGGCGTCCGGAGGCCAGCCGGACTGATGAATATGCCGAACTAAAGCGGCAGCTTGATGAGGCGGATGCGGACATCACGCTGGTCAATAAACGGTTTGACGATTCACAAGGTATGCGACTTCTATGCGGACACCTGGTAAGGTAGCTTGACGCCCATGTCTTACCAATCACGTGCTTAATGCAGATGGTGCCGCTGCCGTGGAAGAGCTGCGGGCAGAACTCGCCCGAGCGAAAGAGCAAGCCAGAATTAGTAATGCGACCGCTTTAAAGGCGGCCGGAGAGCTAGAAGCTGAACGGGCTGCTCACTGTCAAAGCAAAGAGGAGATGGCCGAGATGGCAAAAAAGTTAAGGAATACTACCGATCGCTGCGCAGTTCTTGAAAAGGAACGTCAAGCGGAACAAGAGGACCTAAAGAAGGCCGCTGCCGAATCCAAGAAGGCCCAATCGGCTTTGAGAGCTGCCAAGGAGGAGCTGAGTCAGGCCGGGGCAATTGCGGCTGGAAAACCGTTTCTGCTGCGGAGGAAATATACAGATCCAAAGTATGCTCAGTTGGATAAATTGTGGAGTTCAGAGGATGCTTATCTGGACTTGGCGGCGAGCGCTGTGGACGCGGTTGAGCACTTCCGGGGCCAGAAGGGGCACAGAAGGGAAGAGCTATATTGGTCGCAATTCCATAGTCCGGAGCGTCCTCTGCCGCTGACCGATCGGTCATTTGTGGCCGGATGGGCCGAGCTGAATCGACTGTCCGGATTTGCCATGAAGCATGTCTTGACTCATTTGTGGCCGGACGGACCCCAGCCGAAGAACTATTTTGGTTTAATGCAGCAGTTTCTTGGTGCGGTGCCGCGTATCGACGCAATAAAGCGATCGGCGTGTATTGAGGGAGCGCGGATGGCTCTTGCCCGTGTCAAGACATACTGGGCAGAGATGAAGGCCACTGGCGTTGCATCCCAGGATTCAGACAAAGGCCGAGTACCTGCCGAGCACTACTTTGAAGAAGTCCTGCCGGGCGCTCGTTTAATAGAGACGCAGTGCTCGAAGGATATTATGTTTAAATGACATGTATGATTTTTGAAAACAATGTTTCAATGTAATATAAGTGCTTTTTATACTTGTGCGTTCAAGTAGTAAACTACTCCCTGTGCGGCCGTTTATGTATATGTGTATATAACCTGAAAGATGGCAGTCCTTGGCTTCAGCCCCCACGCACATAGTGCGGGGGTGTTTGCAAAAAAAGGCGCTTTTTCACACTTAATCCAACGTCTTGGTCCTGTTAAGGAGGTGATAGCGTAGCAAACCAGGCAACCAGACTATAATGCTTTATCACTTTCACTTAGCCATAGGAGTTCGAGGGTGGGGCTACTATATAGCCCCTGGGGGCACCGCACTCTCCCGAATTTGGGGTGCGTATGTGCCTGACCGAAAACCGGTCCTTCGTTAATGCGGAGGAATTCTAAACATTCCTGTGAGTCATCGAGTGGTTGACCAGTCTCTCGCTATATTATGACAGTCAGTTTTCGGCTTTCTCTACTGAGGTGCTCGCCCGGCCGAACCGGGGCACAATCGCAGTAGTTCTCCTGGTGCCGCATTAGCCGTGAAAACGGAACGTAAGGCAACAAAACACAGGAGCCGGGCAACCCAACATTTGACCAAAGACATGATTCGGAGCTGATGCATATAAGGCCTAACTCGAGACGCCGAATACTCCCTAAGGTATTCGGTCTTTATGAAAATGGGCAGAATAATGCCCTAAGCACCTGGTGTCCAGGTACGCGCAAAAATTCTGGTGCGGCCAATGCCAAAGCACCAGTCTCCTCCTCGGTTATATTAAGGAATCGGGGGGATGTATATCAACAAGAGACAGTGAAAAAAGGTTTACGCAGGGTCTTAATCTGAAAAGAATCCTTGCAACGGGTCCCTACTGCACGTCTGCGCCTGTGTCTCCGTTGTGCCGTATCCTGGACGGGTGTAGCACGTTGTTCATCTGTAAAAGAGAGGAGCTTAGTTTGAAAGGAAAAAGGATCGTGCGAAAAATGTACTTAATATTAAATAAAAGAAGTACGGTTCGAAGAAGTGAATAAGATGGAGCTTTATTGTCTCTATTTATACATGCATGCGGCCCCTCGTATGGGGGTATGCTGCAAGTAGGCGCCGGACTCGTCTAGCCGTGTCCGGGGTTTGAATGACCAATTCAGGTTCTTTGCCTAGCAGAGCCGGATAGCTGTGGGGCTGTCAAGGCAGTCTCCCGTTTTCCCGTGCTCGAGTAACACTTAATACTTCCTTTTAAAGAGATGATGCCGCGTGGACCGGGCATTTTAAGTGTTAGAGATGCATAATGCGGTATTGCGTTAAAGCGGGCGAAAGCTTCGCGTCCCAATAGTGCTTGATGGCTACTTTTAAACGGGGCGACATGGAAGAGTAACTTTTCGCGACGGAAGTTGTCGGATGAACCAAACACAACTTCTAGCAGTATGGAGCCCGTGCAGAGGGTGTATGGGACGGGCAGTACTCCTTTAAAGGAGGTGTTGCTGCGGTGAATTTTGGTTGGGTTTATCCCCATCCTGCGGATTGTGTCCTGATATATCAGGTTTATGTCACTGCCGCCATCCATGAGGACATGTGTAAACTGGAATCCGTTGATTATAGGATCCAATATCAAGGCAGTCCATCCTGCGTTCCGGATATTATCGGAATAGTCCTGATGGTCGAAGGTGATTGGTTTTGACAACCAGTGTGCGGCGCGCCTTTTAGGGGGCGCCGCTTTGTTTTTCCTTTTGATCACGTGAAGTGAGTTTACTGTTTTAACCTCCTGTGGGAAAGTTTTTTGTTTTTTGGGGTTCTGCTTGTGGTGCTCATCGTCATCTTTACTTGGTGTGTCGAGCCCCTTGTGTTCGGCGTTCAGTCTGCCGTTGAAGACCTAACAATCTCTGTGGGTATGGTTTGCAGGCTTCCCAGAGGTACCATGTATTTGACATAGTCTATCCAGAATCTTGTTTAGGTTGGATAGCTCGTCACTGTTATCCTTTAGGGGCAGTGTTTTGTTGTTCGGCCGAGAGCTTTTGAATCCGGCGTTGACCGCCGTACTATTTGGGCCATTTTCCTTATTCTGGCGCTGATCTTTTCTGCGTCGTGATTTCCCATTTCCATCCCTGATTTCGGATGTACTCGGGTCGCTGGTGCTGCATCTAGCCAGCCAGCTGTCCTCTCCAGCGCAAAAGCGGGTCATGAGGCTTGTTAATGCGGCCATTGTTCTTGGCTTTTCTTGGCCGAGGTGTCTGGCGAGCCATTCGTCTCGGACGTTGTGTTTGAAAGCTGCTAAGGCTTCGGCGTTCGGATAGTCGACTATTTGGTTCTTTTTAGTAAGGAACCTGTTCCAGAATTTCCGGGCTGACTCTTCGGGCTGTTGAGTTATGTGACTTAGATCGTCTGCATCCGGAGGGCGGACATAAGTCCCCTGAAAATTTGCCCGAAATGCGTCCTCGAGCTCTCCCCAGCTTCCAATGGTATTTTCGGGGAGGCTTTTAAGCCAATGCCGAGCTGGCCCTTTGAGTTTAAGGGGTAAGTATTTTATGGCATGGAGATCGTCTCCTCTAGACATGTGTATGTGGAGGATGTAATCCTCGATCCAGACTCCAGGGTCTGTTGTTCCGTCGTATGCCTCTATGTTTACGGGTTTGAATCCCGCTGGAAATTCATGATCCAGCACCTCATGGGTGGAACATTGGGGGTGTGCGGCGCCCCTATATTTGGGTGTGCCGTGATCTTCGGAATTTTGGCGTATTGCATTGCTTTGACGAGCCTGCTTTCTTGGCCCATAGATGGACCTAACTGGGCCATCCTCTTGAGGTGAATCCTTATGCGGATCGCATATTGGCTTGTGTGCGGCGCCATTCACCGCTCTCTTTTTGCCGTGGGGTCGTCCATCCGACCGGGTGGCCTTCTTACTTTTTAATTGTGGGGGCTCTAAGGCCTCCTCGTCGAATTCGGGCAGTAGCTTTCTTTTCGGGTAGCTCTTTGTTCGGCGACTGTCGCCGTACTTGTCTGCGGTGCTGAATATTTTTCTCCATCTGATCCTGAGTGCATCTTCCGCTGTTTTGAGCTTCCGCTTCTGCTTTTTCAGGCTACGCGCAGTGGCGACGAGCCTTTTCTGGAGGTTATTTTGCTCCAATGGTTTGTCCGGCGTGAGGTCGTCCGGACTGTTGTCTTCACCGCGGACAGATTGTTTATCCAAGTTGTCTTGTTCGGACGATTGCTCGATAGCTTGTTCGTTGTCCACCGGTTCGCCCTGCTCTATGGCTGGGTCTTTGTTGAGGCGGGACATTGTTCGGCGTTTACGTTGCCGTTTTGACTGCTTTTCGAGGGATTTATCCTTCGTAGCATCCCGTTGCTCCTCGTCTTCATTCCCTTTAGGTGTATCCACCATGTATACGTCATGGGATGAGGTTTTCCAGCATCCTATAGGTGCTGGTTCATTGTTGTCTCCTACATCGTCATCCATATCGTCGATGTCTTCGGAGTCGAAATCGAGCACGTCGTGTAAGCTTTCGACAGTGGCTATGAAGTGGGTGGTGGGTGGGCATTGAATTTCTTCGTCGTCTGTATCCCAATCTTCCTGAACGTAGTCTAGCCAGGGCTCTCCGGATAAAGAGAAAGACTTTAGTGAATTCAGGATGTCGCCAAAGGGCGAGTGCTGAAAGATGTCCGCGGCCGTGAACTCCATAACGGGCGCCCAATCGGATTCGATTGGCAAGGGCGCGGAGGGTTCGGAGTCCGGAGAGGAGTCCGGCACCCTGGAGTCGAGGTCTTCGCAAAGGACAGGGATGGAGTTCGGCTCGATCGTCGTAGAGATTAGAGCCCCCGAGGCGGTGTCCAACCACTCGTCCTCGATCAGGGATTCCGGCTCCGGATCAAGGGTCGGAGCGGATTCTGGTGCGGCCTCCAGGGCACTGTTCGGCAGCAGAGCTAGATCATGCCCATCGAGACAGTGCGGCGCGCTTGGCTGCGGCTCGAATCCGTCGAAGATCAAGTCTCCACGGATATCGGCCGTATAGTTTAAACTTCCAAATCTGACCTGACGGCCAGGGGCGTAGCTTTCGATCTGCTCCAGATGGCCAAGCGAATTGGCCCGCAGTGCAAAGCCGCCGAACGCGAAGATCCATCCGGGGAGAAAAGTCTCACCCTGGACCGCGTCGTTGTTGATGATCGAAGGAGCCATCGGGCCTATCGGTGACGACACAGAGGAACTCTCAATGAAAGCACCAATGTCGGTGTCAAAACCGGCGGATCTCGGGTAGGGGGTCCCGAACTGTGCGTCTAGGCGGATGGTAACAGGAGACAAGGGACACGATGTTTTACCCAGGTTCGGGCCCTCTTGATGGAGGTAAAACCCTACGTCCTGCTAGATTAATATTGATGATGTGTGTTACAAGAGTAGATCTACCACGAGATCAGAGAGGCTAAACCCTAGAAGCTAGCCTATGGTATGATTGTTGTTCGTCCTACGGACTAAAACCCTCCGGTTTATATAGACACCAGATAGGGTTAGGGTTACACAGAGTCGGTTACAATGGTAGGAGATCTACATATCCGTATCGCCAAGCTTGCCTTCCATGCCAAGGAATGTCCCATCCGGACACGGGACGAAGTCTTCAATCTTGTATCTTCATAGTCTTGGACTCCGGCCGATGATGATAGTTCGGCTATCCGGACACCCCCTAGTCCGGAACTCCCTCAGAGACCTTGTGCTCCGGCTGATCTAGCGAACAGCCGGCCAGCACAAGCTCTCAGTGCCTTGGGAAGGCCCCTTTATTGTTCCATGCTATTATATTGTGTTTTTGGATGTTTATGGGCTTTATTTTACACTTCTATATTATTTTTAGGACTAACCTATTGACCCAGAGCCCAGTGCGAGTTCCTATTTTCCCCCTTGTTTCAGTGTTTCGAAGAAAAGGAATATCAAACAGAGTCGAAACGGAATGAAACCAACTGGAGAAGTTATTTTTGGAAGGAAAGCTACCGGAAAAACTTGGAGTGCATGTCAGGAAAGAGACGAGGAGGGAGTAGTTCACCCTCGGGGCTGAGGGTATGTACCGGTAGCTATGTGTTTGATCTCTCTCTCTCTCTCTCTCTCTCTCTCTCTCTCTCTCTCTCTCTCTCTCTCTCTCTCTCTCTCTCGTG
>LR880972.1:194653063-194666138 GCA_904067115.1 Aegilops sharonensis | reverse complement strand
TGCCATTGAGAATAATTAACCATAATATTATCTAGGAGTTTAGTAGCATCTCCTAAAGTGATTTCCATAAAAGTGCCTCCCGCGGCCGAATCTAAAAGATTTCTAGAAGCAAAATTCAATCCGGCATAAATTTTTTGTATAATCATCCACAAGTTCAAACCATGAGTAGGACAATTACGTATAATTAATTTCATTCTCTCCCAAGCTTGTGCAACATGTTCATGATCAAGTTGCTTAAAATTCATAATATCGTTTCTAAGAGAGATAATCTTAGCGGGAGGAAAATACTTAGAGATAAAAGCATCTTTGCACTTGTTCCAAGAATCAATACTATTTTTAGGCAAAGATGAAAACCACGCTTTAGCACGATCTCTAAGCGAAAAAGGAAATAGCTTCAATTTAATGACATCATTATCGACATCTTTTTTCTTTTGCATATCACATAAATCAACGAAGCTATTCAGATGAGTAGCGGCATCTTCACTAGGAAGGCCGGCGAATTGGTCTTTCATAACAAGATTCAACAAAACAATATTGATTTCACAAGATTCAGTATTGGCAAGAGGAGCAATCGGAGTGCTAAGGAAATCATTATTATTGGTATTGGTGAAGTCACACAATTTGGTAGCATCTTGAGCCATCGCGACAAACAAGCAATCCAACACACGAGCAAACAAAAGGCAAGCGGAAAATAGAGGAGGAGATTGGGAAAGAGAGGGCGAATAAAACGGCAAGGGTGAAGTGGAGTTGAGGAAAACGAGAGGCAAATGGCAAATAATGTAATGCGAGAGATAGGGATTGTGATGGGTACTTGATATGTTGACTTTTGCGTAGACCTCCCCGGCAACGGCGCCAGAAATCCTTCTTGCTACGTCTTGAGCTTGCGTTGGTTTTCCCCAAAGAGGAGAGGATGATGCAGCACAGTAGCATAAGTATTTCCCTCAGTTTTTGAGAACCAAGTTATCAATCCAGTAGGAGGCCACGCACAAGTCCCTCGTACCTACACAAAACGATAGCTACTCGCAACCAACGCGATTAGGGGTTGTCAATCCCTTCACGGTCACTTGCGAGAGTGAGATCTGATAGAGATAATATTTTTGTATTTTTGGTATAAAGATGCGAAGTGAAAAGTAAAAGCAAAGTAAAAACAAAGCAAGTATAAAAGTGATAGAGATTGATATGATGAGAATAGACCCGGGGGCCATAGGTTTCACTAGTGGCTTCTCTCAAGAGCATAAGTATTCTACGGTGGGTGAACAAATTACTGTTGAGCAATTGACAAAATTGAGCATAGTTATGAGGTTATCTAGGTATGATCATGTATATAGGCATCACGTCTGAGACAAGTAGACCGAAACGATTCTACATCTACTACTATTACTCCACTCATCGACCGCTATCCAGCATGCATCTAGAGTATTAAGTTAAAACATAGTAACGCCTTAAGCAAGATGACATGATGTAGAGGAATAAATTCATGCAATATGATAAATACCCCCATCTTGTTATCCTCGATGGCAACAATACAATACGTGCCTTGCAACCCTTTCTGTCATTGGGTAAGGACACCGCAAGATTGAACCCAAAGCCATGCACTTCTCCCATTGCAAGAACTACCAATCTAGTTGGCCAAACCAAACGGATAATTCAAAGAGACTTGCAAAGCTAACTCGATCATACATAAAAGAATTCGGAGAAGATTCAAATATTAATCATAGATAAGCTGGATCATAAACCCACAATTCATCGGTCTCAACAAACACACCGCTAAAAGAAGATTACATCAAATAGATCTCCACGGGAGAGGGGGAGAACATTTTATTGAGATCCAAAAAGAGAGAAGAAGCCATCTAGCTACTAGCTATGGACCCGAAGGTCTGAAGTAAACTACTCACACTTCATCGGAGAGGCTATAGTGTTGATGTAGAAGCCCTCCATGGTGGATGCCCCCTCCGGCGGAGCTCCGGAACAGGCCCCAAGATGGGATCTCGTGGATACATGAAGTTACGGTAGTGGAATTAGGTTTTTGGCTCCTGTTCTGATCGTTTGGGGGTACGTAGGTATATATAGGAGGAAGGAGTACGTCGGTGGAGCTTCGAGGGACCCACGAGGCAGGGGGCGCGCCCTGGGGGGGGGCCACCCTCGTGACCGCCTATATGGTTCCTTGGCGTAGGGTCCAAGACTCCTGGATCACGTTCGGTGAGAAAATCACGTTTCCGAAGGTTTCATTCCGTTTGGACTCCGTTTGATATTCTGTTTCTTCAAAATAATGAAAAAGGCAAAAAACAGCAATTCTGGGTTGGGCCTCCGGTTAATAGGTTAGTCCCAAAAGTAATATAAAAGTGGAAAATAAAGCCCATTATAGTCCAAAACAATAGATAAAGTAGCATGGAGCAATCAAAAATTATAGATACGTTGGAGACGTATCACACCCGGTCAAGCATCTTGGCCATGGTGGGACCAGGCGATCCTTCGGGAAGTGGAGCCGGACACCTGATTCTCTCCGCCTTGCTGAGCCATTCCTGGCCACGGATGATTTTCAGAACAAGCAATCATAACAAATACAAAACACGGTGTCCGGCATCAAAGCTACTTATTTGGGTATCTAGGCGATTACAGCTTAGGCCCGCATCCTCGGTGGTGTCCGGACACTTTACTTTCCGTCCGAAGAATAATTTGCACATCTCTTCGAGCTTCGGGCTGAAGAAGTGCTTGACGGTCCGTGGACCCTCCGGATTAAACTCCCAAATCTGGAGAGGCCGGCGTTGGCACGGCAACATCCGCCGGATCAACATCACTTGCATTATGCTGACAAGATTAATGTCCCTTGCAAGAAGCTCCCGGATGCGATTCTGCAGTACTGGTATATCACCAGCGGGTCCCCAATTCCGCCCTACGTCTGTCCAAGACACCAACTGTGACGGAGGGCCCGAGCGAAACTCGGGGGCAGCCGCCCACTTTGTGCCTCTGGGAGCCGTGACATAGAACCACCTCCGCTGCCATACATCGGATACTTCTGGGAAAGAACCCTCTGGCCACGGGGCATCGCCGTTCCTGCTTATTACGGCACCTCCGCACTCCACATGTCGCCCCTCGATCATCTTCGGCGTCACATTGAAGGTCTTGAACCATAAGCCGAAGTGTGGGGTGACATGGAGAAAAGCCTCGCACACGATAATAAACGACGAGATATGGAGGATAGCGTCGGGGCCAGATCGTGAAAATCCAGCCCATAATAGAACATGAGCCCCCTCACGAAGGGATCGAGGGCGAAACCCAGACCACGGAGGAAGTGTGGGACGAAAACGACACACTCGTTGGTCTCCGGCGTAGGGATGACCTGCCCTGGAGCAGGGAGCCTGTGCTGGATATCTACGGTCAAGTATCCGACCTCCCAAGCTTTGCAATGTCCTTCTCTTCAATCGAGGAGGCCACCCACCGGCCTTGAGGTCAGATCCGTACATATTGGAGGATTTCGGAGGGGTGGAGCTTAGGTTTTGGGTGTTAGAACTCGAGGTGCGAGAAGGCGCGATGAAGGTGAACAAGGAGGCGTAGGTCTCGACCTCTTTATAAAGAGGGTGAATATCAAGAGTCCCCAGTGTGACCGTTTGAGGCTTATCTAGAAAACACACGGGTTATACCAACAGCCGTTGTGGGTTCACGCGTGCTCATATTGATGGAAAATCCCGTAATAAGAGGAACACGTTCTCTGCCTCGACGGGACGTGCCAATAAAACCGCCTCGCAACACGAGTCGTTGTGGGGCAGGAAACGTCGGTTCGCGTTGGACCAAGCCCCGATGCAAGGGCACGACACACGAAGATTGCCAGCAAATCAGCTCTATACCATACGAAGATCATCTTGCAGATCCAGACACGGTCTACGTGTTTGATGACCACTTTGGGGTATTCGGAGGAGGAACCCGCCCTGCAATGCCGAAGACAAAGCTACGCGCCGGACTCATCGTCATTGAAGCCTGGTTCAGGGGCTACTGAGGGAGTCCTAGATTAGGGGGTATCCGGATAGCCGGACTGTGTACAACGTCCGGACTATTGAAGCGTGAAGATACAAGACTCAAGACTTCGGCCTGTGTCCGGATGGGACTTTCCTTGGCGTGGAAGGCAAGCTTGGCGATCCGGATATTATATTTCCTTCCTTGTAACCGACTCCATGTAAACCCTAGCCCTCTCCGGTGTCTATTTAAACCGAAGAGGTTGGTCCTTAGAAGGCCGATCACAATTACACAATCATACCATCATAGGCTAGCTCTTAGGGTTTAGCCTCTACGATCTCGTGGTAGATCTACTCTTGTACTACCCATATCATCAATATTAATCAAGCAGGAAGTAGGGTTTTACCTCCATCGAGAGGGCCCGAACCTGGGTAAACATCTCTGTCCCTTGCTTCCTGTTACCATCAGCCTTGACGCACAGATCGGGACCCCCTACCCGAGATCCGCCGATTTTGACACCGACAGGCCCCGCCAGCAGGCATGTCCCATCGTGAGCGTGGGCTGGCAAACTGGCCCGGCCGCTCGACGCCACGTGACATGCCCACAGCGAGCGGCAGCCTGGAGGCTTAGCAAGCACGCCACTTGGTTCCCTCCGTCGCATTCGAAGTTTGGATAACTCAGGCTGAACGAGGCCGACTCCCGCCAGTCGGGTCGGCAGAAGTCGGAAGAAGCTCCACCTCAAGCCCTCGGAGAAAGAAACTGCTGAGGCTCCTTGGCTGCTCAGCCGTGGCACCTCACCAGCTTCGGGGACTACTGTCGGAGTAATGGGCCACGAGTAGGCTAACCCGAGCCCCTGAGCCTTTCAAGACGACGGGGCTGGCAGCGCCCCTCGAGGCGTCAAGACGAGGTGCCGCCTTCTGGTGGCCGGCTGGAGGAATAGCCGGCTGCCCGTAGGCGGCCGAGTTCCATAAGCCGGCATTAAGACAAGCCGACTCCTAGTGGGCGGCTTCCAGAGAAGCCGGCCCCTAGCAGTCGGCCCGTGGCGCCTACGAAGCCTACACCCTCATCAAGAAAGACAAGACAGGGAGCGGCTACAGTATAGCCCATCCCTCCCAAATCCAGGGGTGGGCGTGGCCACAGTGCACCGTACCAGCGGAGATCTCCACCCGGCGCGGCACTGTTGCCACTCCACCCCTGACGTCACCACAGGCAGGCGGAGCCCTGCTCCCACGATGGCCTGTCGGTACGGCCCAGGGACGATGGGCCCCACCAATCAGCGAGAGCCCGGAAGACGGTTAGAGCCCCACCAGTCGGATCTGAGGGAGGTCGGTCCCCAGCAGTCGGCCCGCCCCTTCCTCGGGGCCCACTCGCTATTAACCAGACGAGACACAGAGTGGCTACAGTAATCGCCCGCCAGGCGGCGGGGCTGTAGCCACGCTCCCCTGACCGAGCCGGCGTCATTAGCACCACGACTACAGTGATCAGCAGCCGACAAGACCCCCGAGCGGCGGAGGCGGCCTGTCGGCTCCGTACCAGACCAGTCGGCGGGCCCCAGCAGCCAGCGAAGAAGCGGGCCACGAGAGAGACTGACAGTCGGGTCCTACACCCCGCCGGATTACTATTGTACCCCTGGGGGATAGGCCTATATAAACCCCTAGGGCACCCATGCAAAGGGTTCCAAGCCTGTTAGAACTAGACCGACCCATAGAGAAAAGAGAGAGCTAGCCCTGCTTTCTTCCACCTCTAGCAAACAGCTCGAGGAGCACCATTGTACTCACTAGTGCCTTAGTGATCATGCGGAGACCCCGCAGAGGAGGACTAGGGGTGTTATCTCCTAGGAGAGCCCGAACCTGGGTAAAGTGCGTTGGCGTTCGTGTCTACACCTTATCCCGCTTCCAGGCACTGGCGACGTTCTACTCGCTCCCACCATGATAAGCCATCCATTGGCATATGTCGCATCCAACCCCCGACACTCTTCTAGTGGTGAGTTATATTTTGTGTTAAGCATTTTGTTTAAGCTGTGTTGTAACTTGTGGATACTGTAGCTAGTTCTTCTCTCATGTATGGTTCAAAATAAAATCCACGCCGGGTCATGCCGGGTCGTGATGAAACCATACATCATTTGAAATGAAATTCAGGAAGGACCCTCCCTGATGGAAGTTAAAAAGAACCGGTTCGTCGTTCCCTCGCATGAATTTCTCTAAGAGCATCTTTAGCTAATCCCCTAAAAGATAGAGGAGTAAACGGCGGAGTAAAGTCAATGGAGTAAAATTTTACTCCCCTATAGGTGGTCGGACCTAGCTGATCACGTAAACTTAGTGGAGTAAAAAAATTCACAATTTTTTTATCCTAGCCACATGAACTTCAAACAATTGCATAATATATCATCAATCATTCAAATTTTTGAAGATAAACATGCCGAACTTATAAACCATTAACAAGCATATAATTTTACGGATAGAGATATTTCAAATTAAAACATGCATAGTTCATCCAGAAGGCATCACTTCATTGATCAAGTTTGATCACCACAACATAGCATGTTTTATGTTGTGGATCGAGGCCAACCAATGGCATGCACGAGCATGAACTCAAACACTTTCCTCGCCAAAGAAATCACCCTCACCACCACCATCCTCTCGGCCGCGGCCCTTGTTGCCGGTTGTGGCGGCCGAACGCCGGAGCACTGGCTGTAGGGGTGGTCGGAGACGCCGCATGAGCCGCGAAACAGGGACGAGGGGCCGGAGTGGCTTTCTTCTTCTTTTCCCTCTTCTTCGCCTCCTCGACGACGTGGCGGCCGTCAGTTTCCTAGCAAGCTTGCCGCCGGCGGGAGCAGTGGGAGGGCGACCTACTATCGCCAGAGAGGCATTGGCCACCCAAACATACCATTTTATAGGCAGTGGCAGCTGGTGTGGTGGACCAGACAAGATTTTTGAAGCCCAACCTTCTTTTCGGTGCGGGCAGCCGCAGTGGGTGGCGGAAGGGTCTTGGCTACCCATTCCGGCCGGAGGAACGGTCATCGGTGGCTATGGCGACATGTGGGGAGGTGACGGTGGGAACGATTGCGCCACGGGAGAGGGTGACATGTTGGTGGTAAAGTTTACTCAGCTACGTGGGGGTGAGTGGTTTTAGGCGTCATGGGCCACATTTTCGGCCTTTTTACTCCTTTATAGGATTTAGGGGTTCTGCTAGGTCCGATTTAGAGGAGTAAACTTAAAAAATTTACTTGTCTGTCACATTTTAGGGGATCGACCAGAGATGCTTAGAAGAGGGGGGCACGATTCATCTTCTTCCATGGTTGAGATGCTTGCACGAGCCCTAGCTTTCTAACAACTATGATCGGTGGCCCGTGGCTGCAGAAAACGATACCTCGCGGAAAGCAGCAAGTACAGTGAGGAAATCTCACTAGCGTATGTCGTTTACTGCAAAGTACGCTCCGCCGACGCCGACGCCCATCCATCACATGACTTTTTCTGTTGCGCTGTCGTGCACATGCCAGGAGCGACGCTAGCTTACGTATTTTTCTCAAAACCACGTTTACATATGAACAACTCAGTACAGTCGTAGTTTATAAAAAAAAACTCAGTACAGTCGTAGTTTATAAGAAAAAACTCAGTACAGTCGTAACGTACGGGAGCTAGCCAGCCACGTACCGCCACATACGCGCGGGCGTAAGTACATTTGTACGTATGCACAACTGCACACTGCTCAAGCATACATACAGTTTCCTTTTCGAAAAGCGTACGTGCAGCGGCGCACCCACGTACATGTGACTGAACCGGATCGATCACGTGTGAGAGGTTAATTAACCGGCCATATGCAGGGACTTGAGCCATTCCTCGTCGGACTCCAGGAACGACGCCAGGGCTCTCACGTCGTCCATCCAGTCTGCGCCGCCCGACCCCGACGAGCACGGCTCGGCCGACGACGTCTCCGAGCTGCTGCCGCTGCAGGCGTCTCCCTCTTGATCTCCCCCGGCCCGCGTCTCCGCGACGACTGGCGCGGGCGACGGCGTCTCCCGGCGGAAGAAGAGGCAGCCCGTGCACCTCACGGGCTTGGGCGCCCACACCGCGCCGGCCGGCGACGAAGGCGCCGCGCCATGGAGGACAGCAGGGACGGAGATGGACAGCCCCGCCGCGGCGCTCCCCGTGGAGCTGGAGGAGCCGGAGGCGACGGGCGCGGCGACGGTCCTCGCCGCGGCAATGGCGGGGCGGGCGGGGAGCGCCTTCCTGCCGAGCGTGCTGTTCCAGTAGTTCTTGATTTCGTTGTCTGTTCGGCCGGGCAGCCTGCCGGCGATGATGGACCACCTGTTGCCGAGCAGGCCGTGGAGCCTGACGATGAGCTCCTCCTCGTCGTCGGAGATGTTGCCCCGCTTGATGTTGGGCCGGAGGTAGTTCAGCCACCGCAGCCGGCAGCTCTTGCCGCACCGCCGCAGACCTGCATGCAGATTCGTTCAGTTCACATGCGTCACCTTCCGCTCTCCGTCCAGCTCGCCATTGATAGAATCAGAGTGGTCCCGTGTATATGGCTAGCTAGGGATTACGATACGATGGATCATTACGTACCAGCTCGTTGGGGGAGCTCCCTCCACCTGCCTTCGCCATGGGCCTTGACGTAGGAAGCCAGGATTTCGTCCTCCTTGCTCGTCCACGCCCCTCGCTTCACCCCTTCCTTGGCACAGCACGCCCTCCTCCCCATCCTCTCTCTCCCTCTATCTCTATCTCGCCGTGTGTGCTTTGTTAGAGAGGGGGAGTGGTCTGCGGGCAGAGGGCCGGGGGTGGTTGGGGTATTTATACACCGGCGCCGCGACTACGTGGCCGGCTTAGCACCTTTAAGGCAATCCACGGCCATCGGGAGCGGCACTTTCCTCAAAGTGTTAGATGGACCAGACGCCCGGGAGGGCTTCCATGTGTGCATGAACAGGGACGTAACCAGGACGGCCGTTCATCAGCCGTTATATATCGCTGGCAGGAGCGATGATATCTGTCCAAATTCGATGTCATATTTCTATAACAGAGGCTTATTCATAGTTGCCTTTTATCTCCAAGTGGCAAGAAACATTACTCCCTCCATTGCAGTATTATTGTAACAGTCTTGCTAGGTCTCACTTCGTTAAGTCTCAGTCGATGCTATATTTGTGAGCTTATACATTAAGATCCATGCAAAAAAAAAATCTTCAGTTGTTTTTTTTTTTGTCTCTCTTGCATGTTATGTCACTTGATTAAGACTTGATTAAATCCCAGTTGATTAAGACCTAGCTACATTCTTACTGTAAGGGCAATATTATAAATATGCACGCCAGCTTCATAGTCTACTATGTAGGATAATTTTTGACGTGGAAGGTAGAAAATGCAATCGACTCTTCTTTAAGATCGATTGAGACTCTTTGTTAAGATTTAGGCGGAATTGTTGGCCTTATTTTTCATGTATTGTCCCATTAAATACCTTGAACTATGCTACTTACGATTCTAAATAACTTGAGAAACCGCACAGTTAAGGACTTATCTCTTATCATCATTGGTGCTCTAATTGACTTCGATAGCCAATGATTTATGATATATTACTAAAGCTTTAAATAGCCGGTTATATATAACAGAAGCTACAAAAAGATATAACGAAGCTAAGCACTATTTAACATTTTTTTTTCTTAAATCACGAGAATAAGAAAGCCCTTAACAGTATAAGCTAAAAGCGGGCCAATCAGTTTACTTCATTTTTGCAGCGATGGCGTACACTGCCCAATCGATGCCATAGCAAAAATCTAGTGTGGAGTAAAGTTGGCTGCCTGAACTACTTTATGCATGCATGGGCCCTGCTCTTTCGCATGCGGCAAACACACACTGCTAGAGCGGCGCCACAATATTTTCTTAGAGCACCGCTGATGTGGTAACAACATTTTCACGTAGTAGGTACCGATTACATAGTGAAAGGCCTAATAATGAAAAACATACAATCAGACATCATGATTGGTGGAAGGGTTCAAAATGCTATCCTGTTAGAAAGAAAACATGAGCAAATTAAACCATATCCCATCAGAAAGCCGAAGTAAATCATGTAGAGGGTCCACCAAACTCTAGTCATGCATAAAGCAAAGCGCTAGAAGATGTAAATTCGTACACTCTAAATGGAAAAAAATGTGCTTAGAAATACCAACGATTACTTGATTCCCCTGTTTTCGTCGGCGTGACTAAAAGGGCTAAACATTACTGGTTGTCATGTGCTAACTTCTATTCGCTCCGTTCCATAATTCTTGTCATGCTTTTAGTTCAAAATTAAACTAAAATCATGACAAGAATTATGGAACTAAGGTTGGTCATAGTGGGAGTAATATAGGTAGTAACATAGATGTCATATAAGCAAAAATGGCGAGATGACAAGTAGTTAGTGAGGAGAGAGGCAAATAGAGTAGCATAAATATGTTACCATCACATAGCGCTTCCCAATACAAAATGAGTATACAAAGTAATAAATAAAGACATATATGTTACCACACATATGACACTATCCACTAGGAAGGTAGTAACATTATACTAGTAACATGTTACTAGTCTAAGTTACTCTCCACTATGACCAGCCTAAGAGAGTATATCCTTCATGCCATCCATAGTCAATACTAGAGTTGTCTTATATTACAAGTTGTCTCTTATGTTGGCTAGCTATTAGCGAAGACCAAAGAGACTGACACAAGAAAACAATGTCACAGAAATAAGAGTATTTATTTGCCAAAACTGGTTACATGACACCCTTATTTGGTGCCAATTGACTAGGCACACTATGAAACATGACATTGGCTCATACCATTACAAAATCGATATGGTGATGTCTTGATAAGAAGATTATCCATTGTCTTTTTTTTGAAAAGGGGTGTAACCGGCCTCTGCATCAGAACGATGCATACGGCCACCTTTATTAGAAAGCAAATAAGTTCAAAACAAGTCATGAGGTCTTAAAGAAACGAACCACAAAAATGCTCACAAAGAGCAGAGAATAAAAGCCACAATTGGCAGGCAAAAGAAAGATAGGAAAACTAATTGCCTATCCTATTACATGACCGTCATCCAAACCGGCTAAATATAGCCGGAGCTACCATCTCGCATCGGGTAAACCCAGTAACCAAATGTTGCCTGGCCTCCGTCTGAATGAGTAACGACCACATACGGATCAATGCAGTGGCTCGGAAGATAACTTGCAAAAAATGAGTATTTGTTGTTCTATTAAAAACCAAATCATTCCTGCAGTTCCAGACTGCCCAAAGTAAAGCACATACTTCTACATGAATGTGTCTCGCTGTTTGGCACTCTATCCCGTCCAGCCACGTCCCAAATAACGTGTTGACATTATTCAGAGGAGAAACGCAATGTGAATAGTCCGCCATAAAACCTTTGCCATCGGACAGTCAAGAAAGAGGTGTTTGATGGTCTCATCACGACCACAAAAACTACATCTCGTGGAGCCAGTCCAGTTGCGATTTGTCAAATTGTCCTTAGTTAAAATGACTTGTTTGTGTACAAACCACATGAACACTTTAAC
This sequence comes from Aegilops sharonensis, assembly GCA_904067115.1. Lineage (NCBI taxonomy): Eukaryota > Viridiplantae > Streptophyta > Magnoliopsida > Poales > Poaceae > Aegilops > Aegilops sharonensis. The sequence goes on along the minus strand of LR880972.1, from coordinate 194,654,657 downwards.
TCTGAAAGGTACCTTGACATTCCAAACATGTTTGGAAGTAGGAATAGAGCTAGAGTTAATCACATCTAAATACATAGATTTAACCGTGAACTCTCCATTCCTGGCTAACTTCCAGCACAACGTGTCAGGCTGTTGAGAAAGCTGCACATCCATCAGTCTTCTCACCAAATGGAGCCAGGCTTCCCAACGGGCTCCGGCAAGTGTTCTCCTAAAGTGGATATTGAGGGGAGTGGACTGAAGCACGGTAGCAATGAAAGCGTCTCTTTGTTGCACAATGCTCTAAAGGGAGGGATATTGAAGCGCGAGAGGGGTTTCCCCTAGCCATATATCCTCCCAGAATCTCGTGGAAGTACCGTTTCTGACTAAAAACTTTGTTCTGTTGAAAACGACTGCTTTAACTCTCATCAGCCCTTTCCAAAAAGGTGAGTCCGTCGGCATCACTGTCACCTGTGACAGTTTTGGAATGAAGGTACTTATTACGCAGAATCTGCGCCCACGTGGCCTCCGACTCTACAGATAACTTATACAGCCACTTGCTGAGAAGACATCTGTTTTTCACCTCAAGATTTTCGATACCTAGACCCCCTTGGTCTTTCGGTCGACAAATAATATCCCATTTAGTGAGTCTATACTTCTTTTTCAGGTCATCACTCTGCCAGAAAAATCAGGATCGATAGAAATCCAGTCTTTTCCGAACTCCAACTGGTATCTCGAAACGACAACAGAAACATACACTAGTAGAAACAGGGCTTTGGTTCGGCCAAAAAAGAGCATTAATCCCGGTTGCATTACGAACCGGGACTAATGTGAGCATTAGTCCCGGTTCGAGCGGCTAGGGCATTAATCCAGGTTCAAATGGGACCTTTAGTCCCGGTTGGTGCCACGAACCAGGACTAAAGGGTGTGATGCCCATTAGTACCGGTTCGTGGCACCAACCGGTACTAAAGGTTAGACTTTAGTCCCGGTTGGTGGCTCGAACCGGTACTAGTGGGGGTTGAGGCATTAGTACCAAGGTCCAATTTTCAAACTCTACCCCCCTGGACCGCCTTTTCAGTTTTGTAAAAAGCAAAAGAAAATGATAAAAACTTCAAAAATTAAAATCCTTCCAATGTACTATACTCCGGATGAAACGTCATGTGCGTGTGCACGATGTCCAAAAGCTTACTGGTTGCTTGGCCGCTTTAAGTCGATTCATCTCTCGACTCAGTGAAAAGGCATTGCCTCTTTACCGACTGATGAAGAAGTCAGACAAGTTCGAGTGGACTCCTGAAGCTGATGCAGCGTTCACAGAGCTAAAAGCCCTGCTCTCCACCCAGCCGGTGCTTGCTGCCCCAATCAGCAAAGAGCCTTTTCTGCTTTACATTGCAGCCACGGGACAAGTTGTTAGTACAGTACTTACGGTCGAGCGGGAAGAAGAAGGAAAAGCCTTTAAAGTTCAAGCCCAGTATATTATGTTTCTGAAATTTTAACTCCGTCAAAGCAAAGATATCCTCATTATCAGAAGCTTGTATATGGGATTTATATGACCACGAAGAAGGTTGCTCATTACTTCTCTGACCATTCCATTACAGTCGTCAGCGACGCTCCATTGTCA
>LR880972.1:194628725-194653015 GCA_904067115.1 Aegilops sharonensis | reverse complement strand
GTGAAAAGGCATTGCCTCTTTACCGACTGATGAAGAAGTCAGACAAGTTCGAGTGGACTCCTGAAGCTGATGCAGCGTTCACAGAGCTAAAAGCCCTGCTCTCCACCCAGCCGGTGCTTGCTGCCCCAATCAGCAAAGAGCCTTTTCTGCTTTACATTGCAGCCACGGGACAAGTTGTTAGTACAGTACTTACGGTCGAGCGGGAAGAAGAAGGAAAAGCCTTTAAAGTTCAAGCCCAGTATATTATGTTTCTGAAATTTTAACTCCGTCAAAGCAAAGATATCCTCATTATCAGAAGCTTGTATATGGGATTTATATGACCACGAAGAAGGTTGCTCATTACTTCTCTGACCATTCCATTACAGTCGTCAGCGACGCTCCATTGTCAGAGATTCTGCACAACAGAGATGCAACCGGTCGAGTGGCTAAATGGGCGATTGAACTCCTTCCCCTAGATATCAAGTTTGAGGCAAAGAAAGTCATCAAGTCCCAAGCAATAGCAGATTTCGTCGCCGAGTGGATTGAACAACAACTGCCGACTCAAGTTCACTCGGAGCACTGGACCATGTTCTTTGATGGTTCCAAGATGCTGAATAGTTCCGGTGCTGGGGTAGTGTTAGTTTCCCCCCGAGGAGATAAGCTCAAATATGTCCTTTAAATTCACTTTGATTCCTCCAACAACGAAGCAGAATATGAAGCACTTTTGTATGGGTTGCGTATGGCCATTTCACTCGACGTCCGTCGCCTCATGGTCTATGGCGACTCAGACTTGGTAGTTAATCAAGTGATGAAGGAGTGGGACGTCAGAAGTTCGGCCATGAATGGTTACTGCAATGCAGTAAGAAAGCTAGAGAAGAAATTCGAGGGGTTAGAGCTTCATCATATACCCCGACTGAAAAATCAAGCAGCTGATGATTTGGCAAAAATAGGTTCCAAGAGAGAAGCCATTCCCAGCAATGTGTTTTTGGAACACATCCACGCACCATCAGTTCAAGAGGATCCTTTCATCGAAGAAGCCCCGCAACCAAAAAGTGCCACAGATCCGACTGACGTTGAAGTTCCAGCGGTGGTCGACCTAATCATGGAAGTTTTGGTCATCACTCCCGACTGGAAAGTGCCGTACATCGTGTATATCCTAAGAAAGGAGCTCCCAGAGAATGAAGAAGAGGCTCGACAGATTGTCCGTCGATCCAAGGCCTTTACTGTGATAAAGGGACAGTTGTTCAGGGAAAGCGCGACCGGAGTCAGTCAGAAATGTATAACACCAGAAGAAGGTCAGATAATTCTTGACGATATCCACTCGGGGACCTGTGGTCACCATGCGTCCTCTCGGACCATTGTGGCTAAAGCATACCGAGCGGGATTTTACTGGCCAAGAGCAAATGAAATGGCGAAAGAGATAGTCGACAAGTGTGAAGGATGTCAGTTCTATTCCAATATGTCACACAAACTCGCCTCAGCCTTGAAGACCATTCCACTCGTTTGGCCCTTCGCTGTTTGGGGATTGGGTATGGTTGGACCTCTAAGAACTGGCAGGAGCGGCTTCACTCACGTGCTGGTGGCAGTCGACAAGTTTACTAAATGGATTGAAGCTAAGCCTATCAAGAATCTCGATGCTTGCACTGCTATCAGTTTCGTCAGAGAGTTGATATTAAGATATGGAGTTCTGCATAGCATCATCACTGATAATGAGTCAAACTTCGATTCCGACAAGTTCAAAGCCTTTTGCGCCTCTCAAGGCACACGAGTCGACTACGCTTCAGTCGCTCACCCCCAGTCGAATGGACAAGCGGAAAGAGCAAACGGTCTAATTCTCAAAGGACTGAAACCCCGACTGATGCGCGATCTCAAGCACGCAGCTGGCGCATGGGTCGACGAACTTCCATCAGTTCTTCGGGGATTGAGGACTACCCCTAATCGGTCAACTGGACGAACTCCATTCTTTCTGGTCTATGGAGCTGAAGCAGTTCTGCCGAGTGACTTGCTTCACAATGCACCCCGAGTCGAGCTCTACTCTGAAGATGAAGCAGAACAAGCCCGGCAGGATGCAGCCGACCTCCTAGAAGAGGAAAGAGAGATGGCCCTGATCCGCTCGACTATCTATCAGCAAGACTTGCGTCGATTCCATGCCAGAAATGTGAAGAGTCGATCCTTCCAAGAAGGAGACTTGGTCCTCCGAGTATATCAACAGAAACCACACAAGGTCGCTCCCACTTGGGAAGGCCCCTTCATCGTCATCAGAGTTCTCCACAATGGAGCATACCATCTTTACAACGTCGATCGCCAGATTGATGAGCCTCGAGCTTGGAACGCGGAGCTGCTCCGCCCCTTTTATACTTAAGTACTCACTCAGATGAGATGTAATAAGAAATACCTCTGTAGTTTATTTATCAAAGACAAGAGTGTTTTAATTTTCCCAGTGATTGTTGTTGCTTTTTTTTCGTAAGAAACCCCCCAGTGAGTAGCTTAGCTGCGAATCCATTTTGCCTAAGTTTGTAAAAAGAAAAATCCTACCGAGTGACGAGCAAGCCTCTCACTCGGAGGCTTAGCTGCGAATCTGTTTCGCCTAAGTACTTGAAAATCCTACCGAGTGGTGAGCCAGCCTCCCACTCGGGGGCTTAGCTGCAGTCCAAGTACTCGCCTAAGTTTGAAAAAATCCTATCGTGTGGTGAGCCAGCCTCCCACTCGGGGGCTTAGCTGTAGTCCAAGTACTCGCCTAAGTTTGATAAAATCCTACCGAGTGGTGAGGCAGACTCCCACTCGGAGGCTTAGCTGCAGTCCAAGTACTCGCCTAAGTTTAAAAAATCCTCCCACTCAGAGGCTTAGCTGCAGTCCAAGTACTCGCCTAAGTTTAAAAAATCCTCTCACTCGGAGGCTTAGCTGCAGTCCAGTACTCGCCTAAGTTTAAAAAATCCTACTAAGTGGTGAGCCAGCCTCCCACTCGGGGGCTTAGCTGCAGTCCAAGTACTCACCTAAGTTTAAGAAATCCTACCGAGTGAAGAGCAATCCTCTCACTCGGGGGCTTAGCTGCAGTCCGAGTACTCGCCTAAGTTTGAGAAATCCTACAGAGCGAAGAGCAATCCTCTCGCTCGGGGGCTTAGCTGCAGTCCAAGTACTCGCCTAAGTTTGAGAAATCCTATCGAGTGATGAGCAAGCCTTTCACTCGGAGGCTTAGCTGCAGTCCAGTACTCGCCCAAGTTCGAAAACATCCCGATCCGCAAGGACGACGAGGTGCAGGTCGACAGCTACCTTCTCCTTCGGAGCTGCGCCACAAGTACAACGTGCGCTCCATCCCGATCCGCAAGGACGACGAGGTGCAGGTCGACTGCTACCTTCTCCTTCGGAGCTGCGCCACAACTACAACATGCGCTCCATCCCGATCCGCAAGGATGACGAGGTGCAGGTCGACTGCTCCCTTCTCCTTCGGAGCTGCGCCACAAGTACAACGTGCACTCCATCCCAATCCGCAAGGACGACAAGGTGCAGGTCGACTGCTACCTTCTCCTTCGAAGCTGCGCCACAAGTACAACATGCGCTCCATCCCGATCCGCAAGGACGACGAGGTGCAGGTCGACTGCTCCCTTCTCCTTCGGAGCTGCGCCACAAGTACAACATGCGCTCCATCCCGATCCGCAAGGACGACGAGGTGCAGGTCGACTGCTCCCTTCTCCTTCGGAGCTGCGCCACAAGTACAACATGCGCTCCATCCCGATCCGCAAGGACGACGAGGTGCAGGTCGACTGCTCCCTTCTCCTTCGGAGCTGCGCCACAAGTACAACATGCGCTCCATCCCGATCCGCAAGGACGACGAGGTGCAGGTCGACTGCTCCCTTCTCCTTCGGAGCTGCGCCACAAGTACAACATGCGCTCCATCCCGATCCGCAAGGACGACGAGGTGCAGGTCGACTGCTCCCTTCTCCTTCGGAGCTGCGCCACAAGTACAACGTGCACTCCATCCCAATCCGCAAGGACGACAAGGTGCAGGTCGACTGCTACCTTCTCCTTCGAAGCCGCGCCACAAGTACAACATGCACTCCATCCTGATCCGCAAGGACGACGAGGTGTAGGTCGACTACTACCTTCTCCTTCGGAGCCGCGCCACAAGTACAACGTGCGCTCCATCCCGATCCGCAAGGACGACGAGGTGCAGGTAGACTGCTACCTTCTCCTTCGGGGCTACAGATACAACATACATACTCCATCCCTTCCTGCAAGGATAATGATGCGCAGGGCGACCAAATCTTCCACCTCAGAGCTGCATCTCAAACACAAAGACTATTCCGAGTGAAGCACAGTCCACTCGAACGCAAATGCAAGCATATTCAGAAGTAAAACCAGTTCAGATAAATCCTAAAGGGTCCAAACAGCAGATCAAAGTACTCGGGCTCTCAACCCGAAGGAGTTTAGCGATTACAAAATCCACTCGGCATTCCGAGGCAAATTTAAGGTGAGGCATAAAAGTTTGTTTACTCCGTGGGAGGAGGACTCGCAGGCTCGACGAACTCGTCCAGGTCGACACCATCGGCGATCTGAGTGGCATCAGCAATGAAAGTCTCCATAAAGGATCGGAAATCGTGCTTCTTGGTGTTAGCGACCTTGATTGCCGCCAGCTTATCTTCTCGCGCCTCTTTAAAGTGGACACGAACCAAAGACAGAGCCACATCAGCACCACACCGAGCAGAAGACTTCTTCCAGTCCTGCACTCGACCAGGGATCTCGTTAAGTCGAGTCATCAGGGACTCAAGGTCATTCTGGAGTGTTGCCCTGGCCAAAGTGCTGTGTCGATCCGCGACGTGGCGACTTTCAGTCGAGCCAAGTAGTAAAAAACGTCGTCGATGCGGGATTCCAGTCGGAGCAGGTTCATAGCAGTTTCGTCCTTCACGGGAGAATTGATAGGGTCCAAATTTGGTTCGATTCGCCCAGTCTCCTCCTCGAAGTCTCGGCAAAGAACTGCATGCGCAGTCCAAAGACGAGTCAGTATTCATATGCCGAGTCGACAAAGATGAAGCAGTCGGAATGGGGTATGTACCTTCAAGCTTGATGAACAACTTCTTGGCGAGGCTCCTCAGATAGCTTTCCAGATCATCCCTCCTGCGAGCAATGCCTTCCATCTTCTTGTTCAAGCTAACCTTGTCCTTCTTCAAGCGGGTGACCTCCTTGTTGGCTTCATCCAGAGCAGATTTCATCTTCGCATTCTCCTCCTCCAATTTGCCGACTGAAGCCAACTTCTGTTCAGCCAGAGCAGTTTGGTCGTCGGCCTTCTTTTGTGCAGCAGTCAGATCATGATCCTTCTTTAACAGAGCCTGGTTCAGTTTTTCTGAAAAGAAATAATGCTCAGTTCAGAAAGAGCAGAGTGAAATCCGGGTCTAAGACAAAATAGTCGACGAAGCTTCCTTACCATTGGCGTCATCTTTGGCCTTCTGCAGCTCTGACTTGGCCAACTCCAGGTCAAGGTTAAGTTGAATCTGCTGCTTCTCTAAGTCGGCAAAGCGAGCCCCAAGATCACAAGATTTCTGCAATCAGAGAGGATGGGTTATTTTACAGAGACAATAAATACTAAGACTACGGTCGACTGCCCGCAGTCCACCATAGTCTCGGGGACTACACCCAGTGGGTGCACTTAGCGTACCCCCACGGATCCAGTGAACACTCGACGAGACCTGTTCGGCGCGAGTGTACATCTAAAAAAAAGAAGAAGAAAGACAACAACAAACAAGTTCTTCAAACCATAGTTGACTGCTAGCAGTCGACCACGGTCTCGGGGACTACACCCAGTGGACGCACTTAGCGTGCCCCCACTGATTCAGTTTACACTCGACATGGCCAGACCAGACCGAGTGAAGGGATTAAATGTCAAGACTACAGTCGACTGCCCGCAGTCCACCGTAGTCTCGGGGACTACACCCAGTGGGTGCACTCAGTGTGCCCCCACTAGTCCAAAACTTAAATAACAAGAAATTCAGCTCAAAGTATGGATTGACTCAGTGACAAGTCGAAACACCCAGTGGGTGTGCAGATGCAAAGATCCTTGGAAAGAGAGTTTTCAGGTAGCATATCCTAACAGAGAAAGTCAAGAAAACCAGTCGACGTGTTGCTAACCTGAACATTGCTTTGGAGAGTCGAGCTGGCATCATAGGCGGCTTGACTGACATCCCGCACCATCTTCATCTTCTCCATCATAATACCTGCTTGGCGTATGGCTTCCTGGGTAGCATTCACTTCGTCCTCTGGGACGTGATGGGTAGCAAAAACTGAAGGTGGATCGGCAGGAGCTTGAGCAGTCGACGAAAAAGGCAGGGCACTCGACAGTGGTACGGCGAATGTAACAGAAGCACGATTGGCATCACCAGCGTCCTGAACGACTGGTTCAGCTATCGGCGTCGATTTTGGCACCTTGTCTGCAGGAGTTTTCTTATTTTTCCTCGTCAAAGGCCTCTCGGGCTCTTCATCGTCATCGTCGGGGAGGTCAATAATGTTGGGAGCTGTTCAAAGATCGGTCACCAAAATTGCATCACCTAGTGGTATATATTACAGTTGAGTCGACCAAATAAAGACAGAACGACAGAAATCATACCCAGATTGGAGGTGACGACATCCTCCTTTGCCTCATCCTCATCCCTGTAAGCTGAAGTCCCAAAAGTAGCAGCGCTGCAAGTTCCAAAGGTATCTGGTCAAATCAAGGAAAAAATAAACAGCACAGAGCGTCGAGTGGATACAAAGCAAGACACTCACACAGAAGCGACGGGGATGTCAATCTTAATCTTCGGCAACGCCTTCCGAGGCCTCGGCACTACAACTTTGGGCTGCTTTGACACTTTTTCAGTCGGAGCCGGTGAGGACGTACGAGGGCGCTTTGAAGACGGGCCAGTCTGAGCAATCGCTTTTTCACGAGCGCTCGGCCGGTCTTGGTCGAGCTTGGATCGCCTCTCCCTGCGAGGAGGTGACTCGGGTTCTTCTTCGTCACTTGAGTCGTCACTTTCCTCGGTCTCCTCTCCGTCAGAATGCCATTCACCACTGTCGCCGCCGCTCGCCTCCCCTTCCGGGTCTTGCCCTTGCTCCCCGTTGGGCATTGAGTACATTTCGATAAGAGCCTGGCAGAAAAACAAGCAGAACAAAAGTCAATAGACGGAGCATCAATAGTTGCATGGTTAAAATTACAGTCGGAAATTCAGAGTTGAACCTTGTCCGGTACGTGGGATTGGTCGAGTGGAAGAATTCTCCTGGCTCCCCTAGGGTTGTACCTGTTCCCAGTGATGCTCGTCAGCCACCCCTCCAACGTGGCATCCTCGACCTCCTCCGGGTGGATCCAAGTGGTGTCATCAATGCCCGAATACAACCACATCGGATGGTCTCGAGCTTGAAGTGGCTGGATGCATCGCTGAAGGAAGACCTCCAAAAGATCCATACCAGTCACCCCGTCACGGATAAGCTGGACAACACGATCGACTAGTATCTTAACCTGCGCCTTTTCTTCCGGGATCACCTTCAAAGAGGAGGGCTTCCTCACTCGGTCCATGGAAAAAGGAGGGAGTCTGGTCGACTGCCCTGGCGTCGGCTGGTCTTTGCAGTAAAACCAGGTTGACTGCCATCCACGGACTGAGTCGGAAAGGATCATGGCTGGAAAAGAGCTTTTCACCCTCATATGAACCCCAAGACCCCCACACATCTGAATCACTTGTGTTCTCTCGTCACTCAGATGGCCTTTTTCACCGTCTGGGAGTGACAGGTGAAAATGTGCTTGAAAAGGCCCCAATGAGGCCGACAACCCAAGAAATTCTCGCACAAAGACACGAAAGCAGCGAGGTACACGATTGTGTTGGGTGTGAAGTGGTGGAGTTGCGCCCCAAAGAAATTCAGAAATCCCCGAAAGAAAGGGTGAGGAGGCAAAGAAAATCCACGGTCGACATGGGTGGCCAAGAGAACGCACTCACCCTCCCGAGGCTGCGGCTCAGACTCCTTCCCCCGAAGCCGCGCCGATCCTTGGGGGATCAGTCCTCCAGCGGCCAGGTCGTCGAGGTCTTCTTGATGAATCATCGAGCGGATCCAGTCGCCCTGGATCCAGCCCTGCGGCAGGCCGGCCCTCGATGAGGATCCGCCCCGACTGGTCGCCTTTCCCTTCGCCTTCGCTGTCGCTTTCTTCGCCCGCTCCAGGGCCGCCGTCTTCTCTTTCACCATCGTCGCCGGCGAGACGCGCATAGGGCAGTGGCACTGGGATGGAAGCGAGGGCGGCGGATAAGTCTGAGGAAGAGAGGAGGAAATGAGAACACATTGTTCAAAAACCCCCGTTCGGCGCCTTATATGAGGTTACTTCCGAGTGACTGACTTGTAGGCCCGGGCGATCCTGTCAAATCCCGCAACAGTCGCGCGTGCGATACGTGGCAAAAAAGTTGGCGCGGAGATCGAGGCGTCCCTGCCTTATCCCATCGATTGCTGCGGCCTCCTCCGCCCCGCGCGCTTCCCGAAATTTGAATCCCGCGAAATCCGCGAGCTGCAGAACAACTCGTCAGACGGAAGATCTCCTCCGCTCTGTCACTCGGAGCTCTCCAAGTAAAGAAACTCACTCGACGGATACAAAGAATGGATCCGGGCGACTGAAAAAGAAATTCGTACCGTCACCTAAGTTCATTGGTCGAGAGCAAGATATACTTATAGCACGAAAATGGGTCGGAAGTGTGTTCAACTCCTTCCCCACTCAAACCTCGATCCATTCGGGGGCTAATGATGAAGCTATGTACCTAGGGTAGGGTCATGGACCTGTCCTAGATACCCTCCTCAAGGACATCTCTAGAAGAAACCACCTTTCAATCGACTCAGAAGTGTTCCACTCGACAGACTCGAAGACACTTGACTATGAAGCCAACCACTCGACCATGAAGCCAACCACTCGACAGTCAGGAGATCTAACGTCACTCCGCACGCTAACGGTCGGTCATTAAGTAGCCTTTATGGTCATCATAGCACTTTATTTGTGGCGTTACCAGTAACGCCCGACCTTAATGTACCTTAAACCATGCATAACTGAGGGCTGGAGGGGTCTGGCGAACTCTATATAAGCCACCCCCTCCTCAGTGTCAAGGGTTTGCACCCCTGTAATTCATACACACATAATCCAATCGACCTCCTCCGGGCTCCGAGACGTAGGGCTATTACTTCCTCCGAGAAGGGCCTGAACTCGTAAAACTCGTGTGTATACAACTACTCTATAGCTAGGATATTGCCTCTCCATTCCTACCCCCTACATTACTGTCAGACTTAGAACCACGACAGTTGTCCGGAGAATAGATCATGGAACATCGGTAACAAATCCCCTTTAATAATGTGCCAAAATTTCTTATAAAACTCCGCCGGAAACCCATCCGTCCCCGGAGCTTTATTATTCTTCATCTGGGAAATCGCTTCAAACACCTCTTTTTCCGAGAATGGTGCAATTAATACATCATTCTCAACAGCAGCCAGCTGAGGCACATCCTCAATCCTCGACTCATCCAAGGACACAAAATTATCCTTTGGAGGCCCAAACAGTTGCTTGTAATAATTGGTTATGTATAATTTTAAGTTCTCCTGCCCTAAGATCGTCCCTTCGTCTTGCTTAAGCTGAAAGATTCTTTTCTTTCTATGCTTGCCATTGGCGATCATATGAAAGAATTGAGTGTTAGCGTCCCTTGGACAACTTTGCGAACCTTAGCTCGCAAAGCCCACTTCAACTCCTCTTCCGGCAACAGCTCTTTCAATCTCATCTCCGCATCTATTTTGGCATGAAGCTCCAAGGATTGCAGAATTGTGGACTCGGCTTTTACATCTAGGGACTGGATAAGTGTAAGGAGCCTATCCTTTTCAACCTTATAGATCCCACTGAGATGCTTAGCCCACCCTCGCAAGAAACTTCTCAAGTTTGTAATCTTATTCTGCCATCTCTCAATAGAAGACCTTTCTCCTGCATCTATCGCCCATTCCCTGGCTATCAAATCCAGGAAACCTTCTATTTCAAACCATGCAAGTTCGAAAGAGAAGGTATTTTTATTACCCACATGTGTTGCCTCACCAGAGTCAACCAGCAGAGGGGTGTGGTCAGAGATACCGCGAGATAACGCTTAGACTGTAACCAGGGGGAATTTCTGTTCCCAGTCGACCCTCGCTAGGACTCGATCCAGCTTCTCATACGTCGGGTTTTGCAAAGTATTAGCCCAAGTGAATTTTCTACCTGAAAGCTTTATCTCTCTAAGATCCAAGCTTTCAATGATGGTATTAAACATAAACGACCACCTGGCATCGAAATTATCATTGTTCTTTTCTTCTCTCCTTCTAATAATGTTAAAATCACCCCCAACCAGGATTGGAAGCTGCTCAGACCCGCAAATACGGACGAGATCCGCCAAAAAGTCTGGTTTTAGTTTCGGTTGTGCGGCCCCATACACCGCAACCAGTGCCCAATTAAAACTACCGACTTTGGATCTGACCCGAAATTTGACAACGAAGTCATCCATAACCACACTTCGGACTTCCAACGCCTCACATTTCACCCCAAGTAGGATCCCTCCTGATCTTCCTCTTGGGGGAAGGCAGTGCCAATCAAAATCGACACCTCCAGATAAAGTGCTCAGAAACCGAGGAGATAACTTGTCCCTTCCAGTCTCGGAAAGGGCAATAAAATCCAGTCTATGTTCAATTGAAGCATCTGCTAGAAACCTTCTTTTAGCCAAGTCCATCAGACCTCTGCTATTTCAAAAGGTGCCTCTCATAGTTCATCATGGAATTTTTTGGTTGTACGGACCCTAGCACTTCTACGCACCGCGGAAGCAGGATATATCTTACGCCTCCACTTTTCCTTAGGCTTGTTCTGATCCTCTCCGACAACCCGGGTCCGCATATCTAACCTCGTGACCCTCTACCGGGGCACTCTCCTCAAGGGGTGTAAAACCGTCATCCTCCTCAGTCTCAGCAATGGATGGGGCAAGATTCGCACATAACGTATCTAGCACCCTGACTCTCGAAGCGTCAATGTCAGAACCATTCATACTACTAATTAGTATATTCTACAGCAGTATGAGATTCGGGTCTTAGTAGCGCCGGAATGTACACAGTTAGGGTGGGCGAGACATGAGGTACCATAGGCGACGGTCTGGGCTTCATATCTGAGTGTCCTCCGCCGTAATAGTTTTATTACTTAGTGGGGCATTCATGCATGTGTTGAACTTTTGTGTTTCCGTTATACTCCACCCGTTCTTAAATATAAAACCATTTAAAAATTCCACTATAGACTAGATATGCCTCCGCTCCTAAATATATGATGATGCGACAATTAAAAAAGCACTCCATTATAGTATACCATTACGAAGTCTGTGTCCATTTCCATAAAAAGAACGAGTCCATTTGCCAGAACACGTATTCCAGCGATCCAATTGTCATTTCTATGAAGTATCACGTGAAGATATCTCTCAGTAAATCGAACCTTGACACACGCCCCAACATTTCCCCTCCATTTTCTGTCCTCCTCCTCTTCGTGTATGTGTGTTCTCTGTTCTGTCTACGGCGACGGCGCTGTCTTCCCTGCATGTCCGGAGCTCTTGCTCGTGCCTTGGATGAGCTCTAGCAATAGTGCCATGGAGAAGGTTTCCGGTCGAGGGAGATGCATGGGCTCCGGCCTGCCGGCGCTGGATGCACCACCACTGGCGGCCAGCATGGAGATGTGGACCTCAGCTCGCTTCTCGCGCCTTGCATCTAGCCGGGGCCACTGTCCCCATGCTGGATCTTGTCCGCGATTACAATAAAGACTAGCCAGCTATCTCCCCTATAGAGACAAGGAAAGAGCAAGCTGAGGACAAGGATAGGTTATGGACTGATGTGTTCTGTGTTCATGGGTGAAGTCGCCAGGGCCAGCCCAGAAGGGTGGTGGGAGCAAAGGGGCGACAGGTCCCAACCCATATCATACACGTATATCCTTTTCGAAAAAAAAAATATACACGTATATACATCAGAGTTGTTATTAATAATTACATGTGTTGAGATAATAAATAAGGCAAGTATAGTATATATTTTTGGCACTAAAATACTATCACTCATGCAAAAAAAGAATCGGTGGATCTATCTGCAAGAGAATCGATCATTTAGTTCCCCGCGGTTTTAACTACTATTTCCTTCTCCACTAGACTCCATGAACATTGCATACGTACATTTCTGTAATTCGAATTTATTAACATGATTATTTACTTTTAGTCTTGAAGTGCAATCTTTCAAGTAAAGTAGATGTAAAACTGTGTTCACAATTTTCAATATATGTTTAGTGAGTGTGTTGTGATGTGTGACATATTGAATATATTGTGGTGGCGAAGACAAAAGATACGAGTCTTTTGACGTATAAAGCGGGTCCACATCGTTATCTTTCCATGCCCCCACCCCCCAGGTGTGCGTCGGGGCTCTAGAATTCGCTTTTGTATTTTTGTACATATTGGGTATGTATTTAATCTATGTTATAATGGTGGGGAGACTAAGAGTCAGTGACATCACCATTTACTCAATTGGAGCTGGTAACACCATTTCTAGGCTCCTCAACAGTAGTTTTTATGTCTTTTTGTTTCTAACCATGTTTAGAACTTTGCATGTATTTAGGTTGTGTGTGTCCTAAGTGATCTAGGGTATAAGCACTTTCAAGATTGTTTTTATTATGTGGCGATGAGATGATTAAACAAAAGCTTTTATTATCGAAGAGAATGAGGGTTTGCTCAAAATTTATTTGTGGTCAGTTCTAGTTGGATACCGGGAAGGGAGATAGCTAGATTGAGGTTGAATATGAATCTTACATGTTGATCCTATAGGGCAGTGAGAGAAGGATGTAGGAGGGGAGTGCACATCCAAATGGCTCAAATGACATTTTACATGTATGCTTTGTGGGATGTGCGTCCCCTTCAAATGTTTAAACAAGGCAATAGTGTCTTTTACTACTAACTAGTAATAGCTGCAAAGTGATATTTGATTAAGCTGGCTCGCCCCCTCCAAAATACACCTAGGCCCACACGATGTTCACATACGAATTCATATACTCGTCGCTCCTCAGGTATGTAGCGAGACTTTCTGCCTGAGTCACCAAGGTTTCTCATTCTGCAAAATAGAAGAAAACAGGTCGCGGCCAATCTTCTCTAAGGGCATGTCGCGAAAAGAACGCCAAGGCACGTCGAAGTCTCCTCCGTGCTGCAAAAACAGACTGCAATATTGCAAATGATGTGCCCTGCTACCCTTGCGCCGCGGAGATGGACAAAGGGGATGGAATGCAAAGGCAATGGCACACCCACTCATTTACAAGGCCTTTTGTTTGCGAGAAACATCGGATCTATTATAAAAGTTCACTGGAATTACAAAGCATCTCAAACATAATAACGCCTTGCTGCCCTTGCGTGACAAGTCATGAAGATAGACGAAGGGGATGGAATGCAAAGGCAATGCCACGCCCACTCACTTACAATGCTGTAGTTAATTATCAAGTTGCCGACATTGACATCGATAGGGAAAGAATGAAAATGAGAACTTTTCAGTCGATCAAATAAGTTGTATGGTAAGGAAAAACAGTTTGGGTTTATCAAAGTAGATTGGTTACCTTCAATTAATCCCGTAAGTGTGTAAAATTTGGGTTGAGATTTTATATAAAACTAGTAAATTACATGTGCCTTGCACGTGATAGTAAGTGCGCCGAACACTGATTTACCATGTAATAGTGGCAAACATGTAAAATTGGAATCACATATGGATGAAATATAATATGTAGCTTTAAGCCTCCATGCCGATCCCATTAAAAATCAAATTATGACAACAACATATTCGACGACTTTCTAGTATATACTATACAAAACAAGTGTGAATGCATAAGAATAGCTAAATACTCAATATACAAAGGCAAGTGAGCTTTAGGAAGATGTTGCCATATCAATGAACCAAAACAAACAAAAAATATGAAGTAAGAAATACATATCGATTCTTTTGTAAGAAAAAAAACTTGGGGGAAGAGTCTAGAACAAATGAGAAGTGGTTGTCTTTTGTGCATATTGTGTAATGTAAATGATATAACAAAAAATGAATGACAATTCTCTTACCAAAAATATTAGAGAATTGAAGTACGGAAGAATCTAGAACAAATGAGAAGTGTCTTTGTTTTGAGGTTTGTGCATATTATGAATGTGGCTAAGCTCAAGTAGAATCTTCTGGATAGTACACGTGGCAAAATCTGATATAGTGAAGAGAATATCTAGCAACCAATACTACACAAATTTGCCACCTGTCAATTGTTAGATCGGTTTCATCCAACAACCAACATTCAAAATTATCCGATACTATATAGTAATATGCTCCCTCTATCCCAAAATAAATGTCTGTCTCAAGACTAATATAATTTTGTACTAATATTAATACAAAGTTGAGACATTTATGTTGGGACGGAGGGCGTAGATAAAAGATACGTAGTAGACTATTCTGTTTGTTGCGGGTAAAACCTCCATAAGTCCAGATCGCCTGATACTAGTAAGGAGTGGTTGCCGAGCCATGGGTGACACCCTCCTGACGTGGAATACATCATGATTAATATTGATGGTGCCATCAATTTTGATCAAAAAAAGGAGCTGCTGGTGGCGTTGCAATATCAACTACAGTGTTTTTGGGCGCATGGAGTAAACCTCTTGCTGATGTTACTGATCCCCTGGCTGAAGCCATGTCCCTCCGGAAAGAGATGTCCTCTTTGCAAGGCTTCGATGATTCAAAAAAGTAACCATGAAAACTGCTTATTTTTCGGCTCATTTTTGTGCAAGTCAGCTTGCACATTGCATGTCACCGATAGTTGGCTGGATAGCGTTAGCTTCCTCAATTTGAATGAACCTGTTGCTAACTTTGAAGAAGCCGCTTAATCTCCCCAACATTCTTATTGCTCCCTTAAAAACCCTCTACGCTCTCTCCGATTGCAAATATAAGGTTCTTTTATGTGAAAAATACTCTCTTCATTTTAAAATAAATGACTCAATTTTATACTAACTTTAATACAAAGTTAATATAAAGTTAGTACAAAGTTGAGTCATCTACTCCCTTCGTTAGGAAATACTTGTCATCAAAATTTCCGGATAGAGGGAGTATTTTAAAACGGAGGAAGTAAAAGATATTTTACGGAGACGAGTATACTTTTCTGTGACGCTATATTGCAGGGGGCACGTTGGAGCTGAAAGCGACCCCGAAGACAATTGCTTAATGGTGATAAGCACGTGCACATGTGGTTTGGGTCACCATTGTAGCTATCTGCCATCACTGACAGGGATCTTCGTTCCATTCTACGCCATACAAGTGCAACATCGGTGTGCAGGCCATGTCACGTGCAGACGACATTTTTTTATTCTAGAATAAAAGTAGTACAATAGGGATTCGAATAGTTTAGTTGGTGCCGACTTGTCTCAGTATAGTACTGCATTGTTGAAAACCCCACCCCAAATACCCCCAGCCTTAACAGTACTCGTACTCTTTAAAGAAAAAAAAATCTAAACTTTTAAAACTAATACATGCGCGTTTCACGGATACCCAAAGATTGCGTATCTTTTATTGATAGAAGAAGTTGAGAAGCAATTATGGAACAGCTTCACTCATATGAAACAGCTTCACTTACGATACTTGTGCCCAACCTGTGCACGACATGCAAATCCAGCGACTAATGCTGTTCTCAATCAAATGCATGTCGGGCTGGATTCCATCTTCATCTATCTATCATGCAAAATTTATCATTTGTATAGCACAACTCAAGCAATTAGGCCAACTCCACCGCACGACCCTATCCTGTTCGCCCCCGTCTGTTTGGGGTAAAAGAGACAAAAAAGGCGGCCCAGCGCGCGGGCGCAAACGGACTTTTGTCCGCTTTGTGTCCGCTTTCGACCCATCCCCGGCCCAAGTTTGCGCCGGTTTTGGGGTGAAACGGACAGCGAGCGGACGGGCGGGACACGCGCGCTTGTCCTCCCCTGGCCCGCCTGTCGGTGGGAGAAACCAAAAACCCCCCACGCCCATTTGGCGCCATTTGCCCCAAACCCTCCCAAGTCCCTCCTGTCGCCCCTCTCTCCCCCGTCCATGGTCGACGCCCCGCCGAGTTCCGGCGGCCTGGCCGTCGACCCACCCGCAAAGGTGAAGAAAAAGGCGCCAAGGAAGCCGCGGCCGGAGTGCACGCCGGAGGAGATCGCCAAGTTGGACGCGGAATCGGCGAAGAGGAGGGAACGGAGAGCGGTCCTCAAGGTCAATGCCGCCGCGGCCAAGTTCGCCGCCCAGCGCGAGGAGGTGGAGGCCGCGCGGCGCAAGGCCGCTGCCGACAAGAAGGAGGACCACGTCAACAAAGCGCACGCCATCCTCATGCTTGGTATGGGCCGTCCTGCCGGGTTCCCTGCAGCGGCCGTCGGCCCGGCGAGCACAGGCTCGTCGGTCGCCCGGCCTACGCACTGCCAGTCGCCGACGTCGCGCACCGCGCCCATGTCGCCCGGCTTCCCTCCGCCAAGGCACGACGGCGAGACCCGTTTCTCGGGGTCGCCGGACGTGGGCTTGTTCGCGCCGTCCACACCGCGCCCCGCGGCCGTCATCGACCTCAACGTCACGCCTGGGTCCAGCGGCGGCGGGCGGTCGTCCGTCGAGATGCTAAGAAAGCAGGCACGGGCACCGTTCACGGGCACCATGTCGGCCCCCCCGCGTCTTGTTTGACGGAATGCCAACCCCAACGCCAGCGGTCGACGACCCCTTCTAGAACCGCTACATGGAGGGCGTGATCTTCGACGGTGGACATGGCCATACCTACGAACCCGATGAGACCCAAAGTCAGGATGGCCGCGCCGAGTACGTCCCCGATGAAGAGGCCGACGACCGTGCTGACTACGACCATGGTGACTCTGTTGGGGAACGTAGCGGAAATTCAAAATTTTCTACGCATCACCAAGATCAATCTATGGAGATTCTAGCAACAAGAGAGGGAGAGGATGAGCATCTTCATACCCTTGAAGAACGCTAAGCGGAAGCGTTACAAGAACGCGGATGAAGGAGTCGTACTCGCAGCGATTCAGATCGCGGTTGATTCCGATCTAAGCACCGAACAACGGTGCCTCCGCGTTCAACACACGTACAACCCGGGGACGTCTCCTCCTTCTTGATCCAGAAAGGGGAGAGGAGAAGTTGAGGAAGAACTCCGACAGCACGATGGCATGGTGGTGATGGAGCTCGTGGTTCTCCGGCAGGGCTTCGCCAAGCACTACGGAGGAGGAGGAGGTGTTGGAGGAGGGAGAGGACTGCGCTAGGGGAAGGGTGCGGCTGCCCTCTCTCTCTCTCTCTCACTATATATAGGGGGAAGGGAGGAGGGGGAGGCTCCCTAGGGTTCCCTAGGGGAGGGGCGGCGGCCATAGGGGAAACACTAGATGGGTTTTGGCGCCCCCACCCCCTAGGAAACTTGCCCCCCAAGCCGGGAGGGGTGGCTGCCCTAGGGGTGGCGCCCCCACCTCTCCAGGTTACGTGAGATGGGGTGGGAGGGGCGCTCAGCCCCTTAATGGGCTGATGTGCCCTCTCCCCTTGGCCCATAAGGCCCCCCAAAGCTTGCCGGGGCCTCCGAAACCCCTTTCGGACACGCTGGTCATCACCTGGTACCCTCGGAACAATTCCGGACTCCAATACCCTTCGTCCAATATACCGATCTTCACCTCGGACCATTCCAGAGCTCCTCGTCATGTCCGGGATCTCATCTGGGACTCCGAACAACCTTTGGTAACCACATACTATTTCCCATAACAACTCTACCGTCACCGAACCTTAAGTGTGTAGACCCTACGGGTTCGGGAACCTTGCAGACATGACCGAGACGTTCTCCGGTCAATAACCAACAGCGGGATCTGGATACCCATGTTGGCTCCCACATGTTCCACCATGATCTCATCGGATGAACCACGATGTCAAGGATTCAAGCAATCCCGTATGCAATTCCCTTTGTCTAGCGGTATAGTACTTGCCCGAGATTCGATGTCGGTATGCCGATACCTTGTTCAATCTCGTTACCGGCAAGTCTCTTTACTCGTTCCGTAACACATCATCCCGTGATCAACCCCTTGGTCACATTGTGCACATTATGATGATGTCCTACCGAGTGGGCCCAGAGATACCTCTCCGTCACACGGAGTGACAAATCCCAGTCTCGATTCGTGCCAACCCAACAGACACTTTCAGAGATACCCGTAGTGCCCCTTTATAGCCACCCAGTTACGTTGTGACGTTTGGTACACCCAAATCATTCCTACGGCATCCGGGAGTTGCACAATCTCATGGTCTAAGGAAATGATACTTGACATTAGAAAAGCTTTAGCATACGAACTACACGATCTTTCTGCTAGGCTTAGGATTGGGTCTTGTCCATCACATCATTCTCCTAATGATGTGATCCCGTTATCAACGACATCCAATGTCCATGGTCAGGAAACCGTAACCATCTATTGATCAACGAGCTAGTCAACTAGAGGCTTACTAGGGACATGGTGTTGTCTATGTACCCACACATGTATCTGAGTTTCCTATCAATACAATTATAGCATGGATAATAAACGATTATCATGAACGAGGAAATATAATAATAATAATAACCAATTTATTATTGCCTCTAGGGCATATTTCCAACAGTCTCCCACTTGCACTAGAGTCAATAATCTAGTTCACATCGCCATGTGATTAACACTCACAGGTCACATCGCCATGTGACCAACATCCAAAGAGTTTACTAGTGTCACTAAACTAGTTCACATCATCATGTGATTAAGACTCAATGAGTTCTTGGGGTTTGATCATGTTTTGCTTGTGAGAGAGGTTTTAGTCAATGGGTCTGCACCATTCAGATCCGTATGTACTTCGCAAATCTCTAGGTCATATTGTAAATGTTGCTTTCACGCTGCACTTGGAGCTATTCCAAATGGTTGCTCCACTATACGTATCCGGTTTGCTACTCACAGTCTTTCGGATAGGTGTTAAAGCTTGCATCGACGTAACCCTTTACGCCGAACTCTTTATCACCTCCATAATCGAGAAACATTTCCTTATTCCTCTAAGGATAATTTTGACCTCTATCTAGTGATCCACTCCTGGATCACCTTTGTACCCTCTTGCCAGACATGTGGTAAGGCACACATCAGGTGCGGTACTCAGCATGGCATACCGTATAGAGCCTATGACAAAAGCATAGGGGACGATGAGGGAGTCCTGGACTAGGGGGTGTCCGGATAGCCGAACTATCATCGCGGCCGGACTCCAAGACTATGAAGATACAAGATTGAAGACTTCGTCCCGTGTCCGGATGGGACTTTCCTTGGCGTGGAAGGCAAGCTTGGCGATACGGATATGTAGATCTCCTACCATTGTAACTGACTCTGTGTAACCCTAACCTATCCGGTGTCTATATAAACCGGAGGGTTTTAGTCTGTAGGACGAACAACAATCATACCATAGGCTAGCTTCTAGGGTTTAGCCTCCTTGATCTCGTGGTGGATCTACTTTTGTACTACCCATATCATCAATATTAATCAAGCAGGAGTAGGGTATTACCTCCATCGAGAGGGCCCGAACCTGGGTAAAAACGTCGTGTCCCTTGTCTCCTGTTACCATCCGCCTAGACGCACAGTTCGGGACCCCCTACCCGAGATCCGCCGGTTTTGACACCGACGTTGGTGCTTTCATTGAGAGTTCCTCTGTGTCGTCACCGATAGGCCCGATGGCTCCTTCGATCATCAACAACGACGCGGTCCAGGGTGAGACTTTTCTCCCCGGACAGATCTTCGTATTCGGCGGCTTTGCACTGCGGGCCAATTCGCTTGGCCATCTGGAGCAGATCGAAAGCTACGCCCCTGGCCATCAGGTCAGATTTGGAAGTTTGAACTATACGGCCGATATCCGCGAAGACTTGATCTTCGACGGATTCGAGCCGCAGCCAAGCGTGCCGCACTGTCTCGATGGGCATGATCTGCTCTGCAGCCGAACAGTGCCCTAGAGGCCGCACCAGCATCCGCTCCGACCCTTAATCCGGAGCCGGATTCCCCGATCGAGGACGAGTGGTTGGACACCGCCTCGGGGGCTACGATCTCTACGGCGATTGAGCCGAACTCCATCCCTGTCCTTTGCGAAGACCTCGACTCCAGGGTGCCGGACTCCTCTCCGGACTCCGAACCCCCCGCGCCCCTGCCAATCGAATCCGATTGGGCGCCGGTCATGTAGTTCACTGCCGCGGACATCTTTCAGCACTCGCCCTTTGGCGACATCCTGAATTCACTAAAGTATCTCTCTTTATCCGGAGAGCCCTGGCCGGACTACGGACAGGAAGGTTGGGATACGGACGATGAAGAAATTCAAGGCCCACCCACCACCCACTTTATAGCCACTGTCGATGATCTAACCGGCATGCTCGACTTCAACTCCGAAGACATCGACGGTATGGACGACGATGCCGGAGACGACCAATACCCAGCGCCTACAGGGCACTGGAAGGCCACCTCGTCATATGACATATACATGGTGGACATCCCAAAAGATGGGGACGGTGATGGAACAACGGAGGATGACCCCTCCTAGAAGCAACCGAAGCACCGACGTCAGCGGCGCCGCTCTAAATCCCGCCACAATAAAAACGGTGATTCCGGCATGAGAGATAATAACACCCCGTACAGTGCCGAAGACAACCCCCTCCAGCAGAACTCAGCGCAGGAGGAGGGAGAAGCAAGTCCGCACGACAGTGCGGCAGAAAGAGAGGTCGAGGACGATAATTATGCGCCTCCCTCCGAAGATGAGGCAAGCCTCGACGATGACGAATTTGTCGTGCCTGAGGATCCCGCCGAATAGGAGCGTTTCAAACGTAGGCTTATAGCCATGGCAAGCAGCCTCAAGAAAAAGCAGCAACAGCTTAGAGCTGACCAAGACCTGCTGGCTGACAGATGGACTGAAGTCCTTGCAGCCGAAGAGTATGAACTTGAACGCCCCTCCAAAAGCTACCCCAAACGCAGGCCGTTGCCTCGATCAGAGGAGGGAGCACCCAAGTCACCAGCGCACGACATGGCAGACCGGCCACCCCGTGGCCGCAACAGAGAAGCCTCTCGGCCCTCCGCTCAAGCCACACCCGGATGCCGCTCAAAAAGTACCAAGGCACGGGAAAACGCGCCAGACTTGCGAGATATATTGGAGGATAAGGCAAAACATACAAGATCGATCTATGGATCGCGTGGGTGCCCAACGACGCGGGATGATTACCGTCGCGCCGGATACAGCAAACCCAGCAGGGCCGAACACAGTAGACAAAGCTCATATGAGTTACGTCGTGATATAGCCCAATACAGAGGTGCCGCACACCCACTATGCTTCGCAGATGAAGTAATGGATCATCAAATCCTCGAGGGCTTCAAACCCATAAATATCGAATCATACGATGGTACCACAGATCCTGCGGTCTGGATCGAGGACTATCTCCTCCATATCCACATGGCCCGCGGTGATAATCTACATGCCATCAAATACCTCCCACTCAAGCTTAAAGGACCAGCTCGGCATTGGCTCAACAGCTTGCCAGCAGAATCAATTGGTTGTTGGGAGGACCTGGAAGCCGCATTCCTTGATAACTTCCAGGGCACATATGTGCGACCACCAGACGCCGTGTAACGCCCCGGATTCGATGCGCCAGGTGTTTGCCAGTTATTCGCCGTCGTTGCCATGTCATGTGCTTGCGTGTTGCACTTTGCATTGTCATCATCTGCATTTCATATCATGTCATCATGTGCATCTCATTTCGCATTCGTGTTCGTCTCATGCATCCGAGCATTTTCCCCGTTGTGTCCAATCCGGCACTCCTATGTCTCCCGGCGCCCCCTTTTGCCTCTTTTCGTGTGCGGGTGTTAAACGGTCTCGGAATGGACCGAGGTTTGCCAAGCGGCCTTGGTATAGCACCGGTAGACCGCCTGTCAAGCTTCGGGTCATTTGGAGGTCGTTTGGTACTCCAACGGTTAACCGGGTAACCGCAAAAGCCTCTTTTATGTGCAGCCTAACACCCCTTTCAAACTGGCCCAAAACCCATCCTAGCCCCCTCCATGCTGTCCGCCGTTCGATCACGATCGCGTGGCCGAAAATCACACTCCATTTGGAGTCTCCTAGCTCCCTCTACCTATTTATATGTGTCTCCCCCGAAAATTCGCGGACGAAACCCTAGCCTCTTCACCTGCACGCCGCCGGACATGTCCGTCCGCGCCGGACGCGTCCACCGCCCGCCGCCACGTCGCTCCAGCCAATCGGAGGACGCCACCTCAGCGCCCGCCGCCGCCGGCGCCCAATCGCGGCTCGCCACGTGGGCGCCGCCGAAACCCCCCGCCGCCGGCCCGCCCGGGCCCGTGGCTGGCCCGCGCGAGCCCGCGACCACGCCGCCGCCCGGCCCCGTGCCCGAGGCTCCCCGCCGCCTCGCGCCCGACCACGTACTTGCTGTTGTTGTTTTGCATGTCTGAATCTGCTATATCATGATGCTATGTTAACCTGCTTCTACAAGTCATTCTATGCATAATCTGGAGTTGTTCACTAAGGATGTTTTGTTATACATGTCATGCTCTATCCATTCATGCCCCTGGTTGCATTTATAGCCTACTGTAGCTTGTTATAATCTTGCTCTCCAAACTACTAAATAATGTTGCTGTCAGCCTGTTAACATTAAGTTCAGTTTTGCCATGAGCTTTGCTAGTGATCCATGCACCATATGAACTTGCTCTTGCCATTTTTAGCTTCATACACATGGCTTCTTACTGTTGGTTTCCTTGACATGCCATGTATTGGTCTGTGGTGAGTGGTTCAAGCTCACCAACATGCCTACTTATTGTTGTTCCTGCCATGTATGAATCGGTAATATAACTTGCTATGTTTACATGGGTGCCATCATATCTTCTGATCCTTTTTGGCTCATGGTCACTAAGGGACTTTTGTTCTATGCTATTAGTAGATTCATTCTATGCCTTTGTTTGCCATGATACGTTCCTGTACCATGTTGTTTGATAGCTTTAAACATTGCAACCTGATGTTATTTCTGCTAAGCCTGAAACTGTTATTATTTGCAATCTTGCCATGTCCTTTTGAGCATGTTCTAGTAGTTTCTGGAGATAGCTCAGTGTTCATGTCTTGTCATTCTTTACCTGTATATCATTTCCATGCCTTTTGTTTTCATGTTGATATCCTGTAGCATGTTTTTTTTTATGCTTGCAATATGCCTAGTTTCTGTTTTGGACAGCATGTCCTTTGACCTTGTATATTGTGTATGTGTTGAACCATTGCTCCGTTTTGAGTGTGCTCTATATGAAACTTGCTTGATTTTGCACGTAGTTTCATATTATCATGTTGCATCCTTGTTTTGATGTGTTCTCTTGATGTTTGTATGCATTTTGCATCAATGTCATGCTTATCTTGTTTTGCTCATATCTTCTAGGTCGTAACTCCGAATCTAATGAACTTTATATGTAACTTGACTAGAATTTCGTGTAGATCATCTTGGTGCATCTTAAATTGCTGTTTAACAACTTGAACTTAAGGTTTATTCAGATCTGGACCAATTTCGAAATTTGCATATGAGGACCTACCAGATTTGTTATATGTTGTTCCTGGCCTCATTTAAACTTGCTTTGATGTGTTGCTCTTGTTTGCATCATATTTTGCCATGAGTAGCTTCATGTAGTCTTGTCTTACATCATGCTTGGTTGAGCATCATGTCTTGTCTATGTGTGGTGTGTTTACCGTGTTGTGTGCTTCTTTTCGATAGTTCCTGTTTCATTACGATCGTGAGGATTCGTTCGTCTACGCTTGGTTCGTCTTCGTGGCTTCATCTTCTTCATGGACGCGTTCTTCTTCCTTGCGGGATTTCAGGCAAGATGACCGCTACCCTGGATCTCACTACTATCATTGCTATGCTAGTTGCTTCGTTCTATCGCTTTGCCGCGCTACCTATCTCTTGTTGCTCAAGACTCACTAATTGCCATGTCAGCCTCTAACCTTTGTTACCCTTCCTAGAAAACCGTTGTTTGGCTATGTTACCGCTTTGCTCAGCCCCTCTTATAGCGTGCTAGTTGCAGGTGAGATGAAGATTGCTCCATGTTGGTTTATGTTTATGTTGGGATATCACAATATCTCTTATATTATTAATGCATCTATATACTTGGTAAAGGGTGGAAGGCTCAGCCTTATGCCTGGTGTTTTGTTCCACTCTTGCCGCCCTAGTTTCCGTCATATCGGTATTATGTTCCCGGATTTTGCATCCCTAACGC
>LR880972.1:194617241-194628130 GCA_904067115.1 Aegilops sharonensis | reverse complement strand
CCCCGGGCCAATGCTTGTCTAAGTGTTGGTCCAAACTAGAGCCACTTGCAGCGCCACCTCGGGGAAACTTGAGGGCTGGTTCTAGTTGTACGTACTGCTCATCCGGTCGTGGCCTGAGACGAGATACGCGCGGCTACTATCAGGATGTCGGCACGCCGGGAGGTCTTGCTGGTCTTGTTTTATTGCTGTCGAAATGTCTTGTAGCCGGGATTCCGAGACTGATCGGGTCTTCCCGAGGAGAAGGAATATCCTTCGTTGATCGCGAGATCTTATCATGGGCTAAGTTGGGACACCCCTGCAGGGTTTGAACTTTCGAAAGCCGTGCCCACGGTTATGTGGCAGATGGGAATTTGTTAATATCCGGTTGTAGTAAACTTGAAGTAAACCCTTCTAAAATACACCAACCGTGTGCGTAACCGTGAGTGTCTCTTTTCGGGGTTGATCGAGAGGAGAACACGGTTTCTGGGTTATGTCTGACGTAAGTAGGAGTTCAGGATCACTTCTTGATCATTGCTAGTTGACGACCGTTCCTTTGTTTCTCTTCTCGCTCTCATTTGCGTATGTTAGCCTCCATATATGCTTAGCCACTGCTGCAACCTCACCACTTTACCTTTTCCTTACCCATTAAGCTTTGCTAGTCTTGATACCCATGGTAATGGGATTGCTGAGTCCTCGTGGCTCACAGATTACTACACCAACAGTTGCAGGTGCAGGTTTTGCGATGATCATGATGCAAGAGCGATGTTTGCTTGTATTGGAGTTCTTCTTCTGCTTCTTCGATCAGGGGATAGGTTCCAGGTCGGCAGCCTGGGCGAGCAGGGTGGATATTGTTTGAGTTTTTGTTTATGATTCATCCGTAGTCAGATGTTGATCTTGTATGTTGTATTGTTGTATTCATGTGACATTGTATGTCTTGTATGTCTTGTATGTATCCCCATCTATAATGTAATGTTGATGTAATGATATCCACCTTGCAAAAGCGTTTCAATATGCGGGTCTATCCTTGGTGGGACCGTCAAGTTCCTTTTGGATAGGGTCTCATATTGGGCGTGACACGCCGATGACCTTAGCCACATAATTCAGCAGCCAGAAGAATCGGCCAGACAATTTTGGGCACGGTTCCTAACAAAGAAAAATCAAATCGTTGACTGTCCGGATGCAGAGGCCCTTGCAGCCTTCAAACATAACATCCGTGACGAGTGGCTTGCCCGGCACATAGGACAGGAAAAGCCGAAATCCATGGCAGCCCTCACAACACTCATGACCCGCTTTTGTGCGGGAGAGGGCAGCTGGCTAGCTCGAAGCAACAACTTGGCCAAACACCCTGATGGTCCGGATACCAAGGACAACAATGGCAGATCGCGTCGCAACAAGAACAAGCGCCGCATTAACGGCGATAATGCTGAAGATACGGCCGTCAATGCCGAATTCAGAGGCTCTAAACCCGGTCAGCGGAAGAAGCCATTCAAAAGAAATACCCAGGGCCCGTCCAACTTGGACTGAATACTCGATCGCTTGTGCTAGATACATGGCACCCCCGAAAAACCAGCCAATCACACCAACAGGGATTGTTGGGTGTTCAAGCAAGCAGGCAAGTTAAGTGTCGAACTCAATGACAAGGGGCTGCATAGCGACGACAAGGAAGAGCCCCGGCCGCCGAACAATAGAGGACAGAAGGGTTTTCCCACACAAGTGCGGACGGTGAACATGATATACGCAACCCATATACCCAAAAGGGAGCGGAAGTGTGCACTAAGGGACGTATATGCGATGGAGCCAGTCGCCCCGAAGTTCAACCCATGGTCTTCCTGCCCGATCACCTTCGATCGAAGGGACCACCCCACTAGCATCCGTCACGGCGGTTTCGCCGCATTGGTTCTTGACCCAATTATTGACGGATTTCACCTCACCAGAGTCCTGATGGACGGCGGTAGCAGCCTGAACCTGCTTTATCGGGATACAGTGTGCAAAATGGGCATAGACCCCTCAAGAATTAAACCTACAAAGACGACCTTTAAAGGCGTCATACCGGGTGTAGAGGCCAATTGTACGGGCTCAGTTACACTCGAAGTGGTCTTCGGATCCCCGGATAACTTCCGAAGCGAAGAGTTAATCTTCGACATCGTCCCGTTCTGCAGCGGCTATCATGCACTGCTCGGACGAACCGCATTTGCAAAGTTCAATGCGGTGCCGCACTACGCATACCTCAAGCTCAAGATGCCAGGCCCTCAAGGAGTAATCACGGTCAATGGAAACACCGAACTCTCTCTCCGAACGGAGGAGCACACGGCGGCCCTCGCGGCGGAGGTACAAAGCAGCCTCTCACAGCAATTCTCGAGTCTGGCCACTAAGCGTCCGGACACTGTCAAGCGCGCCCGGAGTAACCTACAACAAGACCGCCTGGCACGATTCAAGCACACGTAGCAATCCGGCCCCAACCCCAGCCCTCGCGAAATTGCGAAGCCATTACTACGCGTACTTAACTACGCTCTGGAGATACCATGGGCATAAGGGGAGGGGCACGACCACGGCACGCCCGGAATGCGGCTCAACCGCACCAAGGGCTCCCGATTGTGTCATTCTTTTTCTTTTTTCCTTTTTCTTCCTTTTTCTTACTTTCAGGACTCCGTCTTTCAGAAGTCCTGTCATGCACTAGAATCGCCGAACTCACGATGCAACAACCAGGGAAGCAGAAAGCTACGTCGAGTGTTCAGGTGATCTCTATTACGAGCATTATACCTGTTTTACATACCATCCCGCAGCTTACCCCTGGAGGGGGACATGTTAGATAGTCCCATCCCTTGCTTATCGCACTCTTTGTATCATTCTGCTTTCATTGCAGTACCTTTTTGAATAAACAATACATAGCTTTTGCTTATTATTGCACTCCTTTCTTTATCTATACATCTGTTCATTTCATGACATGTTGCACCCGTACACTTTGGTACGGCCAATACACCAGTGGCTTAAGTACCCCAAAATTATGGTACCTTATAGCATTATATGAATCGGCTCCAAATCATGTCTTGGGTCAATAGTTGGGTTTGCCCGGCTCCCGTGTTTTGGTACCTTACGTTCTGTTATATCGGCTAAGGTAGCACCGGGAGAACCACTGCGATTGTGCCCCAGTTGAGATGGGTCGAGCACCTCAGTGGAGAAAGCTAAAACTGACCGTCATGATAGGGCGAGAGTCGGTCGCTGTTCGAGAGGTTTTTTCGGGTCCCTAAAGACTTATGCCGCTTAGAGCGAGGAAGCGGAGTTGTCCGGCCAAGGCGTGGATAGCGCCCCGAACTCGGTCTTCCGAATACTAGGGGCTTCGCTGAAATTTAAAATATAGAATTCTATGGCTAAGTGAGAGTGTTCAAGCATTATAAGTCCGGTTGCCTTGTTCGTTGCGTTGAGCGCCTCCCTAGATGGACCCAAGAATGGGAACAAGAGTGCTCAAGTTTATCCCGAACACCCCAGCACTCGTGGCATGGGGGCTGAAGCCAACGACTTGCCATCTCTCAAATTTGATAAACGGCCACACAGAAGGTAATATTTTAAATTAACAAGCGTTGCTTAGCGCATATGAACAAGTTTTCAGCGTACAGGATAACAAATGCGAGTCTTGTTCGTTGCGTTGAGCGCCTCCCTAGATGGACCCAAGAATGGGAACAAGAGTGCTCAAGTTTATCCCGAACGCCCCAGCACTCGTGGCATGGGGGCTGAAGCCAACGACTTGCCATCTCTCAAATTTGATAAACGGCCGCACAGAAGGTAATATTTTAAATTAACAAGCGTTGCTTAGCGCATATGAACAAGTTTTCAGCGTACAGGATACCAAATGCGAGTCTATTAAAAAATTACATCTTTGGAGCACTCATCCGCTATTCGGCGGGCACCCTTCAGGAGGCCCTCATAGTACATTTCGGGCGTGCGATGCTCCTTGCCCTTCGGTGGCCCGCCCGTCACAAGCTTCTCCGCATCCAGCTTGCCCCAGTGCACTTTAGCGCGGGCAAGGGCCCGACGGACACCTTCAATGCAGATGGAGCCCTTGATGACTTCAATACGTGGACAGGCGTCCACCAGCCGCTGCACTAAGCCGAAGTAGCTCCCAGGCATGGCTTCCAATGGCCACAACCGCACTATAAGGCCCTTCATGGCCTGTTCGGCGACCTTGTGGAGCTTGACCAGCTGCTTCAGCTGGTCGCTTAGGGGCACCGGATGTCCGGCCTCAGCATACTGAGACCAGAACACCTTCTCCGTCGAGCTCCCCTCCTTGGCGCGGTAGAACGCGACAGCATCCGATACACTACGGGGCAGATCTGTGAATGCTCCTGGAGAGCTCCGAATCCGGGTAAGTAATAGGTAATTCACTTTCACATGCTTGCTTTGCATAAAGAATGCCTTACCCACCGCTATCTTCTTTAGCGATTCAATTTCTTGGAGGGCTTTTTGGGCCTCGGCCTTAGCAGCTTTGGCACTCTCAAGAGCCGAAGCAAGCTCGGACTCTCGGGTCTTCGAGTCACGCTCCAAACTCTCGTGTCTTTCCACGAGAGCCTGGAGCTCTTGCCGCACCTCCGCCAGCTGCGCCTCCCCCTTCTCTCGCTCGGTGCGTTCCGCAACCGCTTTGTTTTCGGCCACGGACACCGCCTCCTTCAGGGTCGCCACCTCGTTCGTGGCCCCTGCAGTACCCATGTTATTCCTGTTATTTTTTGCAACCGAAACCTTTCTATTAGGTATTTCTTTCATAAGGTATTACTTACCTTCCTTGTCCTCGAGCTGCTTCTTGGCAAGGCCGAGCTCGTTCTCGGACCGCTCGAGGCTTTGCTTCAATGCATCGACCTCCGCAGTCAGTGCGGCAGAGGTCAGCAGCGTAGACTGCATTCTCATATTGACATACTTATGTTAGACTCCTGCGTATATCTTTTTAGATCCTTAGTCCGGCTTTTCTTTCTGAACACCGAACTAAGCATCAGGGGCTATTGTCTATGCGGTAATATTTTTACATATTCTAAACTTACCTCAAAGCCTGTTAGAAGGCTGGTACAGGCTTCGGTCAGCCTGCTCTTGGCGGACTGAACTGTCCGGATCACCGCACTCATAACAGTGCGGTGCTCCTCCTTGATGGAAGCGCTGTTAAGCGCCTCCAGTAAGCTATCCGGTGCCTCCGGTTGGACGGAGGACACCGGCGTCTTACCCTTCTTGCAAAGGGACCGCTTGCCGGACTCCGGAACTGCTGAAGGTTCCGGCATGGAGTCCGGACGAGGGTCGGGCTTAGAGCCCCTGGGGGTCTTGCCCCCCACGCGCCTGGAGTCCGGGAGGTTGCCTTGCGGCGCGTCCTGCGCCACCTCCTCTTGACCAAGCCCCCCTTGGGGCCCCACCGCGGCGTCGTCCGCGACGTGAAGTGAGGAGGCGGCCGGAAGTGAAGTACTCTCCATTTCCGACGAACTCAGGGACCCGCTCGACGAAGCGGCGAACTCACCCTTGGGCGGGCTGCATGATTGTTCGGCATCAGAGAACACTATGCAATGATAAAAAAAGCCATGGGTATCCGGACACTTACGATCTCGCCAGGGGCTTGGCCCTTGTTGGCCAATCCTCCTCGTCGTTGTCGACGTTGGTGGAGAAGTCCGGAGGAAGGGTTCTTCCCTTCTTGGACCCTCCGGCCTCCCCAGTTGGGGCGGCCTTCCTTTTCCTCTCCTCCTCCGCTGGGGGAGAAGCTTCTTTTTCCTCCTCCTCATCCTCAGGAGGAGATTCTGCTTCAAAATCTGACAGCACCTGGCGTCGGGAGCGCCTTCGAGTTCCAGTGGCCTCCTTCTTGGCCTTCTTCTCCGGCACCACATGGGGTACGGAGCCAGCAGCCCCGTCAATCGGACGTCCGCTGGGTCTTCCGGCAAAGGAGTCGGCCAGTTAATCTGTGCGGATGTCTTCAACCAGTCCTGTCAAAGATTAGGGAGTTTTAGATCCCACATAGAGTCAATCTATGAAAAAAGAGTCCCGTAAAGGGTAAAATAACTTACCTCACCGGCTTGACGCCGCGAGCTGTATCCGCGAT
This sequence comes from Aegilops sharonensis, assembly GCA_904067115.1. Classification (NCBI taxonomy): domain Eukaryota; kingdom Viridiplantae; phylum Streptophyta; class Magnoliopsida; order Poales; family Poaceae; genus Aegilops; species Aegilops sharonensis. The sequence continues at coordinate 194,622,090 of LR880972.1, read as the reverse complement.
CTTTGTTAGCGAATGCGGGGGCTTCGGCGCCCTTGAACAGCACCTTCCAGGCATCTTCGTACGTAGTGTCGAAGAGCCGGCTCAAGGTTCGGTGATGTGCCGGATCGAACTCTGTCGGCGTTCTGGGAACGGGGGTCCCCAGACTTGCCTGCCTGCGGCCTGCGGTGTGGCTCAAAGGAGGCCCAGGACAGCCCATCTTCATCAACACAAGCTCAAGACCCTCGCGAGGGGCCAAGCCTAGCGGGGCGGACGACCAAGAGCTTCCTCAGGCACGGCCTCATCAGGCTGGCTCACGAGGAGGCGGAGAGTTCAAGGCGGGGTACCTCGCGAGGTGCCCGTGACGCAAACCATGACGACTAGGGGCGCCAGTCGGGCCCCAGCCGCGCAGCGTCCTCCTTTCCTCTTTGGTGCAAAGGGAGCAAGCGCAGGCAAGAGCATCAAGCAAAGGCATCCGTTTCGGTGCAACAAGACCAAGACCAGCCCCAACGGCTGGAATGCAGTCATCGTGGAGCCCAAGCAGGCGTCATCACCAGAGCCTTTGGCAGGAGAGGACCAACTTTAGTCAGGATAAGTGTACCCGATGTTCCCCTTCAAAATGGCCAATTGTTGGCGCCCTTCCCGCTCAATATTTGGGAAGCGGCCCAGGGCCTTCGTCTATATAAGTAGAGCTAGCCACCATAGTAGGGGGACGATCGGATAGGGCGGGAAGCATCCAAAGAGAGAGAGAGAGAGACCCGATCCTCAAGCTAGAGCGACGGGACACCACTTAGCAGTTCATCGCTTCCACCAAGAACAGACCCTCGCGAGGCTGTTCTTCCCTGTACTGTTCTTCATCAGCCCTAGAGGCAATCCACACACCACACACTGGAGTAGGGTATTACACCACGACGGTGGCCTGAACCAGTATAAATCTTGCGTCTCTTGTGTTATTCTTGTTAGTAGTTTAGGTCCCTGCGACTCGGTGAGGTACGAGACGGTGGAGGGTTGGATCTCCGCGCGCACCCCAGAGTTCGAACCTTAAGGGTCTGCCGGAACCCGTAATCTGACATTTGGCGCGCCAGGTAGGGGTGCGCCGGAATCTGCCTTTCGTCGCCTCGTTCTTCCTCGACCATCGCAACCATGTCTGACGCTCGTCGGGCCCGCGCCGAGCGCCGAGCCGCCCTCGCCTCCCACGTTGCCCAGACGGCTCCCGTCGGCGGACGTCGTCGTCGTTCCCCGTCACCTGCTGTCAACGCCGCCACCGGACCGGCGGGGAACGAGCAGCAAGCGTCGTCCCAGCCCCCGTCCATGAGGCGGGACGGCCGCACCGCCACGCCTTCGCTCACCCCCGCTGGTTCTTGGTCGCGCGCGCCCCGCGCGGCCATGGAGGCCCGAGCTGCACTCATCGCGGCCAACGAGCTCCTGCGCTACCGCCCCGTCAACGAAGTCTACGAAGAATGGCTCGACCGCGTCGCCGAGCTTGTCCGCGCTGTGGGGGGTGACCCTGCACCGTCCGTCCCGCTGCACCGCACCCCGCCCCGCGCGGGCGATGAAGCTCCCGGGGCGCCTCAGCCGCCTCCTCCTCAAGACGGCGCCCTGGCCCCAAGGCGCGCGGCCCCCGGGCGGAACCCGTTCCGCCAGGCGCCGGCGCGGCAAGAGCAAAGCTGCCAAGAAGTTCCTCGCCCGCAAGAAGCTGCTCGAGCGCTCCCCGCTCCAGCACGTCAAGAACCTGCGCTGCCCCCAGCCGCGGCGCAGGGATGCCTGCAAGACCAAGCTCTCTGCCGTCCGAGGCCCCCCGCGGCCACGGCGGGCTGCCGCGCCTTCACCACCGAGCTGCGCGGCGTTGCATGGCCCGCCAAGTTCAAGCCAGACCTGCCTCCACGCTACGAGGGCACGGCTGACCCTAGGGAGTTCCTCCAGCTCTACGAGCTGGGCATCGAGGCTGCCAACAGAGATGAAAAGGTCATGGCGAACTGGTTTCCCATGGCGCTCAAGGATGGAGCCCGCACCTGGCTCCTGAATCTGGCCCCAGGCACGATCTCTTCCTGGGCCGAGATGCGCACCCGCTTCATCGCCAACTTCCAAGGTACTCGCGACCGGCCACCCGCCGTGAGCGACATGCGCCGAATCAAGCAGCAGCCAGGGGAAACCCTGTAAAAGTACATCCAGCGCTTCAACAACGCACGCCTCAAGATCCCCAGGGTAACGGAGGAGGCCATCATCTCTGCCTTCTCCGACGGCGTGCGCGACGTCAAGATGAAGGAGGAGCTGGCGATGCATGAAGATCTGTGCACCTCCCTGGAGTTGTTCAACTTGGCGACCAAGTGCGCCAGGGCTGAGGAGGGGCGCCTCTCCCTCCTCGAGCTGCCTGCCACGGATCCCGAAGAGAAGAAGTCCAAGGCCAAGGACGTGAAGCGCAAGGGGGCTGCCGTGCTCGCAGCCGAACCAGACACCAAGCGAGGCAGAGATCAGCCCGAGTCCTCCAAGGGCAGCCGGTACTGCGTGTACCACGACCTCCACACCCACTACACCAATGAATGTCAAGAGCTCCGGGCCGTGCGTGAAGGAAGGGTCGGCAGACGCCCTGAGCGCAGCGACCGGGGCTACGGCCGAGGAGGAGGAAGGAACGCGGGACGCTGGGAAGACCACGGCCCGCGCCAAGGGTGGCGCGACCAACCTCGCGAGGACCACTGGCAAGACCCACCTCGCGAGGGGGGCTGGAGGGATCAGCCTCGTGAGGATCGTCCGCAAGGGAACGCAGGCCTTCCTCCGCTGCAGCCACCGCCAAGGAGAATCGAAGACCATCATCAGGACGAGGGGGCTGGGGGCTTCCAGGAAGCGCGTGCGATCGCCTGCATCCTGGGTGGAGCTCAAGCCCCAGCCTCTCACCGCATCTTCAAGCAGTTCACCTGTGAAGTGAATGCAGTCCTCCCCAAGCTCGAGTCCACGCGCCCTCTCAGGTGGTCGGCGTGCACCATCACGTTCAGCTCAGTGGATCAGCTCAAGTGCGCAGCCACAGCCGGAGTTCTCCCAATGCTTTGCTCCCCAATCATCAGCAACGTGCTGGTCACCAAGACCCTCATCGACGGCGGAGCAGGGCTCAACGTCCTGTCCGTGGAGATGTTCAACAATCTTCAAGTGCCCTACGGTCAACTTCAGCCAACCAAGCCCTTCTCCGGAGTCACCGACGGCTCCACGGTCCCGATCGGGCAGGTCTGCCTTCCTGTCACCTTCGGGGCCCGCGACAACTACCACACCGAGCTCATCGACTTCGACGTCGCCCACATTCGCCTGTCGTACAACGCCATCCTCGGGTACCCAGCGTTGGCCAAGTTCATGGCCGTAACCCACCATGGCTACAACATCCTCAAGATGCAAGGAAGCGGCGGGGTCATCACGGTGCCCTGTGAAGAGAGAGATGCAATGTGCTCCCTGGAGCGAGCTTTTCAGGCCGCATCGCTGGAAGACCCAGACCACAGCAGCAGGATGCCTCCCGAGGCAGCACCCAAGAAGAAGAAGACATCGACCGGACCGGCTCATCAAGAGACATGCCCCTCGGGGCCCGCACCGGGCCAGGGGGAGCCTCCTTCCATCGCATAGGAAAGCGCGCCCAGCGCCCTCCTCAGGCAGGGCTCGGAGGCTCTCCCTGGAGGGCCGCCGACCTCGCCAAGGTCTCGAGGGAGGCGCTTGGGCACCACGTGGAGGCGTGTTTCGAAGCACATTTCCCGTAAGCAGGAGCAAGACCAGGAGGACAGAACCCTCAAGAGTTCATCAGCAAGGCCATTCAGGAGCTACAGGAGTCAAGGGTCATGAGGGGCAGCCGCCGCCTACCCGCTGTAGCCCCCCATCCAGGCGAGGATGGTGGGCTGCGCGTCTGCATCGACATACCAGGGCTCAGCCGAGCCGCATCTCAAGAGCGCCTCTGGCCCTCGCGAGTGGGACGTTGCGAGGGTCCGCCCCACAGCTACGTACACATGCGTTATGGCCTGCCAAACGCGGCTGCTGCGTGCCAGCGTCTCATGAGGACCATCCTGGAGGCTCAAGAGGTCAGGCACGTCGCAGCCCTGACGGAGATGGAGATGGCCCATGAGGAGCCTCCAGCGCTTCCGGAGCCTCCCGAGGCCCCTGGACCTGGGGGCTCGTGAGGACCGGCTCCCGCAGCCCACCGAGTCTGCTACATCAACAACCCTTCATCCTCAACATCACCAGGTGACATCTTTAAGTTTTATTTCCGGCTGGGAGCGCCTTCAGGGCCGCATTATTCTCAGGCCGCATGGGTCCGTCCCTGCGGCATGTATCCCTTTTATTTCATGTCTTTAGCTTATCCTGTTGGGGGAGCCCCTCGGCCTGCATCATCCCCAAGCCGCTCGGGCCAGTCCCAGCGGCATGTATCCTTCATGCGTTTTCCTTAGGATTATGCTCTCGTTCCACCATGCTTGTTATTTGGTGCCTTCTCCTGGGTGGCGAAATCTTGCACGTTAAAGGGGGGTGCCTGAGCATCGCGACTCAGGGCTCCTACCGGCTCTCCGGCCCTCACCCTCTGGTCTTGTCCATGGCATCACGACCTGGCTTGCCAGCGACGGTAGAGACCAGCCCGAGAGCCGGGACCAGAGGACGTAGAGTTTCGTCATCCAATCCAGCTTGCGCGTTAAAGGGGGGGGTGCCTGAGCATCGTGACTCAGGGCTCCTACTGGCTCTCCGGCCCTCACCCTCTGGTCTTGTCCATGGCATCACGACCTGGCTTGCCAGCGACGGCTGAGACCAGCCCGAGAGCCGGGACCCGAGGACGTAGAGTTGCTGCCTCTGACCCAGCTTGCGCATTAAGGGGGGGTGCTTGAGCATCGCGACTCAGGGCTCCTACCGGCTCTCC
>LR880972.1:194565649-194608885 GCA_904067115.1 Aegilops sharonensis | reverse complement strand
TGAAAACGAGGCTTTTCAGTCATCTTGCCCATGTGGTATGATTTGCATATCTCAAGTGATTCAAAATCAAGTGAGTCCAAACGATCCATCTGCATGGAGTTTCTTCATGCGTATACACCAATGGACATGGTTCGCATGTCTCAAACTTTTAAAAAACGAGTGAGTCCAAAGATCCATCAACATGGAGCTTCTTCATGCGTTTTATACCAATATGACTTACATGGCAGTGCCACAAGTAAGTGGTACTATCATTACTATCTTATATCTTTTGGCATGAACATGTGTATCACTACGGTCGAGATTCAATAAATAATTCTTTTAGGTGCAAGACCATTGAAGGTATTATTCAAATAAATAGAGTAACCATTATTCTCCTTAAATGAATAACCGTATTGTGATAGATATAATCCAGTTATGTCTGTGCTCAACGCAAACACCAAATAACAATTATTTAGGTTTAACACCAATCTCGATGGTAGAGGGAGCGTGCGATGCTTGATCACATCAACCTTGGAAACACTTCCAACACATTTCGTCAGCTCACCTTTAGCTAGTCTCGGTCTATTCCGTAGCTTTTATTTCGAGTTACTAACACTTAGCAACCGAACCGGTATCTAATAGCCTAGTGCTACTAGGAGTACTAGTAAAGTACACATTAACATAATATATATCCTATATACTTCTATCGACCTTGCCAGCCTTCTCATCTACCAAGTATCTAGGGTAATTCAGCTCCAGTGGCTGTTCCCCTTATTACAGAAGCACTTAGTCTCGGGTTTGGGTTCAACCTTGGGTTTGTTCACTAGATCAGCAACTGATTTGCCGTTTCATGAAGTATCCCTTCTTGCCCTTGCCCTTCTTGAAACTAGTGGTTTCACCAACCATCAACAATTGATGCTCCTTCTTGATTTCTACTTTCGCGGTGTCAAACATCGCGAATATCTCAAGGATCATCTTATCTATCCCTGATATGTTATAGTTCATCACGAAGCTCTATCAGCTTGGTGGCAATTTCTTTGGAGAAAAATCACTATCTCATCTGGAAGATCAACTCCCACTCGATTCAAGTGATTGTTGTACTCAGACAATCTGAGCACAAGCTCAACGATTGAGCTTTTCTCCCTTAGTTTGCAGGCTAAGAAAATTGTCGGAGGTCTTATACCTCTTGACGTGGGCACGAGCCTGAAATCCCAATTTCATCCCTCGAAACATCTCATATGTTCCGCGACATTTCAAAAAGGTCTTCGGTGCCTCAATTCTAAACCATTTAACATTACCGAACTATCATGTAGTCATCAAAACATGTATGTCAGATGTTCGCAACATCCACAGAACATGTTCGAGGTCCAGCACACCGAGCGGTGCATTAAGGACATAAGCCTTCTACTGTCCGCATAATTGCTACTATCAACTTCCAACTATATTTTCTCTAGGAACATATCTAAAACAGTAGAACTAAAGCGTGAGCTATGATATAATTTGCAAAGGGCTTTTGAATATGTTCAGGATAATTAAGTTCATCTAATGAACTCCCACTCAGATAGACATCCCTCTAGTCATCTAAGTGATTACATGATCCGAGTCAACTAGGCCGTGTCCGATCATCACGTGAGACGGACTAGTCATCATCGGTGAACATCTTCAGGTTGATCGTATCTACCATACGACTCATGCTCGACCTTTCGGTCTCTTGTGTTCCGAGGCCATGTCTGTACATGCTAGGCTCGTCAAGTCAACCTAAGTGTTTCGCGTGTGTAAATCTGGCTTACACCCGTTGTATGTGAACGTTAGAATCTATCACACCCGATCATCACGTGGTGCTTCGAAACAACGAACTTTCGCAACGATGCACAGTTAGGGGGAACACTTTCTTGAAATTATTATGAGGGATCATCTTATTTATTACCTTCGTTCTAAGCAAATAAGATGCATAAACATGATAAACATCACATGCAATCAAATAGTGACATGATATGGCCAATATCATTTTGCTCCTTTTGATCTCCATCTTCGGGGCTCCATGATCATCATCGTCACCGGCATGACACCATGATCCCCATCATCGTGTCTCCATGAAGTTGTATCGCCAACTATTACTTCTACTACTATGGCTAACGGTTTAGCAATAAAGTAAAGTAATTACATGACGTTTATGTTGACACGCAGCTCATAAATAAATTAAGACAAGTCCTATGGCTCCTGCCGGTTGTCATACTCATCGACATGCAAGTCGTGATTCCTATTACAAGAACATGATCAATCTCATACATCACATATCATTCATCACATTCTTTTGGCCATATCACATCACATAGCATACCCTGCAAAAACAAGTTAGACGTCCTCTAATTGTTGTTTGCATGTTTTACGTGGCTGCTATGGGTTTCTAGCAAGAACGTTTCTTACCTACGCAAAACCACAACGCGATATGCCAATTGCTATTTACCCTTCATAAGGACCCTTTTCATCGAATCCGATCCGACTAAAGTGGGAGAGACTGGCACCCGCTAGCCACCTTATGCAACAAGTGCATGTCAGTCGGTGGAACCTGTCTCACGTAAGTGTACGTGTAAGGTCGGTCCGGGCCGCTTCATCCCACAATACCGTCGAAACAAGATTAGACTAGTAACGGTAAGCATATTCAACAAAATCAACGCCCACAACAACTTGTGTTCTACTCGTGCATAGAAACTACGCATAGACCTAGCTCATGATGCCACTGTTGGGGAACGTAGCAGAATTTAAAATTTTCTACGCATCACCAAGATCAATCTATGAAGATTCTAGCAACAAGAGAGGGAGAGGATGAGCATCTTCATACCCATGAAGATCGCTAAGCGGAAGCGTTACAAGAACGCGGATGAAGGAGTCGTACTCGCAGCGATTCAGATCGCGGTTGATTCCGATCTAAGCACCGAACAACGGTGCCTCCGCGTTCAACACACTTACAGCCTGGGGACGTCTCCTCCTTCTTGATCCAGCAAGGGAAGAGGAGAAGTTGAGGGAGAACTCCGACAGCACGACGGCATGGTGGTGATGGAGCTCGTGGTTCTCCGGCAGGGCTTCGCCAAGCACTACGGAGGAGGAGGAGGTGTTGGAGGAGGGAGAGGGCTGCGCCAGGGGAAGGGTGCGGCTGCCCTCTCTCTCTCTCTCACTATATATAGGGGGAAGGGAGGAGGGGGGGCGCCCTAGGGTTCCCTAGGGGAGGGGCGGCGGCCATAGGGGAAACCCTAGATGGGTTTTGGCGCCCCCACCCCCTAGGAAACTTGCCCCCCAAGCCGGGAGGGTTGGCTGCCCTAGGGGTGGCGCCCCCACCTCTCCAGGTTACGTGAGATGGGGTGGGAGGGGCGCTCAGCCCCATAGTGGGCTGATGTGCCCTCTCCCCTTGGCCCATAAGGCCCCCCAAAAGCTTGTCGGGGCCTCCGAAACCCCTTTCGGACACGCTGGTCATCACCTGGTACCCCCGGAACAATTTCGGACTCCAATACCCTTCGTGTAATATACCAATCTTCACCTCCGGACCATTCCGGAGCTCCTCGTCATGTCCGGGATCTCATCCCGGACTGCGAACAACCTTCGGTAACCACATACTATTTCCCATAACAACTCTAGCGTCACCGAACCTTAAGTGTGTAGACCCTACGGGTTTGGGAACCGTGCAGACATGACCGAGACGTTCTCCGGTCAATAACCAACAGCGGGATTTGGATACCCATGTTGGCTCCCACATGTTCCACGATGATCTCATCGGATGAACCACGATGTCAAGGATTCAAGCAATCCCGTATGCAATTCCCTTTGTCTAGCGGTATTGTACTTGCCCGAGATTCGATCGTCGGTATGCCGATACCTTGTTCAATCTCGTTACCGGCAAGTCTCTTTACTCATTCCGTAACACATCATTCCGTGATCAACCCCTTGGTCACATTGTGCACATTATGATGATGTCCTACCGAGTGGGCCCAGAGATACCTCTCCGTCACACGGAGTGACAAATCCCAGTCTCGATTCGTGCCAACCCAATAGACACTTTCGGAGATACCCGTAGTGCACCTTTATTGCCACCCAGTTACGTTGTGACGTTTGGTACACCCAAAGCATTCCTACGGTATCCGGGAGTTGCACAATCTCATGGTCTAAGGAAATGATACTTGACATTAGAAAAGCTTTAGCATACGAACTACACGATCTTTGTGCTAGGCTTAGGATTGGGTCTTGTCCATCACATCATTCTCCTAATGATGTGATCCTGTTATCAACGACATCCAATGTCCATGGTCAGGAAACCGTAACCATCTATTGATCAACGAGCTAGTCAACTAGAGGCTTACTAGGGACATGGTGTTGTCTATGTACCCACACATGTATCTGAGTTTCCTATCAATACAATTATAGCATGGATAATAAACGATTATCATGTACGAGGAAATATAATAATAATAACCAATTTATTATTGCCTCTAGGGCATATTTCCAACAGACTCGTGGCATGAAGACGATGACATCTATGTCGAAGGTGATGATGAAGAAGAAGAAGGCAATGACGTTGATATTAGTGGTACGCCATTGTTCATCGACGAGCTCACTCAAAGAGCGGAGGCACAAAATAAGAGGAAGAGCATTCGCACGGGTTCATATACACAAGATGAGGAAAAGTTGATTTGCCAAGCTTGGATGGAGATTAGCCAAGATCCGAGGACCGGCGCGCAACAAAAGGGCATTGTTTTTTGGACGAGAGTCCACAAAACATTCCATGAAAGGAAGATGTTTGAGCCCTACCAAATTACAAGTAACCGTGGCATCGGCTCGATTCAAAAAAGATGGTTGTTCATCCAACAAGAGTGCAACTAGTATTGCACCGCTTTTGAGAGCGTTGAAGCACGGCCCGTGAGTGGTCTCAGCGTTGGGGACATGGTATGCTCTCCTCTTTCTAGCCCTTTCCTTGCTACGGCCATGAGACTTCGGCCGTGTATATGTTTGCATGTTCACTTGTTGTTGATCATGTGGTGTAGGCATTCCAATCTTTGGAGGCATTCAAGGCCCGGCACAATGACAAGCCATTCACTCTTACGCATTGTTGGACGATCATCTACAATTGCCCTAAGTTCAAGGATCAAGACCGTGAACTTCAAATAAAGAGAGGCAAGAAGACGGCCAAGTGATGGAGAGGCATTGAAGAGGTCGAGGGGCAAGACCAACTCCAAGGTGGACGACATACGTGACGCCTCATCCATGGCCATGCCTGACACTTTGCATGGCATGATGTCCCAAAAGGATGTGAGGGGCGAGAAGAAGCGGCAAAGCAAGGACGAGAAAATGAAGCAATACCTAGACCTTCAAAGACAGAAGCTTGAGATGGAGGAGGCGGCCAAGAGGAGGAAGATCGACATGGAGGAGGCGGCCCGGCAAAGGCAGCTCGATATGGAGGAGGCGGCCCGGCAAAGGCAGCTCGACATCGAGGCCGACAACTGAAGGAAATATGCCCTAGAGGCAATAATAAAGTTATTATTTATTTCCTTATATCATGATAAATGTTTATAATTCATGCTAGAATTGTATTAACCGAAAACATAATACATGTGTGAATACATAGACAAACATAGTGTCACTAGTATGCCTCTACTTGACTAGCTCGTTTATCAAAGATGGTTATGTTTCCTAGCCATGGACAAAAGAGTTGTCATTTTATTAATGGCATCACATCATTAGGAGAATGATGTGATTGACTTGACCCATTCCGTTAGCCTTAGCACTTGATCATTTAGTATGTTGCTATTGCTTTCTTCATGACTTATACGTGTTCCTACAACTATGAGATTATGCAACTCCCGTTTACCGGAGGAACACTTTGTGTGCTACCAAACGTCACAACGTAACTGGGTGATTATAAAGGAGCTCTACAGGTGTCTCCAAAGGTACATGTTGGGTTGGCGTATTTCGAGATTAGGATTTGTCACTCCGATTGTCGGAGAGGTATCTCTGGGCCCTCTCGGTAATGCACATCACTATAAGCCTTGCAAGCAATGTAGCTAATGAGTTAGTTACAGAATAATGCATTATGTAACGAGTAAAGAGACTTGCCGGTAACGAGATTGAACTAGGTATTGGATACCGACGATCGAATCTCGGGCAAGTAACATACCGATGACAAAGGGAACAACGTATGTTCTTATGCGGTTTGACCGATAAAGATCTTCGTAGAATATGTGGGAGCCAATATGGGCATCTAGGTCCCTCTATTGGTTATTGACCGGAAACGTGTCTCGGTCATGTCTACATAGTTCTCGAACCCGTAGGGTCCGCACGCTTAACGTTTCGTTGACGATATAGTATTATATGAGTTATGTATGTTGGTAACCGAATGTTGTTCGGAGTCTCGGATGAGATCATGGACATGACAAGGAACTCCGGAATGGTCCGGAGATAAAGTTTGATATATGGGATAATAGTGTTTGATCTCCGGAAGGGTTCCGGAATTCACCGAAGGGGTTCCGGATGTTTCCCGAAATGTTTGGGGTACGAGAACACGTTATTTGGGCCAAAGGGGAAAGCCCACAAGGTTTTTGGAAAGCGCAAAAGGAAGTTTTGCGGAGTCCAGGGGCCAGACGCCGGGAACCCTGGCGTCTGGCCCTGGAGTCCGAGAAGGACTCTTGCCTTTCGAGTGAAACCGACTTTGTGGAGGCTTTTACTCCAAGTTTCGACCCCAAGGCTCAACATATAAATAGAGGGGCACCAAAGACACATCAAGAAACACCAAGCCGTGTGCCGGCAACCCCGTCCCGTCTAGTTTATCCTCCGTCATAGTTTCCGTAGTGCTTAGGTGAAGCCCTGTGGAGATTGTTCTTCACCAACACCGTCACCACGCCGTCGTGCTGCCGGAACTCATCTACTACTTCGCTCGTCTTGCTGGATCGAGCAGGCGAGGACGTCATCGAGCTGAACGTGTGCAGAACTCGGAGGTGCCGTGCGTTCGGTACTTGGATCGGTCGGATCATGAAGACGTACGACTACATCAACCGCGTTGATAAACGCTTCCGCTTAGCGATCTTCAAGGGTATGAAGATACACTCCCCCTCTCGTTGCTATGCATCACCATGATCTTGCGTGTGCGTAGGAATTTTTTTGAAATTACTACGTTCGCCAACAGTGGTATCCGAGCCTGGTTTTATGCGTAGATGTTATATGCACGAGTAGAACACAAGTGAGTTGTGGGTGATACAAGTCATACTGCTTACCAGCATGTCATACTTTGGTTCGGCGGTATTGTTGGATGAAGCGGCCCGGACCGACATTACGCGTACGCTTACGCGAGACTGGTTTTACCGACGTGCTTTGCACACAGGTGGCTGGCGGTTGTCTGTTTCTCCAACTTTAGTTGAACCGAGTGTGGCTACGCCCGGTCCTTGCGAAGGTTAAAACAGCACCAACTTGACAAACTATTGTTGTGGTTTTTGATGCGTAGGTAAGAACGGTTCTTGCTAAGCCCATAGCAGCCACGTAAAACTTGCAACAACAAAGTAGAGGACGTCTAACTTGTTTTTGCAGGGCATGTTGTGATGTGATATGGTCAAGACGTGATGCTATATTTTATTGTATGAGATGATCATGTTTTGTAACCGAAGTTATCGGTAACTGGCAGGAGCCATATGGTTGTCGCTTTATTGTATGAAATGCAAACGTCCTGTAATGCTTTACTTTATCACTAAGCGGTAGCGATAGTCGTAGAAGCATAAGATTGGCGAGACGACAACGATGCTACGATGGAGATCAAGGTGTCGCGCCGGTGACGATGGTGATCACGACGGTGCTTCGGAGATGGAGATCACAAGCACAAGATGATGATGGCCATATCATATTACTTATATTGATTGCATGTGATGTTTATCCTTTATGCATGTTATCTTGCTTTGATTGACGGTAGCATTTTAAGATGATCTCTCACTAATTATCAAGAAGTGTTCTCCCTGAGTATGCACCGTTGCGAAAGTTCTTCGTGCTGAGACACCACGTGATGATCGGGTGTGATAGGCTCTACGTTCAAATACAACGGGTGCAAAACAGTTGCACACGCGGAATACTCAGGTTAAACTTGACGAGCCTAGCATATACAGATATGGCCACGGAACACGGAGACCGAAAGGTCGAGCGTAAATCATATAGTAGATATGATCAACATAGTGATGTTCACCATTGAAAACTACTCCATCTCACGTGATGATCGGACATGTTTTAGTTGATTTGGATCACGTGATCACTTAGATGACTAGAGAGATGTCTGTCTAAGTGGGAGTTCTTAAGTAATATGATTAATTGAACTTAAATTTATCATGAACTTAGTCCTGGTAGTATTTTACAAATTATGTTGTAGATCAATAGCTCGCGTTGTTGCTTTCATATGTTTATTTTGATATGTTCCTAGAGAAAACTGTGTTGAAAGATGTTAGTAGCAATGATGTGGATTAGATCCGTGATCTGAGGTTTATCCTCATTGCTGCACAGAAGAATTATGTCCTTGATGCACCGCTAGGTGACAAAGCTATTGCAGGAGCAGATGCAGACGTTATGAACGTTTGGCTAGCTCAAAAAGATGACTACTTGATAGTTTAGTGCACCATGCTTAAACGGCTTAGAATCGGGACTTCAAAGACGTTTTGAACGTCATGGACCATATGAGATGTTCCAGGAGTTGAAGTTAATATTTCCAGCAAATACCCGAGTTGAGAGACATGAAGTCTTCAACAAGTTCTATAGCTAAAAGATGGAGGAGAATCGCTCAACTAGTGAGCATGTGCTCAGATTGTCTGGGTACTTCAATCGCTTGAATCAAGTGGGAGTTAATCTTCCAGATAAGATAGTGATTGACAGAATTCTCTAGTCACCATCACTAAGTTACTAGAACTTCGTGATGAACTATAGTATGCAAGGGATGACGAAAACGATTCCCGAGCTCTTCGTGATGTTGAAATCGACGAAGGTAGAAATCAAGAAAGAGCATCAAGTGTTGATGATTGACAAGACCACTAGCTTCAAGAAAAGGGCAAAGGGAAAGAAAGGGAAACTTCAAGTAGAATGGCAAACAAGTTGTCACTCCCGCGAAGAAGCCCAAAGTTGGACCAAAGCCTGAAACTGAGTGCTTACACTGCAAAGGAAATGGTCACTGGAAGCGGAAATGCTCTGAATATTTGGTGGATAAGAAGGATGGCAAAGTGAACAAAGGTATATTTGATATACAGGTTATTGATGTGTGCCTTACTAGAGTTTATAGTAGCGCCTAAGTATTTGATACTTGTTCGGTTGCTAAGATTAGTAACTCGAAACAGGAGTTACAGAATAAACAGAGACTAGTTGAGGGTGAAGTGACGATGTGTGTTGGAAGTGGTTCCAAGATTGATATGATCATTATCGCACACTGCCTATATTTTCGAGATTAGTGTTAAACCTAAATAAATGTTATTTGGCGTTTGCGTTGAGCATGAATATGATTTGATCATGTTTATTGCAATACGGTTATTCATTTAAAGTCGAAGAATAATTGTTGTTCTGCTTACATGAATAAAACCTTCAATGGTCATACACCCAATGAAAATAGTTTGTTGGATCTCGATCGTAATAATACACATATTCATAATATTGATGCCAAAAGATGCAAAGTTAATAATGATAGTGCAACTTATTTGTGGCACTGTCGTTTGGGTCATATCGGTGTAAAGCACATGAAGAAACTCCTTAAAGATGGATTTTCGGAATCACTTGGTTATGAATCATTTGATGCTTGCGAACCGTGCCTTTTGGGCAAGATGACTAAAACTCTGTTCTCCGGAACAATGGAACAAGCTACTGACTTGTTGGAAATAATACATACCGATGTATGCGATCTAATGAGTGTTGATGCTCGTGGCGGGTGTCGTTATTTTCTGACCTTCACAAATGATTTGAGCAGATATGGGTATATCTACTTGATGAAACATAAATCTGAAATAGTTGAAAGGTTCAAAGAATTTCAGAGTGAAGTGGAAAAATCATCGTAACAAGAAAATAAAGTTTCTATGATCTGATCGTAGAAATGAATATTTGAGCTACGAGTCTGGCCTTCATTTTAAATAAAGTGGAATAGTTTCACAGCTCACGCCACATGGAACACCACAGCGTAATGGTGTGTCTGAACGTCATAACCGTACTTTATTAGATATGGTGCAATCTATGATGTCTCTTACCAATCTACCACTATCATTTTGGGGTTATGCATTAGAGACAGCTGCATTCACGTTAAAAAAGGGCACCATCCAAATCCGTTGATATGACACTCTATGAACTATGGTTTAGCAGTAAATCTAAGCTGTCGTTTCTTAAAGTTTGGGGCTGCGATGCTTATGTGAAGAAACTTCAACCAGATAAGCTCGAACCCAAGTCGGAGAAATGTGTCTTCATAGGATGCCCAAAAGAGACTATTGGGTACACCTTCTATCACAGATCTGAAGGCAAGATTTTTGTTGCTAAATTCAGATCCTTTCTAGAGAAGGAGTTTCTCTCGAAAGAAGTGAGTGGGAGGAAAGTGGAACTTGATAAGGTAATTGTACCTTCTCCCGAATTGGAAAATAGTTCATCACAGAAATCAGTTCCGGTGATGTCTACACCAATTAGTGAGGAAGTGAATGATGATGATCATGAAACTTCAGATCAAGTTGTTACTGAACCTCGTAGGTCAACCAGAGTAAGATCCGCACCAGAGTGGTACGGTAATCCTGTTCTGGAAGTTATGTTACTAGACCATGACGAACCTACGAACTATGAAGAAGCGATGGTGAGCCCAGATTCCGCGAAATGGCTTGAGGCCATGAAATCTGAGATGGGATCCATGTATAAGAACAAAGTGTGGACTTTGATTGACTTGCCCGATGATCGGCAAGCCATAGAAAATAAATGGATCTTCAAGAGGAAGACGGACACTGATAGTAGTGTTACTATCTACAAAGCTCGACTTGTCACAAAAAGGTTTTCGACAAGTTCAAGGTGTTGACTACAATGAGATTTTTTCAACTGTAGCGATGCTTAAGTCTGTCCGAATCATGTTAGCAAATGCCATATTTTATGAAATCTGGCAAATGGATGTCAAAACTACATTCTTCAATGGATTTATTAAAGAAGAGTTGTATATGATGCAACCAGAAGGTTTTGTCAATCCTAAAGGAGCTAACAAAATGTGCAAGCTCCAGCGATCCATCTATGGACTGGTACAAGCATCTCAGAGTTGGAATACACGCTTTGATAAGTTGATCAAAGCATATAGTTTTATACAGACTTGCGGTGAAGCCTGTATTTACAATAAAGTGAGTGGGAGCACTACCGCCTTTCTGATAAATAGATGCGAGTAACATATTGTTGATCAGAAATGATGTAGAATTTTTCTGGAAAGCATAAAGGAGTATCTGAAAGGAGTTCTTTAAAAGAAAGCCTCAGTAAAGCTACTTACATATTGAGCATCAAGATCTATTGAGATAGATCAAGACGCTTGATAAGTTTTTTCAATAAGTACATACCTTGTCAAGATTTTGAAGTAGTTCAAAATGGAACATTCAAAGAAAAGTTCTTGCCTGTGTTGCAAAGGTGTGAAATTGAGTAAGACTCAAATCCCGACCACGGCAGAAAATACAAAAGAGAATGAAAGTCATTCCCTATGCCTCAGTCATAGGTTCTATAAAGTATGCTATGCTATGTACCAGACCTATTGTATACCTTGCTCTGAATTTGGCAAGGGAGTACAATAGTGATCTAGGAGTAGATCACTGGACATTGGTCAAGAACATCCTTAGTGAGGACTAAGGAAATATTTCTCGATTATGGAGGTGATAAAAGAGCCCGTCGTAAAGAGTTACATCGATGCAAGCTTTTTACACCGATCCAGATGACTCTAAGTCTCAATCTGGATACATATTGAAAGTGGGAGCAATTAGCTAGAGTAGCTCCGTGCAGAGCATTATAGACATAGAATATTTGCAAAATACATAGGGCTCTGAATGTGACAGACCCGTTGACTAAGCTTCTCTCACGAGCAAAACATGATCATACCTTAGTACTCTTTGGGTGTTAATCACATAGCGATGTGAACTAGATTATTGACTCTAGTAAACCCTTTGGGTGTTGGTCACATAACGATGTGAACTATGGGTGTTAATCACATACAGATGTGAATATTGGTGTTGAATCACATGATGATGTGAACTAGATTATTGACTCTAGTGCAAGTGGGAGACTGAAGGAAATATGCCCTAGAGGCAATAATAAAGTTATTATTTATTTCCTTATATCATGATAAATGTTTATTATTCATGCTAGAATTGTATTAACCGGAAACATAATACATGTGCGAATACATAGACAAACATAGTGTCACTAGTATGCCTCTACTTGACTAGCTCATTTATCAAAGATGGTTATGTTTCCTAGCCATGGACAAAAGAGTTGTCATTTGATTAACGGGATCACATCATTAGGAGAATGATGTGATTGACTTGACCCATTCCGTTAGCCTTAGCACTTGATCGTTTAGTATGTTGCTATTGCTTTCTTCATGACTTATACATGTTCCTACAACTATGAGATTATGCAACTCCCGTTTACCGGAGGAACACTTTGTGTGCTACCAAACGTCACAACGTAACTGGGTGATTATAAAGGAGCTCTACAGGTGTCTCCAAAGGTACATGTTGGGTTGGCGTATTTCGAGATTAGGATTTGTCACTCCGATTGTCGGAGAGGTATCTCTGGGCCCTCTCGGTAATGCACATCACTATAAGCCTTGCAAGCAATGTAGCTAATGAGTTAGTTACAGAATGATGCATTACGTAACGAGTAAAGAGACTTGCCGGTAACGAGATTGAACTAGGTATTGGATACCGACGATCGAATCTCGGGAAAGTAACATATCGATGACAAAGGGAACAACGTATGTTGTTATGCGATTTGACCGATAAAGATCTTCGTAGAATATGTGGGAGCCAATACGGGCATCCAGGTCTCGCTATTGGTTATTGATCGGAAACGTGTCTCGGTCATGTCTACATAGTTCACGAACCCGTAGGGTCCGCACGCTTAACGTTTCGTTGACGACATAGTATTATATGAGTTATGTATGTTGGTAACCGAATGTTGTTCGGAGTCCCGGATGAGATCATGGACATGACAAGGAACTCCGGAATGGTCCGGAGATAAAGTTTGATATATGGGATAATAGTGTTTGATCTCCGGAAGGGTTTCGGAATTCACCGGAAGGGGTTCCGGATGTTTCCCAAAATGTTTGGGGTACGAGAACACGTTATTTGGGCCAAAGGGGAAAGCCCACAAGGTTTTTGGAAAGCGCAAAAGGAAGTTTTGCGGAGTCCAGGGGCCAGACGCCGGGAACCCTGGCGTCTGGCCCTGGAGTCCGAGAAGGACTCTTGCCTTTTGGGTGAAACCGACTTTGTGGAGACTTTTACTCCAGGTTTCGACCCCAAGGCTCAACATATAAATAGAGGGGCAGGGCTAGCACCAAAGACACATCAAGAAACACCAATCCGTGTGCCGGCAACCCCGTCCCCTCTAGTTTATCCTCCGTCATAGTTTCCGTAGTGCTTAGGCGAAGCCCTGCGGAGATTGTTCTTCACCAACACCGTCACCACGCCGTCGTGCTGCCGGAACTCATCTACTACATCGCCCGTCTTGCTGGATCGAGAAGGCGAGGACGTCATCGAGCTGAACGTGTGCAGAACTCGGAGGTGCCGTGCGTTCGGTACTTGGATCGGTCGGATCGTGAAGACGTATGACTACATCAACCGCGTTGATAAACGCTTCCGCTTAGCGATCTTCAAGGGTATGAAGATACACTCCCCCTCTTGTTGCTATGCATCACCATGATCTTGCGTGTGCGTAGGAATTTTTTTGAAATTACTACGTTCCCCAACAACAACGTCAAGGCCAGGCAGAGGCAACTCGACATCGAGGCCACCAATGCCGCCACCAAAGCGAAGAAGGTGGCCCTTGCGATCATGAGCGTGGACTTGTCGAAGATGAGCGACAAGACAAGGGCCTGGTTCGAGGCTAGGCAGAAGGAGATGCTCGACGCCTAAGGCCTGAACTAGCTCGTCCGATCGGCGTGGCCATTCTTTTTTAGGCTGGCATGGGTGCCGCCCGCCCGCCCGTCGGGCCGTTGGTAGTGTGCCGGCGAGAAAACATTCATTTTGGAGGCCGGCTGTGTTGCCGGCCGCTGGCTGTGTTGCCGGCGAGGAAAACTATTCATTTTGGAGGCTGGCTGTGTTGCCGGCCGCTGGCTGTGTTGCCGGCGATGGACGTGTAGGCCGATGGCTCTGTTGCCGGCGTGATGAACCGGGGCCGCTGGCCTGAACTAGGACTTGGCATTTGAATTAGTTTTTTAAGTAGACACGGACAGGATGGGGCAAATGGATGCGGCCGCGCGCTGGGCGCACGGCCACCGCATCCCAGGACAGGCCCGGACACGACCCCAAATCCCTATCCAAACGGACAGAATCCGGACAAAACGGACGTCCGTTTGGGGTCGCACGGTGGAGTTGGCCTTACATGTGGTTGGGAATCAGTAACATGTACACGAGAGCGGCGTGAGGCGATCCTCGGAGCAGGCGGGAATGGGGTTGCTTAGCCCAACCTAATCCATAGACTAAGTTACATGTAATATGTAGGCCATTCCGGTGGTGCCGGCGTGTGCCCAAGTGGACGCTTCTTCCTTGATGGTGGATACTAGCTGGGAGACCGACCGTGCTTGGCTGTTGAAGATGGCCTCGTTCATGTGCTTCCGTAGGCACCAGGTGCAGAGCATCGAGATAGAGGGAAAGCTCTTTCGAAGAGTTGCCGGCATGGCCGAGTATAAAGATCGCCACCATTCCTTGAAGCCGGAAGTAGGGTAGGGAGGGGTGGTAGTGGAACGGCACCATGACAAGACCTCGTGCCATACCTATCGCGAGAAAGAACAACCCGCAAGTAGGTGCTTCATGGATTCCGACACCTGGTCGAAGAGCACACAGACATCGGCATGAGGCAGCCCGCACCACACCAAGTGATCCGCCGCCCAGCATCTGCCCAAGAGGGCAAGCCGCATGAACACCTTTATGCGCAGCGGAGCCCAGGTACGCCAGGTTAGCCGCCAGTTGGGGTCGGGGATGGAGCCGTGGAAGAGGACAAGGTAGCAAGATCTTGCGAGTGCCGCCAGAATTGCACCATCTCCAGCGCAGCTTGCCGAGGCGATGTATTGCGGACAGTACATGGCGCACGGTACATGTGACGTTTGACACGGTATTTTCACATCTTTATAGACTATCGATTTGCAGCTGCACAGAAACAACCTTTGCAGTGAATGCCTCTGCTGCTGCTACATCTCAAAGTTTTAGCTGGTTTGCTTTCCGAGTACGCAAAACGCGTACCCCCTTTTTTGTGAAAGGCAAGCAAGCACATAAAATACAGAAGCTCTCTCTTGTCGACAAGGACAAATACTAGTGGATACAGAAAATTAGAGTGGAAAAAAGACTACCGGAAAATGGAAATCTATCCCTCCTACCCTTGCCAACGCCCATTGCTGAAACTCTTGAAAGATACACACGCTGATGCTCGCAACACGTCACCAGAGCATCTGCATCCCATACAACTGAATATGTTGCGCCAGCACGAGAGTGGAGCGGACCCCTACAATGTTAGCAGCCCTGAATAGATGGACACAGCAGCTAGTGGACTACTCCCTCCGTTCCGAAATAATTACCTTTCTAGCCATCTCAAATGGACTACAACATACGGATGTATATAGACATGTTTTAGAGTGTAGATTCATTCATTTTGCTCCGTATGTAGTCATTTGTTGAAATCTCTAGAAAGACAATTATTTAGGAACGGAGGGAGTAGATTACAGTAAACCGGGCAGTGTTGCACTTGTTTCGGCAGAATAGGAACCCACGTTGATGCCGCTGTGTCCATCTATTCAGGGCTGCTAACATTGTAGGGGTCCGTTCCACTAGCTGCTACTCATGAACAAGTGTACGAAACCACCTTAATATGGAACATGCACACTTGTACTACTCCCTCCGTTCCTAAATAATTGTCTTTCTAGAGATTTCAACAAGTGACTACATACAGAGCAAAATGAGTGAATCTACACTTTAAAACATGTCTACATACATCCGTATGTTGTAGTCCATTTAAGATGGCTAGAAAGACAAATATTTAGGAACGGAGGAAGTAGCTCACTGCTACCTTCATAATGAAAGTCAGTCTTAATGACATGACCATGACAGTAACTGGAAAATGAAAGCCTTCTTAATGGCATGACCATAACAGTAATTGTTAAAAGGAAGAGGACAACGCAATCCTCGGAAGAAAGGTTAACATGTAAGCATCTTGCTGCAGGGCAGCAGCCAAAGAAAGAAACATCACAGCACTGTCGACGATGGCTACCAGGACCATGAAGACGGTTTTTCACTGCCAGATGGAGGATGCGGAAAATGATCTTTTGTCATTGCCACTGCGTTGGACATCAAGGTGCACGAAAGAGCTTTCGCTTGAAGCTCGGTTTGACGTGCTCAACAACTGGTGACTGTCTTAGTGGCACGATCAAAGATGAAGAATAAAGATGGTAGATTCCAGGGAAGAGAAGAAAATTCAAGTAAGCATCTCGCTACAGACAAAACAATTTAATTCGTTTCCAGCAATGGTAGCCGTAGAAGAGCAGAGCATTGTCTCTACCAGGAAGAAAAGACGTCTTGGGTTTTTAATGCAGATGAAAAGAATGTGGAAAACGATCTTGCTTTTGCCATTATGCTGAATATCACGTGAACGAAAGAGCTTCCTTTTGAAACTCAATTTGCAGTGCTTTACATCCATTAACAGTGCCGTGAAAAGTTAATTTTGGAAACGGAAGGGTTTCCTATGTTTGCTCAAGCTGATTTTCAGCAAGTTCACCTTTTACCCCCATGCCATGGATGATGCGTAATTGACCACCAGCTGCCCATCGATTCCAAAGTTCTGCCATGTAAAAGGAAGCAAAATGTTTAACCACCATTAATCACATATCGAATTCTAATTGCTGCTACAATAAGATTAGGTGACTGAACGATCCGTGCTACTTCATAGATTGTCTGCTAGACTAGCAAAATAAATGAAGTGTAAACTTTAGAAGAATAATGTTTTTGTACTTCTCTTCAAAGCTGATAAACAATCAGAATAGCTGAAGGCTATTTATTTGACAGTACATTTCAGGGCATGTAAGACTGAAGAGGGCCAAAAAAAGTAACAAGAGTATTGAATCTTACATTGTATAAATCAGATATCAGCTCATCTGGATTCGGGGAAAATGCACTATTCACATAGAGAAACTATGGGAAAAACAGAGAGAGGTTATTGATATATTTCCATGTATGTTGATCCACTCCATATGAATTACATATCACGTTCTTACCACTGTGTCCTGGTGAATTTGGCGGCGAAGAAATTCAATCACCCTCGCAAATTTCTCATTTCCACCAATCTGAAAGAAAACCAGGGGGTTAAAAAAGATTACCAACCACCAAGGCACTGACTGGAACACAGTCTGTCTATGTTCAAATTGCATGAACCAGAACAAAGTACTTCATTAGTGACATATATTAATTCATTCACTTGTTGAAATAAAGAGTAGCGTATAATTCTCACTAGATGACAGACTTTAGGGAGAAAATCTACTCATGAAACCAGGGCCTTCCATAACTTGAGCAGAAATGATTGTATCCGTAAAACTAACAAATACTGATGCATCTAAAGCTATGATGGATTCTAAAACTTAATACTGTAACCCTCTACAGCCTACAGTGAATAAACGTAAGTTTCACACCAATCTGACAAGCTCAAAATCAAAAGTAAGCAATTACAAACACCCGCCAAAATAATCTGACAGGATGTCTTAAAGCGACATTGTCGAATTACACCAAGTTATTGTTTTCGGAAAACAACTACTTCTCGAAGAGAAACATCACCTCTACTGCACATACTCATAAATTTATTGAAAGTGTATGTACAGAAAAGTTGCAACTATCAAAGACGCATTCTAATGATTCTATCCAAGTGGAGAGTGAGGAAATGTTCTGGGTGAGTACTACTGACATGGACATGTAGCACACTAGTTGGACAACAGTAAGGGTCGAGATCCTGATGTCTTTGGCGTACACATCTTTCTTCTTGGCACCATGAGATCAACCGGAGACTTGACGAGGCAAAGCCAAGCATGCCCTTCACCATCACAGCAATCTTTTTCTCCTGCTGGCTACAGCCAAAGACACGTTGCTGCGATGGCCCCGGGCAAGCAACAAACCAGTACGGCACTACTTCTAGGCTACGCCGCTGTTTCTTAGTTCCCCCAAAATAGCACTAATTCCGCTCCTACCCAAAAATAATCGATGTTCTGTGGCCGCAGCTAGCTGCCGATTTGATCGGCCCCGGCCAAAATTACCGCTCGAATCGCCCAAGCCAGACAGGGCAGCAACCTGCGTCAATGCGGGATCTCTCACGGGATGGTGACCCGAGGCGGATTGCTGAGCTTGCTGGTCGCGTAAGGCAAGCAACGGCGAGAAAAAGTGCGCGCACCTTGAACTTGGACTGCCGCAGCTTCGGCGCGTTGGCGACCGACTGGAAGTTCACCACGACTGCGAATCGGGAGCCACAAGAGGAGTGAGCGGAGGACGGACGGAAGGGGAGGAAGAGGGGAGTGGGAAAGGGATCGAACCCTTCTTGTGGCTGGCGTCGGCGGCCATACGGAGACGACGAGGGAGGGAGGAAGGAGGAAATTTGCGGCGAGGCCCTCGTGAGAAGGACTCTGTGGGATGCGACCCTTGCAGACGGGTTTTGGATTTGGATTGGATGGGTTTTCCTTTTTTTTTTAGGGGTTAAGCCAAATTTTATTACTCAAAGTCCACATGGTGTGGGATACAAAATGGATCATGGGTCATGGGGTGCGCCAAACCAGACGTGGCGTCCCTGATCTAAGGATTGAGCAAACTTAGCTAACCTATCGGCATCCTTATTCGCGGATAAATCTTCAAAAGTTATATTACAATTAAACAATAAAAGACGTTGTCTAATCTCACTAATTATTGCTCCCTGAACTCCTCGGTTTGATTTCTGGATATCTTCAACCACATGCTTGGAATCAGAAGCTAGCATCAAATTCTGGAGCATCAATCTTGTGCAAGAGACAGACCTTTTTGACATGCAATAGTCTCCAAAATCGTCGGGTCTGTTATTCCATGTATGATTAGCCCAACATAGTTACCTGAGTTGTCCCTACATATTGCCACTGCTGCACCCCGTCTGTGTAGTTTGGAGACCGCTACATCGACATGAATCTTTGAAAAGCCAGTGGGCGGTGTGGGACGAACTGTCACTCCTCTTGACGGACGGTTAATCCTCTCCAATCTCTTCGGTAGTAGCTCAAGGTCAGACAGAAACCTGCTAATGAATTGATGTGTCGAAGACGGACTCTGATAGATTTCCTCGTGGATTGCCTTATGGCGAGCCCACCATATAGCCCATAAAGTGACTGCTAGGCGAACAAAAGTGGCATGGGATAATGTATCGATCATCGAAAATAACAATTGTTTCACGCTAGGCTCCGTGGTTATTATGTTCCGTCAATTCTCCATCCACCAAGGCCCATATGTACCTTGCCATCAAACACTCGAGCAAAAAGAATGCCTCCATGAGTCCTCTGCACCACACACGCCGCATGTGCTAGATGGCGCCATCTTCCTATGAGCTCGTACATCTTCTATAGGCAATGAGTGTTTAGCAAGTCTCTAAAGGAACATACGTATCTTCCCCGGAACTGGGGTTTAAAATAGCATTTTCCATGAGTCCCATGTCTTGCTCATTGCTCGAGGAGCCAGCAGCTCCATCAAGCCAGGCCTCCCTTCTAAATTTCTTGTCCAACAACATTCTGTAGGCTGATCTTACTGGAAAAATATCTATTTTTCTCGAAGAATCAAGACCATGTATCATGTATGTTTGTGGTACACAGAGGTATACTTACTATGGATGGAATATCAATTGGGAGACAAATTTTCTAAGTCTATCCATGTCCCAAAACGCTGATGTATGATCAATGAGTTCAGAAACATTAGCCGGCGGATTGTTCTGACGACTCCCGTATGGTCTCAACATCTCCTTCCTCGGTATCAAATTGTCCGACCAGATGTTGGTACTTTCTCCAATGCAAATTCTCCTTATTAGGCCATGTTTCAGTAAGTCACGACCATCAATAATCGCACGCCAAATTTGGCTTGGATGACTGCCCAACTCTGCGTTAAGAATATAATCATCGGGAAAATAAACACTCTTGAGGATTGAGGGAGTTCCGGACTAGGGGGTGTCCGGATAGCCGAACTATCATCATCGGTCGGACTCCAAGACTATGAAGATACAAGATTGAAGACTTCGTCCCGTGTCCGGATGGGACTTTCCTTGGCGTGGAAGGCAAGCTTGGCGATACGGATATGTAGATCTCCTAACATTGTAACCGACTCTGTGTAACCCTAACCCTATCCGGTGTCTATATAAACCGGAGGGTTTTAGTCCGTAGGACGAACAACAATCATACCATAGGCTAGCTTCTAGGGTTTAGCCTCCTTGATCTCGTGGTAGATCCACTCTTGTAACACACATCATCAATATTAATCTAGCAGGACGTAGGGTTTTACCTCCATCAAGAGGGCCCGAACCTGGGTAAAACATCGTGTCCCTTGTCTCCTGTTACCATCCGCCTAGACGCACAGTTCGGGACCCCCTACCCGAGATCCGCCGGTTTTGACACCGACATTGGTGCTTTCATTGAGAGTTCCTCTGTGTCGTCACTGATAGGCCTGATGGCTCCTTCAATCATCAACAACGACGCGGTCCAGGGTGAGACTTTTCTCCCCGGACAGATCTTTGTGTTCGGCGGCTTTGCACTGCGGGCCAATTCGCTTGGCCATCTGGAGCAGATCGAAAGCTACGCCCCTGGCCATCAGGTCAGATTTGGGAGTTTAAACTATACGGCCGATATCCGCGGAGACTTGATCCTCGACGGATTCGAGCCGCAGCCAAACGTGCCGCACTGTCTCGATGGGCATGACCTAGCTCTGCAGCCGAACAGTGCCCTGGAGGCCGCACCTGTATCCGCTCTGACCTTTAATCCGGAGCTGGATTCCCCGACCGAGGACGAGTGGTTGGACACCTCCTCGGGGGCTACAATCTCTCCGGCGATCGAGCCGAACTCCATCCCTGTCCTTTGCGAAGACTCCGACTCCAGGGTGCCGGACTCCTATCCGGACTCCGAACCCTCCGCGCCCTTGTCGATCGAATCTGATTGGGCGCCCATTATGGAGTTCACGGCCGCCGACATCTTTCAGCACTCGCCTTTTGGCGACATCCTGAATTCACTAAGGTCTCTCTCTTTATCTGGAGAGCCCTGGCAGGACTACGGTCGGGAAGATTGGGATGCGGACGACGAAGAAATTCAATGCCCACCCACCACCCACTTGGTAGCCGCTGTTGACGATCTAACCGACATGCTAGACTATGACTCCGAAGACATCGACGGTATGGACGACGATGCCGAAGACGACCAAGACCCAGCGCCTACAGGGCACTGGAAGGCCACCTCATCATACGACATATAGATGGTGGACATCCCAAAAGATGGGAACGGCGATGGAACAACGGAGGATGACCCCTCCAAGAAGCAACCGAAGCGCCGGCGTCAGCGGCGCCGCTCTAAATCCCGCCACAGCAAGAATGAAGACTCCGGCACCGGAGACAACAATACACCGGACAATGCCGAAGACAATCCACTCCAGCAAGATCCAGCGCAGGAAGATGGAGACGCCAGCCCTCACGAGAGAGCGGCAGAAGAAGAGGTAGAGGATTATATGCCTCCCTCCGGAGACGAAGCAAGCCTCGACGACGACGAATTTGTCGTGCCCGAGAATCCCGTCGAACAAGAGCGTTTTAGACGCAGGCTTATGGCCACGGCGAACAGCCTCAAGAAAAGGCAGCAACAGCTTAGAGCTGATCAGGATCTGCTAGCCGACAGATGGACTGAAGTCCTCGTGGCTGAAGAGCATGAGCTCGAACGCCCCTCCAAAAGTTACCCTAAACGCAAGTTGCTCCCCCGATTAGAGGAGGAGGCTTACGAACCCGCATCACCAAGAGACAATACGGCTGACCGACCACCCCGTGGTCGCGACAGAGAGGCCTCTAGGCCCTTCACTAAAACCGTACCCCGACATCGCTCAAAAAGCACACGGCCGAAGGGGAACGCTCCAGACCTGCGAGATATATTGGAGGACAAGGCAAGACAATCAAGATCGATCTATGGATCGCGTGGGCGCCCCACGGTACGTGACGACAACCGTCGCGCCGGACACAGTAAGTCCGGCCGGACCGAACAAAACAGACCAAGCTCTTTTGTGCTCCGTCGTGATATCGCCCAGTACAGAGGCGCCGCACACCCACTATGCTTCACAGACGAAGTAATGGATCATCAAATCCCCGAAGGGTTTAAACCCGTCAATATTGAATCCTATGATGGCACAACAGACCCCCGCGGTTTGGATCGAAGACTATCTCCTTCACATCCACATGGCCCGCTGTGACGATCTTCACGCCATCAAATACCTCCCCCTCAAGCTTAAAGGACCAGCCCGGCATTGGCTCAACAGCTTGCCAGCAGAGTCAATTGGGAGCTGGGAGGACCTGGAAGCCGCATTCCTCGATAACTTCCAGGGCACTTATGTGCGGCCACCAGACGCTGATGACCTAAGCCACATAATTCAGCAGTCAGACGAATCGGCCAGACAATTCTGGACACGGTTCTTAACCAAGAAAAACCAAATCGTCGACTGTCCGGATGCGGAGGCCCTCGTGGCCTTCAAGCATAACATCCGCGACGAGTGGCTTGCCCGGCACCTAGGACAGGAAAAGCCGAAATCCATGGAAGCCCTCACATCACTCATGACCCGCTTCCGCGCGGGTGAGGACAGCTGGCTAGCACGCAGCAACAACCTCAGCAAAAATTCTGGCAGTCCGGACTTCAAGGACCGAAATGGCAGGCCGCGTCGTAACAAAAACAAACGCCGCATTAACGGCGACAATATTGAGGATACGGCAGTCAATGCCGGATTCAAAGGCTCTAAACCCGGTCAGCGGAAAAAGCCATTCAAACGAACTACTCTGGGTCCGTCCAATTTGGACCGAATACTCGACCGCTTGTGCCAGATACACGGCACCCCGAAAAGCCAGCTAACCACACCAACAGGGACTGTTGGGTATTCAAGCAGGCAGGCAAGTTAATTGCCGAAAACAATGACAAGGGGCTGCATAGCGATGACGAGGACGAGACCCAGCCGCCGAACAATAGAGGACAGAAGGGTTTCCCCCCACAGGTGCGGACAGTGAACATGATATACGCAACGCACATACCCAAAAGGGAGCGGAAGCGTGCACTCAGGGATGTCTACGCGATGGAGCCAGTTGCCCCGAAGTTCAATCCATGGTCCTCCTGCCCGATCACTTTTGACCGAAGGGACCACCCCACTAGCATCCGCCACGGCGGATTCGCCGCACTGGTCTTAGACCCAGTCGATGGATTTCACCTAACCAGAGTCCTGATGGACGGCGGCAGCAGCCTGAACCTGCTTTACCAGGATACAGTGCGCAAAATGGGCATAGACCCCTCAAGGATTAAACCTACCAAAACGACATTTAAAGGCGTCATACCAGGTGTAGAAGCCAATTGTACAGGCTCAATTACACTGGAAGTGGTCTTTGGATCCCCGGATAACTTCCGAAGCGAGGAGTTAATCTTCGACATAGTCCCGTTCCGCAGCGGCTATCATGCCTTGCTCGGACGTACCGCGTTTGCAAAGTTCAACGCGGTGCCGCACTCCGCATACCTCAAGCTCAAGATGCCAGGCCCTCGAGGAGTCATTACGGTCAACGGAAACACTGAACGTTCTCTCCGCACGGAGGAACATACAACGGCTCTCGCGGCAGAAGTGCAATGCAGCCTCTTAAGGCAATTCTCGAGTCCGGCCGTTAAGCGGCCGGACACAGCTAAGCGCGCCCGGAGTAACTTACAACAAGACCACCTGGTATGTTCAGAGCACGCGTAGCAGTGCGGCCCCAACCCCAGCCCCTGCGAAACGTCAAAGCAGGTCCTTCGCGTACACCATTACGCTCTGAAGATACCATGGGCATGGGGAGAGGGGCACGACCACGATAATCCCAGACTGCGGCTCAACCACACCAGGGGCTCTCACGTGTGTTGTTCCTTTTTCTTTTCTTTTTTTAACTTTTACTTTTTACCCACAGGACTCCGTTTGTCAGAAGCCCTGTCCGGCAGCAGACCTGCCGAACTCACGATGCAACAACCAGGGAAGGATAAAGGCTACAACGAATATACAGGTGGTCTCCATTACGAGCATTTTCATACACCAATCTGCAGTCTACCCCTGGAGGGGGACATGTTTAACAGTCTCCTACCTTGCTTATCGCACTATTTGTATCGTTCTGCAT
The DNA here is from genome assembly GCA_904067115.1 of Aegilops sharonensis. Classification (NCBI taxonomy): domain Eukaryota; kingdom Viridiplantae; phylum Streptophyta; class Magnoliopsida; order Poales; family Poaceae; genus Aegilops; species Aegilops sharonensis. The sequence continues at coordinate 194,584,312 of LR880972.1, read as the reverse complement.
TCATAGCAGCACTTATTGAATAAAACAATGCAACACCTTTTTTGCTTATAATTGCATTTCTTTTTCATACATATGTTCATTCACGACATGTTGCATCCGTACACTTTGGTACGGCTAATATACACCAGGGGCTTATGTTTCCCGCGTTATGGTGTGATGAGTCCGAACACTTTCACAAGTGCGGCACCCCGAACTTATAGCACTATATGCATCGGCTCCGAATCATGTCTTGGGTCAATAGTTGGGTTTGCCCGGCTCCCATGTTTTGGTACCTTACGTTCTGTTATATCGGCTAAGGTAGCACCGGGAGAACCACTGCGATTCCGCCCGGTTAACGCCTCAGTGGAGAAAGCTAAAACTGACCGTCATGATGAGGCGAGAGACCGGTCGCTGTTCGAGAGGTTTTTTGCGAGTCCTTAAAGACTTATGCCGCTTAGAGCGAGGAGCCGGATACTGTCCGGCCAAGGCATGGATAGCACCCCAAATTCTGCCTTCCGAAGACTAGGGGCTTCGCCGAAATTTAAAATTATAGAATTCTATGGCTAAGTGAGAGTGTTCAAGCATTATAAGTCCGGTTGCCTTGTTCGTTGTGTTGAGCACCTCCCTAGATGGACCCAAAAATGGGAACAAGAGCGCTCAAGTTTATCCCGAACACCCGAGCACTCGTGGCATGGGGGCTGAAGCCGACGACTTGCCATCTCTCAGATTTGATAAACAGCCGCACAGAAGGTAATATTTTAAATTAACAAGCGTTGCTTAGCGCTTATGAACTAAGTTTTCAGCGCAAAGGATAACAAAATGCGAGTCTACTCAAATATTACACCTTTGGAGCACTCACCCGCAATAATACGGGCGCCCTTCAGCACACTCTTATAATACATCTCGGGCGTGCGATGCTCCTTGCCCTCTGGTGGCGGGTCCGTCACAAGCTTCTGGGCATCCATCTTGCCCCAGTGCACCTTTGCGCGGGCAAGGGCCCGACGGGCACCCTCAATACAAGCGGAATGCTTGATCACTTCAACCCACGGGCACGCATCCATCAGCCGCCGCACCAGGCCGAAGTAGCTCCCAGGCATGGCCTCCTTAGGCCACAGCCGAACTATGAGGCCCTTCATGGCCTGTTCGGCCGCCTTGTGGAGCTCGACCAGCTGCTTCAGCTGGTCGCTAAGGGGCACCGGATGTCCGGCCTCAGCATACTGAGCCCAGAAGACCTTCTCCGTCGAGCTCCCCTCCTCGGCCCGGTAGAATGCGGCAGCATCGGACACGCTGCGAGGAAGATCTGCGAACGCCCCTGGAGAGCACCGAATTCGGGTAAGCAACAGGTAATTAACACTCACATGCTTACTCTGCATGAAAAATGCCTTACCCACTGCTATTTTCTTCACCACCTCAATCTCCTGGAGGGCCTTATAGGCTTCGGCCTTAGCGGCTTTGGCACTCTCAAGAGCCGTTGCAAGCTCGGACTCTCGAGTCTTCGAGTCACGCTCCAAGCTCTCATGTTTTTTCACGAGATCCTGGAGCTCTTGTTGTACCTCCGCCACCCGCACCTCCTGCTTCTCTCGCTCGGTGCGCTCCGCGGCCGCATTGCGTTCGGCCGCGGCCACCGCCTCCTTCAGGGTCGCCACCTCGTTAGTGGCCCCTACAATACCCACGCTATCCTTGTCATTTTTCTTGCAACCAAATTCTTTTCTGTAAGGTACAATTTTCATAAGGTATTACTCACCTTCTTTTTCCTCGAGCTGCTTCTTGGCATGGCCGAGCTCATTCTCGGACCGCTCGAGGTTTCCCTTCAAAGTATTGACCTCCGCAGTCAGTGCGGCGGAGGTCAGCAGCACAGCCTGCAATCCCATATTGACATATTTTTTATATGACTCCTGCGTTTATCTTTCCAAAAGATCCTCAGTCCGGCTTTTCTTTCCGAACACTGAACCGAGCATCAGGGGCTACTGTCTATGCGGTACCATTTTACATATGTTGAAATTTCTTACCTCAAAGCCTGATAGAAGACTGGTACAGGCTTCGGTCAGCCCGCTCTTGGCGGACTGAACTGTCCGGATCACCACACTCATAACAGTGCGGTGCTTCTCCTCGATGGAGGCACCGTTGAGCGCCTCCAGTAAGCTATCCGGTGCCTCCGGTTGGACGAAGGACACCGGCGTCTTACCTTTCTTGCGAAGGGATCGCTTACCGGACTCCGGAACCACTGAAGGTTCCGGCATGGAGTCCGGACAAGGGTCGGGCTTAGAGCCCCTGGGGGTCTTGCCCCCCACGCGCTTGAAGTCCAGGAGGTTGCCTTGTGGCACCTCCCGCGCCACCTCCTCGTGACCAATCCCCCTTTGGAGCCCCGTCCCGGCGTTATCCGCAGCATGAGGCGAGGAGGCGGTCGGAAGCGAAGTACTCTCCATTTCCGACGAGCCCAGGGACCCGCTCGATGAATCGACGAGCTCGCCTTTGGGCGGGCTGCACGATTGTTCGACATTAGAGAACACTCTGCAATAATAAAAAGCCATGGGTATCCGGACACTTACGATCTCGCCAGGGGCTTGGCCCTTGTAGGCCAATCTCCCTCGTCGTCGTCGACGTTGGTGGAGAAGTCCGGAGGAAGGGTTCTTCCCTTCTTGGACACTCCGGCCTCCTCAGTTGGAGCGGCCTTTCTTTTCCTCTCCTCCCCCGCTGGGGGAGAAGCTTCTTCTTCCTCCTCATCTTCAGGAGAAGATTCTGCTTCAGAATCCGACAGCACCTGGCGTCGGGAGCTCCTTCGGGTTCCCGTGGCCTCCTTCTTGGCCTTCTTCTCCGGCACCACATGAGGTGCCGGAGCCAGCAATCCCGTCAATCGGGCGTCCGCTGGGTCTTCTGGCAAAGGAGCCGGACAGTTAATCTGTCCGGACGTCTTCAGCCAGACCTGTCGAAGAATAGGGAGTTTTTAGATCCCACGTAGTGTCAATCTACGGAAAAAGAGTCCCGTAAAGGGTAAAATAACTTACCTCGCCGGCTTGACGCCGCGTGCTGTATCCGCGATCTTTGTTAGCGGATGCGGGGGCTTCGGCGCCCTTGAACAGCACCTTCCAGGCATCTTCGTACGTGGTATCGAAGAGCCGGCTCAAGGTTCGGTGCTGTGCCGGATCAAACTCCCACAAATTGAAGTCCCATTGTTGGCATGGGAGAATCCGGCGGATGAGCATCACCTGGAATTACGTCGACAAGCCTGCGATTCTTGTCCACCAGGTTCCGGACGCGTGTTTGGAGTCCGGATAGCTCGTCCGAATCCCCCCACTTCAGGCCCGTCTCTTTCCATGACGAGAGCCGTGTGGGGAATCCAGATCTGAATTCGGGGGCCGCCACCAATTCAGGGCCGCGTGGCTCGGTGATGTAGAACCACCCCGATTGCCACTCCTTTATAGTCTCCACAAAGGAGCCCTCGAGCCATAGGACTTTGGCCATCTTGCCGACCATGGCGCCTCCGCACTCCGCTTGGCTGCCCTTCACAACCTTCGGCTTGACACTAAAGGTTTTGAGCCACAAGCCGAAGTGGGGCTGGATGCAGAGGAATGCCTCGCACACGACGATAAACGCCGAGATGTTGAGGATGAAATTCGGGGCCAGATCATGGAAATCTAGGCCGTAGTAGAACATGAGCCCCCGGACAAAGGGATGAACCGGGAAGCCCAGTCCGCGGAGGAAATAGGGAAGAAATACTACCCTCTCATGGGGCCTGGGGTTGGGAATGAGCTCTCCCTCGTCGGGGAGCCGATGCGTGATGTTGCTGGACAAATATCCGGCGTCGCGCAGCTTCTGGATCTGCCCCTCCGTGACGAAGGAGGCCATCCACTTGCCTCCCGCTCCGGACATATTTGGAGAAGGTTGAGGTGAGAAGTGCGGACTTGGGCGCTGGAGCTCGAGTTCGCGGAGATGGATAAGCCAAGGAGGAAGAAGGCGCAGGTAAAAGGGTTGGATCCTTATCCCCTTATATGGGCGGGCAAAAACATATGTCCCCACCGGCCTGGTAAAACTCACTTATCTCCCAAGCGTCACAATCAATGGCGCGGTTGGGTTACCCATGTCCGTATTGATGGGAATCCCGGAATAAGGGGAACACGATCTCTGCTTCGACAAGACGTGCCAAGGAAACCGCTTCGCTAAATGCGCTGAGGTGGAACAATAAAAACAATTTGAATAAAGGCTTGGTAGTGGTGCGACGTCACACCACAAAATACGTCAGCAGATTGATCTTGTGTAATATTATTCTCTCTACGGTGGTATGTGGAATTTATTTTTGCAGAGCCGGACACTATCCTGGTGTTCACAATCTTCTATGAATTATTCGGAGGAAGAACCCGCCTTGCAATGCCGAAGACAATATGCGCGCCGGACTCGTCGTCATTGAAGCCTGGTTCAGGGGCTACTGAGGGAGTTCCGGACTAGGGGGTGTCCGGATAGCCGAACTATCATCATCGGCCGGACTCCAAGACTATGAAGATACAAGATTGAAGACTTCGTCCCGTGTCCGGATGGGACTTTCCTTGGCGTGGAAGGCAAGCTTGGCGATATGGATATGTAGATCTCCTACCATTGTAACCGACTCTGTGTAACCCTAACCCTATCCGGTGTCTATATAAACCGGAGGGTTTTAGTCCGTAGGACGAACAACAATCATACCATAGGCTAGCTTATAGGGTTTAGCCTCCTTGATCTCGTGGTAGATCCACTCTTGTAACACACATCATCAATATTAATCTAGCAGGACGTAGGGTTTTACCTCCATCAAAAGGGCCCGAACCTGGGTAAAACATCGTGTTCCTTGTCTCCTGTTACCATCCGCCTAGACGCACAGTTCGGGACCTCCTACCCGCGATCCGCCGGTTTTGACACCGACAAGGATTCTTACACTCAATGAATCTGGGCATTGAAGAAGCCTACATGCTTGTTTTGCAAGTAGTGCCAAGTTGAATAACTCAAAATCTTTGAAGCCCAAGCCACCCATACTTTTAGGTTGGGTATTGGATGGGTTTTCCTGTGAGAGCGCCGATTTGGCGGATCCTATTTGCCGCCCGTGGGTGGGCCGGCCCAGTTAGCGGCAGCACATGATGCGCGTTCGCTACCTGGTTTTTTCGTCCGTTTTTCTGTTGCTTTTTTGTTTTGTTTTCTCTTTTCGGTATTTTCTTTCTGGTTCTTTTCGGGGCTGCTTGGTTTAAGCCCCAGCTAGATCCACTGAAATTAAGGCACGGCCAAAGCAAGGGCATGACCAAAATTTTGGCAACTTGAAGTTGTCTGGGTTGCGGCAATTATATCGTGGCAAAAGTGACCTTTGTTTGGTTTGTGACCAAATGACATGCCGATTACACTACTTGTAAAATCATTAAAGGGGATAAATGCATCTATTAGAATTGAAAATGTATGTACAAATAAAAAATAGTTGATGCTCCCCCGCAAAAAAATGTACTCTTTTCGTTCCTAAATATAAGTCTTTTTAGAAATTCCAATAAGGGACTACATACGAAGCAAAATCAGTAAATCTACATTCTAATCTACATACATTCGTATGTAGTTGTATAGAAATCTCTAAAAAAACTTATATTTAGAAACAGATGGAGTAGATACAATTCTGTATGAAAAAAATTACAAAAAATGCAACGTAATTATCAGAAGTTGAAAGGCAAATTCTGTGCGGTACCATGCTGCATGCAATTGAGAAACAGTAAGACGCAGCGGGCTACGCTTCTCCACGGTGACTAGGCGTTCCTACCCATTTGATTCCAACATGCATGGTCTGGATCGTCTCTGTCATCCATCAGTCGCTCTTGGCCCGTTTTTACTACGAACCGCCCCAGTCACCCCGGGCCAACGTTACAGGGCTGCCGCTCCCGACGTTGACCTGTGCGCCTCCTTGTTAAATGGGTCTGTAGGCAAGTGTGGAGGAGCATCGTTCAGTGGCGTTAGATTTATCAGCCCACATGCTTTTTTTTGCGGGTAGCCCACATCTTGGTCCATGAGTCCATCAAAACAATGGGTTACACTCAAAAACATATATACCAAAATGCTGGGTGCAACAGCAGAGGAAACCTATAGTTCAATGCATCAACGAGCTTTTGTTGATCTGCGTTGGATTTCTACAACTTAGAAATATTCAAAGTTGATGATAAAGATAAAGGAAGTTCGCTTTTAAACAAATACTCCCTTCGTTCTTAAATATAAGTCTTTTCAGAGATTTCAGTATGAACTACATACAAATGTATATACATGTAGCTTAAAGTGTAGATTCATTCGTAGTCCATATTGAAATATCTGAAAATACTTATATTTAGGAACAGAGGGAGTATTAAATATACCCCCACTATCGTATCAACGTAACATAATTCAAACTATTCAAATTATATCAAGCATCTAAAGTATTTTCCACATTCATATCATTACTTTTTGATATTTTGAAATTTTATCATTATTCCTTAGACATGGGCGGACGCAGCAACGCGCGCTTTGATGTTCTAGTCTCTTTTTTAAGTTTGCTGCATGCACTTGCTAATCACGCAGCAGACGCACGTTTTTTTTAGCGTGAAGTGAAGGGATTTGTTAGGTTAGTTATAGTGGAGTGTAACTTAGACTAGTAACATCTAATTATTACTAATACTTTTATAATGGGTAGTGTCATAGGTGTGGCAACGTAGAAAGCTTCATTTATTACTTTCTAGAGTCATTTTATATTGAAACCGCTATGTGATGGTAACACTATTACTTTATTTGTATCTCTCCTCATTAATTACTTGTCACGTTATTTTTTTTTATCTATATGACATGCATGTTACTCCCACTACTTATATTACTCCCACTATGCGCAACTTCACCGGTTTGTTACGGCTAACAGAATCGATCCTATTCTATAGCATCCCTTCAAAAAAAAATATCTTATCACACGCCCTGTGTACCACCCACCAAGAAGCAGCGCACCAATAATATGTCGCGGCTTTTGCTCGCCCATGTTTCGCCCGTATGTTGGCGACAGGGCAACACCCGGGTTGCTGCGTGCCAAATATTTGGCAATGATCCAAAATAACCACCAAATTTCATGGGCTAGCCAAAAAAATGGCACGCCCAGCTTTGGTAGCAATCCAAACAACCTCTTTGTGTTTTTTTCTAGTGTTTTGTTCGCCAGGTTTTTTCTTTCATTTTTTCTATTTCTTTATGTTGTTTTCCATTTTCTGCCTTTTGAAAATTTTATATTTTCAAAAAATAATTAAATTTTCAGTTATTGATTAAATTTTCAAACAATATTTGAAATTCCAAATTTTCCTCATGATTTCAAAAATTGATCACTTTTTTTATTTGTTTGCAATTTCAAAATGTATCACATCTCTACTTTTTCATGTTTTAAAAAATTATTCACATCTCTCAAATTGTGTTCACTTTTTTGAAAATATCACAAATAAAAAATAATCAGAATTATAACTTTGTTTGCAATTTCAGAAACTATTCACAGTTGTGAAAAACAATGTTCAACTTTTCAAAAGTTGTCCATATTTTTAAAAATTTGTTCACATTTAAAAAAAAATCAGAATTCAAAAAATTGTATCAAATTCGAAACATACATTTTATAAATTTGGGAAGGACCATTTTTTTGTTTTGAAAAAATGTTCAAATTTCGATTTTGTTTTCTTTTTCAAGAAATGATAAATTTGAAAAGGTGTTCACGTTCTTCAAAAATTGTTCAGAATTGCAAAAGGTGATCGTGTTTCTCAAAACTTGTTCAGAACTTTCAATTTTTTGCTCACAATGTTCATGAGTTGTTCAAAAAAATTCAAAAGTAGTTGGGTTTTGCCGTTGTAATTGGTTCTTAAAGTCTTGCGCTGCGAATCAAGCACTTGAATTCATTGGGTTGATTGGTTAGGAACACGCATTCACGTGGCGAGTTTGAACTCTCGCTTGCGCATTACCTTTTGGCGTATTTTTTGTGCGTCTCGAGTTTGTTAGATTAAAATGGGCCGCCGTCCATTCGCGCCTGCCTTGAGCGAAGGCTTGACTATTTGCCGCCCTTTGGCATACTGACGCTCGCTATATATTGGCCTGGGCCGAGCTCATTAAAGGCATGTACAATGGTGCTAGCTTATTAGTGCCACATAGGATAAAAGATGATGTGGAGGAGAGAGAACTCATCATGTTTTTAGAAATAACTAGTTATTTAAGATACGGCTAATAAATGATCCATTGTAGACATCTTTTTTGTCATCTCTAAATTACATATAAGACTTAAGATAAGATTATTTTATCAACCATTGTACATGCCATAATACTTAGGCTCCCCTTGGATTAGGTGTAAATTTATACAACCGGATTAAATCTTCAGGTGTATAATACCGGCCGTGGTGTTATTTCCTCCCAGGATCAAAACGACGGCCCGTGGTCTGTATTATTTACAGATGTATGTGGGTGCAAACCGACAATCCAAGCGGGGCCTTAAGTCGCACCCTGTGCGTGTGCCTAGCTGTTGCGTGTTCGTTTTCTTCAGTCAGCTGGCTAGCGCGCCTTGACCCGTTGACCGCAGGCCTCTGAACATTGACCGATGATGTCGGTTGTTGACCACATACATCTGACTGTCGACCATTGACTTTTAAAAGTTCACAAGTTGAAAAAATGTTCACCAATTTTAAAAGAGTTCGTGAATTTAATGAAACTTCACATATTTGAAAAAAATACAAACTTGCAAAAATATTGTGGATTTTTAAAAAAATTGTGAGTTTGTAAAATATTCACTATTTGAAATAAAAAGTGCATTACTTTGGAAACAGTTTACAAGTTGAAAAATGTCCATGAATTTGAAAAGTTTATGAATTGAAGGAAATTTCATGATTGTTAAAACACATGAATTTGAAAATAGAAAAGAAAAAACAAACACCTAAACAAAACTCGTCCTAGAAAAAACGAGGAATAAACCTGCCCCCAAAAACCGATGGAACATTCTAGAATATTCCCTAAATCATGGAGGAAAAAATTGCATGCACCGATCGAACTAGCGCATAGGACTAAGTTTCAATGTTTCTGAGTTAAGACAATTATGCTTACATACGTTAACTAGTCCAATCAATTTCATTTCAATCAGAATAATCGCACGACAGGATGAATGGGGTATATTATTTGTCGTGGAGTCAAACGAATAAATTAACAAATAGTTAAATATATTAAGTTTCATTGATAAGAACTAGCAACTTAAGACTCAAACATTAAGTTTCACCATATGTAACTTAATACAACATTATTTTACATACATATCCATAGTCCTAGTAGTTGTGTTGCCGTTGTAAGTTTCAATACTGTAATTTTTCATAGCACAAAGAATTAATTGTCAAACATATAGATACTGCTCCCTCCATTCACCATTCACAAATATAAGATGTTTCGACTTTTTTAATTGGATGTATATAGACTTGATTTAGTGTGTTCATTCACTCATTTCAATCCGTATGTAGCCTATACTGAAATATACTAAACATCTTATATTTTTGAACAGAGGGAGTAACAAAAGAGTACACTGTAATGTTAGTAATCATGAAGTCAAACCAATAAACTAACTAAAATTTGAACAGATTAAGTTTCATCAAGACGAATTGGAAGGTAAGACTCCAAATATTATGTTTCACTCTCTGTAACTTAACGCACCTTGATTTTAGATACATGACAACACGCCTAGTAGTAGTAGTATTCCACTTGCAAGATGTAGTATTTCATATCACACCGTATTAATATATCCAATAGATAGGTACTACAAACTAAGCAAGCGAGTTGAATCATATATACCCAAAAGAAAAAACATCGACGGCGAGATTCGACCAGTACGAAATATACAAGTACAACAAAGTTTTTTTCTTAGCAAAACCTTCGATAGAAGTCCACTCATGTTGTTGATACCCTTGATGTACTTCAGTAGGTGCAAAGAATCTTGTAGGATGAGAGCGAACCAGAAGGACACACGGGAAGGAAGAAGAAAAGCAGGATGAAGGGTTTGAGTGAATCGTTTTGATTGACGATGTTACCTGCTCTCATGTTGTTTGTCTATGTTAGATTCACTTATCATATATTAGGCTACCCCACACGACTAGTTACACGATCCCACGAGGACAAGTATATATACCAAATCTTATACACCGCGAAGAAGTCAGAGCATTTCTAGCAAACCCCTTAAAACCGCGATCCTTATAAGCATTTTAAGGGCCGAGAAAATCACATTTTAAGGGCCAAAATTGGTTGCGGCGAAACAGAGACCGATATTCTCTTTTACCGCTCGGGTTTGCGGGCCCTGTTCCGCGCGCTTCCGATTTCGGCCCTCAAACGTAAAAGCACACAATGCAATTGACCGTGGTTTTGAACAAATAAAACACAAATGTCGAGAATTCAAACATGATCTTGCCACCACCACACAGTTTTGGCGATATTTGAACATAGTTTTTGCGCCACAACTCAAAAGACATCGCAACCGTCATCACTCCATCATCATCATCATCACAAGAAGAAATCTTCACCGCCATCATTGCCACCACCACTTGCCGAACCACCATGCTCACCAAACCTTGGCACCGCATGGCCTCTTCCGGCTAGCCTCCTCCTCTCCACGATCTCCAACCTTACCATGTCATGCCATTCTTTGGTGACCTCATCCATCTCATTTCGGTTCATCATCATGGTCTTGTTCTCCTCTTGAAGGAGCTTGGCCATGGTTTGTTCTCGTCGGCCATGGCTCTTCTCTCCTCAATGGCGGCCTTGCGCTCGGTCTCCTCCTTGAGTAGCTGCCACTTCTCTTTCTTCTCTTGAGACTTCTTCTCGGCCAACTCCTTTTTCGCCTCCAATGTCTTGATCACCAATAGCTCATCGGACTTGACCATGTCATCGAGCTTCTCCCGCAAGCTTGATGCCTCTGTTTCCTTCATCATCATCCATCTTGGTGAGTGCACCTCTCTTCGGTGGGGATTCTTTCTCAATGACCTTCCACTTCTCGTTACTTTGAGAAGTTCCCAACAATGCTCTAGTTGAAATGCCTTTTTGCATGAAGCTTCTATGTCCTTGTACCTTTCTTCGCAACTTTGTTCTACAAAATGGAAACAATGTCAAATTGTGCAACCGCTCCGAGTTATACAAAAGATTTGCGCTACTTGGGACATGAAAGCGAACTCACATAGTCGGCTTCAACGACACCATTGGGAGGTGCATTGTGGACTTGCGTCAAGCAAGCAGCCCAACGGCTACAAATCGGTTTGATCACGTCCCAACGACCTTGAAGAGACCGAAAGGTGTGTGGCATCCGGTTGGTATACTTTGCCATCATGCGAGGAATTTGATCCTCGATCCTTTGCGAATACCGCTTTGCGGTTTGGTCGGTGCTGGTGCACGCATCAAGAGACACCGACTCCCAAGCCTTGATCAAGGGTTTATTTTCCAATGGAGTATAGTTCTTTGATCTTGCACGTTTTGGTTGCGCTTCATCGTACACCCCCTCATCAACCTCCTCCACATCATCTTCTTCCCCGTGACCATGCACACCACCATCCATCTTGTTGTAACCGTACTCACTGATCGGGGCTTGATCGATGTCGACGGTGTTGTCGGCCAACATTTGCACGAAGTCGACAGTCGCATCATGCATACCGGCACTACAATTGTGCTCGACAAGTCACGTACAAGCGAAATGAACTAAAATGAAAGAAGTGCGGGAAATTGAAGAATCATACCTTGCGCCCATTCCGTCGAACACCTCAGGGCCGGCAGCAGCGCCATCGACGGGCATCCTCGGAGTAGTTCTTGCCAGAGCAATTGGGGGAGGTGTTGGCGGGATAGCTCTTCCCGCGAGCTTCTTGCGTTTCACACCAGAAGCCTTCCCCTTCTACGCCGGCGGGTGCCCAACCGAATTCGCATCAGAGGTGGCGGGGCCGGCGAGCGCGCATGCCTTCTCGGTGGACGACGTTGCCCTGCTTTTTGCGGGGTGGCGCGGTGGAGCCTTGAACGGCGACGGGCGCGGCATAGCCGCTGGCGAGATCTACCGAAGGGGGTGGCGCGTGGATGGCATCCACGGTGGCGGCTGACAGCTGAGGAGGAGGGACGTCGGGGAAGGTGCTCCGGGGCGAGCGGAGGGAGGTGGTTGGCGGCGGAGGGAGAGGGAAGCGGGAAGAGCCGTTCAGGGTCAAGCTCGGGTGGGCCTCCCGCCCCATGAATTTAAAGGTTGATGGTGAAGTTTTTCCGCGCCCTGCAATTTTTTTACAGGGCGCGGGCTGATACAGTTTCTGGTGGGGGCGTTTTTCCGTCCGAAATCGTAAATGGAAGGTCATTTTACAGGTCGACGCGTTTTAAGGGGGTCCGTTAAAGATGCTTTGATAAACACAAAAAGATTTCTGAGTCTTGACGCACATTGGCGGCCACAATCTGCGTGTCCCGGCCCTCCGGCCCTCCTATAATCTGCCCAAGAAATATCAAACTGCCTTGTGTGTCCTCTACAGTTGGCACGAGACCGAGACACGAGCGAGGCGTCCGGACAAGTACGTAGGGTGATGGCGATCGAGGTACCCGGGAGGCGTCAGGCTGCCTGCTGCCTGCTGCCGGTTGAGCATCATTCATAGGCAGTGGAATAATGGCCTCACCTGCGCGAGGCAAGGCGGGCCTCTTGACCCTGCGCCATTGCCCATTGCCAAGCCGCGCCCCGACAGCGGCAACCACGCCGTGGCGCCGTCAGCGAGCGAGCGAGAGCCCCTCACGTGCACGTCCCCAGAGCGCGCGCAGGGTTCGCCTTGTTTCTTTCTCCAAAGACGATGACAGGGATTCGTCCCCGCTCACATGCCCTCGTCGCTTGCACGAGAGCATGGCACTGGCGCGCATCTCTGCGCAACGATGCTGGAGTCAAATCAGCAGACTTGACAAGCCATGGGAGGCAGAGAAGATGAAGTGGTCGCAGCAGGCTCAAACGTGCAAGCAAGATATAACGAAATAAAAAGGCACCAGTGCCCTGACTACAGTAGTGGACAGTACTCCTATTGCACTAGACCTTGAGCTCACATGGAGTACAAATGAGCTCACGTTCAAACGGAAAGATTGCACGGAAACAAACGGCCCTAACATCGTCCGGATACAATATCACACCAGGTACTAGCGCTAGGTTTTCGTCGATCACTTCATTTCCTCTGACGGCGCGCTGAAGGACTGGACTGGACTGGAGAAGCAGCGTTCTTGCAGCAGCGGGATGCGCCGGTTGGTTGATTATTCATCTGCTGGTGCAGAAAAAATCGATCAGAAGAACGCGCCGCATGTAGTAAAAGTGAGCAGTAAGTAGACAGGGATGCATCGGCCGATCTTTCACCCGTACGTACCGTTGTGGTGGTGGTGGTGGCGCGAGGCGGCGGCGAGGTCGGGGTGCGTGGCCGTCGTCGTGGGGATGGACATGGAGAGCAGCGTCTCGTCCCGGTGGCCCATATTCCAGGGCCGACCCTCGACGGCGTTCCCGTCGCGCGGCCACTCGTCGAAGAAGCGCCGCAGCGGCTTCTCCTCGGTTGTCGAGGACGCCGCGGTGGTGGCGTCCGGCTTGTCCAGGCTCAGGTCGGCGCCGAGAGCCAGGAAGTGCTGCCGCCGCCTCGCCTCCGCCTCGGCCTCCTCCTGCACCTGCTGCCTGCTCGGGAAGAAGGAGCCCCCGTACTGCTGCGCCGGCGCGTACCTGTGGTAGGACGGCGGGGGCGACGGGGTGTCGAGGTGGAGCTGGAGAGGGTTTATCTGGCTCTGAGAAGCAGCTGCGCGGAGGTGGTCGTGGCCGTGGCCGTAGGTGGGCGTGTCGGCCGGCGTGGGGGGCGACATGGAGAGGGCGGTGTGGCGGTAGGAGGTGGCCGGGGAGGAGACGGAGGAGGCGGAGCTCATTGGTTCCACAGGCTTTCTTGAACGGTTCTTGCCGCGGTGCATGTGCCTGTCGCAGTACTTGGACTCCCCGTACGCCTCCCTGGAGCAGCGCCACTTCTTGCCGTCCGTCCGCCGGCACCGCCCGGGCTCCGGGTCCTCCGGCTTCCGCGCGTAATGCGCCCCCGCCCCGTAGAGCCCCCACCCCACTGCACACACCGACGAACGCGAGCAAAAAACACCACCCATGCATGCATCACAGTCAGTTACTAGATCAAACGCACGGCAGACGACCAGTCAAACGAACGATGCAAGATCAGATGGATATATACGTACGGGATGGCTGCGGAGGAGGGTAGCGGGCGAGGGAGGGGGCGGTGTCGATGGCGGCGAAGGCGGCGGCGTCGCGGTGGCGGAGCGGGAGGACCAGCTCGTGGGGCACCTGCGAGCCGGCGGCCATGTACTTGTAGATGAGCGCCTGGTGCTCCAGCTCCCGCCACTGCGACGCTGTGAACAGGCACCTCCCGCCGCCGCCGCCGTGCCCTCCCAGCATCATCTCTCTCTCTCTCTCTCTCCGGCCTACCGCCACCAACCACAGCACAAAGCGAGTGCTACTTACCACAGCAAGAGCTCACTCACACTCACTCGGCAAGGCAAGTCGTGGCTCGTGCTAGGCTTTAAGCTCGAGGTAGATAGAGGCAGAGCCATGATGGGAGTGAGTGAGTGAGGGGGTGTTCAATGCTCGCCGCGACTACTGCAGCTTTGTGCGTGTGTCAGGAGGACTGGGCTGGGCGGTGACACATATGAGGGCGTGTCAGGTGGGTGTGGGTGCGGGGGTGGGGTTGGGCTCTGCTGGGAATTAAGGTGAGGTGGTGGCGCAGAGGATGGGTCACTTCGGCCAGTGTTGAGGTCAGGGCGCAGAGCCTGCATGCCGCGGCCTGCGGTCGCAGTCGCAGTGGGAGCAGCAGCGGCGCAGGCCGCTGGCACCTGACGCTGCCGCTGCCACTGCCGCGCGCGTGGGTGAGGAAAGAAACCACTCGCGCGGGCGGGGCTCCTGCTCTGCCGCTGATGCTGGTGCTGGCGCCGTGCGAGCGGGCAGGCACAGTGCACCCAGGCTGGGCGCAAGGGTGGCAGGTTTTCAACTTTGGAGGAGCCGCTGGGGCTGGCAAAGCGGTGGGAAATGGGACTGGTCTGCGCGGGCCGGGACGGTCAGTCGGGTGGCACGGCAGATGCTCTTTGCTCTTCCTGTTACATTTTGCCGCGGTAGCCATGGGAGGACATGGCCGCCGGCTCGCAGGTGCCCCACGAGCTGGTCCTCGGCTCCCCGACACCACGAGTTAGTTGCGGGATGATGCATTACGAAACGAGTAAAGAGACTTGCCGGTAACGAGATTGAACTAGGTATTGAGATACAGACGATCGAATCTCGGGCAAGTAATATACCGATGACAAAGGGAACAACGTATGTTGTTATGCGGTTTGACTGATAAAGATCTTTGTAGAATATGTAGGAACCAATATGAGCATCCAGGTTCCGCTATTGGTTATTGACCAGAGACGAGTCTCGATCATGTCTACATAGTTCTCGAACCCGTAGGGTCCGCACGCTTAACGTTCGGTGACGATCGATATTATGATTTTATGTGTTTTGATGTACCAAATGTAGTTCGGAGTCCCGGATATGATCATGAACATGACGAGGAGTCTCGAAATGGTCGAGACATAAAGATTGATATATTGGACGGCTATGTTCGGACACCGGAAGGGTTCCGGGAGGTTTCAGATAAAACCGGAGTGCCGGAGGGTTATTGGAACCCCCGGGGGAACTAACGGGCCTCGATGGGCCTTAGTGGAGAAAGAGAGGGGCAGCCAGGACAGGCCGCACGCCCCTCCCCCTTGAGTCCGAATAGGACAAGGAAGGGGGGCGGCGCCCCCCTTTTCCTTTCCCCCTCTCCCTCTCCTTCCTTCCCCCTCTCTCCCTTTTGTTGGAAACCTACTAGGACTTGGAGTCCTAGTAGGATTCCCCTCTTGGGGGCGCGCCAAGGAGGGCCGGCCGGCCTCCCCCTCCCTCCTTTATATACGCGGGGAGGGGGGCACCCTAGAACACACAAGTTGATTGTTTAGCCATGTGCGGTGTCCCCCTCCACAGATTTCCACCTCGGTCATATCGTTGTAGTGCTTAGGCGAAGCCCTGCGTCGGTAACTTCATCATCACCATCATCGCGCCATCGTGCTGACGAAGATCTCACTCGACATTCAACTCGATCTAGAGTTCGTGGGACGTCACCGAGCTAAACGTGTGCAGATCGCGGAGGTGCCGTACTTTCGGTACTAGGATCGGTCAGATCATGAAGACGTACGACTACATCAACCGCGTTGTCATAACGCTTCCGCTTTTGGTCTACGAGGGTACGTGGAAAACACTCCCCCCTCTCGTTGCTATGCATCACCTAGATGAATCTTGCGTGTGCGTAGGAATTTTTTTGAAATTACTGCGTTCGCCAACAGTGGCATCCGAGCCAGGTCTATGTGTAGATGTTATATGCACGAGTAGAAAACAAAGAGTTGTGGGCGATAATAGTCATACTGCTTACCAGCATGTCATACTTTGATTCGGCGGTATTGTTGGATGAAGCGGCCCGGACCGACATTACGCGTACGCTTACGCGAGACTGGTTCTACCGACGTGCTTTGCACACAGGTGGCTGGCGGGTGTCAGTTTCTCCAACTTTAGTTGAATCAAGTGTGACTACCCCTGGTCCTTATTGAAGGTTAAAACAACACACTTGACGAAAAATCGTTGTGGTTTTGATGCGTAGGTAAGAACGGTTCTTGTTCAGCCCGTAGCAGCCACGTAAAACTTGCAACAACAAAGTAGAGGACGTCTAACTTGTTTTTGCAGGGCATGTTGTGATGTGATATGGTCAAGAAATGATGCTAAACTTTATTGTATGAGATGACTGAAAGTGCAACTATCCCTAGGTGGTTTTGGTAATTCATAACAACATATAGCTCATTGAGCTAATGCTATTCCAAGACTATTATTTCAGGAAAGCTCAGTGAATGGCATGGCATGGATGATGAAAGTGGATCCCTCAAAATACTAAGGACAAAGGATTGGCTCAAGCTCAAAAGCTCAAGACTCTTCATTTTACATTTTAGTGGTCCAAGATCACATTGAGTCTATAGGAAAAGCCAATACTATCAAGGAGGGATGAGGTGTTGCTTAATGAGCCTCTTGCTTCATGTGCTTAGTGATATGCTCCAAAACCCTCAGCTATTTTCTCACATCCACAAATGACCTAAACCTAAAGCCAAAATCGGTCACACCGATTCTTCCTACCCGGCGCCACCGATTTCAAAAGTCATAGCCACTGCCACAAACCCTAGGCAAATCGGTCCTACCGATAGGGATCTCGGTCTCACCGAGATGGGACTGTAATCTCTCTGTTTCCCTTCGTAACGTTTCGGTCTAACCGAAGTGGGCGATCGGTCCCACCGAGATTGCAATGTAAACTCTCTGTTTCCCTTTTGTAACATTTCGGTCTCACCGAAAAGAGCAAATCGGTCCCACCGAGTTTACCTGACCAACTCTCTGGAAAGCTTATTACCAAAATCGGTCTCACCGAGTTTGTGTAATCGGTCTTACCGAGATTACATTATGCCCTAATCCTAACCGAATCGGTCTCACCGAGTTGCATGTCAGTCCCACCGAAAATCACTAACGGTCACTAGGTTTACTAAATCGGTCCGACCGAGTCTGTTGAATCGGTCCCATCGAGTTTGGTAAATTGTGTGTAACGGTTAGATTTTGTGTGGAGGGTATATATACCCCTCCACCTCCTCTTCATTCATGGAGAGAGCCATCAGACTGAACCTACACTTCCAACTTACCATTTCTGAGAAAGAACTACCTACTCATGTGTTGAGGCCAAGATATTCCATTCCTACCATATGAATCTTGATCTCTAGCCTTCCCCAAGTTGCTTTCCACTCAAACCCTCTTTCCACCAGATCCAAATCCTATGAGAGAGAGTTGAGTGTTGGAGAGACTATCATTTGAAGCACAAGAGCAAGGAGTTCATCATCAACACACCATTTGTTGCTTCTTGGAGAGTGGTATCTCCTAGATTGGCTAGGTGAAAGGACATGCGGTGCCCCCATGTGTGGTTTTGGTAATTGATGACATTCTCTTTGGACTAATGGTTGCCTTGAGTTTATTTGAAGGTTTTGTCCATAGGCTTTTCTTGGAGTACATGTGTTGGTTTCAAGGAGAGTTTTGTGTCGACCAAGGTGCTATTCAAGGAATTATCCAAAGATTGGTCATGTGAGTGTTGAGCTTATTGCAAGCATGTCTTGAAGAAGAAGATTGTGTGATCATTCATGTTTACCTTCAAGACATCATCCAAACAAAGAGAGTTGGAAAGATTCAAGGTTGATCAAGACTAAGTCAAGAGTGAATCAAGTTGGTCAACTCACAAAGCGTAGAAGATGTACCGAGAGGGATCAAGTGATCCCATGGTATGGTAAGCATTGTCCATTGCGCTTTGTGTGCTAACCCATGGTCTTCGTGAGAGTTCTTTGTGGGGTTAGGTTGCGGTGTGCAAGTTCAAGTGATGCATCACGAAGAGATCAAGTGCTTGAAGCTTGCCGTCCATTTGGTGACAATGGACTTGTGAAGATGTGCGGAAGAGTGGCTCACCCATAGTGGAGTATGGGGGAGCAATCAACTAGTCTTCTTCGAGCCAACGCAATCAAGAAAGGTGGTCCAACTTGAGGGAGTCAAGATCGTCATCATCTAGCTCAAGTGGACCA
>LR880972.1:194545435-194558787 GCA_904067115.1 Aegilops sharonensis | reverse complement strand
TGTCCGGATGGGACTTTCCTTGGCGTGGAAGGCAAGCTTGGCGATACGGATATGTAGATCTCCTACCATTGTAACCGACTCTGTGTAACCCTAACCTATCCGGTGTCTATATAAACTGGAGGGTTTTAGTTCGTAGGACGAACAACAATCATACCATAGGCTAGCTTCTAGGGTTTATCCTCCTTGATCTCGTGGTAGATCTACTCTTGTACTACCCACATCATCAATATTAATCAAGCAGGAGTAGGGTATTACCTCCATCGAGAGGGCCCGAACCTGGGTAAAAACATCGTGTCCCTTGTCTCCTGATACCATCCGCCTAGACGCACAGTTCGGGACCCCCTACCCGAGATCTGCCGGTTTTGACACCGACATTGGTGCTTTCATTGAGAGTTCCTCTGTGTCGTCACCGATAGGCTCGATGGCTCCTTCGATCAACAACAACGACGCGGTCCAGGGTGAGACTTTTCTCCCCGGACAGATCTTCGTGTTCGGCGGCTTTGCACTGCGCGCCAATTCGCTTGGCCATCTGGAGCAGATCGAAAGCTACGCCCCGGGCCATCAGGTCAGATTTGGAAGTTTGAACTATACGGCCGATATCCGCGGAGACTTGATCTTCGACGGATTCGAGCCGCAACCAAGCGTGCCGCACTGTCTCGATGGGCATGATCTAGCTCTGCAGCCGAACAGTGCCCCGGAGGCCGCACCAGCGTCCGCTCCGACCCTTAATCCGGAGCCGGATTCCCCGATCGAGGACGAGTGGTTGGACACCTCCTCGGGGGCTACAATCTCTACGGCGGTTGAGCCGAACTCCATCCCTGTCCTTGGCGAAGACCTCGACTCCGGGGTGCCGGACTCCTCTCCGGACTCCGAACCCTCCGCGCCCCTGCCAATCGAACCCGATTGGGCGCCCGTTATGGAGTTCACTGCCGCAGACATCTTTCAGCACTCGCCCTTCGGCGACATTCTGAATTCGCTAAAGTCTCTCTCTTTATCCGGAGAGCCCTGGCCGGACTGCGGACAAGAAGGTTGGGATACGGACGACGAAATTCAACGCCCACCCACCACCCACTTTGTAGCCACTGTCGATGATTTAACCGACATGATCGACTTCGACTCCGAAGACATCGACGGTATGGACGACGACGCCGGAGACGACCAAGACCCAGCGCCTACAGGGCACTGGAAGGCCACCTCGTCATATGACATATACATGGTGGACATCCCAAAAGATGGGAACGACGATGGAACAACGGAGGATGACCCCTCCAAGAAACAGCCGAAGCGCCGATGTCAGCGGCGCCGCTGTAAATCCCGCCACAGCAAAAACGGTGATTCCGGTACGGGAGATAATAACACCCCGGACAGTACTGAAGACAACCCCCTCCAGCAGGACTCAGCGCAGGAGGAGGGAGAAGCAAGTCCGCACGACAGTGCGGCAGAAAGAGAGGTCGAGGACGATAATTATGCGCCTCCCTCCGAAGATGAGGCAAGCCTCGACGACGACGAATTTGTCGTGCCCGAGGATCCCGCCGGACAGGAGCGTTTCAAACGCAGGCTTATGGCCACGGCAAACAGCCTCAAGAAAAAGCAGCAACAACTTAGAGCTGACCAAGACCTGCTAGCTGACAGATGGACTGAAGTCCTTGCAGCCGAAGAGTATGAACTCGAACGCCCCTCCAAAAGCTACCCCAAACGCAGGCCGTTGCCTCGATCAGAGGAGGAAGCACCCAAGTCACCAGCGCACGACATGGCAGACCGGCCACCCCGTGGCCGCGACAGAGAAGCCTCTCGGACCTCCGCTCAAGCCACACCCTGACGCCGCTAAAAAAGTACCAAGGCACGGGAAAACACGCCGGACTTGCGAGATATATTGGAGGATAAGGCAAAACATACAAGATCGATCTACGGATCGCGTGGGCGCCCAACGACATGGGATGATTACCGTGGCGCCGGATACAGCAAACCCGGCCGGGCCGAACACAGTAGACAAAGCTCATATGAGCTACGTCGTGATATAGCCCAATACAGAGGCGCCGCACACCCACTATGTTTCACAGATGAAGTAATGGATCATCAAATCCCTGAGGGCTTCAAACCCGTAAACATCGAATCATACGATGGTACCACAGATCCTGCGTTCTGGATCGAGGACTATCTCCTCCATGTCCACATGGCCCGCGGTGATGATCTACATGCCATCAAATACCTCCCACTCAAGCTTAAAGGACCAGCTCGGCATTGGCTCAACAGCTTGCCAGCAGAATCAATTGGTTGTTGGGAGGACCTGGAAGCCGCATTCCTTGATAACTTCCAGGGCACATATGTGCGACCACCAGACGCCGATGACCTTAGCCACATAATCCAGCAGCCAGAAGAATCAGCCAGACAATTCTGGACACGGTTCCTAACAAAGAAAAATCAAATCATTGACTGTCCGGATGCAGAGGCCCTTGCAGCCTTCAAACATAACATCCGCGATGAGTGGCTTGCCCGGCACCTAGGACAGGAAAAGCCAAAATCCATGGCAGCCCTCACAACACTCATGACCCGCTTTTGTGCGGGAGAGGACAGCTGGCTAGCTCGAAGCAACAACTTGGCCAAACATCCTGATAGTTCGAATACCAAGGACAGCAATGGCAGGTCGCGTCGCAACAAGAACAAGCGCCGCATTAACGGCGATAAAACTAAAGATACGGCTGTCAATGCCGGATTCAGAGGCTCTAAACCCGGTCAGCGGAAGAAGCCATTCAAAAGAAATACCCAGGGCCCGTCCAACTTGGACCGAATACTCGATCGCTTGTGCCAGATACATGGCACCCCTGAAAAACCAGCCAATCACACCAACAGGGACTGTTGGGTGTTCAAGCAAGCAGGCAAGTTAAGTGCCGAACTCAATGACAAGGGGCTGCATAGCGATGACGAGGAAGAGCCCCAGCCGCCGAACAATAGAGGACAGAAGGGTTTTCCCACGCAAGTGCGGACGGTGAACATGATATACGCAACCCATATACCCAAAAGGGAGCGGAAGCGCGCACTAAGGGACGTATATGCGATGGAGCCAGTCGCCCCGAAGTTCAACCCATGGTCTTCCTGCCCGATCACCTTCGATCGGAGGGACCACCCCACTAGCATCCATCATGGCGGTTTCGCCGCATTGGTTCTTGACCCAATTATCGACCGATTTCACCTAACCAGAGTCCTGATGAACGGCGGGAGCAGCCTGAACCTGCTTTATCAGGATACAGTGCGCAAAATGGGCATAGACCCCTCAAGGATTAAAACCTACAAAGACAACCTTTAAAGGCGTCATACCGGGTGTAGAGGCCAGTTGTACGGGCTCGGTTACACTCGAAGTGGTCTTCGGATCCCCGGATAACTTCCGAAGCGAAGAGTTAATCTTCGACATCGTCCCATTCCGCAGCGGCTATCACACACTGCTCGGACGAACCGCATTTGCAAAGTTCAATGCGGTGCCACACTACGCATACCTCAAACTCAAGATGCCAGGCCCTCGAGGAGTAATCACGGTCAATGGAAACACCGAACGCTCTCTTCGAACGGAGGAGCACACGGCGGCCCTCATGGCGGAGGTACAAAGCAGCCTCTCACAGCAATTCTCGAGTCCAGCCACTAAGCGTCCGGACACTGTCAAGCGCGCTCGGAGTAACCTACAACAAGACCGCCTGGCACGACTCAAGCACGCGTACCAATCCGGCCCCAACCCCCGCCCTCGCGAAATCGCGAAGCTAGTATTACGCGTACATAATTACGCTCTGGAGATACCATGGGCATATGGGGAGGGGCAAGACCACGGCACGCCAAGAATGCGGCTCGACCGCACCAGGGGCTCCAGATTGTGTCATTCTTTTTCTTTTTTCCTTTTTTCTTCCTTTTTTCTTACTTTCAGGACTCCGCCTTTGAGAAGTCCTGTCCGGCACTTGAATCGCCGAACTCACGATGCAACAGCCAGGGAAGCGGAAAGCCACGTCGAATGTTCAGGTGGTCTCTATTACGAGCATTATACCTGTTTTACATATCATCCCGCAGCCTACCCCTGGAGGGGGACATATTAGATAATCCCATTCCTTGCTTATCGCACTATTTTGTATCGTTCTGCTTTCATTGCAGTACCTTTTTGAATAGACAATGCATAGCTTTTGCCTATTATTGCACTCTTTTATCTATCCATATATATGTTCATTTCATGTCATGTTGCACCCGTACACTTTGGTACGGCCAATACACCAGGGGCTTAAGTATCCCCAAATTATGGTGTGATAAGTCCGAACACTTTCACAAGTGCGGCACCCCGAACTTATAGCATTATATGAATCGACTCCGAATCATGTCTTGGGTCAATAGTTGGGTTTGCCCGGCTCCCGTGTTTTGGTACCTTACGTTCCGCTATATCGGCTAAGGTAGCACTGGGAGAACCACTGCGATTGTGCCCCGGTTGAGCTGGGCTAAGCACCTCAGTGGAGAAAGCTAAAACTGACCGTCATGATAGGGTGAGAGCTGGTCGCTGTTCGAGAGGTTTTCGAGTCCCTAAAGACTTTGTACGGTTGCCTTGTTCGTTGTGTTGAGCGCCTCCCTAGATGGGCCCAAGAATGGGAACAAGAGTGCTCAAGTTTATCCCGAACACCCCAGCACTCGTGGCATGGGGGCTGAAGCCAACGACTTGCCATCTCTCAAATTTGATAAACGGCCGCACAGAAGGTAATATTTTAAATTAACAAGCGTTGCTTAGCGCATATGAACAAGTTTTCAGCGTACAAGATAACAAATGCGAGCCTATTCAAAAATTACATCTTTGGAGCACTCATCCCCTATTCGGCGGGCACCCTTCAGGAGGCCCTCATAGTACATTTCGGGCGTGCGATGCTCATGGCCCTTCGGTGGCCCGTCCGTCACAAGCGTCTCCGCATCCAGCTTGCCCTAGTGCACTTTAGCACGGGCAAGGGCCCGACGGACACCTTCAATGCAGACGGAGCGCTTGATGACTTCAATCCGTGGACAGGCATCCACCAGCCGCTGCACCAAGCCGAAGTAGCTCCCGGGCATGGCCTCCAATGGCCACAGCCACGCTATAAGGCCCTTCATGGCCTGTTCGGCGACCTTGTGGAGCTCGACCAGATGCTTCAGCTGGTCGCTCAGGGGCACCGGACGTCCGACCTCAGCATACTGAGACCAGAACACCTTTTCCGTCGAGCTCCCCTCCTTGGCGCGGTAGAATGCGGCAGCATCAGACACACTACGGGGTAAATCTGCGAATGCTCCTGGAAAGCTCCGAATCCGGGTAAGTAATAGGTAATTCACTTTCACATGCTTGCTTTGCATAAAGAATGCCTTACCCGCCGCTATCTTATTTAACGACTCAATTTCTTGGAGGGCTTTTTGGGCCTCGGCCTTAGCAGGTTTGGCACTCTCAAGAGCCGACGCGAGCTCGGACTCTCGAGTCTTCGAGTCACGCTCCAAACTCTCGTGTTTTTCCATGAGAGCTTGGAGCAATTGCTGTACCTAGGCCAGCTGCGCCTCCCCCTTCTCTCGCTCGGTGTGTTCCACAACCGCTTTGTTTTCGGCCACGGACACCGCTTCCTTCAGGGTCGCCACCTCGTTCGTGGCCCCTGCAGTACCCATGTTATTCCTGTTATTTCTTGCAACCGAAACCTTCTTATAAGGTATTTATTTAATAAGGTACTACTTACCTTCCTTGTCCTCGAGCTGCTTCTTGGCTTGGCCGAGCTCGTTCTCGGACCGCTCGAGGTTCTGCTTCAATGCATTGACCTCCGCAGTCAGTGCGACAGAGGTCAGCAGCACAACCTGCATACCCATATTGACATACTTATGTTAGACTCCTGCGTATATCTTTTTAGATCCTTAGTCCGGCTTTTCTTTCCGAACGCCGAATTAAGCATCAGGGGCTACTATCTATGCGGTAATATTTTTACATATTCTAAACTTACCTCAAAGCCTATTAGAAGGCTGGTACAGGCTTCGGTCTGCCCGCTCTTGGCGGACTGAACTGTCTGGATCACCGCACTCATAACAGCGCGGTGCTCCTCCTCGATGGAGGCGCTGTTGAGCGCCTCCAGTAACCTATCCGGTGCCTCCGGTTGGACGGAGGACACTGGCGTCTTACCCTTCTTGCGAAGGATCTGCTGGCCGGACTTCGGAACCGCTGATGGTTCCGGCATGGAGTCCGGACGAGGGTCGGGCTTAGAGCCCCTGGGGGTCTTGCCCCCCGCGCGTCTTGAGTCCGGGAGGTTGCCTTGTGGCACCTCCTGCGCTACCTCCTCTTGACCAAGCCCCCCTTGGGGCCCCACCACGGTGTCGTCCGCAGCGTGAGGCGAGGAGGCGGTCGGAAGGGAAGCACTCTCCATTTCCGACGAGCCCAGGGACCCGCTCGATGAATCGGCGAACTCGCCCTTGGGCGGGCTGCACGGTTGTTCGACATTAGAGAACACTCTGCGATAATAAAAAGCCATGGGTATCCGGACACTTACGATCTCGCCAGGGGCTTGGCCCTTGTAGGGCAATCCTCCTCGTCGTCGTCGACGTTGGTGGAGAAGTCCGGAGGAAGGGTTCTTCCCTTCTTGGACCCTCCGGCCTCCCCAGTTGGGGCGGCCTTCCTTTTCTTCTCCTCCCCCGCTGGGGGAGGAGTTTCTTCTTCTTCCTCCTCGTCCTCGGGAGAAGATTCTACATCAGAATCTGACAGCACCTGGCGTCGGGAGCTCATTCGAGTTCCCGTGGCCTCCTTCTTGGCCTTCTTTTCCGGCACCACATGCGGCGCCGGAGCCAGCAACCCCGTCAGTCGGGCGTCTGCTGGTTCTTCTGGCAAAGGAGCCGGCCAGTTAATCTGTCCGGACGTCTTCAGCCAGTCCTGTCAAAGAATAGGGAGTTTTTAGATCCCACGTAGAGTCAATCTATGAAAAAAGAGTCCTGTAAAGGTTAAAATAACTTACCTCGCCGGCTTGACGCGGCGAGCTGTATCCGCGATCTTTGTTAGCGGGTGCTGGGGCTTCGGCGCCCTTGAACAGCACCTTCCAGGCGTCTTCGTACGTAGTGTCGAAGAGCCGGCTCAAGGTTCGGTGCTGTGCCGGATCGAACTCCCACAAATTGAAGGCCCGTTCTTGGCAGGGGAGAATCCGGCGGATGAGCATCACCTGGATTACATCGACAAGCCTGAGATTCTTGTCCATCAGGTTTCGGACGCATGTTTGGAGTCCGGATAGCTCTTCCGAATTCCCCCACGTCAGGCCCGTCTCTTTCCATGACGAGAGCCGTGTGGGGAAGCCAGATCTAAATTCGGGGGCCGCCACCCATTCGGGGTCGCGTGGCTCGGTGATGTAGAACCACCCCGATTGCCACCCCTTTATTGTCTCCACAAAGGCGCCCTCGATCCATGGGACTTTGGCCATCTTGCCAACCATGGCGCTTCCGCACTCCGCTTGACGGCCGCCCACTACCTTCGGCCGGACGTTGAAGATCTTCAGCCATAAGCCGAAGTGGGGCTGGATGCAGAGGAAGGCCTCGCACACGACGATAAACGCCGAGATGTTGAGGATGAAATTCGGGGCCAGGTTGTGGAAGTCCAGGCCGTAGTAGAACATGAGCCCCCGGACAAATGGGTGAAGTGGAAAACCTAGTCCGCGGAGGAAGTGGGGGAGAAACACCACCCTCTCATGGGGCCCAGGGGTTGGAATGAGCTGCCCCGCATCGGACAGCCTGTGCGCAATGTCGCCGGACAAGTATCTGGCCTCCCGCAGTCTTGTGATGTGCCCCTCCATGACGGAGGAGGCCATCCACCTGCCTCCCGCTCCTGACTTGGTTGGAGAAGGTTGGGGTGGGATGTGCGGACTTGGGCGCTGGAGCTCGAGTGCGCGGAAATGGATAAGCAAAGGAGGAAGAAGGCGTAGGTGAAAGGGTGGATCCTTATCCCCTTATATGGACGGACGAAGCTATGCGTCCCCCACCAGCCTGGTAAAACTCGCTTATTTCCCAAGCGCCGTAATCAATGGCGCGGATGGGTTACCCACATCCGTATTGATGAGAATCCCGGAATAAGGGGGCACGATCTATGCTTTGATAGGACGTGCCAAGGAAACCGCCTCGCTAAACACGCTGAGGTGGAACAGTAAAAAACGATTCATATAAAGGCCTGGCCGTGGTGTGATGTCACGCCGCGGAATACGTCAGCAGATCTGTGCAAAAATTATTCTCTCTATGGTGTTATGTGGAACTTGTTTTGCAGAGCCGGACACTATCCTTGTGTTCAAAACTTTCTATGAAGTATTCGGAGGAGGAACCCTCCTTGCAATGCCGAAGACAATACGCGCGCCGGACTCGTCGTCATTGAAGCCTGGTTCAGGGGCTACTGAGGGAGTCCCGGACTAGGGGGTGTCCGGATAGACGGACTATCGTCACGGCCGGACTCCAAGACTATGAAGATACAAGATTGAAGACTTCGTCCCGTGTCCGGATGGGACTTTCCTTGGCATGGAAGGCAAGCTTGGCGATACGGATATGTAGATCTCCTACCATTGTAACCGACTCTGTGTAACCCTAACCTATCCGATGTCTATATAAACCAGAGGGTTTTAGTCCGTAGGACGAACAACAATCATACCATAGGCTAGCTTCTAGGGTTTAGCCTCCTTGATCTCGTGGTAGATCTACTCTTGTACTACCCATATCATCAATATTAATCAAGCAGGAGTAGGGTATTACCTCCATCGAGAGGGCCCGAACCTGGGTAAAAACATCATGTCCCTTGTCTCCTGTTACCATCCGCCTAGACGCACAGTTCGGGACCCCCTACCCGAGATCCGCCGGTTTTGACCCCGACACCTTCCCTTTACTTTCTTGCAATTTGCATGCTTTAATTTCTGCTGCCTATATACTCTTTGCATGCTTGCTTGATTTGTGTGATGATTGCTTGACTTGTCCTAAGATAGCTAAAATCTGCCAAACTCTAAAATTGGGAAAAGGTTAAGTTTTTAATTGGTCAAGTAGTCTAATCACCCCCCCTCTAGACATACTTCAAGGTCCTACAAGTGGTATTAGAGCTTTGGTGTCCATTTGCTTTGATTTCCATAGCTTTTGGTGGTCATAGCCTTGGTTTCACAACCTAGGAGAGTATGGCGTCTAGCGAGGGAAATTATCACCGTAGAGGTCCTTACTTCGATGGTACTTATTTTGCTAGTTGGAAGCATAAGATGAAAATGCATATTCTCGGACATGACCCCGCCGTTTGGGCAATTATTTGTATTGGCTTGCAAGGTGAATTATTTGATGGGAGAGAGCCGAACCGTGAAGCTAATGCAGAAGAATTGAAGATGTTGCAATACAACGCTCAAGCTTGTGATATCATCTTCAACGGATTGTGCCCCGAAGAATTCAACAAAATCAGCCGTCTTGAGAATGCAAAAGAAATTTGGGATACTTTGCTTGATATCCATGAAGGTACCGAATCCGTCAAGGAATCCAAGTTGGATGTGCTCCAAAGTCAGCTTGACAAGTTCAAAATGAAGAATGGTGAAGGTGTCGCTGAAATGTACTCTAGGCTTGCTCTTATTACAAATGAGATTGCCGGCTTAGGGAGTGAAGAGATGACCGACAGATTCATCATCAAGAAGATCCTAAGAGCATTGGATGGAAAGTATGATACCGTGTGCACATTGATCCAAATGATGCCAAACTACAAAGATCTCAAGCCCACGGAAGTCATTGGAAGAATTGTTGCTCATGAGATGTCACTCAAGGATAAGGAGGAACTTCACAACAAGTCAAGTGGTGCTTACAAAGCCTCAAGTGAAGCCCCCACATCATCAAGTGAGAAACAAACCTTCAATGAAGAATTGAGCTTAATGGTGAAGAACTTCAACAAATTCTACAAGAGTAGAAGCAAAGAAAGAAGCTCCAAGTCAAGGACTTACCATGACAAAAGATCTTCTAGTCGAGAGCGAAATTGCTACAATTGTGGGAGGCTTGGACACTATTCCAATGAGTGTACGGCACCCTACAAAAGAAGAGAAGATTCTCCAAAAAGAAGAAGCAAAAGAGAAGAATCACCACCAAGAGAGAGAAGGAGTAGAGATGATCGTTATGAACGAAGACCCTCACGGAGAAGCAAGGATTCGGAAAGGAAGGACAAGTCATCAAAGAGCTAAACAAAATGAAGACATCAAGCTCATGTTGGTGAATGGGTATCCGGCTCCGACTCCGACAATCACTCCGAGAGAAGCTATCACTCCGACTCCGAATATACTCAAGATGAAGGTGTTGCCGGTTTAGCACTTGTGTCAACCAACTCCTACAACATATTTGATTCACCAAATGAAGGAATTGGAAGATGCTTCATGGCCAAAGGTCCAAAGGTAACACACCCCGAGTATGTTGATTTTAATAGTGATGAAGATGACTTGCTAGGTGATGATGATTTACTTGTTGACAACTCTAGTGATGAATACTATGATGAAACGTCAATTAGTCATGCTAATCAAGATAAAACGAATGACAATGATAAGGAGAAGATTGAGCTTCTAACTAAAGAACTAAACACTCTTAAGTTGGCTCATGAAACTATCTTCAAAGATCCTCGAGAACTTTTAAGGGCTCATGAGAAGTTATGCTTTGAAAAGCTCAATCTTGAGCAAGAGCATGAGTTCTTAAAAGCAATCAATGATGATCTCCGTAAGAAAAGTTCTTCTTACATTGCCAAGCGTTTACTCCTATCTACTTACATGCCTCAAGTCAAGTCTAGTAACAAGTACAATAAAGATACTTCCTCTAGTAGTAACAATAATAATGTCAAATCAAATATTGTTGCTTCTAGTAGTTCTCTTGATTCCACTAATGATTCTCTTAGCCAAGTTACACTTGAGCAAGAAAATAGCTTATTGAAGGGAATTGTAGAGAAAGGTGTTTACAAGAGCCTTGCCAGGAGTAAGCAATTCGAGGAAATTGTACGCAAGTAAGGAAGACACCGGAAGAATCAAGGTGTTGGTTTTGAACAAAAGTTCAATGCCAATGGAGTTGAGTGGGAAGAAGATCATTACCCCAAGATGAAGTTTGTCCCTCAACAAGAGAAGTATGATCCTACTTCCTTCAAGGGAACACAAGCACAAGATGATCTTCCACCACAAGACCACAAGAACAAAGGCAAGGACAAGCTTCAAGAAGAGATTGATGCATTTGAAGAAGCACCTAAGGCCTCGTTCAAGTGGATTCCCAAGACTACTACAAGTTCTACTTCATCAAGTACAACTACAACTCCAAGGATTCCCATCAAGATGATGTGGATCCCGAAGAAGAAGAACTAGAGAGTTCTTGAGGGTGACTCCGTAAACATTCTTCACACATATCATTATGGCAAGGACAAGTGCAATCAACTTCCACATCTTGCACTAGTTCAAGGAGTCACAAACCCTCATGTTGGTAAGGCAAGGGACAAGGTAACCTAATGATTTCATGGACATCATCTTGTGTGTGCATCACTCTATGTTTATGGATATTCTTGTTTGTTCCTTGTGGGACTAACCCATGTAGGAAAGTTGAAAGTGCAACTCACTCCAAAGGATTGCTCCAATTGATCTACATCAACATTGAGCATCCACATCTTCAACACCTACATAAAGTCATCATCGACAAAACCCAAGGTTAGTTCATCCCTCTAAGGGGGGATCTCACATCTAGGGGGAGCTTAAATCTAAGAATTGAGTCAAAGCAACTCTAATGGTGTGAACATAACAACGCATTATGTAAAAGTGGTAACCTCACTTGAGCTTAAACGATGAGTATGACCTATGATCAAATGTTTATCATTTGACTCCTAAGTCAATATACTCATATATAGATGACCTAGTCATCGCCAATTGTTTAATAGATGCTAGAATTGGTTGTGCATGCTTTGCCACATATTTCATTTGCCATCTTTTTGTGTGAGCATGTTGGTGCATATTTTACTCATTCAAGGACATCCACTTGTTGTTTTGAGTGTTTGGTTCTTTCTTATTTTGGCCAAGTGGATGGACAAGAATGCCTAAGAACTTTCTCTAGCTATCTATGCTTTTCTCGTCTCAAACTCTATTCATGCTACATCACAAAATTTGCTCAAGTCAGATTCGAACCACTCTGTGTGAGGAGCACTCGGAGTCCCTGATTCGTCATAGACTTAAACTTCCAAAAGTTCTTTGTGATTCTCGGTCTGACCGTTTTTTTGGTCCTACCGAGATCATTAAGTCGATCTAGGTTTTCAATCTCGGTGCAACCGATTTGAACTTTTCGGTCACACTGAGTTGCTGTAACTGAACACAGTTATGCATCTCGGTGCCACCGAGTTGTTCCACTCGGTCACACCGACAGGGTCGGGCTATATATATATAGTCACGGGCAAAATTTTGGAAATTTCTCCGAACCCCTTCGCCCGTGAAATAGCTTGCTCTGCCTCCAAGGTCTCCGGATCATCTCCTCATCGCCAGCCGCCTCCTGTCGCTGGTCTCCGCCGCCGTCAACGGAATTCAACCCCGCCGTTGCCGCCATAGCGAGTTCATCGCCGAGCTAGGGTATGGACTCGATCACAGTGCTATCCTCGTCTGATTCCTAGCACATTGTGTTCTTATTGATTCTTGCCACGATTGAAACACTCCTATCCAGTCAATGCAATCCGTAGATTAGATGAGATTTAAAAATTTAGGGTTAGGTTTCCGCCGAAACCATCTCGGACCCACCGAGTCGAAAAACTTGGTCCCACTGATTTGGCTTATGCCATTGCACTAGTAACTCTCGGTCTGACCGAGAATTGCTAATCGGTGCGACCGATTTTAGGACTTTGTGAAACCCTAGCAGTCTCGGTGCCACCAAACTGTGACTCGGTCCAACCGAGTTCATCAGTTTAGGTTCTAAAACTGCTTCGGTATCATCGAGTTTGAAAATCGGTTGATCCGAAATGCTTTCTGTGGAAAACTAAAACTGATTTTTTGAATCATTCTTTTGAAAAAATCTCTGCATTTTGTGATGCTCATCCACTCTATCTCATCTATAACTCTTCACAGGGTCAGCAGTCAGTGTTTGCAGCATGTCAGACCAGAGTGACAGCAAGAACAGGTGAGCAGAGCAGATTGACATGAGTGAGGGCACTAGTCCCTCCAGCACTTCAGAAGAAGGCAGCAGAAGCATTCCTAGCAACCTGCCTAAGGCTGCTACCAGGAAAAGGAAGATGAGAACTTCAGACTCTGAAGATGAGGATTATAGAGCAGAAGAAGATGAGGCTACCTCCAAGAAAGTAGTACTCAAAAAGGAGTATGGCTCAACAAAGCATACAAAGCCAGGCATGAAGATTAAAAGGCCTG
>LR880972.1:194504095-194520324 GCA_904067115.1 Aegilops sharonensis | reverse complement strand
TGCCAACCCAACATGTACCTTCGGAGACACCTGTAATGTACCTTTATAATCACCCAGTTACGTTGTGACGTTTGGTAGCACCCAAAGTGTTCCTCGGGCAAACGGGAGTTGCATAATCTCATAGTCATAGGAACATGTATAAGTCATGAATAAAAGCACTAGCAACAAACTATACGATCAGGTGCTATGCTAATGGAATGGGTCATGTCAATCAGATCATTCAACCAATGATGTGATCCCATTAATCAAATAACAACTCCTTGTTCATGGTTAGGAAACATAACCATCTTTGATTAACGAGCTAGTCAAGTAGAGGCATACTAGTGACACTCTGTAGGTTTATGTATTCACACATGTATTATGTTTCCGGTTAATACAATTCTAGCATGAATAATAAACATTTATCATGATATAAGGAAATAAATAATAACATTATTATTGCCTCTAGGGCATATTTCCTTCACAAAGAAGGACATATCCTAGCGCCTATGTGTCGATTTTAAGGACCTTAACAAGGCTTGCCCAAAGGATCCCTTCCCCCTCCCCCGCATCGATCAAATTATCGACGCTACCGCAGGACACAATTCATTGTGTTTCCTCGACGCATACTCCGGCTACCACCAAATTAAGATGGCAGAGCCAGACCAAGCCGCAACAGCATTCATCACTCCATACGGCCCATTCTGCTTCAACACAATGCCCTTTGGGCTCAAAAATGCCGGCGCAACATATCAGCGCATGATTCAGACATGTCTGGCAAACCAGATCGGCAAAACAGTGGAGGCATACGTAGACGATGTGGTCGTCAAATCCAAGCATGTCAAAACCCTAGTCGATGACTTGAGGCTCACATTCGATAATCTCCGAACATATGACATCAAGCTCAACCCGGAAAAATGCGTTTTCGGCGTACCAGCCGGAAAGCTCTTGGGCTTCATTGTATCCGGTAGAGGAATTGAAGCAAACCCAGCAAAGATCCGAGCTCTGTCACAATTGGATATCCCCAAAGACCTCAAACAAATACAAAAATTGACTGGATGCGTGGCGGCTCTAAGCCGCTTTATCTCCCGCTTAGGAGAAAATGCATTACCCCTTTATCGCCTCCTCCGGCGCACCGAACACTTCGAGTGGACGGATGCCGCCACAGCCGGACTCGAAGAAATCAAAGCCATATTGGCAAAAAATCCGGTCCTGGCCGCGCCCAACATGGGCGAACCAATGCTATTATACATCACAGCAACCTATCAAGTTGTAAGCGCGGTGCTCGTTGTCGAACGAGAAACGGACGGACACAAGTTCCCTCTCCAAAAACCAGTTTACTACGTGTCCACTGACCTAACTCCATGCAAGTCACGGTACCCGCATTATCAAAAGATAGCATACACGGTGTTCATGGCATCCCGGAAGCTGCGACACTACTTTCAAGAGTGTTCGATAACAGTAGCCTCCGAAGTACCTCTTAATGACATTATAAACAACCGCGACGCAACGGGCCGGATTGCTAAATGGGCCATTGAGCTCCTCCCGTTCGACATAACCTACAAGCCACCGCGAGCTATTAAGTCGCAAGTTTTGGCTGACTTCGTCGCCGAATGGACTGAAGCCGAACTCCCTAAAGAGTACGGCGCATATTCCAACTGGATCATGCACTTCGACGGCTCCAAAATGTTGGCCGGCCTGGGGGCTGGCGTCGTTCTGACGTCCCCAACCGGAGATATAGTCCAATACGTACTTCAAATAATGTACATGGACTCCAACAACACAGCCGAATACGAGGCCCTTCTACATGGTCTCCGGATGGCAGTCTCCATGGGCATTCAACGCCTAGAGGTGCGCGGGGATTAGAACCTTGCGATATCCCAAATAAATGGGGACTTTGATGCCAAGGATTCGAAAATGGCAGCTTATCGCAGTGTCGTCCTAAAAATGTCAGCTCGGTTTGAGGGGCTCGAATTTCACCACATAGCCCGGGATAACAACCAGGCAGCAGACATGTTGGCACGCATTGGCGCAAAGCGCGATGCCGTCCCCCCAACATCTTCCTAGAGAGGCTTTTCAAGCCATCCGTATTATGGGAGGGAGAGTCCGGAAATAACAACCCGGACCCAACCACACTGCCCCACACCGAACATTCCGACATAGTTGGTGGTTCCGCCAACGAAATAACACCGTCAGCCCATGCAATAAAGGCAGTCATTGCCCCGTGGACAGAACCATTCCTAGCCTAGCTAACTAGGCGGGAACTTCCCGAGGACCAAAACGAGGCCCGCTGCATAGTGCGGCGGTCTAAAGCCTATAAGGTCCATGAGGGAGAGCTTTATAATAAAAGCACAACCGGAGTCCTTCAAAGGTGTATCTCCGAAGAGGAAGGGCGGAATCTCCTGGCTGAAATTCATGCCGGACTCGGTGGGCACCATGCTGCAGCCCGGGCGCTTGTAGGCAAGGCCTTCCGTACATGATTTTATTGGCCGACGGCCCGGGCAGATGCTCAGGACTTAGTCCAACAATGCGTCGGTTGCTAGCTCTTTGCTAATCAAAGCCACATGCCACCCACCGCCCTCAAAACTATACCCATCACCTGGCCCTTCGCGGTCTGGGGGCTTGACATGGTTGGACCCCTTAAAGGAGGAACCCACAAGCAAAAATACCTATTGGTCATGGTGGATAAATTCACCAAATGGATAGAGGCCAAGCCTGTAAAGACGGCCGAATCCGGACCGGTGATAGACTTCATATCAGGGATAGCACACCGTTACGGCGTCCCCCATAGCATCATCACTGATAACGGCACGAACTTCACGGCCGACGAGGTCAAACTCTGGTGCAAAAACATGGGCATCAAGCTCGACTACGCTTCAGTCTATCACCCCCAAACTAACGGTCAAGTCGAGCGAGCAAACGGTCTAATCATGAGCGGCATTAAACCTAGACTAGTGCGGTCCCTCAAGGAATCTAACATGCACTGGGTAGAGGAGCTCGACTCCGTACTCTGGGGGCTGCGGACCACGCCGAATCGCACTACCGGATTCACACCATTTTTTATGGTATACGGCGCAGAGGCAGTTTAGCCCTGCGACATAATTCATGACTCACCTCGCGTGCGCATGTACGAAGAAAGAGAAGCCGAGCTCGATCGGCAGGATAGTTTGGACGCCTTGGAGGAGGAGCGCGACGTGGAAAAAGCTCGTTCCGCATTCTATCAACAGCAGGCTCGAAGATATCAAAGCAGGGAAGTACGGGCCAAATCTTACAATGTTGGCGAACTAGTTCTACGCCTGCCGGACAAGAAAAAGGACAAACTCAAGCCCAAATGGGAGGGCCCCTTCATCATCGACCAAGTCCTGACCGGCAGAGCGTACCGTCTGCGAAACGCATCGGATAACCGACTCGAGCCGAACCCATGAAACGCAGCCTGTCTCCGAAGATTCTACGCCTAGCGCCGGATTCTGAGTTCGTCTCCTTCCTCCGTCTATATTTTATACTTTAAGCTGTCTTTTATTTCTCTCCTTCTTCCTCCTTTTTTCCGAAGCCGTTAAAGGCTCGTTTGCGCATTGTTCGCACACACTTGACGCGCTATCCGCGCTTATTATACCTGGGGGCTTCTTTAACAGAAGCTTATTTATACGGGCTTTCTGCTCAACACATGTGTCACACTTCCGCATGTACCTTTTATTCACCATTATATGCATCGATATGACTTAAGTTTTGGCCAAGCTGGGTTGCCTGGCTCCTGTGCTTACCCGTACGTTCCCGAGTTCAGCTAGGTGGTAAAGGGAGCACCTCTGCGATTTTTACCGCCGGGTCAGCCGGACGTGTACCTCAGACTGGGTGAAGCCGAAAGCTAGCGTTCTTAAGGGAATATTCGGTCGGTGAACTAAAAGATGATTTTTTATTTTTTCATTTATCTGCCCCCAGATGCTTTTCTGCTTTGTTCGCAGTCCGGACATGCACTTTAGGGCATGCCTCCCAGGGAAAGGAACCCCTATCGGAACTATTCTCCCTGGAAGATGTTTCTTACTAACCATGTAATATAACATAACTAGTTGGGCACTTGTCTGATAAAGCACTCATGACCCCTACGCCTGGTCTCCATGCATGCCCCGATTTTTACATAACCGCGAGGGTATTCGGACACACTCCGGACTATTGGGTCCCGAGGTTAAAGCGAAAAGGTCCGCTACGACAAACGATCTACAATCCGGCTAGAAGGCATTTTACATGTCATTTTAAATTACATAGTCAAATTAACTGATTGTATTCCTCTTCAATACCATCTAATAGGTTGTCTAGTTTATAGTCCTGCTGGGAATACTTTGTGGCCAACTCTACTTGGCCGTACACTAAGCTCACAAGGATCTCCTTCCCGTCGGGCCCCACAGGTCCGACCTCGGCCATGTGGTTTGGGTCCGCCTTCGTGTACCGCGTATTCACCATGGCCCAGGCCTCCCTGGCGCATTGACGACAGGCCGATATCTTCCATAATCGGAAGCGCCACCGTGCTCCCTGAAGCTTCTCTGCAAGCTCTCAAAGGCCTTCGGGCAGGGAGATAGATGGCCACAAGGCCTGGGCGACGCCTTTCATCACCTGCCGAACTCGTTCGTGCAGTTGCAATAGCTCGGGAAGAAGGTCACCCGTAGAACCGAGCATTTCCTCTGCAGGACGACCCGTGAGCATACCTACATACATAACTCTGTTAGTTGACTTCCTCGCCGAATTCTTTTTCAAAGTTCGCTCAAAGCACTTACTATAAATGCCGCGACGAAGTCGCCGTTCTCCTTCACGGAGTCAGACAGCTGGGCACGAACATCCTTTAGTTCCTCACCTAGCTGGGTGTTGGCATCTTGGAGATTATTTTTCTCTTGCCTCACCCTTGTAAGCACATTCTCGCCGGCCTTCAACCGGCGCAAGGGCTGTTGCTTGTCCGGATCTAGTCCGGCGCCATTTGCAATATTATTGTCAGATTTACACACACGCCGCACTTCACAAACTACTTATCTTTTGAAGCATATATTGCCAGAGGGGGTCTCTGTGGCTCCCCCTGTAGCGGCTAGTGCGGCCTCAAGTTGGGCCTTGCATTCTTCAAGCTCCTGGGATAGTCGGGTATTCTTTTTTGTAAGATCCTGCATAACAAATGATCCTTAAATCAGTTATTCTGACTATTTTAAGTCTCGGGGGCTAATGGCATATATAACTATCAAATTTCCTCACCCGTATGTCCTTTACATACTGCTCCGTGGCTCTGGCTAGACCATCTTGAGCGGCACGGAGGTGCGCATCTCCCAAATTGAAGGCATTCAATGCCTCTTGGGAGAGACATGCGTCACGAAGAACTGCCCGGCGGCGCCTGTGATTCATGGCACTCTCCACCTCGGAGTTGGTGGCGGACAATCTGTCGACATCCTTTGTCGGAGGAGCATCCGACGCACGCCTCGTGCTCGCCTCCGCTTCTGGACCCGGCTTTGGAGCCTGGCTGGCGGAGGCTCAATTGGCATCCTCTCCGGACACAGTCCGACGAGCGCTCTTTTTCCTGAAAAGAGCACCAGCGTTAGTACGCCTTCCAGGAATCAATCCTGGGAATATGGTGACGCTCCATACTGTTGCGGCGGCGTTTCGATCCGGACCGCACTTCTTTTTAGCCTGCGGGGCCGTGCTACCCCTTGTTGGCTAGCCACCGCGGGCTCGGCCTCCTGCCTCGAAGGCACCCCCTGTGAAACACCATTGGTATACGGCGATAAAAAATAAGCACGGATGGGTCATTATCAGAGTATTGGGACCTCGGTCTCAGTTACCTGTGAGACTGGAAGTATTCCGGGGTAATCAGCCGTAATGGCAACCAAGGCATCATCGATGCTCAGTTGGTGAAATACCCCATCAATCAGCTCCACCAATATGTCCGGATCCTCTTGGGAGGCCGGATCGAGGAGCCGTTCCGGATCCTCAGGTTGTGGAGGCGGGCCGTTTATGTCTCTTACGGCCTGGCGCAGTTCCTGCGTCAAAATCACAAAATGAGATGCCTAACTATGGGAATACGGATCGGATGTGCAAAAAAGAAATGTCCGCTTACCCAGCTCCGAGGATTGTTCATAGAAAATCCGTTCAATGGACTGACGCGGAAAAAATCCTCCTCTTCTCCCTTGTACAGCGCGGACAGGATTTTCACCAGATCGGTGATCGATCCCGGCCCTTTACGGCCATGACGGGTGGCATCGTCCTCCCCGTTGAAATCCCACATGGGGTGGCCCCTATACTGGAGCGGCTGCACCCCCCGCATAATACATGTGGCCATGACACCGATCATGGTTAGTCCGAAATGAGCTAACAATCTTATTCGGCTCATCAGGTAAAGGACGTCCCTGTCGTCTTCCCTCTGGGGGCTCCGCGGGCGCCAACTCAGGCGTTTCTTCAAAGGAGCATTGCTGAACTCCGGGAGACCGATCCGAACAGGATCCGACAGCGGGACGTCTTCTATATAAAACCATTCCGAAGGCCAGTCTTCGGACGCCTTCCTCGGGGTTCCAGATAGATATCCGGTCCCGGCGATGCACCACAGCTCGGCTCCGCCCACTTGATATATTGACCCCTCATGAGAACGGGGCACAAGGCAGAATAATCTCTTCCACAGCGCAAAATGAGCCTCGATGCCCAAGAACAGTTCGCAAAGGGCCACGAAGCCCGCGATGTGCAAAATGGAGGCAGGCGTAAGGTGGTGCAACTGGAGGCCGTAGAACTCCAAGAGCCCCCGGAGAAACGGATGAATTGGAAATCCGAGTCCTCTTACTAGATAAGAGAAAAAGCATACCCGCTCTCCTTTGGGGGGATCGGGGACACTCTCCACTTGCTTTCCGCCCTTATAGGTGACGAGCCCGGCTCGAACCGGAACCATGAAGGCTGGGGGAAGAAATCCCTTGGTTTGGAGTGTCACTAGCTCGCTATGCAGGACTGAGCATCTCTCCCAATTTCCAGGCTGAGGGCTGGGAGCACGAGAGGAGGAGCCGCGTCGACTGTCCATGATGGAATGGATTTTTGTCAGAGGCGCTCCGATGAAAGCCTGCGGAGGGAGGATGGTGTGACTCGGATCTAGATCCTCATCCCTTTTATAGACGGCTCATTTGCGCAGCTAGGGGGATAAGTGTAAAAATACCCTGGCTTTTCGCATTAATTCAACACATGGAAGATGGCCATTATTGGGTGTGGAAGCCAAGGAGCGCAGCATTTATCAGAAGCCGGACACTATTCGACAAGTATATGGAATTTGGAGAAGAACCCGCCTCGCAATGCCGAAGACAATCTACGCGTCGGACTCATCGCCATTGAAGCCTGGTTCGGGGGCTACTGAGGGAGTCCTGGATTAGGGGGTGTTCGGATAGCCGAACTATCACCGTTGGCCAGACTCTTGGACTATGAAGATACAAGATTGAAGACTTCGTCCCGTGTCCGGATGGGACTTTCCTTGGCGTGGAAGGCAAGCTTGGCGATACGGATATGTAGATATCCTACCATTGTAACCGACTCTGTGTAACCCTAACCCTATCCGGTGTCTATATAAACCGGAGGGTTTTAGTCCGTAGGACGAACAACAATCATATCATAGGCTAGCTTCTAGGGTTTAGCCTCTCTGATCTCGCGGTAGATCCACTCTTGTACTACCCATATCATCAATATTAATCAAGCAGGAGTAGGGTTTTACCTCCATCGAGAGGGCCCGAACCTGGGTAAAACATCGTGTCCCTTGTCTCCTGTAACCATCCGCCTAGACGCACAGTTCGGGACCCCCTACCCGAGATCCGCCGGTTTTGACACCGACAACAGGCCAGTATAATATTCAGCCTGTTAATGGCCCAACGCTACCTGGGCCAAACTAAGCGCTGGGTCCACAAAAGGCCCAACTAAAAAATAGGCTGGTGTAAGTTGTGGGCCTCGCGCAAAGTGTGAAGGCCCCAATGATTCGGGCCCAAGAAAGATGCAGGCCGGCCCAATTGTGGCCCGCTAAACACCAGGCCCGTTAGAGGCGAATATTTCGGCCCGGTCGACTACATCTGATTTTTTTCCAGATAGCGAATGATGGCAGTAAC
Source organism: Aegilops sharonensis (assembly GCA_904067115.1). NCBI lineage: Eukaryota > Viridiplantae > Streptophyta > Magnoliopsida > Poales > Poaceae > Aegilops > Aegilops sharonensis. The sequence goes on along the minus strand of LR880972.1, from coordinate 194,512,252 downwards.
TAGTAAGAATTAAGAACAAACCTACTCTATACAATAAAGAAATTACGGCATAGGAACTAAGAATAAACCTACACTATACAATAAAGGATTTATGGTATATTACATCCACTGGGCATTGAAGTTCGCCACCAGTGATCATAACGCGCAACGAAGAAGCAGATTACAAAAACTGGGCACCATTGCAGCGTAAAAAAATAATACTGAACCGAGACCACTTCCAAGACAATTCAAGAAAGGTTAGCCTTGCGCGGGAACTGCTGCGCAAGCTGCTGAGCAAGGCTATGAGACCGGCCTAGCATGTCGGTCATAGCTTCCAGGTGTAGCTGTTTAGCGATGAGGTTCTCATTGGTGTTCTCCGCAATCTTTCTTAGAGATAGAACTTCAAGTCGAAGTTGAGTTGCATAATGCCTTTCTACTAGAACTTGGGACTAAAGAAGTCGAACTGATTCAGACAACAAATTCTATGAGCTTGTTTGACTGCTAGTCTCAAGTAACTTGAACACTGCAGCAAGACAAGACTTTGGGGTTGTCTTGCTATCTTCAAGATGTTTTGCCTTCTTTGCTGCAATATATGTTGGGTTTGTCTCATAGCCAGCAGACTTGTGCATGCCATCAGGCATATCACCCTGAAACAAAGCAGAGAGATGACAGGTTTTGCACGTTTATAAACAAAGATGATAATTGTGCTGTCAGTTCCATCCAATTTCAAATTAGAAAATAAAGAGTAAGTTCAAAATATCAATAGCACAATTTGGCATTGTTCATAATGCATGGAGCTTCATCACACTACTGGATTACCATGTCAACATAACAAGCATAGATGAAGGGCAAAGAAAATCATTGTATCTATTCTGGTTAATGTGCATGGCATGTTGTTCATATCATCAGCCACATCAGTAAGATAAAACAGGAGATGACAAAGTGCAAATGTGGGCTGCTTCACCACACACTGGATTATAGATCCACAAAAACAAGCATACATATAGGGAGTATTGAGTAATGTGCATGGTATGAATAAGGAATTTGGTTTTACAAGTAAAACTTAGAACTTACGGTTCTTGCGAACATGCATTTTGGTAGAAACAACAAACTAAACAACAGTAAACGATAGGGAGTATGAGCAAATTAAACATCAGTTGAGGATAAAGGCTTTAGAAGGACTGACTTACATTAACAGTTAACACCGGCTTTATAATGCCCTTCTCCATGTCAAGGGAAGGATAACTCAAGAATTTCAGCACAGAATCTTCTTCATAAGCATTGCTTGTACTCTACATTTTGTAGGGAGTAATTATAGATATGATAATATTGGAAGGGATACAGGATAATGAAGATAAGATGCAGATTGGTGCTACATAATCAACTACCAATCCCTGGAAGTACAAGCATTACATGACAAAATGTACTGACAAGAGCAATGTGCTACACTTCTACACTGGCATTGTCTGTGTATTCTACTTTTTGGTAAGATTAAATATGGTGGGCGAGGGAGATAAGATGCAGAATGCTACACAATGAACCAATCCCTCTTCCCATAATACAAGAGTGTTTTGAACACTGGTGTACTGTACAAAACGTTCTTATATTATGGGACGAAGGGAGTAGCTGTTAATGTAAGTACAGTGATAGACGACGTTCAATCCTTACAAGAGGACTGCAGAGCTAAACCTCTTCAAAAGCATTGGGTTGATTCTAAATTTATGTAAGAGTCCATACTGATCTTATAATGTCCACCAAATGGACGATAACGAGGCTAACACGTGTAGTGATGCTACATAATCAAACAACTATGAAAGTAAGTATGGTCATACAGGGCAAGAGGTACTCACAAGAGCAATGCAGTGTGCAGTATAGTTGCAAGATTCTGTGGTCCCTTGAGAATGGATGTTCTTCTGCTAACAGTTTTCGTACAAGTGAGACGTTAAGGCAAATGCAGAAATGTACTCCCTCCATTCCACAATGTAGTGCCTATAGATTTTTACGAAAGTCAAACTTTGCCAACTTTGACCAAGTGTATAGAGAAAACGGTCTACATGTACAATACCAAACATGGACATTCTGAAAATATAACTCATGATGTATTCAACGATGTGCATTTGGTATTCTAGATGTACCTACTTTTCTCAATAAATATGGTCAAAGTTTGTAATGTTTGACTTTTGCAAAAATCTATAGGCACTACATTATGGAAAGGAGGGAGTAGTTCAAATTGTGATGTGATATCATAGATAGTACCTTACGCTGCAGCTGAGACCAATGTGTAACAAGATTATTCCAGTCATCGTCGGATAAATGTAGCACCGGAGACTTTACATAAATTTTATTTTAGAGGCTTGCCATCGAAGTGCGCTTGCCTCAGGTAGGAACGATACTTCATCAACAAGTGCTTGAAAAGCGCAACCAACCCATGCTCGTCTTCACAATCCAGTTTGTTCCTCGCCTATTTAAAAGAATAAAATCTTGTGTCTTCTATCAGCAGAAACATATGCAGTAATGACCATGAGTAACATTAGTACATTACTTACGTGTAAGTTGCGGAGGAAGACTGGAAATTGTTCTGTGTCTGCGGTATAATCTTTCCATGAAGGAAAGATGTGCACAAAGTTCCTGACAACAATATAAGCTTTGTCTTCTAAACTGGGAAGAAATGGAACAGGGGTCCTATTTGCTGCAATTGGGGCTCTCTCTGGTTCGAAAAGGGATTTGACAACTGGATTTGGTGTACTCTTTGCTGGAATGGGGGTTTTGCGTCATAGAGCTGGTGCTATGTCAACTGGCATAATCATAATGTTTGCTGCAGTTGGGGTCTGCTGAGTTGGGGCATCAGAAATGACCAGTGTAGTAGGGCTAGAGTCTACTAGAGTTGGGGTGTTTTGTGGGTCAGGTGATATTGCAACTACACCTAATGGGCTATTTGATTTATCAGGTGCCACTACCTTTTCCAAATACTTTGCTTGTGCTCCTCCACGATCAGCAATTGCCCTCTTCCTTTTGAACGTCTGGTACACAAGAACAACATTTGAATGGATAAATATGGTATGATGACAGATGGAATATGTACTCAAAATGGATAGGCAGGGCGTATTCTCATACACGATGTGTAAACTAATCTAATGGCAGTTCAACAAAGTAGAAGCAATGCAAAGCATCAGTTGCAAGATATGTGCGGCAAATATAACCTTGGAAAGTTAGAGCAAGCACCTTGATGGGTGAATAAGATAGGGCATCTTCCTCTGACTCCTCCACTAGGGAGCTACATTGACTTAGGTCTCCCTCTAGCTCAGAATCACTGTTAGGATCATATTCTGAGCATGAATCTATAGGTGGAGAGCGTTTGCATTGCATTGCATCCAGACTTGATTTCAGTCCCTTAATGCTAAGTTTGACAGCCATGGCATTGTTCTGCTTTATTCTTTTCATGCGCGCAAGCTCATAATCATTATGATGCTGTTCAGAATCTGAGATTCATGAAAACATAAAAAGTAGTCAGATTATCTATGGAATGCATTGCGGATTCAACTCGAAGAGTGTCTCCCTATAAACCCCTACATATGCAAAGTTCACCCCCCAACCATGCTGACCAGACCACACACAGAAATACAAACCCCTTATGTCTCTATAACAGGCAGACACACATTTCAAAACTGAAGTAGGAACATTAGAATCATATGAAATTCGTATTTGAACAAATAAACTAAGGAATTATGAGTGGCATAATGTTTAGCTTCAAGGGCAGAGTGCTGGTAGTGCGACACAAAGCAAGTAGGCAGATTGTATTCCATGTAAAAGATTGAAGCCTATGTAAAAGCTGGAAATGACACTTTCTTTCTATACAATGCAGTGTTCGTCGCCCACACATGATGGAAGAGATCACATAGAGAAATACTATTCACTCATGTCTACAGTTGTAGTATTTAGAAACAGGGTGGTCCACCCTAAAAGAATATTGACAACAAATAGGACAAGTATGCAGAATTGTAACTGCAGTATGAGACCGTCCAAAATCTGAATCAAGAAGTTTGTCTAGCACTTATTGTTTGCAACTAATCGACGTGAATAATTGGATATTATATCGAATGAGTAAGAAAGACAAGTAAAATTGTCAACAAACCTGGCTTGCAGTAGTAATCTAGGTCAATGTCACTACGACCAACAATCCAAAATGACTACTGTCTGTTCCTAGGGCCGGAATTTTGAAAACCATGTGAACTTTACAGGTACTAAAGATTACCGAAACACATCTGAACCATTAAGTGTAGGTAGCACTGAGCACACAACAAACCCTAATGACAGTCCTGCCTAATGAGTAATGAATCAATTAGAAAATGGGTGATGAGGAGTGGCTGCTGAGTGTTGTGGACTTATCTCAGGATAAATCGGGTTGGCTTAGTGGGTGTTACACGCCCGAGCCCTGAACGGACTGGGAAGGTAAGCACGGCAGCGCGCCCGGGCATCGGTGACGCTGTTGGGCGAGCGGCTCCTGACCTCTTGTTAGTCCGACGTCTCTTCCTAGAGTCATGCCATCCGGGGACGGCAAGTCGCCAGCGAGGCAGGTGGCTGGGGGCGAGTAGAGATCGGAAGCGCGCCGCAGAACAGAGGGGAATCGGGGCCTGGGACGACCCAAAATCCCAGGGTGGGCCGGCCCACCGTGGGCACCCTGTAGAGATACAAACCCGAGCGGTGAACGTGCGTTTTCGAAACTAATTTAGGAACATTTAGCTGACCAATTAAACGAATATGTTCTAATAATATCAGGTTCGTATTTGAACAACTAAGCTTGTTTAGCTTGATGGGTCGAGCAGTGCTATTATGACACGAAGCACGTATTCTGATCGTATAGTGATCATAAAAGGGGGAAATTGGAGAAATGATATTTAGTAGCCATTGTTTGCTTCGAACTAAGAACTAAATTCTAAGAGCTGAAAAGAAAGTAGAGTAACCAAGTTAAGATCTATTTTCTGGTTGAGATCAAAAAGTTGAGGAGATATGAAGTACCACCTCTCTTGCGGCGCCGTGTAGGCATCGGGGGTGCGATGGCTGTCAGTGGCGTTGAAGCATATCTGCGACAGTAGACAGGTGCATCGGGGGATAAGTACCGTTGCGGTGGAAGAGAAGGTCGTGTGAGCAGCCTCGACAAAGAGGACGACGGCGCCGATGAAGCGAGAGGACGTGATGCAAGGCCTTAGTCCGTCGCCGTGGATTAGAAACGTCCATCTCTAGCAGTGGATGACGCGGTCTTGGTAGGCGCTCCGGCATATTGGAGGACAGTGGCGATGGATGTGGTGGAGGACGGCGGCGATGGATGTGGTGGAGGACGACGACGATGGATGGGGTGGCGGACGGAGGCTGGTGTGGGGATGGTGTTCTAGCGCGGACAGTGTATGAATGGGAAAATGGAGGGAGAGGTACGGGGAACCATGCTTTTGGGACGCGCCTGTCTGAAATGCTAAAGTTACGAACTTAGCCCCCGTTTAAAATTTGGATGTCTCGTCGGTTGGGGATACGACGGTAATCTCGCATCTCGCCGATATTTGCCCAGAGAGATTTCGGGCGAGGAGAGGGTGGTTGGCGCCCATAGTGTATGAACGGGGCTGACAGTTAGGGCGGTTGTGTCACGTCTGAGTGAAGTTACAAACCTGCCCCCATTTAAAATATTTGCCTACATCGATTTCGACCGAGTCGAGTTTGTTTTGCCGCCCACCGTGTATGAATGGGGAAATAGAGGGAGAAATGGAGGTCTTTTGGACGAGCTTGAATCAAATGTGTTTTGCCACTCATGTTTGGCGCCCACCGTGTCGGAATGGGCTCAGAGGCGGTCGTGTCACGTCTAATTGAAGTTACTATCCTACCCCTATTTAGAGTAGTGGAAATCGGGCCGATGGATTGTCCGTGTAATGGGTAGACAGTAATTTCCATCTCCCAAACACTTGGCTTCAGGCAGCCGACGTGGGAGTGGACATTTTGCCGCTTCTTTCGAATTTTGGGACAATAAGCATCCATGTTTACCCTGACAACTAAATTCGAATCCATTTTGTATTCCTATACGAATCTTTATAAACCATTCTATGTGTTTTTATATATCTTTAAAAGGACGACAAAGATGTATTCCACTGTCATATATGAATATGGTTTACAAATGCCGATACTCAAATTCAGAAGCTAGAATCCAGTTTAAGGTGAATTCGAATATTTGGAACACTTCATGTCCAACTCAAATGTCACACGCAACATAATGTATACTCCCATTTAGATATGTACACGAGCGATGTATCAAGATTCAAATACCGAGTCAATCAACCAAGAATGTACAGACATATAAACATTTATAGAGTATATGGATCAATAATATCAACTAACATACATAAGCCAGGCCGCTGTACTTTTCTTTGCTACAACAACATCCTTTTTTTAGCCAAGCTACTACAGCATCTTGGCCCTTTCCGATGCGTGCCACTTATGGTCCATCTATACTACTATTATTGTTGAATGCACATTCAGCCCGATTGGCATATTTGTAGGTATGGCACAGCAATCAAAATGAAATGTCTCCGAGTCTTATCAATTAATACAGACTTGTGCTCAAATAAAATTACAAACCAAAAAACAAAAAACAAAAAACAATTATTACATGATCTTTAAAACAAATGGTTTGATTGATTACATGAACAAACAACACAAAGGATATTCAACGATGGAAAGAACATTTCACCTATGATTTACCAAGTGGGAATTTAATTTCCTTTTTTCCTTCAGGACCTTAACAGTGTGGTCAGTCTCAGCTTGCTTCGTTTTGAAATCCACCAAATATTTAATGGTTGTCTTGAGTACTGCTACTGATTGTGCTGTTTGCTTCCTTAAAATGTCAACTTCGTATCTAAGTGCAGAAGCAGAATCTCTTTCTACCACTAGTTTAGCCTCTAGAGCATCAACAGTTGGTGATACGTCTCCGTCGTATCTACTTTTCCAAACACTTTTGCCCTTGTTTTGGACTCTAAGTTGTATTATTTGAATGGAACTAACCCGGACTGACGCTGTTTTCAGCAGAATTGCCATGATGTTGTTTTATGTGCAAAAAACAAAAGTTCTCGGAATGACCTGAAACTCCACGGAATATCTTAGAATAAATAATAAAAAATCCTCGCCAAAGATGAAGACCAGGGGGCCCACACCCTGTCCACGAGGGTGGGGGGCGCGCCCCCCTCCTAGGCGTGCCCCCCTACCTCGTGGGCCCCCTGGAGACCCTCCGACGCCAACTCCAACTCCATATATTGGCTTTCGGGGAGAAAAAAATCAGAGAGAAAGTTTCATCGCGTTTTAAGATACAGAGCCGCCACCAAGCCCTAATCTCTCCCGGGAGGGCTGATCTGGAGTCCGTTCGGGGCTCCGGAGAGGGGGATTCGTGTCGTCCTCATCAACCATCCTCCATCACCAATTTCATGATGCTCACCGCCGTGCGTGAGTAACTCCATCGTAGTCTTGCTGGACGGTGATGGGTTGGATGAGATTTATCATGTAATCGAGTTAGCTTTGTTAGGGTTTGATCCCTAGTATCCACTATGTTCTAAGATTGATGTTGCTATGACTTTGCTATGCTTAATGCTTGTCACTAGGGCCCGAGTGCCATGATTTCAGATCTGAACCTATTATGTTTTCATGGATATATGTGTGTTCTTGATCCTATCTTGCAAGTCTATAGTCACCTACTATGTGTTATGATCCGGCAACCCCGAAGTGACAATAATTGGGACCACTCCCGGTGATGACCATAGTTTGAGGATTTCATGTATTCACTATGTGCTAATGCTTTGTTCCGGTTCTCTATTAAAAGGAGGCCTTAATATCCCTTAGTTTCCAATAGGACCCCGCTGCCACGGGAGGGTAGGACAAAAGATGTCATGCAAGTTCTTTTCCATAAGCACGTATGACTATTTACGAAATACATGCCTACATTATATCGATGAATTGGAGCTAGTTCTGTGTCACCCTATGTTATAACTGTTACATGACGAACCACATCCGGCATAATTATCCATCACTGATCCGGTGCCTACGAGCTTTCCTTATACTGGTTCTCGCTTATTTACTTTCCCGTTGCTACTGTTACAATCACTACAAAATACCAAAAACATTACTTTTGCCGTCTTTACTTTTGTTACC
>LR880972.1:194468406-194479454 GCA_904067115.1 Aegilops sharonensis | reverse complement strand
AGCCATGGACATAGCACTATAGGTGGAATAGAATATGATGATGGGGGTTATGTGGAGAAGACAAAAAGGGAGAAAGTCTCACATCGACGCGGCTAATCAACGGGCTATGGAGATGCCCATCAATTGATGTCAATGTGAGGAGTAGGGATTGCCATGCAACGGATGCACTAGTGCTATAAGTGTATGAAAGCTCAGACTAAAACTAAGTGGGTGTGCATCCAACTTGCTTGCTCATGAATACCTAGGGCATTTGAGGAAGCCCATCATTGGAATATAATGAAAATTCCCACTAGTATATGGAAGTGATAACTCAAGAGACTCTCTATATGAAGAACATGGTGCTACTTTGAAGCACAAGTGTGGTAAAAGGATAGTAACATCGCCCCTTCTCTCTTTTTCTCTCATTTTTTATTTTTTGTTTATTTTTTATTTTTTTGGGCCTTCTCTTTTTTTGGCCTTTCTCTCTCTTTTTTATTTTTTTCGTCCGGAGTCTCATCCCGACTTGTGGGGGAATCATAGTCTCCATCATCCTTTCCTCACTTGGGAAATGCTCTAATAATGATGACCATCACACTTTTATTTACTTACAACTCAATATTACAACTCGATACTAGAACAAAGATATGACTCGATATGAATGCCTCCGGTGGTGTACTGGGATGTGCAACGATCTAGCGTAGCAATGACATCAAAAGATGGACAAGCCATGAAAACATCATGCTAGCTATCTTACGATCATGCAAAGCAATATGACAATAAATGCTCAAGTCATGATATGATGATGATGGAGGTTGCATGGCAATATATCTCGGAATGGCTATGGAAATGCCATAATAGGTAGGTATGGTGGCTGTTTTGAGGAAGATATAATGAGGCTTATGTGTGATAGAGCGTATCGTATCGTGGGGTTTGGATGCACCAGCGAAGTTTGCACCAACTCTCGAGGTGAGAAAGGGCAATGCACGGTACCAAAGAGCGCAATGATGGAAGGGCGAGAGTGCGTATAATCCATGGACCCACATTAGTCGTAAAGAACTCATATACTTATTGCAAAAGGTTATTAGCCCTCGAAGCAAAGTACTACTACGCATGCCCCTAGGGGGATAGATTGGTAGGAAAAGACCATCGCTCGTCCCCAACCACCACTCACAAGGAAGACAATTAATAAATACCTCATGCTCCAACTTCGTTACATAACGGTTCACCATACGTGCATGCTACGGGAATCACAAACCTCAATACAAGTATTTCTACAATCCACAACCACCTACTAGCATGAATCTAATATCACCATCTTTATATCGCAAAACTATTGCAAGGAATCAAACATGTCATATTCAGTGATCTACAAGTTTTATGTAGGATTTTATGACTAACCATGTGAATGACCAAGTCCTGTCATCTCTCTAAATGGATATAAGTGAAGCAAGAGAGTTTAATTATTTCTACAAAAGATATGCCCACGCTATAACAAATAAAAGTGAAGCAAAAGATCATTCTACAAATGGCGGTTGTCTAAGTGAAGAGAAACATGCAATCCAAACTTCAAATGATATAAGTGAAGCACATGAAGCATTCTATAAAGCCATACTCAAAAGATATAAGTGAAGTGCAGAGAGCATTCTATAAATCAACCAAGGATTATCTCATATCAGCATGGTGTATAAAAGAAAAAAAATGAAAACTAAATGCAAAAGACACTCCAAGATTGCACATATCGCATGAACAAAACGAATCCGAAAACATACCGATACTTGTTGAAGAAAGAGGGGATGCCTTCCGGGGCATCCCCAAGCTTAGACACTTGAGTATCCTTGAATATTTACTTGGGGTGCCTTGGGCATCCCCAAGCTTTAGCTCTTGCCTCTCTTCCTTCTTCTCACATCGAGACCTTCTCGATCATCGAACACTTCATCCACACAAAACTTCAACAGAAAACTCGGTAAGATCCGTTAGTATAATAAAGCAAATCACTACTTTAAGTACTATTACAAACCAATTAATATTTTGTTTTTGCATTGTGTCTACTGTAGTATAACTTTTTCATGGCTTAATCCACTGATATAAATCATTAGTTCCATCAAAACAAGCAAACTATGCATCAAAAACAGAATCTGTCTAAAACAGAACAGTATGCAATAATCTGAACATTCACCATACTTATGATACTTGAAAAATTCTGCCAAAATTATAAAAAATAAAAAATTTGTATAGAAAGACAGTGCAAAAAGAATCAGAACTATTTGACGTCCCAATAAAAAAATTAAAAATCATGCACTACAGCCAAAGTTTTTGTCCTGCACCGTACAAATCAACAAGCATTGTAAACATCCTAAAGGCAAACCTTGGCACATTATTTTTATTTGTAAACTTTATAAGAGCACACAACAGAAAGATATGAATCTCTAAAACTTCCGGGTTGTCTCCCGAGCAGCGCTTTTTTAAAGCCATTAAGCTAGACATAAAGTGCTCAAGTAATGGATCCACCCGGATCCCAAGGTATATCAAAGCAAATTTTAATTAACAATGATTTGTGATTTAGTAGTGAGCACAAAGTAACATATATCATGCAAGAATGAAGTCTAACTCTCTTCCTATGCATCGGCATGTCATAAAAGAACAATTCATGCACACATAGTAAAGGCCAATGCATAGTATAAACAGTTTCTTGCAATTTTATCATGTTGGAAACATAGAGATGTGGAGATACAGTTCCTCTCTCATAATAATTGCAAGTAGGAGCAGCAAGCACAAGCATATTATATTCATCAAAATCATCATGTGCAACGGTAAGAGGAAACCCATCAATGTTATCCTTAATAAGGGTAAACTTCTCCGATATAGTGTAGTTTGGAGAATTCAAAAAGATAATAGGACTATCATGCGTGGGTGCAATAGCAAAAATTTCATGTTTAACATAAGGAGTTATAGAAAGTTCATCTCCGTAAGAATAATTCATATTGGAATCTTGGCCACAAACATAGCAAGCATCATCAAAAAGGGATATTTCAAGAGAATCAACGAGATCATAACAACCATCATAGCAATCATCCTTCGGTAAGCACGAAGGGAAATTAAACAATGTATGAGTTGAAGAGTTACTCTCATTAGAAGGTGGGAACGGGTAGCTAATCCGCTCTTCCTCCTTTTGTTCTTCGCTCTCCTCATCATCTTTTTCATCCAATGAGCTGACAGTTTCATCAACTTCTTCTTTCATAGAATCCTGCAAAATATTAGTCTCTTCTTGGACAGCGGAGACTTTCTTAATAAGTGCATTAATTTCGTAATTGTATCCATAATTCTCATAACAATATTTAAGGAAAGCTAAATTCTCAGGTCTATAAACAACATCATCAAAATCTTCAAACTCTTTAAACATAGATTCAATTTCATAAGCACCCATAAAAGCAACAAATTCTTCTATTTGTTCCACATCATAGTAATCATATATACCATTAGCATAAGAAGCTAAGGTTTTATTATCATTAAATTTGCATGAAAAGGGAAGGTGTGGAGCCTTCATCCTAGAGCAACAAGTATAATCATAACTCAAGCATACTTGCCGAGCATACCACTTCAATATATAAATTTGATCCCATAATAGTTTCCCTTTTTGAGTCAAGCGATAATCCCTAAAGTATTCACGTTGATCCAACGTGTCTCCCATTACCAAATTGAATGAGGTTTTCTCAGGATTATCAAAGTGGTACATAATATGTTTCACATATTGAGCATCGAGTGTTTTAGGAGGTTCCCCATCTCCATGAGCAGAAAGTACACCTAATTTTTTTGGTATTTCGTGTTCCATATCCATAACTAATGATAAAGAACAACTAAGAACAACAAATAAAAATTACTTAGTGATAAAGCAAACAAGCACACACGAGAATATTCACCCCACGCCAATGCTCCCCGGCAACGACGCCAGAAAAAGGTCTTGATAACCCACAAGTATAGGGGATCAATTGTAGTCTCTTTCGATAAGTAAGAGTGTCGAACCCAACGAGGAGTTAAAGGTAGAATAAATATTCCCTAAAGTTCTATCGACCATCGATACAACTCTACGCACGCTTGACGTTCGATTTACCTAGAACAAGTATGAAACTAGAAGTACTTTGTAGGTGTTTTTGGATAGGTTTGCAAGAATATAAAGAGCGCGTAAATAAAAAGTAGGGTCTGTTTAGATAAAGACACAATAAATTAAATATAGCGAGAGTGGAAAAGTGGTGGTAGGAGTTGCGAAATTGTCCCTAAGAAATTGACTACTTTACTAGAGCAGTAGCAAGTTTCATGTGGGAGAGGCCACTGCTAGCATGTCATCCCTTACTTGGAATTCTATGCACTTACGATTGGAACTATTAGCAAGCATCTGCAACTACTAACATTCATTAAGTTAAACCCCAACCATAACATTAAGATATATTGGTCCCCTTCAATCCCGTATGCATCAATTTCTATGCTAGGCTGAAGCTTCTGTCACCCTTGCCCTCCAATACATAGTCCTATCAACATACAACTAACCCTATGGTGTGATCCACGTGCGCGCTCATATGATGGGCACCAAAAGACAGCAACATAACCACAAGCAAATTAAATCAGTCATAGCAATTCATCAACCACCGATAGGACAACGAAAATCTACTCAGACATCATAGGATGGCAACACATCATTGGATAATAATATGAAGCATAAAGCACCATGTTCAAGTAGAGGGTACAACGGGTTGCGGGAGAGTGGACCGCTGTAGATAGAGGGGGGAAGGTGATGGAGATGTTGGTGAAGATGGCGGAGGTGTTGGTGTAGATCGTGGTGATGATGATGGTGGCCATGGCAGCGTTCCGGCGCCACCGGAGGAGAGGGGGAGAGGGGCCCCCTTCTTTCTCTTCTTCCTTGACCTCCTCCCTAGATGGGAGAAGGGTTTCCCCTCTGGTCCTTGGCCTCTGTGGCATGGGAGGGGCGAGTGCCCCTCCGAGATTGGATCTGTCTCTCTGTCTCTCTTTGTTTTTGCGTTCCCCTGATTCTGCCCTGGCACTGTTTCTTTTATATCCGGAGATCCGTAACTCCAATTGGGGTGAAACCTTCGCCGTGATTTTTTAACCAAAAATTAGCTTTCTTGCGGCCGAAGAAGAGCATCAACTGCCTTACCGGTGGCCCATGAGGGTCAGGGGGCAGGCGCGCCCCCTGCCTCGTGGCCACCTCGGGCATCGTCTCGCGTTGATTCTTCTTCTGGAATTCTCCAAATATTCCAAAAATATTCTCTGTCCATTTTTATCCCGTTTGGATTCCGTTTGATATGGATATTCTGCGAAACATAAAACATGCAACAAGCAGGAACTGGCACTTGGCATTGGATCAATATGTTAGTTCCAAAAATAGTATTAAAAGTTGCCAAAAAGTATATGAAAGTTGCATAATATTGGCATGGAACAATAAAAAATTATAGATACGACGGAGAGGTATCACCTGCGTGGGAGACAGCGGCGGCAGCACGGGCATGGCATCGAACTTGCGGAAACGGACAGTCGCAGCTTGCAAGAGTAGCATGCGCAACGAGCAAGTACATCACATCCCTGATTATATCTAATTCAACTCTTCAATTTCTGGCCAATAGTTAAACCTGACGGTGTTGTAAATCTGCTTGTATGTAGGGAATCTATGAGAAAATGAAACCAATTTCTACTTATTTTATAACTCGCCCAATCAATACTGAACTGACTGAATCTGATGAATCTAATCAAGTTTCCGGTGCAAAGATCCAAGCTCATGTTGTTCTTGAGCCTGAAGTGTCTAATGAACAGTCTGGTAATGAAGGATTTGATGCAAACATTTTATATGCTCTTGGTGATGAACATATAGTGTCTAATGAGGCATCTAATGCAAGCATTTTGCAAGCTCCCATTGAAGGATTTATTGTCTAATGATGATCTGCTATGTTGAGAGAGACATAGAGATTTGCAGGCACTGATGACAAGAAAATTATAGTGCATTTTCATGGCTTGAGGAAACGTTGAGGCCATCTACCAGAAAGTCCCCGTATCATGACAGCGTAGCATAAATACTTTTCTAATCTGTTGTTTGAAACTATTGGCATACTTGTGCAGGATAGATATATTGATATGCAGTTTGCGCACTGGTTATAGGTGCAATTACACTTCAATATTTTCATCCAGAGAACGAATAATTCAAGCAGGTACAGACCATGTTTGTAGTCCTTGTACACCATGTTGCATTTTGTGTTTTTGGTGCTTGCATCATTTAGTGTTTATAATCTGAACTACTTTGGATCATTAGCTGGTTTTCAAAGTGCATGTAGCTTCACATTTCTCAAGTTATGTTGATTTCCGGAGTGCAAGTGCCTTTGTATTTTCTAAGTTAAATGTACGCCCCTAGTAACTTGAATTCGTGGATCCGCCACTGCACACAAATCATACACGAATGCCAGTACGAATTAAATGAAATGCAGGGACTTACGCTAGCTCGTTGTACAGGCTCACCGCATCTCTGCTTGCGCTTGGGATGTTCCATGTACAAGTCCATGTTACCACTTGCTTGGATGTGCAGGCCTTGTGCTCCTTGCACCCCCCTCTGCATTTTTCACACGGCGAATGGCTGATCAAATAAGAGGAATCAACCTTGCTGTTGTACCGGAGGACAGATACTTACAAGGTTATACGGGTGTGCAGGATGTGTACCAGATCCCGTAGCGATGTCATGCTTCGCTAAAAAATGGATTTGCTTGTTTCAGATGATATCTCCAGAAGAAATAAGAGTTAAAGCCAGAGTTGGATAGGCGTGTAAGCTAAGAGAGGAGTGAAAGGATATCCAAACATCGTCGGAACAGTGCACAAGGGAGTGATGTGTGGATACCTAGTTCGGGCCGGCGTTTGGGCATGCTCGCCTAGCTAGAGTGTGGGTCACTTCAGAGCCGTTGAGGGTGATGCGCTGGCGTTGGTTGGCCGTGCACGGATGCAGATCTTGAGTGGCAGCGGAGCGCTATGATGCGGCGGACGAGACCGTTGGTGAAGCCCCTGCGGCCTCGGGGGGCGGAGGCGCGACGATGTGCTCGGTGAAGTAGCCCCGTTGAGCTGGGAGACGGCGTCGGTGAAGCGCACCTGATGCGGTGGAAGACGGTGTCTGTGAGGCACGTCGGTTGCGGCGGCCGACGTTGTCGGTGGACCACCTGGTGCGGTGGACGAGGGCGTAGATGAGGTAGCTCTGGTGCGGTGGTAAAGCGCGACCGTCGTCTTTGTCGCCGTCGTGCGGCACAGAGGTGGGGAAAGAGACGAGACGAGGGGTGATTCAAACTTTGCTTGGGTTGGCGGCGAATTAGGGATTTGAGCAATCTGGGCACGGAAGGGGACGGTGGAGAAGGGAGACTTTGCAGGGCTGGAATTGGGGCCGCCAGATATTCCAATCCGAAACGTGGAAGCGCAAACTTATTTTGTCATCGTCCTTTTTTTGGGAGGGGTGGAGGGGGAGGGAGGGAGGGAGGGAGGGGGTGGGTGGCTGGGTGCTAAGCGTCCGTCCGACACACGCGACCACCACGACACGACCCTGGTCTTCCTGGTGCGCCTACATTTGAGAATGCAAACGAATCTTCTTTCATTTGCAAATGAATATGTATGTATTACCATGCCCGTGTTTTCCTTGCAATAATTAGTCATTCGAAACGAGATACTATAAATTAATTAATGATGAGTTATTTGAAAAAAAATAGAAACGGTATCCACGCTAACGTGGATTAGAGTGTGTATCACATAATTAGTTATTTGAATTAGATTGTGTGTCACATAGCGATCTCCAATTCTAACGTGGATTTCACATTTCACTGTATCCACGCTACTTTTTTAATACAAATTCATATGTATATGATGAACACCATGGTAGTGAGAAAACTTTTGGATGGATTCAAACATATGACCTACAAAATAGCATAACAATTCGAGTCAATGTCAACTTTTCGAAACCTAGTATGGCACGAATTTGAAATAATTACCCATATGCATGGTCCTCAGTTCAAATCTTACAATGTACACCAAATTGAAACATCGATATTAAGTCTCGTACTATCTATATTCAAATGTTGTTTTTAGCCCCCCCCCCTCACACACACGCTACATACTTCCTGTATCGGTCAATCTTTCTCTCCTAACCACCTTAGGAAGCTATCGGCTTCCAACACACATCCATTCTTTCTCTTCATGTTTCGATCTCTAACTCTCTGAACTACACAACCCCCCTTTTCCACTCTGTTACAAAATGTATTTACCCCACACACCCTCCATTGCACCCCATGCCGAGCTCTCTCTCTCCCTCTCCCTCTCACCCTCTCGCATTAAATACATGCATTGCCTATCTAGCCCCCCAACCTCTCGTGCGCACGCACGCACGTTGTCTATCTAGGTCACTCCCTCAAGACTGTCTCACTCTTTCTTCCGCACGGCGGGCCACACTCGCTCAATCTCTCTCTCTCTTTATCTGAGTCTTATTTAACCTCGTTTTCTTTCACACACAAATGATATATCTCCCTGCTCGGGCATCGATCGACACACTCTATACTCTCTCATGCAGATTGTCTATCTAGGTCAGTCCATCGAAGCCGCCCCCACTCTTTCGACCTCATGGCGGACCACACTCGCTCTCTCTCTCTCTCTCTCTCGCTCTCTCTCTCGCTCTCGCTCTCTCTCTCGCTCTCTCTCTCTCTCTCTCTCGCTCTCTCTCTCGCTCTCGCTCTCTCTCTCGCTCTCTCTCTCTCTCTCTCTCGCTCTCTCTCTCGCTCTCGCTCTCTCTCTCGCTCTCTCTCTCTCTCTCTCTCGCTCTCTCTCTCGCTCTCGCTCTCTCTCTCGCTCTCTCTCTCTCTCTCTCTCGCTCTCTCTCTCGCTCTCGCTCTCTCTCTCGCTCTCTCTCTCTCTCTCTCTCGCTCTCTCTCTCGCTCTCGCTCTCTCTCTCGCTCTCTCTCTCTCTCTCTCTCGCTCTCTCTCTCGCTCTCGCTCTCTCTCTCGCTCTCTCTCTCTCTCTCTCTCGCTCTCTCTCTCGCTCTCGCTCTCTCTCTCGCTCTCTCTCTCTCTCTCTCTCGCTCTCTCTCTCGCTCTCGCTCTCTCTCTCGCTCTCTCTCTCTCTCTCTCTCGCTCTCTCTCTCGCTCTCGCTCTCTCTCTCGCTCTCTCTCTCTCTCTCTCTCTCTCCCTCTCTCTCTCTCTCTCTGTATGTCTCGATTGACCTCGCTCTTTCTTGGACAAAAACGATATATCACCATGTTTGAGCCCAATTTGACTTATTCACATTGTATACCCTCTCACGCACATTGTCTATCTAGGTCACTCTCTCCAACCTGTCTCACTCTTTCGATCACACGATGACCCAATGTGATCGATTGACCTTGCTTCCTCCCACGCACAAAATATATCTACACGTCTGTGACTGGATCATCTCTCAAGCTCTATCTTACAGCCCTCACCCTTGCCAAAAGCTCAATCGGACAATATCTCTCCAGAGCATATGTATTTGTTCAATGAATGTCGGACCATACTCACTTTGTCTCTCTATCTATATATCTCTTGATTGACCTTGCTTTCTGACGCCGTATCTTCCACACATTGAAGCTACCTCTCCATCCCTCGCAAAGCCGGAGCTATTTACATTGCGAGGGGCACTCCAACCTTGGATTAATTTGTGTAGGCATTTATTCCGGTCGGTTTAGATTATATTTTCGTAGCATTCGGCCCACAACTACTCGAAACACCGTTGCAACCCCCGCAACTCCCCTAGTTGATTTCTCTCTGGCTCGGCCATCGCTCTCTCGCACGTCCTTTCTCGCCTTCAATGTCGCACCATGGTATTATTGCAAAAAACTCTGTTGTCCTCTTAAATTATTATAAATAAGCTACAAAACTACACACCGATAGTCCACTTGGAATGGAACAAATTTCGACCCACAAATTAAAGTGCTACAAACTACACATCGAGGGGCCCACATGTCATGAAACAAATTTGGACCCATATACAAATTAAAAAATAAAAGATGAGGATCGAACATGCGACCAGGGCCTTGATACGTCTCCAACGCACCTATAATTTTTTATTGCTCCATGCTATATTATCTACTGTTTTGGACAATATTGGGCTTTATTTTCCACTTTTATATTATTTTTGGGACTAACCTATTAACCGGAGGCCCAGCACAAAATTGATGTTTTTTTTGCCTATTTCAGAGTTTCGAAGAAACGGAATATCAAACGGAGTCCAAACGGAATGAAATATTTGGGAACGTGATTTTCTCACCGAACGTGATCCAAGAGACTTGGACCCTAAGTCAAGGAAGCTTCGAGGAGGGCACGAGGTAGGGGGGCGCGCCTACCCCCCCAGGGTGCGCCCTCCACCCTCGTGGGCCCCTCGTGGTTCCCCTGACGTACTTCTTCCGCCTATATATATCCTTATACCCTAAAAACTTCAGAGAAGAGAATAGATCGGGAGTTCCGCCGCCGCAAGCCTTTGTAGCCACCATAAGTCAATCGGGACCCTGTTCCGGCACTCTGCCGGAGGGGGGATCCCTCACCGGTGGCCATCTTCATCATCCCGATGCTCTTCATGACGAGGAGGGAGTAGTTCACCCTCGGGGCTGAGGGTATGTACCAGTAGCTATGTGTTTGATCTCTCTCTCGTGTTCTTGATTTGGCACGATCTTGATGTATCGCGAGCTTTGCTATTATAGTTGGATCTTATGTTGCTTCTCCCCCTCTACTCTCTTGTAATGGATTGAGTTTTCCCTTTGAAGTAATCTTATCGGATTGAGTCTTTAATGATTTGAGAACACTTGATGTATGTCTTGTCGTGCGTATCTGTGGTGACAATGGGATATCACGTGATTCACTTGATGTATGTTTTGGTGATCAACTTGCGGGTTCCGCCCATGAACCTATGCATAGGGGTTGGCACACGTTTTCGTCTTGATTCTCCGGTAGAAACTTTGGGGCACTTTTTTAGGTTCTTTGTGTTGGTTGAATAGATGAATCGGAGATTGTGTAATGCATATCGTATAATCATACCCAC
>LR880972.1:194443151-194459104 GCA_904067115.1 Aegilops sharonensis | reverse complement strand
TGAGGTGGTTTCGTACCCTACCATAATCTCTTCATTTGTTCTCTGCTATTAGTGACTTTGGAGTGACTCTTTGTTGCATGTTGAGGGATAGTTATATGATCCAATTATGTTATTATTGTTGAGAGAACTTGCACTAGTGAAAGTATAAACCCTAGGCCTTGTTTCCTAGCATTGCAATACCATTTACGCTCACTTTTATCGCTTGCTACCTTGCTGTTTTTATATTTTCAGATTACAAAAACCTATATCTACCATCCATATTGCTCTTGTATCACCATCTCTTCGCCAAACTAGTGCACCTATACAATTTACCATTGTATTGGGTGTGTTGGGGACACAAGAGACTCTTCGTTATTTGGTTGCAGGGTTGCTTGAGAGAGACCATCTTCATCCTACACCTCCCACGGATTAATAAACCTTAGGTCATCCACTTGAGGGAAATTTGCTACTGTCCTGCAAACCTCTGCACTTGGAGGCCCAACAACGTCTACAAGGAGAAGGTTGCATAGTAGACATCAGGCCTTCAAGCCGCACGTCAATAGGCAACATACGTAGAACAACAATGTTTGTTGTACCTCCCTTTGTTCACGTAATGTTTTTATATTACCACAGCCTATTTAATTGATACCATGTAATATAATTTTTAGTACTATTCGCCTTCACTTACTGGTGGGTTCCATGTGTGCTCTCTCTCTCTGTCCTCCCCTTCTGCGTTTAGACGCACGGGCAAACACGAAGAACTCGCGGGCGATGTTGCCGTTGACCATATCTGGACGCGTTCACAAGTTACGACACCAGTTTCACGTGCTAGCAGCACTAGTCTGTGTGTACGTGCAATGAACGTTAATTTGGAAGTATATTAAGTGCATGCGGATATTAAGTAGGATATTATTTGCATGTTATTATGTGATTAGCACTATTTTTGGCATGAAATTAACTGCACGCTAAACGTGTTGAGCGCTCGACATTGAAGCAGTCTAGGTCGTTGGATGACAAGGAATACATGTGGCTTGAGGACGTTTTATATTGAATTTGATACAGCTCTAGCAGAACATTCAAATGATCAAACCATAGATTTTGTTTAGTCTGACTCCGACTTTAAATTATACGACGATTGATCTAAAATAAACCGAAATGATAAACGTTCGGATTTTAAGCATGGCAATCCGAACGTTTTTCATGGCAAATTTAGATTACGCGGCAGCGGCGGGGGCGTCTTGCGGTGGGAAGCGGCTCCTCTGCCGTGCTCTATGTGTCGTCGAGCCACTGACCGACGGCGACGGCGGCGCCCTGCGCCGTTGTTGGCGTACTCCTAGACGTTGGCCTAGCTTCAAGGAAGGCGAAAATGTTCTGGACTTCGGAGCGAGTCAACTGGCGGGAGGAGGCGACTGGCGTTGGTGCAAGGAAGCGGTCGACAACGGCCATCCATGCTGCTGAGAGGGGCACTGGCACCCGCGCGGGGATAGTCGCTGTCAACAGCGCGGCAGAGACATTCGTGGTCACGTGCACCGACACGGGCGCGCACGTCAGTGCACACGCAGGCGCATGCGCTGGCAGGTGCACGGGCACCGGCACGGGCATGCTCGTCAGTGCATGCGCAGGCAGATGCACCGACAGGTGCATAGGCGCGTGAAAGTCAGCGGGGACCTCGTGGAACCCCGTGGCATCAAGCTCAGTGACAATGTGCAGCTCCCAGCCCATCAATGCCACGGGGTTGGGTGCTGGCGCAGTCGGGGCGGTGGGAGCCGGAACGGGAGCGGGGATAGGCGCGGTGTCTTCCCGCAAGGCCAGTTCAAGCTCGTCCCAAAGCGCCTTATGTTCTTGAGACTCCAGCTGGGTGTCTTCCTCAGGAAACTAGAAGACTAAGGGCAGACCATCGTGATGCGGCATGGCGTACGTTTAGGTCAGGCTGGTTGGAGGTAGATGATAGGAGAATCGGAGAGGAAGAGAGAATATTGAAGCGATACCGGGTAGTGCGGGGTTGATTTTGAACTGCGGCGCCGACAACATTAAAAGTGGGAGCAGTTGGGATGAAGGTGGGCGGCGGAGCCTGGTCAAAGGGCTCGCCTCCCGGTGAGCCTGCACAGCGGTCTGCTCGCACGCCTCCCTGTTAGCCGGTGCAACGGTCTGCTCGCACGCCTCCCGTCGACTCACACGCTTGCTCGGACGACACCTGCCGATACTCGTGGCGGCACGTAAACGCCCACGGTTTCAATAGTGAAAGCGTTCGCCTTAACGTGACATGTCTTTGTTCCAAAATACCTTGGCTCTTCATTTGTGCAACTTGTCATAAGCAGCTTGTCTCAAATTGAAGAAAAAATTACGAAGTAATATTTGTGCCATATCACGTGACCATGCTCAGTTTCAAGAATTTATGGTCACTTTTGGATTTTCTGAAATTTAAGATCCAGGGTTCGAAACAATATCATAACCTGCATCATGCAATAATTTTTAAAGCCATACATATGTCCTGTTGTATTTCTTAAGAAAGGATTTTGTCAAACATTTTGCTTAGTTAGACTTCAGAAAAGTTATATATGCAGAGCAAAAGGATAATCCCACTGTACCAGTGCATTGCCTGATATATTAACTCAAGTACTAGGCACGAACAAACGGGCTCAATTTTGTGCTCATCCTGGTGTAGTAGTAGTAGTACTAGGCAATGCAGTTGATGGGTGACCTTGGCGAGCGGCGACCGAGGGAATTGAACCGTGCTCGGCACGGTAGGTAACGTTGTCTAGTTACTAAAGCATCCCTCCGTTGTTCATCGGTAGTCATTATGGACCGGGGACATGAGGGTAATTTCCTAGGGCTGGAATTCTGGTCGCCAGATATTTCGACTCGAAACGCGGAGGCTCGACTAGTTGGGGTTGCCTAATGTGCGTACCACGCACGCCACCAGAAGGACACGAGCCCGGTTTTTTTTAGGATCAACACGAGCCAAGGTCTGGCTGGTACGCCGTTGGTTCCTACCATTCGAGAATACGAAAGGAACCTTTTAAATTGCCAAACGAATCTGTGTGTATTACAATGCCCATATTTTCCTTGCAAATACTAATCTCAACGTGGTAATTGATTTATCACGAGTTGTTGAATTAGAGTGAGTTTGTGATATAGTGATCTCAACGCGGATTTCACATTTCATGGTATCCCTGGTAAGTTTTTCAATGCAAATTAAAATTTAAAAGATGAACAATATGGAGGTGAGAAAACTTTGTATGTATCAAGCATATGACCACACACACACACACACACACACACAAACACACACACACACACACACAGAGACACCCACACACGAACACAACAACAATCCAATAAGTATAGTGCATCTATTTTTCCAAACCATGCATGTATGACACAAATTCAAAAATACTCCTTCTGTTCCTAAATATTAGTCTTTTAGAGATTTCAACAAGCGACTACATACGGAGCAAAATGAGTGAATCTACATTCTAAAATATGTCTATATACATCCGTATGTGCCAGTCCACTTGAAATCTCTAAAAAGACAAATATTTAGGAACGAAGGGAGTAAAATGTAAGACATGCATGGTCCTCAATTCTATATTTAAAACGAACATGAAACTGAAACATGAATATTAAGTCTAGTACTACGGTACATGCAAATGTTGTGTTTAATTAGGCGGAGCTATGATTGTCGGGGGTCACCCCCTCGACCTTAGATAAAATTGTGAAGCTCTGTTTAGGGTTTTTTAGATTATATTTGTCCCCACCCTCCCAACCACCGATTGGTTGTGCACCCCCACCCCTCCTCCCCGGGAGAATATCATGTGCCCCCATACCTTAGATATGCCGATACGAGTTGCTTGGAGCTTGTAGATCTAAGATATAGCAGCTCACATGATGTCTTAATATTTTTACAGGAAACCTTGATGAGTTTGAGAATTGCACACAATTTGTACAAAAACTACTCGGATGCCCTTGGATCCCATATCCAACGACCTCGAAGCTCGTATCACCGTAGCATCTAAGATGAAGGAGGACATCATATTCTCCTGTTTGTAAGAATATCATGTGCTACCACACCTTAGATGCTTTGGTGATACAAGCTCTTCGGAGCCATTGGATTTGTGACCCCAACACCTCCTCGGTGGTTCGAATGGTTTTTTTTTGCAGAAAAGCCCCCAAAGAGTTTGGCCACTGCTTACAAGCACAAAGACTGCTCAGATGCCATTGGATCTCAGATCAAACGACCTCGAAGCTCGTATCACCGTAGCATCCAAGCTGCGAGAGCAGCTTATGTTTTCTTGCACCGGAGAATATGAGGTGCTCCCGCACCGTAGATTCTATGGTGATACGAGTTCACGAAGATCTAACGGCCCACAGTAGGTGGTTTGAATTTTTTTGTAATATACGGCTGAGAGAGTTTGGGAATTACGCAGAAAGTACAAGTACTATGCATGTGCCATCTGATCACTGATCATACGACCTAGATGCTCATATCACCGTAGCGGGTAATTAAGCTACGGGGAGCACCTAATATGAGCAACGGGCAGCCGTTGGATCCAAGATGCAGCGGCACACACGAGGCCTGAATGTTTTATTTGCAAAAAAACCTTTGGAGAGTTTGGAAATTGCGCATAATTACAAAGACTACTCCCAAGGCATTGGATGTCACTTCCAACGGTGTAAAAACTCATATCACCATAGCATCTAAGCTGCGGGGTGGATGTGATATTCTATGCCGCTGTCATTTTTGTTCGTAAACTTGCAAAATACGTGTAAATTGTGCCGTTACTTGTCTAACCGCGCAAAGTGTTTGTTCAAAAAAACCATCCTACACTGAAATATCGGAACAACACACGGGGGTCCCACTTGTCATTAATCAAATTTGGACCTAAAACTAAAAAATATGAAAGACGAGATTCGAACTGGCAACCTGGACTAAAAAGCGTAAGTCGATAGCCTGAAACAACAATGGTTGTTGGCTTTGTCCCATAACTTGATTTTATACAATATTACATTGAGTAGAGTAGAGGGAGTGCCTCGTCAACACGTGCATGACCGTTGACTCACTTACTGGTGGGTCCTAGGTCTGCAATCTCTCTCTTCTCTCCATCGTCTAACCTTTGCACGGGCACACACAAAGAGCGGCGCTAGCTTGCCATGGTGTTATTACAACTAAAAAAGCTTGGAAAATAGAAGAATCGCCTAGAACAAGAGACGTTGTGGCTGGTCGAGACGGAGCTAACCACACCTATCCTCCGTGCGATGTTAGCATGATGAAGCTATGTGGCTAGTGGGTTGTTTTCGACCGACTGGCTGGGTCCCGAGGTCGAACCATAGATACTACATCTGATACAGTAAATTTTTACACGCACATTTTTCCTCCGTGCCGAGACATGGCACACCCTACCGCGCGGTTTCAGGGTCCTCCCGGGTGGTGCACGCATATATTCTTCCTGACGTGGGACGCCCTACTGCGCGTTTTCGCCGAAGCAAGTAAATGAGTCGTCAAATCATGAAAGACCACTTTTCCCGCCGAGTAAATCAGTGAAGCACGGTGGCTAGCTAGTTGGGCTAGTTCGACCGATTAGCTAGGCCGCCGCCACATTTGATTTTTCACCCCTTTTTTACCTACTTGCCAGTAGGTAAATTTAAATATCCACCGCGGCGTTGCTCTGGTGTTTGAGTGCAGCGGGATTTTTAATTTTTTGATTATTAGGAGCAGGCGCGACAGGATTTTTAATTTTTTGATTGACGGGAGCAGGCGCGACAGCAATTAGTCACGATGACTCCGCCTGTAAAACCCACTGCTCCCTGATGTTAGAAGTCGTCTACTGGTGTTTTACCATGGTGAAAACCAAAATATTCCCCTCTCCTCGGCTGGCTCCCTCCGCCTTTCCGTAGATTGCATTGCCTTTTAGCCGTTTCGCCCCCTGCATCACCAACGTCGTGCGCCTCGAGAAGCAGAGGGACTTCGGTGGTGTTTAGGCGCCCTCTGCATGGGCATGTCCATGTCTCGGCGCAACATGACCGTTGGATCAAATTCAGACGGTGTAGATCAGTCACTGTAGCACAAAGCGTGTGGTTGTGTTTGGTTGCATTTTCATTCCAATATACTCCTCTATCTAGGTGTGTATGTCACCTTACGAAAACAAATAATCCCAAAACACTTAGGCATGGTACATTAACTCCCTCCCCGTTTCTTGTTTTGTGACATATCAACCAATAAGAGACGTGGGCCGTGCATGCTTTCAATGACTTGAGACTAATAAACATGACATGCAGTGGTTAGTTCATTGCATGCAATGCTATTAATTAGCAAAAATACATTAAGTTTTCTCGTTTTCCTCTCCGCCTTGGTCGCAGTGCACAACGTAAGATGACTTACACACCTGGATGGAGGGAGTAGTTGTTTCCTCTTTGTGTATTTGTGTTAACCTACTAGTGTGGACTCATGCACCCTTCATGCACTCTGCCAAACACCCAAAAGTGGATCGAGAAGGGAACTTTTGCTCCCATCCCGTGCACCCTTCATACACCCTGCCTAACACTATTCGTGCTTCATATGGTTCATGTTTCATGGAGTACTATAGCACCGTACTCTTCGTGCGCTGTAGACCTAGTTCTGTTAACATTGATCTCACCGTTCATTCTCGACTGGACAGTCGAGAAAGAGGTACTATGTTACTACATTACTGTTCATATAGTTGACATGCGCACAACATCATTTGTTGTCGTCATATCTTACTACACTAGCAACAAGATTATGTAGTACTGACGTATGAACCATTGCCTAGTAGTAGGAGGACTGTGTATGTTGAAGTGGCAGACGTGTTTCGCACTCCTCCGTCGTAAGAGTGGAAACGCTTGCTGTAATAATTTTCTCTTCAGAAAAACAGTGGACACACTCTACCGTGTGGATCCTCCTCCAGCCATGCACTAAATTACTCACTTTCGCCGACGTGTGGGACAGCCAGCATCGGAGTCCACCAGCTATGCACTAAATAACTCCGTAGTAGTGTGACGGTAGACTACCCCGATCGAAGCGCCGCAGTAATTCCCAATGAGCCGTGAAATCACAAAATCCCCTCCTTTCCTGCAGTAAGTTGGATGGACGAAGCAACCATCATTTCACTCTTCTCTCTCAACTTCCTCTCTACCCAACTCGCTTCTCCCTCATCTTGTTCCTCATTTCTTCAAGAAAACCCTGACCTGCTTCTGCCATTGTTCTTCTTTCCCAAAGAAGGAAAGGTGAGCGCATCAATGGTGTTGATTCTGGCCAAGGCCCGGTATTGCAACCCTAAGACTGATCCTATAACTCCCTCTCTTTTCTTCTTTTGGGTTTGTGATTATGGTTTCTTTTCTTTTATATCTATTTGACAGTTTCTTGATGGACGCTGGAGCACCAGCCGAAGTGATGTATATGGGTCTGGCCAAAACCGTCGAGGCTCATGGTACGAAGAAGCGCAAGAACCTCGCCGAGACTACCGCAGACAAGTTCAAAGCCATTGCCCTGTCCAAGCCCCCCTCTCCGGGATCCCTCATTAAGCAAGTCCAGGTAATACTCTTCTTGACGATCTTTTTCTCGATCTTGATCGTGTTTTTTCATCTAACACGTAGTATTAGTACTAGTAGTTCAACTTTCTGGGTGATCTTGCATGTGATTTTTGTGTGCCAAATGACGGTTCGAAATTCCTCTTTTGACGAAAACATGCGAGAGGTTGACACTGATTTCTTATAGATTACTTTCAACTACTCCCTATGTCCCAAATTTCTTGTCTTAGATTTGTCTAGATACAGATGTATCTAATACTAAAATGTGACTTGATACATCCGTATCTAGACAAATCTAAGACAAGAATTTTGGGACGGAGGGAGTACTTTATGAACATAAATGCTACCTTTGAAGACATGTTCTAGTGTCTTTGAAGACATGTTCTAGTGTCTTTATTCACTCATTTATGTGCGTATATGTAGTCATATATGGAGTATAATATCGAAAATCATCTTATATTTCTGAATGGAGGTAGTAATAAAATATGGTTTCTGTTTGATTTGGAACCAGGTCCGCAGTGGAGACGAAGTTCTCAAAGTCATGCCGTGTGAACTAGAAGACCTGAGGATGAGTTCTACTGCTAAACTATCCAACTGCTGTGTCCTTGTCGCCACGTGTCCTGAACTAGTGTTTTCCTGTAGCATTGTTGTCAGGCGTGTTCTCGAGGCTGTACTTGACAACAACAATTTCCTAGCTGTGCCTTCGATTATGAAGGGTGTGGTTCTTGTAAAGCTTCCAAACAAATCTGGTGCGGCCTATCTTCATGATCATGTCTATGAGTGGAAAGACCACTCTGTTAGGTTCTCCAAGGTTGAAAAGATGGTGATGGTGCATGTAGACATCTCTCATGAAGTCCATGGCCTAGTCAGTTATGCGGGGTTCATCCAGTAGGTCGGTGGCAAGAAATAGTCTGCAGAGTTTAATTAGTGCAACTTTGCTTGTCTGTAGTAAGTACTATTGTTCAGTACTTGATTTTTGTTTGTGAACCCTGTATTCTTTATTAGTACTGCCACTTTTGGTGTGTGGTCAGTCCTGAGAACGGTCTATGTTAATGTCTGTCCACTCAATTCAGCCTATATATTTGAAGTATCCAGATCATCTTTTTTGTGAGGACGGTTTATCAATTATGGTTACACTCCAATATCTCTATGCATTGCAGGGTTGATCGCACCCACCAGGATTTCCAGTCCCGTGGATGTTCGGTCCATACGATTTGTCACGACATTTGGACTGTCCTGCTTGTGGGAGTAGGCGGGGCCCCTACATGTCACCCGTAGTTGGACGCTCCATCTTCTGTTTAGTACTTCAACATAGTGGTTTCCTGGTAAGGATTCACTCATATCACATCAAGTAAATCTTATTGATTTACTGTCTAAATCTTATTGATTTAATGTCATGTTTTCTTTCTTTTCCTGCAATTTTACAATGCAGGTTTTGCCATGTGACATTCATCACAGAATAAACCATTTGGTTTGCTCTACGATGGCTATTTTTGCAGGTTTCACTTCTTATGTCGTGTCAGTAACGAAGGCACTGTCCATCACTTATATTATTGGAAAAAATTGGATCAGTCTGTTGTCTGAGTACAAGCTGAATCCCTATGATGAACTGCAGTTTGGTTTAACAAAAACGCCACAATTAATCCTTCTCGCATTTAAAAGAAATGAAGAAAAAACTAGATCACGGTCACGAAGCCTAGCCAATTAGAAAGCTGATCATAGCAGACCATACACGACCACCGCTGTCTCGCACATTGGTACCACCTTCAGCAACGGATCGAGCACCGGCAGTTGCTCTAGCACTGATAACGGAAGCAGCTCAGTCTGATCCAGCTGAGGATTGGGCACCGACCGCGTCAGCGGATCAGGCTGATCTATCGGAGGATCGGGCATCGACACAGCTGGCACCTGCTCCAACAGCGGCACCAGCTCTACAAGGAGCACCATCTCCGGCAGCAGCAGCGGCTTCGTTACCTGCACCAACACTTGCACTTGCATCTGCTCCAGCCTGTGCAACAGCAAACAAATGGGCAGTTGCACCGGCAATAGACTGGGCTGCAGTTCGCCCTTCATATACCAAAGGCCTTACAAAAACCGACATGTCCACCTTCTTGGTAAGCATTGGTCGCCCAAGTGTTTCGTTCTTTCTTCTTTCCATGTTGTTTCGCATGATTCACTGTGTTGATCTAACTGTTTGGGTATGTCTTCTTGTTTGCAAACAGAGAATTCCTAGAGCAACGAGGGAGTCGTTCAACAATCCGGGCGATAGCGTCCAAGTTTCTCTTACCATGCGCAGCCTTGGTGTGAATGAACCTGCTCAATATACCGTAAGTACAAAGGATGGTCGCATGATGATTGATGCTAAAGGATGGTCAAGGTTCAAATCTAAATCATATCATGCGGTAGGGGATGATCTCAAAATCAAACTTTCTCGGCAAGGAGAGCTGGTCCAAATCAACTTTGAAATTCTTCAGTAGCAGCACGCAACTGTCGAACTAATCTATCCTACGAGAGATTTTGATGTAATAATCTGGCATGGTGAAACAAGTGTCCTGTGTGTATAAGTAATACGATAGTATTATTTATTACATGGTATATCGTTGATAGAATTGCAACTCTCATTGCTGGTTAGGAACTGTCGTTTGATTTCATTCTAACAGCTGTCGTGCTTTATTCAATTTTTGTGTATTCGCCTTGCTACAGCATCTAAAACCAGCGCCGTACCGATCGCTTGCAATATGAAAAGCGCTGACATAGAACACATGGCCCCCCTAACATGCAGGGTGGGCCTGCGGCCCAAAGTCCAGAACCGTGAGCTTGTCTGAGTATTATATTCTCAACTGAACCCCCATAATGCCCGTGCGTTGCACGCAACATCAAGATGCATTTGTATGAGTATTTTATCTTGTGAGAGAAAAGGATGAACGAGGGAAGGCCTTATTTGCAAATGTGGAGAGGTGTGTGGGTACCTTTTTGCAAAATTGCCATAGTTTCCTTCCTATCCGTCAGATATAAATCGGACGGCCTATATTCCAGGATGGCAGGCACACCATCATCACCAACTCGTCTATAATGTGTTAAAAACAACTATGTTTTTTATAATTATATAATTATATATATTCCCCTTGATTTTTCTTATGTATAAAGTTGTGATATAAAAGATCTGTATATTTGTTTACAGAGGGAGTATCTCTCTGTCAAAAATATATTTTTGTGTAACTAGTTACTCCTGTCTTTCTACTTCCTTTCGCTGATATGTGGGGCATCTGGCAACGGGGTCCACGTGCCATATGCACAAATTAGAATGCACAACTGCACGGTAGACACACCCCGGTTGTAGCACCGCAGTAATGCCTAATGAGCCGTCAAATCACAACTCCCCCTTTCCATCTTTAGCAGTAAGCTGGACGGACGAAGTGGCAATATTTCACTAGGCCTGAATCCCCTTCTCCCTCATCTGCTTGTTCAGAGAAACCCCCCTCTCGGTGATTGCATAGGGTTTTCTAATGGAGAACCAGGTACGAATTCTTCATCCATCCCCGATAAATCCAAGTCCCTTGGTCGCGGGTAATCCTAGGATGGCAGCCGCCGCCGATGATGCATTTTCTTCCTACTGAATCTAGTGTGTTTCATTTGCAGTGCCCAAAGTGCGAGGACCCTACAGGTTTCTGCGCCCTCGGCGAGATGCCACACTTGTTCCTTCTGATCCTAACACATGATTTTAAAATGCGCACAGTATGTTCCTAGAATCCTCTTTTCTATCCGGGAGGGTGGGTTTTTTTTGAACATGTTGTCGACTAATTTGGAAATTTGGATTGCTATATTTGGATAAAAGTTACTACCAGTACGATGGTCAACACTAACGTGAAGGAGGAAGTTATTTCTAGATATGGATATGAAATACATTGTGTTCTCATATTATTTTTCCTGCAGTGCATTATTTGCTCTGCCAGAACACATGTACTCAAGATGCTCGGCCTTGCCATAACTGAATACACCAGTTTAATGGTCACAGTGAAGACAAGCCATGGATATAAGTTCCGAGTTGGGTTCATGAACCAAGAAGATCGCTGCTTTTTTTATGGCTGAACTTGGATAAACTTTCTCAAGTGTTACTTACTAAAAGTTGGCGCAGGAACGTTGATGCAAATAGCAGAACCTGGTCTCATCTTCACTGTGATCTTCCACCCCGACGTCGTTCCAATTGTTCATCCATGTTAGTTTGGTATCTGGTTCTTTCTTGTTGCCTCGATTACTTCTTAATCCACCTATTCTGTCTAACTAATCACAATTTAACTTTAGAAGTAGCAAGGAATCTCTCATGAAGATGCTACTTCTAACTAATATTTTCTTATAATTGGTGGCACGTGTAGGTTTTTTCAGAGTTAAGCAGGCTGCTCATTTGTTATTCTGTAACAACTCGGCTGTTACTAATGGCATTGAAGTTGACCGGGACGACATCCACAAGTTCCTACACTTTATTGATCGTCTTGAGGTTCTTGCGGGGCGTTTCAATGGTGGAAGGCCACATGGGATATGTGTGCCACTGCTGCACTCGTTGAACAGGTCCAACTGTGTCGAGAAGATTATGGTATGAGCTTTTTTCTGTTATATATGTTGTTCATAAACTATTGCTTATACACAATTTTATAGCTGTGATCTTCTTGAAACAGAAACTGCCCAGTTCTATTGTTCCTATCCAGATGCCTGACCATGGTCAGGTCAGACTTGCGCTTGGTCACAACATGATGTTGATGTCGACCTACTCCATTCCCCTTGGAGGTGAAAAGATACTTATTAATGGGTGGTCTCAAATAATGAAGGCCCATCCATCTTGGAGAATAGGACAGAAGATTATGTTCCTACTTTTCCATGGCTCTAAAGCGAATATCCTGTTTATTGACCACATTGCGAGATGAAGCCGCTTTCAGAAGGTGGTGGATGCGCGGGGTGGCGCCTGGGCCTTGTCCTGGGTCTTGGTGGCCTCACCCTTGGTTAAATATAGGCAAAGTAGCACTGTTCGACGCGTGCTTTGTACGGTTGAACCTGTATAAGTACTCATACTACTTTCAGCTACGGTTGTTAAGTGCCCCTGCTGATTTCAGCTAAGGTTGTTAAGTACTCCTGCTGCTTTTACAGTCTGTCGTGTTTCTTCAGTCCTGTCTTCCTCCAGCCGCCAAAACCAAACCAGCGCCTGCGGGGCCGCCTGCTTCCGCCTCCCACGGCTGGCTGCGCCTCAGCGCACGCATCACCGCCCCATCGTCTCCTAAATTGTTAACGCCGACGTCCGAGGCCTCGCTGTCGTCCTCCGCGCGCTTTGGTGCGCTCGCCGCGGCGCCGCCCTCTCGCGTTGTCAACATGGTCAACAAACAACAGGAATCGGCATAAGTACGTGGAGAGGATGACAGTACAGCCCACCATGTCAGCGTATGGAAAAATAAAATGCTTCCTCCTAGTGTTTTCCTGACATCTGGGACCCATGATATTGTGAGCGTATGTAGTCAATAGACAAGAGAACAACACAAGATTGGCTGACACCTGGGACGTAGCTGCTCGAGCAGTATTTTTTTGTTATTATTGAGATGGAGCAGGGTTTGAACTGGGCTGTGGCCCGTCTAGCTCAGGCTTATATTTTATGTTCACCATGTGACCAGCCCACCTAATTTTTCTTTGTGAAAATGAGCCCAGTTTATTTTTTTCTAAAGAATACCCAATCCAGGCCTATTTATTTTTCTACTCCCTAATGGGCTGCAACTCTTTCAAGACGCCTGCAAATGTTGAAAGTAATATGAAATTGGTTATAAATATAAAAACAGATGATAATTTGGCAATTACTTTATAATTTCTGAATTTTTTCACATTTTCAGATTCCTATTTCACTGGGCATTAACGTAATTTAAATATATCTTCAAAGTACTTTAAATCTGGCTCGACATTTCGGTATTAAAAATAGGTTGGAACCCACAGAAATATGCGAAATTGGCCCTGGATAACCAAAAAAACGGACTGCAATACATTGCATAAGAATTCGCAATGAGCTATATATAAATGATTAAAAAAAGATGGAATGGTCCGACTTATGTGCCTATTAAGTTGACGCGTATGCAAGATTTTTTTAGTTATTATATACGTCAACAAACGATTCTAGCAGACGTAACCATTGGATGTGAATCCAATGGCAGCCGTGTTTCTTCAATCTCTGATCTTCTTGCTGCAGCCGCCAAATCCAGCGCCGGCGGGACCGCCTGCTCCCCCCTCCCGTGCAGGCCTCGCCGCCCCCTACTACTCCCACAGCTGGCTAGGGCATCCCTCTACTCACCCACACCCCCTGTTATTCTGCGGCGACGACAGCCTCACACCGCAGCCGAACAAGTGAACCCTCGTACTCCTCTCCGCTTGCACTGCCGCTTCGTCCCCGGCTCCGCGTCGTCCCCTTCCTAGGCCTCGCCGTCGTCCACCGCCCTGGTGCTCTCGGCGTAGCGTGGTCAACGTGTTCAAGGAACGACTTCCACGGAAGAGTACTGTCGTGGAGAGGCTGACAGCTGGGTCCACGACAGTCGCAAGGAAGTGCCTCCTTATTACACAGAAAATAATTATTCCTCCACCTGACAGCAGGGACCCACCGGACGGGCCATCATATTTGGCAAAAAAACGTTTCCCCCTGACTGCTGGGACCCACCGGACGGGCCACTGTATTTCGCGAAAAAAACGTTCCCCCCGCTGTCAGCTCGGACCCACCGGAAGTGCCTCCTTATTACGCACAGAAAAATGAACACTCCCCTTGCTAGCTGGGACCCAGTATAGTGAGAGGCTAACTTGTGGGCCTACTAAGTTGACGGAGACGGAGGGCTTTGTCAACTTAGTCAATATGCACAATTCTAGCTCCATTGACCGTACGATGTCCATCCAACGGCCATAGTGCTTCTTTAACCTCTGGTCTTCTTGTTCCAGCCGCCCAAACCAGCGCCGGTCATGCCTCGTACTCCTGCTTCCCGTGGCCGGCTGCGATGCCGCGGAGGCTTCACTGCCCCCTACTACTCCCACCGCTGACCAGGAAATCCCTCTACTCACCCACACCCCTTGTTATTCTGCGGCAACGAAAGCCTCACACCGCAGCCGATCCAGTGAACCCTCGTAGTCCTCTTCTCATGGGCATCCACTGTCGCGTCTTCCCTGGCTCCGCATCGTCCCCTTCCTAGGCCTCGCCGTCGTCCACTGCCTTGGTGCTCTCGGCGCGGCGTGGTCAATGTGGTCAACGACCGACTTCCATTGGAAGAGTACTGTACGTGGAGAGGCTAACAGCTGGGTCCACGGCCGCAGCAAGGAAGTGCCTCCTTATTACGGCAAAATAATCATTCCTCCACCTGACAGCGGGGACCCACTGGACGGGCCACCATATTTCGTGAAAAAAAAACATTTACCCCTGACTGCTGGGACCCACCAGCTACATCTTCACACGCAAGGAAGTGCGTCCGGGCAAAAAAAACAATTCGCCCCCTTGACTGCTGGGACCCACCAGCTACATCTTCGCATGCAAGGAAGTGCCTGACTGTCGGGACCCACCTGGTCGAAGCGTACGTAGCGTTGTCATTCTGGTTGCGAACGTGTACGTACATATTGGTCGATGTAGAGGCGTGCACGTGTCGTAGTAGAGGCGCGCACGTAGCATGTACACGTACATACAACGGCCAGGGTGCAAGAAAGTAAATACGGCCATGTACGTACATATGGGCGGGGTCTCGAACACCTACTCGCGCGTAAGTACGACCAGGGCTCATGTACATGGCTGGGTCGGAATGGAGAAACAGCGTCGTCGTCGTGTTCATGGGGAGCCAACCGGTTTGGATGGAACAGCCGATGGAGACGAGGCACGGCGTACCGCAGAACGGAGGAAACGGCCTTGTGTTCGACTGACCACGTTCGAAACGGGATCCTGTTCATCGGGAGGGGTCTAGCGTACCACAAAACGGAGGAAACAGACCTCCTACGGACGAAACGGGGGTCCTATTCACCGGGAGGGGTGTGACGTACCGCAAAACGGAACTCCACGAGATACTGTTCATCTCCACCGTTGACCCCCTCCAGCCTCCACGAGCTACTGTTCATCCATCGTCGACCTCATCCAGCCTCCACCTGCGATTGTTCATCCAGCCTCCACCGCGCGCTACTCTACCGGATACTGTTCAACCAGCCCTCTCCAGGGGCTCCTGTTCAACTACCCCTCCACAGGCTACTGTTCATCCAGCCCTCCACTGTCTACTGTTCATCCAGCCCTCCACGGGGTGGTCCTGTCCATCCAGCCCTCCACGGGGTGGTCTTGTTCATCCAGCCCTCCACGGGGTCCTGTTCATCCAGCCGCAACGGGCTCGATCGATCGGGGTCATGTTCATCCAGAGGCAACACCACGGGATCCTGTTCATCCACCCCCA
>LR880972.1:194424785-194438646 GCA_904067115.1 Aegilops sharonensis | reverse complement strand
TTCCGTAATGAATCATCCCACAACTAACTCATTAGTCACATTGCTTGCAAAGCTTATAGTGATGTGCATTACCGAGAGGGCCCAAAGATACCTCTCCGACAATCAGAGTGACAAATCCTAATCTCGATATATGCCAACTCAACAAACACCATCGGAGACACCTGAAGAGCATCTTTATAATCACCCAGTTGTGACGTTTGATAACACACAAAGTGTTCCTCCGGTATTCGGGACTTGCATAATCTCATAGTTATAGGAACATGTATAAGTCATGAAGAAAACAATAGCAACAAACTAAACGATCATCGTGCTAAGCTAACAGATGGGTCAAGTCAATCACATCATTCTCTAATGATGTGATCCCGTTAATCAAATGACAACTCATGTCTTTGGCTAGGAAACTTAACCATCTTTGATTCAACGAGCTAGTCAAGTAGAGGCATACTAGTGACACTCTGTTTGTCTATGTATTCACAGATGTACTAAGTTTCTGGTTAATACAATTCTAGCATGAATAATAAACATTTATCATGATATAAGGAAATAATAATAACTTTATTATTGCCTCTAGGGCATATTTCCTTCAAACGCTACTCCATCTCACGTGATGATCGGACATGGTTTAGTTGATATGGATCACGTAGATGATTAGAGGGATGACTATCTAACACTACAAAAATATACACTTCCATGATGATACGTGTTTGTCACAGTAGGTCATGTTTCCTGCCATGCATGTACATCCATGATGATTTTATGACAGAATCAAGATAGTCATACATGTGATGTCGTAGAAGTGTTGCATGGCATTACCAAATTTATCATCACGGAAGTGTCCACTTCATGACGATAAATCGCGCGTCACAGAAGTGCTTTCGTCAAGGGTGACCGACACATGGCATCCACTGTAACGGAACACCGTTAAGCTATTGGGTCCGGTTTTGGATCCAATAACCCGTTAACAACCCCGACCAATGGGGATTTTCCACGTGTAAAATCATCATTGGCTAGAGGAAACACGTGTCGACTCACCGTTGGGACAGATGTCATCCACTCATTGGACCCAAAGCGCCTATGATACATCGACACGTGGTACGGCCCAACAGAGGCCAATTCCTGTGAAAAGTCCGGCCCGTTTGACTTGGTCAAAAGGTGGTGGGCCGGCCCACGGCAAGCCTGTTAACGGCCTGTTCGCATATAGCCCAATTACAGCCTGCTAAACCAGGGCCCGTTTACGGCCTATCCGAATTAGGCCCAGTAGCATCATCTCGGTCGTCCAATATAATTCCAGCCTGTTTTAACTTCTAGCCCATGTATGGCCCATGACGTATTTCGGCCCATATGAGGCCCTTTGTAACTCTTGGTGTCGGTGTCAAAACCGGCGGATCTCGGGTAGGGGGTCCCGAACTATGCTTCTAGGCGGATGGTAACAGGAGACAAGGGGCACGATGTTTTTACCCAGGTTCGGGCCCTCTCGATGGAGGTAATACCCTACTCCTTCTTGATTAATATTGATGATATGGGTAGTACTACCTCCGTCCGGGATTAGAGGGCCGGTGAGCCACTTTACCATGTCCGCATTTGT
Source organism: Aegilops sharonensis (assembly GCA_904067115.1). Lineage (NCBI taxonomy): Eukaryota > Viridiplantae > Streptophyta > Magnoliopsida > Poales > Poaceae > Aegilops > Aegilops sharonensis. Next base: position 194,437,061 of record LR880972.1, on the reverse strand, counting down.
TAGGCCGATGCTTTATATCAGTGCGTTTTCCTCTCAATTCCTGACTCCTCCCGTCGAATGATTGGCCATGCATGTGCTTACGGTTAGGAGAGAGAAACAAGTTGCTGCATGCAGAGCAATTCATAGGTTGCATGCCGGCAGAGCAAAGAAAGCATGCAAGCTTTTGGGAAGAATCGAGGCTGTCTTGGTCCAAGATATTTGGTCGTTCGGCCTTGAAAACCCGGACGGAGGTAGTAGAAGAGTAGATCTACCACGAGATCAAGGAGGCTAAACCCTAGAGGCTAGCCTATGGTATGATTGTTGTTCGTCCTATGGACTAAAACCCTCCGGTTTATATAGACACCGGATAGGTTAGGGTTACACAGAGTCGGTTACAATGGTAGGAGATCTACATATCCGTATCGCCAAACTTGCCTTCCACGCCAAGGAAAGTCCCCTCTGGACACGGGACGAAGTCTTCAATCTTGTATCTTCATAGTCTTGGTGTCCGGTCAACGGTGAGAGTTTGGCTATCCGGACACCCCTAATCCGGGACTCCCTCAGTAGCCCCAGAACCAGGCTTCAATGACGATGAGTCCGGCGCGTTGATTTTCTTTGGCATTGCGAGGCGGGTTCTTCTCCAAATTCCATATACTTGTCGAATAGTGTCCGACTTCTGATAAATGCTGCGCTCCTTGGCTTCTACGCCCAATAATGGCCCTCTTCCACGTGTTTGAATGAATGCGAAAAGCCAGGGTATTTTTACAATTACCCCCCTGGCCGCGCAAATGAGCCGCCTATAAAAGGGGCAATGATCTAGATCTGAGTCATACCATCCCCCCTTTGCGAGCTTTCATCGGAGCGCCTCTGACCAAAGCCCATTCCATCATGGACAGTCGACGCGGCTCCTCCTCTCGCGCTCCCAGCCCTCAGCCCAGAAATTGGGAGAGATGCTCAGTCCCGCATAGCGAGCTAGTTATACTCCAAGCCAAGGGATTTCTTCCCCCGGCCTTCATGGTTCCGGTTCGAGCCGGACTTGCCACCTACAAGGGCGGAAAGCAAGCGGAGAGCGTCCCCGGTCCCTCTAAAGGAGAGTGGGTATGCTTCATCTCTTATCTATTAAGAGGACTCGGATTTCCAATCCATCCGTTCCTCCGGGGGCTCTTGGAGTTCTACGGCCTCAAGTTGCACCATCTTACTCCTGCCTCCATCTCGCACATCGCGGGCTTCGTGGCCCTTTGCAAACTGTTCTTCGGTGTCGAGGCTCATTTCGGGCTGTGGAAGAGAATATTCTGCCTAGTACCCCGTTCTCATGAGGGGTCAATATATCAAGTGGGCGGAGCCGAGCTATGGCGCATCGCCGGGACCGGATACCTATCCGGAACCCCAAAGAAGGCGTCCGAAGACTGGCCTTCGGAATGGTTTTACATGGAGGACGTCCCGCTGCCGGATCCTGTTCGGATCGGCCTTCCGGAGTTCAGCAATGCTCCTCTGAAGAAGCGCCGAAGCTGGCGCCCTCGGAGCCTCCGGAGGGAAGATGACCGCGATGTCCTTTATTTGATGAGCCTAATAAGGTTACTGGCTCATGCCGGATTGACCATGATTGGAGTCATGGCAATCTGCATTATGAGGGGAGTGCGGCCGCTCCAATACAGGGGCCACCCCATGTGGGACTTCAACGGGGAGGACGATGCCACCCGCCATGGCCGCAAAGGGCCGGGATCGGTCACCGAACTGGTGAAGATCTTGTTTGCCATGTATAAAGGGGAGGAAGAGGATTTCCTCCGCGTCAATCCACTGAAGGAGTTTTCTTCGATTAATCCTCGAAGCTGGGTAAGCAAACATCTTTGTGATATGTTCGATCCATGTTCCCGTGGTTAAACATCTCATTTCATGGTTTCTGCGCAGGAACTGCGCCGGACTGTGGAGAAGATACACAGCCCGCCCCGACAACCCGAGGATCCGGAACGGTCCCTCGATCCGGCCTCCGAAGAGGATCCGGATATAAAGGTGGAGTTGATCGACGGGGTATTCCACCAACTTAGCATCGACAATGCTTTGGTTGCCATCACGGCCGATTACCTCGGAATACTTCCAGCCTCACAGGTAACTGAGACCAAGGTCCCAATATTCTGATAATGACCCATCCGTGCTTATTTCTTGATCACCATATACCAATGGTGGTTCGCAGGGGGTACCTTTGAGGCAGGAAGCCAAGCCCGCGGCGGTTGGCCAACAAGGGGCAGTACGGCCCCGCAGGCTAAAAAGGAGTGTGGTCCGGATCGAAACTCCGCCGCAACGGTATGGCCTATCACCATGTTCCTAGGATCGATTCCTAGAAGGCGTACTAACGCTGACGCTCTTTTCAGGAAAAAGAGCGCTCGCCGGACTGAGTCCGAAGAGGTTGCCAATCGAACCTCCGCCGGCCAGGCTCCAAAGCCGGGTCCAGAAGCGGAGGCAAACACGAGGCGTACGTCGGATGCTCCTCCGAAAGAGGATGCCGACAGAATGTCCGCCACCAACTCCGAGGTGGAGAGCGCCTTGAATCACAGGCGCCGCCAGACAGTTCTTCGTGACGCATGTTTCTCCCAAGAGGCCTTGAATGCCTTCAATTTGGGAGATGGGCACCTCCGTGCCGCTCAAGATGGTCTAGCCAGAGCCACGGAGTATTATGTAAAGGACATACGGGTAAGGAAAATTGACAGTTATATATGCCAGTAGCCCCCGAGACTTAAAATAGTTATAATAACTGATTTAAGGGTCATTTGTTATGCAGGATCTTACAGAAAAGAGTACACGACTGTCCCAGGAGCTTGAAGAGTGCAAGGCCCAACTTGAGGCCGCACTAGCCGCTGCAGGGGGAGCCATAGAGACCCCCTCTGGTAATATACGCTTCAAAAGATAAATAGTTTATGAAGTGCGGCGGGTGTATAAATCTGACAAAACCATTGCAGATGGTGCCGGACTGGATCCGGACAAGCAACAGCTCTTGCGTCAGCTAAAGGCCGGCGAGAGCATGCTTATGAGGGTGTGGCAGGAGAAAAATAACCTCCAGGATGCCAACACCAAGCTGGGTGAGGAACTAAAAGATGTTCGTGCCCAGTTGTCTGACTCCGTAAAGGAGAATCGGCGGCTTCGTCGCGGCATTTTCAGTAAGTGCTTGAGCGAACTTTGAAAGAGTTCGGCGAGGAAGGCGACTAACATAAACATGTATGTAGGTTTGCACACAGGTCGTCCTGAGGAGGAGATGCCCAATTCTTCGGGTGATCTTCTTCCCGAATTGCGTCAGCTGCACGAACAAGTCCGGCAGGTGATGAAAGGCATCGGCCAGGCCTTGTGGCCATCTATCTCCCTGCCCGAAGGCATTGGGGAGCTGGCAGAGCGGCTTCTAGGAGCACGGCGGCGCTTCCGTCTATGGAAGATATCGACCTGCCGTCAAGGCACCATGGAGGCCTGGGCCATGGTAAAGACGCGGTACACGAAGGCTGACCCAAACCACATGGCCGAGGTCGGACCTGTGGGGCCTGATGGGATGGAGATCCCTGTAAGCTTAGTGTACGGCCAAGTAGAATTTGCCGCCAAGTATTCCCAGCAAGATTGTAAATTAGATAGCCTATTAGATGGCATTGAGGAGGAATACAATGAGTCGAGTTGACTATGTAAAAATATGACATGAAGAAAAATGTCTTCTAGCCAGATTGTAGATCGTTTGTCATAGCGGACCTTTTCGCTTCGACCTCTGGACCCAATATTCTGGAGTGTGTCCGAATACCTTCGTGGTTATATAAAAACCGGGGTATGCGTGGAGACCAGGCGTAGGGGTCATTATTGCTGTATCAGACAAGTGCCCAACTAGTTATGTTATATTACATGGGTAGTAAGAAACATCTTCCAGGGAGAATAGTTCCGTTAAGGGTTCCTTTCGCTAGGATGCATGCCCTAAAGTGCATGTCAAAGCTGCTATGAAAGCAGAAAATCATCTGGGGGCAGATGGGTAAATAATTAAAAAATCATCTTTCAGTTCACCGACCGAATATTCCCTTAAGAACGCTAGCTTTCGGCTTCACCCAGTCTGAGGTACACATCCGACTGACCCGGCAGTAACAATCGCAGAGGTGCTCCCTTTACCACCTAGCCGAACAATCGGGAACGTAAGGGTAAGCACAGGAGCCAGGAAACCCAGCTTGGCCAAAACTTAAGTCATATCGATGCATATAATGGTGAATAAAAGGTACATGCGGAAGTTTAACGCATGTGTTGGGCATGAAGCCCGTATAAATAAGCTTCTGTGAAAGAAGCCCCGAGGTAAGCGCGGACAGCGTGTCAAGTATGTGCGAAAAAAAAGCGCAAACGAGCCTCTAGAGGCTTCAAGAATAAGGAGGAGGAAGGAGAGAAATAAAAGACAGCAAAAAATAGCAAATGTGGACGGAGGAAGGAGACGAACTTGGAGTCCGGCGCTTAGGCGTAGAATCTTCGTAGACGGGCTGGGTTCCATGGGTTCGGCTCGAGTCGGTTATCCGATGCGTTTTGTAGACGGTATGCTCCGCCGGTCAGGACCTGGTCGATGATGAAGGGACCTTCCCATTTGGGCTTTAGTTTGTCCTTTTTCTCGTCCGGCAGGCGTAGAACTAGTTCGCCAACGTTATAAGCCTTGGCCCATACTTCCCTGCTTTGATATCATCGAGCCTGTTGTTGATAGAATGCGGAATGAGCTTTTGCCACGTCGCGCTCCTCCTCCAGTGCGTCCAAACTGTCCTGCCGATCGAGCTCGGCTTCTCTTTCTTCATGCATGCGCACTCGAGGTGAGTCATGTATTATGTCGCATGGCAGGATTGCCTCTGCGCCGTACACCATGAAAAATGGTGTAAATCCGGTAGTATGATTCGGCGTGGTCCACAGCCCCCAGAGTACGGAGTCGAGCTCCTCAACCCAGTGCGTGTTAGATTCCTTGAGGGATCGCACTAGTCTGGGTTTAATGCAGCTCATGATTAGACCATTTGCTCTTTCGACTTGGCCGTTGGTTTGAGGGTGATAGACTGAGGCGTAATCGAGCTTGATGCCCATGTTTTTGCACCATAATTTGACCTCATCGGCCGTGAAGTTGGTGCCGTTATCAGTGATGATACTGTGGGGGACACCGTAATGGTGCACTACCCCTGATATGAAGTCTATCACTGGTCCGAATTCAGCCGTTTTAACAGGCTTGGCCTCTATCCATTTGGTGAATTTGTCCACCATGACCAATAGGTATTTTTGCTTGGGGGTTCCTCCCTTAAGGGGTCCAACCATGTCAAGCCCCCAAACCGCGAACGGCCAGGTGATGGGTATAGTTTTAAGGGCGGTGGGTGGCATGTGGCTTTGGTTAGCAAAAAGCTGGCAACCGACGCATTGTTGGACTAAGTCCTGCGCATCTGCCCGGGCTGTTGGCCAATAAAATCCTGTACGGAAGGCCTTGCCTACAAGGGCCCGGGCTGCGGCGTGGTGCCCACCCAGTCCGGCATGAATTTCAGCCAGGAGGTTTCGCCCTTCCTCTTCGGAGATACACCTTTGAAGGACTCAGGTAGTGCTTTTCTTATAAAGCTCTCCCTCATGGACTTTATAGGCTTTAGATCGTCGTACTATGTAGCGAGCCTCATTTTGGTCTTCGGGGAGTTCGTGCCTAGTTAGGTAGGCTAGGAATGGTTCCGTCCACCGGGCGATAACCGCCATTATTTCGTGAGCGGAGGGTGTTATCTCGGGGGCAGAGGCTCCGGTTGTGTCAGAGTGTTCGGCGTCAGGCAGTGCGGTTGGGTCTGGATTGTTATTGCCGGACTCCCCTTCCCATAGTACGGATGGCTTGAACAGCCGCTCCTGGAAGATGTTGGGCGGGACGGCATCACCTTTTGCACCGATGCGTGCCAATATATCCGCCGCCTGGTTGTTATCCCGGGCTATATGATGAAATTCGAGCCCTTCGAACCGTGCTGACATTTTTAGGACCGCATTGCGGTATGCTGCCATTTTCGGATCTTTGGCATCAAAGTCTCCGTTTATTTGGGATATTGCGAGGTTCGAATCCCCGCGCACCTCTAGGCGTTGAATGCCCATGGAGACTGCCATCCGGAGGCCGTGCAGAAGGGCCTCGTATTCGGCTGCGTTGTTGGAGTCCGTATACATTATCTGAAGGACGTATTGGACTGTGTCCCCGGTTGAGGACGTCAGGACGACGCCAGCCCCCAGGCCGGCCAACATTTTGGAGCCGTCAAAGTGCATGATCCAATTGGAGTATGCGCCGTACTCTTTAGGGAGTTCGGCTTCAGTCGATTCGGCCACTTAGTCGGCCAAAACCTGCGACTTAATAGCTCGTCGTGGCCTATTAGTTATGTTGAATGGAAGGAGCTCTATGGCCCATTTAGCAATCCGGCCCGTTCCGTCGCGGTTGTTTATAATGTCGTTAAGAGGTACTTCGGAGGCTACCGTTATCGAAAACTCTTGAAAGTAGTGTCGCAGCTTTCGGGATGCCATGAACACCACATATGCTATCTTTTCATAGTGTGGGTACCGGGACTTGCATGGAGTTAGGACAGTGGACACATAATAAACCGGTTTTTGAAGAGGGAACCGGTGTCCGTCCGTTTCTCGTTCGACAACGTGCACCGCGCTGACAACTTGATGTGTTGCGGCGATATATAATAGCATTGGTTCGCCCACGTTGGGCGCGGCCAGGATCAGATTTGTTGCCAAAATGGCCTTTATTTCTTCGAGTCCGGCCGTGGCGGCATCCGTCCACTCGAAGTGTTCGGTGCGGCGGAGGAGGCGGTAAAGGGGTAACGCCTTTTCTCCCAAACGGGAAATAAAGCGGCTTAGAGCCGCTACGCATCCCGTTAATTTTTGTATTTGTTTGAGGTCTTTTGGAATATACAATTGTGACAGAGCTTGGATCTTGGCTGGGTTTGCTTCAATTCCTCTACCGGACACAATGAAACCCAGGAGCTTTCCGGCTGGAACGCCAAAGACGCATTTTTCCGGATTGAGCTTGATGTCATATTTTCGAAGGTTGTCGAATGTGAGTCTCAAGTCGTCTACTAGAGTTTTGACGTGCTTGATTTTGACAACCACGTCATCTACATATGCTTCCACTGTTTTGCCGATCTGGTTTGCCAGACATGTCTGAATCATGCGCTGATATGTTGCGCCGGCGTTTTTGAGCCCAAAGGGCATTGTATTGAAGCAGAACGGGCCGTATGGAGTGATGAATTCTGCTGCAGCTTGGTCTGGCTCCGCCATCTTGATTTGGTGGTAGCCGGAGTACGCGTCGAGGAAGCACAATGAGTCGTGTCCTGCTGTATCGTCAATAATTTGATCAACTCGAGGGAGGGGGAAGGGATCCTTTGGGCAAGCCTTATTAAGGTCTTTAAAATGAACACATAGGCGCCAGGATTTATCCTTCTTTGGTACCATCACCAGGTTTGCTACCCAGTCCGGATGTTTTATATCTCTGATGAATCCGGCTTCCAAAAGTTTGGCTAGCTCCTCTCCCATGGCATGTCTCGTGGGTTCGGAAAAGCGCCGATAAGCCTGTTTGACTGGCTTGAATCCTTTTAGGATATTAAGGCTGTGCTCGGCCAGCTGACGTGGGATTCCTGGCATGTCTGAAGGGTGCCAGGCAAAGATGTCCCAGTTTTCTTGTAGAAATTATCGTAGTGTGGCGTCTACATCAGGGTTTAATTGTGCCCCGATGGAGGCCGTCTTTGCAAGGTCCGTTGGGTGGACTTGGAATTTGACTATTTCGTCCGCTGGTTTAAAAGAGGTGGACTTGGATCTTTTATCAAGTATCACATCGTCCCTGTTCACCGTGGAGCGCATCACGGTGAGTTCCTCGTCCGCTAGGGCTTCGGATAGTGCCTCGAGGGCTAGTGCGGCTGTCTTGTTTTCGGCGCGGAGTGCTATGTTCGGATCACTAGCGAGAGTGATGATTCCGTTAGGTCCGGGCATTTTAAGCTTCATGTACCCATAATGGGGTATAGCTTGAAAAATTGTGAATGCCTCTCGTCCTAATAAAGCATGATATCCGCTGTTGAACGGGGCCACTTGAAATGTGACCTCTTCGGAGCTGTAATTGTCCGGCGAGCCGAACACTACATCCAGTGTGATTTTTCCTGTGCAGCATACTTCCCGGCTTGGGATTATTCCTCTAAAGGTTGTGCTGCTTCGCTCAATGCGGTTCCAGTCTATTTCCATTTTCGGAGGGTTTCCTCGTAGATGAGGTTTAGTCCGCTGCCGCCATCCATGAGTACCTTAGTAAGGCGAAAGCCGTCCACTATCGGACTGAGGACCAATGCTGCTGGTGCTCGGGCTGTTCGGAATTTAGGTTCGTCACTGGCATTAAAGGTAATAGCCGTGTCACTCCATGGATTTATTGTTGCTACTTGGTAGACTTCGGCAAGGTTGAGGAGTGTTCGTTTTCGCATGTTATTTGATGCGAAAGTCTCGAAGACTGTTAACACCGTACTGGTGTTGCTGGGCTGGGATTCTGAAGCTAGAAGCTCCTCGCCACTTTTGGCCACCTGTCGTAGTATCCAACATGCTCGAAGGCTATGAGTTGGAGTGGCGCCCTCTGTGCTATGAATTTTGCAGGGTCCGTTTAGCCAACCCTCCAGTACGGTTCCGTACCCTTTAGGGGGTTTTGGTTTTTTGGTATTTAACCTAGGTGCTTGATAATGATGCACCCTTTTATCTCGGACTAGGGATGTATTCGGGGCCGGATTATCCCAAAATTTACTTTCGGTTTTCCAGGCGCTCTCCATCGCATAATACTTTTGTACTATGGTCGCTAAGTCCGCAAAGCGTGTAATTTCGCGACGACTTATGGCGTTTAGGATTCCCTTGTCCGTGCAATTATTGCAGAAAATTAGGATTGCGTCCTCCTCTCGGCAGTCCTTTATCCTGTTCATAACCAGGAGGAATCTGGCCCAGTCATGATGTACTGTTTCAGCGGGCTCTTGCCGAATTCGAGAGAGATCGCTAATGTTTGGGTGGGCGGGTGGAACTAGATCCGGAACCCCGTCCAATTTAGGACTTAGGGGCCGAGAAGTTTCCGAACTCGGAAGTTTGCATTTTTGAGTGTTATCCAATGAGTCCGACCCGCCGCCTGACTTTAAGTTCAGGGCTTGATCGACAACCGTCCCTCCGCGGAAATCCAGCATGGAGGGATCGGGAATACAGACGTAGCTAGTCCTTAAGATAGAAGAAGAATCGTCGCATTGCTCCTCTATCACAGCAACATGATGGGTAGCCTGGGGAGAGTTGATCTCTCTCAGATCGGTTTTAGGCCCGATCCGGTCGTAGTCTGTGGTGACTCCCAGGGCGGCGATTCGATCCAAGAGCTCGTTTACGGAGGAGAGCTCGATCGGATCTAATTGTTCGCAAGTTCCGAATTGACATGGAGATTGGTTTCGATGACTCGAGAGGTCATCGTCGGCGCGGTGGCCGGACTGGAGGTCATAACAAAACCACCTAGCCGAAGAGTCTGGCCAGCGGCCAAGGCTCCTTTGGCGATAGTAGTCTTTAAAGACGAGATGAGGCATCCTGCCTGATGGCGACGACACAGAGGAACTCTCGATGAAAGCACCAATGTCGGTGTCAAAACCGGAGGATCTCGGGTAGGGGGTCCCGAACTTTGCGTCTAGGGGGATGGTAACAGGAGACAAGGGGCACGATGTTTTTACCCAGGTTTGGGCCCTTTCGATGGAGGTAATACCCTACTCCTGCTTGATTAATATTGATGATATGGGTAGTACAAGAGTAGATCTACCACGAGATCAAGGAGGCTAAACCCTAGAAGCTAGCCTATGGTATGATTGTTGTTCGTCCTATGGACTAAAACCCTCCGGTTTATATAGACACTGGATAGGTTAGGGTTATACAGAGTCGGTTACAATGGTAGGAGATCTGTATATCCGTATCGCCAAGCTTGCCTTCCACGCCAAGGAAAGTCCCATCCGGACACGGGACGAAGTCTTCAATCTTGTATCTTCATAGTCTTGGAGTCCGGTCAATGGTGAGAGTTCGGCTATCCGGACACCCCCTAATCCGGGACTCCCTCACTTGGCCCGTGGTAAAACTGGCCCGTAATGAACAGTGTATCACTTTATACCCATTAACAGCACGTGGTGAAAATGGCCCGTAATGAAGAGTGTATCACTTTATGCCCATTAACGGCCCATTATTCCTTTGGTCCGTTTCCAGCCCATGTTATCTTTCAGCCTTCTCAGGGCCCATTTAGCTCATTTCCTGCATTCGTTTACTTACGACCCATTACTTTCATTTTCTGCTTGTGGGCCAAATTCAGCTCGTGGTTACAGTCGGCCCGTTTGTGGTTTGTTAATACGTTGGGCCATTTTCATAGCGTCATCAAATACGGCCGATTAACGACGGCCCGTTATGGTCGGCCCATGAACGGACAATTTATACTCTAGCGCATTTACGGCCATAGTGTGGTCTGTTATTGGCCCATGTTTGGCCAACCGATCATACGGCCCGTAGAAGGCCCATTGATGATACGACCCGTAAAAGGCCCATTGTGTCTACGGCCCGTATAAGGCCCATTGATTCTACGCCCCGTAGAAGGCCCATTGTTTCTACGGCCCGTAGGAGGCCGATGTTAACTACAGGAAATATGTAGCCCATGGTTATTGTGGCCTAGTTTTAAAAAATAGGTTATTGCGGCCACTAGCAAACCGTGGAAAAAGAACTGCACGGACTACAAAAAAACAAATAAACAAGACAATAAGGAAATAAATTAGCAAGCAACTTATGCTAGGCTATCACGGCTATTACACATATTACATCCACTGGGCATCAAAGTTCGCCACCAGTGCAAATATAGGGAACAAAGCAACATATAAACGCCGTAGCAAAACAAGTCCAGAACTGAAACCACTTCAGAAGATCTCAAGAAATAATATCCTGGGTACCCATAATGCTGGCAAGATGCTTAGCAAGCTTATTAACTTTCTCTTGTTTGGCGCTTAAGTCCTCCAGCACTTGCTGTTGCACCAGAAAGTATGCATCTGAATTCCGTAGGGACTTCCTCAGTCCTTTGGTTTCCTGTCGCATAACATCTGATTGATGTCTTTCAACTTGAATTTGATACTCAAGAAGCCGAACTGATTCAGGCAGCGAGTTCGAAGAGCTGATGCCAGGAGTAGTAGCCAGTAACTCGAACACTACATCAGGACAAGACTTTGGGGTTGTCTCAGTGTCTTCAATATAGTCTTTATCAGCTTTCTTGGAGACCAAGAGGGATGTCTCACTATCTTGAACCTTATCTGCATTACTTCCTTTACCATTGCATAACGGGGTGCTCTTCTCCAATATTTTATCTGCGTGCTAAAAGAGAAACGAAGAAACACACCGCAGGTTTACAATGTATTATATGAAACTCATTTTGGTAAACCAGTTCAGTAGTATGGTGGACATTATAATAGCATGAAAGAAACATATATCTATGTAGTATGGTCACTGTATGGTCTATATCATTCTAGTTTATGTTGCCAAATCAAGATAGATACAGTTCAAATCATATCTATTTAAGACAAAGCAACATAGACAGAATATAAGTGTGGGAAACTACACAGCAATAACAACACTTGTAATATGCATGGCATGAGAACATAACTGTTTATTCAATTGAAACTGAAATCAACATAGAGAAAGTTACAACAGCAAACACGTTAAAGAAATAGGTTTAAAACATACCTGTTGCGCCATTGGAGTTTCAATTGCATCCTTCAAATTTGAAATTAGTTGGTATGAGTAAATACAGTGATGCAAGAGCAAAGTAGTATGAACCATAGCTACGGAACCTGACCTGAGAACAATTATTCTTCTGCTTTAAGCGTTGACTTGGGGTTCGGAGTGGTGGTCCTCGTGCTTTGGGCACTGCAGTTGCCTTACTAACTGCTCGTGTTTGGGTGCTCTGTGCTAGAGATGGTGCTGTGTCAACGGGAACTGGGTTACTATCTGCTGGGGTTGGGGTTAGAAGGGGTGTAGCTGGTTCTCTGTCCAACTGGGTAGGGGTACTATAAGTGCATCTAGTGCCACCCCTAGTTGGTTTTGGAGTATTGACGACAAACCTGGTTGAGGGACTAATGTGTTTGTGAGAATTGGAGGATAACACAGGTAGTAGTCCCTCCTTGATTCGGTTTACCTACTGGAGATGACCCCTAAAAATGTGTGAAGACATTGAAGACAATGGTGGTCTGTGAAGATATTCACATTGAAGACTATGACACGAGAAGACATTGAGTGAAGACT
>LR880972.1:194332072-194350529 GCA_904067115.1 Aegilops sharonensis | reverse complement strand
TTAGGGTTCACCCTCAATCCCTTCGTCTGGGGGCTCATGTTCTATTACGGATTAGATTTTGATGATCTCGCCCCGAACTTTGTTCTTCTCATATCGGTGTTTATCGTCACGTGCGAAGCCTTCCTCCGAACGCCCCCACACTTCGGCTTGTGGCTCAATACCTTCACTGTGAAACCGCAAATGATAGAGGGGGAGCAGGCGGAGTGCAGTGGTGCCTCACTGAGCAGGCTTACCAACGTTGTCTCGCTAAAAGGATATTTCAAAGAATCTTCCGACTTATGGCAGCAGGAGTGGTTCTATATCACCGAGCCCCATGGTTCCAAGTGGGCAGCTGCGCCTGCGTTTCAATCCAGGCCCCCAATTCAGCTTGCATCGTGGACCAATAAGGGGTTGGACTGGGGATCAGTTGACGAGGTGCGGACTCTGCAAAGTCGCATCTGGAGCCTCATTGAAAAGGATATCAATATTGTCAATGTTATTCAGGTAATGCTAGTCCGCCGGACCCTGCCATGCCAGCGACAACCTCTCCGCCTGTGGGAGTTTAATCCAGAAGAGCCTCGGTCTCTTCAGCACTTCTTCGGCACTACGCACGAAGGAATGTGGAAATTATTCTTCGGGAGACGAAAACAATGGCTGGACACCACCGAAGATACTGGCCTAGACTGTAACCATCCGGACACCCCGGTAAGTACTCGTCCGCCGAACACCTCATAATCAGATATTCTGGTAAGACACTGAGAAAACCATCTTGTTCGAGGGCTGGATAAAGAAAGCGGAACGGATTAGGTATCCGGCCCCTCTTCCCGAAGACTCAGAGGACCCCGTGTTAACAAGGATGCTGGCACCGGCGCCATACCAGGCGCCGGTAGGGGAGGGAAAGGTGGAGAGTGAGAGGACCCGGGTGACCTTTGTTCCAGAGGTAAATTAGATATTGAATCTGGAGAAATCGACATTTCCTCACTCGAAGACGAAGGCGAAAGAGAGGCCAGTATCCCTTCTCCATTCAGGAGGAAAAGGGCCGCCTCCGAAGGTTGGGAGGGGCGGTCTCTTAAGAGAGGCAAGATGCCACCGTCGAGCGGCTCGGGATTGGAAGGCGACGCCAGTGAACAACTCCGTCATGAGGAGAAGCCCTCAACCAAACTGTCGGTGTCAAAACCGGCGGATCTCGGGTAGGGGGTCCCGAACTGTGCGTCTAGGATCAATGGTAACAGGAGACGGGGGACACGATGTTTACACAGGTTCGGGCCCTCTCTATGGAGGTAATACCCTACTTCCTGCTTGATTGATCTTGATCAATATGAGTGTTACAAGAGTTGATCTACCAGGAGATCGTAATGGCTAAACCCTAGAAGTCTAGCCTATATGACTATGGTCATGTGTCTCTGCCTATCCGGACTACGCTCTCTGGTTTATATAGACACCGGAGAGATCTAGGGTTACATGGAGTCGGTTACATAAGAAGGAATATTCGTAGTTGGTCGCCTAGCTTGCCTTCCACGCCAAGGAAAGTCCAATCTGGACACGGGTATAGTCTTCGGCCTTCCTATCTTCATAGCCCATCAGTCCGGCCCAATGAATAACAAGCCGGACGCCCGAGGACCCCTTAGTCCAGGACTCCCTCAGTAGCCCCTGAACCTGGCTTCAATGACATGGAGTCCGGCGCGCAGATTGTCTCCGGCATTGCAAGGCGGGTTCCCCTTTTTCCGAACTCCATGATACTCTTCAGATGCAATGATTATATCCGGACCTGTAACGTATTCCACACACAACCGCAGAGAGAATATAATATTTGCACGAATCTAATCTGTTGATAGCTTTTTCACAACACGACATCACGTCTGTTCGGTCATAATTTCGAACCGTTTTCATTTTCCATCCCATGTTTCAAGACGCGGTTCTAATTGGCACGTCCTGTCGAAGCAGAGATCGTGTCCCCTTATTGCGGAATCCTCATTAATGCGAGCGTGGGTAACCTAACCGTGCCATTCGCACGGCCCTTGGGAATAGGCGAGTATAAGGCGAGTGGGGAGGCGTTTGATATTCGCGGCCTCTATAAAGGGAGTAAGGATTCCCTTTTCTCACCCACGCCCTTTCTTTCCCTCAGCCCTTCCGTCCTTAAGCTCCAGCGCCCAAGCCTTAGCTTTTCTTCGTCCAAGAAAGCACTCCAAACATGTCCGGATCCGGGGCGGGAGGCAAGTGGATGGCCTCCTCCGTTAAGAAGAAGGACATCAAGAAGATCCGGGAGGCTGGATACCTAGCCAAGGAGACTGTTCACCGACTCCCGGCCAAGGGGCAGATTGTCCCTACTCCAGAGCCCCATGAGAGGGTTGTGTTTCTCACACATTTTGTCCATGGATTGGGATTCCCTCTCCATCCTGTTGTCCGTGGACTGATGTTTTACTGTGGGCTGGATTTCCATGACCTAGCTCCCAACTTCATCCTCAACATTTCGGCATTTATCGTAGTTTGTGAGGCCTTTCTCTGCATCCCACCTCACTTCGGCCTGTGGCTGAAGACCTTCAATGTGAGGCCGAAAGTAGTGAGCGGTCAACAAGCGGAGTGCGGAGGCGCTATGGTGGGCAAGATGCCCAACGTCACCTGGCCCGAAGGCTCATCCGGAGAGATGGTGAAGGGGTGGCAATCGGGGTGGTTCCACATCACCAAGCCGTGCGATGCCAACTGGGCGGTGGCCGCTGAACTCCGATCCGGAATCCCGATGCGTCTCACCTCCTGGCAAGAGAGGGGCCTAACCTGGGGTCCTTTGGACGAGCTGACCGGGCTCCAGACATGCGTCCAGAACTTGATAGACAGGAAAATCAAGCTTGTCAACGTGGTCCAGGTCATGCTCATTCGTCGGGTCCTTCCGTGCCAACGCCGGACTTGCTATCTGTGGGAGTATGATCCCGCCAAGCACCAGACGCTGCAAGAGCTCTTCGGTACGACGCACGAAAACATCTGGTGCTTTTCAAGGCCGGCGAGACGCCACCACCTATGACCGAGGATCGCGGGCTTAGCTTAAAGCGCCAAACCAATTTGGTAAGTTGTTTCATGTTTTCAAGGATACCTTTCACTGGCATATGTTGAGGTAAAGCCTAAGCTTTCTCGTCCATGTTTTCAGGCCTGGATCGAGGTAGCAGGGGGGATTAACTGTCCGGATCCGCTGCCCGAAGACCAAGAATTCCCATTACTGACGAAAATGCTTTTTCCCGAACCTTATGAGGTGCCAGAGAAGACGGCTAGGAAAGCGACCAAACGGGCCTAGAAGGGCCCTCGCCGAAAAGGCGCTCCGGAGGTGACGTCCGAAGATGAAACTTCTTCTTCGTCCACCGACGACGACGAAGAGGAGGAAGAAGACGACTCCCCACCTGAGGTGGGGAAGAGGAAGAGAGCGGCCCCCACGAGTCCAGAAGCGAAAGTGCCTAAGAGGGTTAAAGGCTCCCTCACGGATAACTCTGTGTGGGATGTCGACAGCAGTCCGGAGCGACCTTGCCGGACCAAGCCTCGGGCCGCTTCGTAAGTACCAGAATCCGCAAACGTCTGGCCTTCCTGGTTTGTAATATTTGTAAACTTTGTCACTGCACTCCGGCACGCGATGGATCCCCGCGATCCTCGATATAGGATTCGCTGGACTCGAAGGAGATGGATAGCATGTCTCTGCCACCTGCTCATTCCGTCTCACCCAAGGGTGATGACGAGGTGGTGTCCAAAAAGAATTTCCCAGGCCGGGGGGATATCCCAGAGATCATCGGGGTGACGCACCAGGATGACACTCCGACCGCCGGTCATACGGGGGAAAAAAGTCCCCACGGGGACTAGTGACGGGGTCCGAGTTCCCTTCGAACCTCAGTCGGATACCATTTCCGAGACCTACACGGCTCCGGGGTCCAGCTAACGACATTCCCCACAAGGAGGGAATGTGCTTGTTCCATCGGTGACCTCTGTCCAACCAGAGGCACCGGACAATCTGCTGGAGGCGCTACGAGGCGCCTCTATCGTGGATGAACATCGTGTCCTTATGGACATGGTAATAGAGAAGGTTCAGTTCGTCAAAAGCGGACTAACCGAAGCCTGCACTAGCCTTCTAACGGGCTTTGAGGTAAGTAATGTGATAGTAGGAAAAATATCACAGTATAGACAGTAGCCCCTGATGCTCTGTTTGGTGTTCGGGAAGAAAAGCCGAACAGAGGATCAAGAATAAATATCGCAGGAGTCTAACATGAGTTGTCTATGTGAATAAGCAAGTATAGCTGCAGGCTGCCACTGCTCATGCTGCGGAGGTCTCCGGACTGAAGCGGAAACTGGAGCGGGCCGAGGAGGAACTCGGCCTTCTGAAGAAGCAGCTGGAGGATAGCCAAGGTATGCAGTAACCTATGGGTATATTTCAAAAAAATGAGTTGTGCGGCTGGACTAAAGTGTCATAAACTTTATTAGGGGCCGCTACCGAGGTGGCGGCCCTTAAGAAGGCGCTAGCCGAGGCCGGGGACAAAGCGGCTAAGGAACATGCCTCGTGCGAGAAGCACGAGGCCCGGGTTGGCGAGGCGCAGCAATAGCTCCAGGGCGCGATAGAGAGATTTGAGTCCTTGGAGCACGATTGTAAGGCGCAGGAGTCTGAATTGGCGAAGGCCCGCCAGAGCACGCAGGATGCACGAGCTAAAGCCTAGAGCGCCCTCTAGGAAATTCAGGCGGCCAAGAAGATTACGACGGGTAAGTCCTTCACCCTGCATAGCAAGTATGTAGAAGAAACATTCCTTGTACTTATCCAGAATTTGGATTTTCCAGGGGCGTTTACAGATCTGCCGCATAGTGTATCAGATGCTGCCGAGCATTATAGAGGCGAATAAGGGATGTCAACAGAGAAGCTATTATGGTCCCAATATCTGGGATCCGAACATCTGGTGCCCTTCAGCGACCAGCTTAAGAAGTCGGTCGAGCTGCACAGGTTGGCAGAGCTGGCCATGAAAGACCTTATAGTCCGGCTGTGGCCTGCCGATCCTATACCTAGTAGCTACTTTGGACTTGTGCAGCGGCTTGTGAGTGCCTGTCCGCAGCTCGAAGCCGTGAAGTAGTCGGTCTGTATTGAAGGTGCGCGTATGGCCTTTGCCCGCGTCAAGACGCATTCGGCAAAGCTGGATGCCAAGAGGCTAATGACCGAGGGGCCGCCGGAGGGCAAGGAGCATCCTTGACCCGAGCTCTATTTTGATGGTGTCCTGGAGGGGTCCCGCCTTGTGGCGGAGCAATGTTCCAAGGATATCATATTCCCATGAGAACATGTGTATTACCTTGCCCTGTAATATGGAACAATGATGTTATGTAGTATAATTCTTATGATTTTAAATTTACGTCCTATGCGGCCGTTTATTAAATCTGAGGGTTGACCAGTCGTCGGCTTCTGCCCCCACGTAGATAGTACGGAGGTGTTCGGGATAAACCTAAACACTCTTTACTCCACATTCTGTTCCTTAAAGGAGGTGTTTAGCGCAACGAACAAGGAAATCAGACTATGCGGCCTTTACCGCCCTCACTTAGCCATAGGAGTTTGACAATTAAGAAAGTTGGCGAAGCCCCTGGTATTCGGAAGACCGAACTGGGGGTGCTATACATGCCTAATTGGGGGAACCGACTCTTCGCAAGAAGCGGAAAAAATCTCTAATGATTTACAACCTCTCGAACAGCTGACCGGCTCTCGCCACATCAAGACAGTCAGTTTTCGGCTTTCTCTACTGAGGTGCTCGTCCGGAAGAACCAGGACACAATCGCAGGAGTTCTCCCTTTACTACCCTAGCCGATATAGCGGAACGTAAGGTAGTAAGCACCGGAGCCGGGCAACCCAACTATTGACCAAAGACATGATTCGGAGCCGATGCATATAATGTTATAAGTTCGGGGTGCCGAACTATACTATAAAAGTGTTCGGACTTTTTATTGCTGTAGTGTTGGGTGTAATGAAGCCCCTGGCGTAGTAATGCGTACCATGGTGTACGTGTGCAATGAGTAATTAATACCGAGGTGAGGAAACGGGAAAATGAAATAATAAGCTGACGCTACCATGTATTCACCATTGTGATGTAACTAGTACGTCGAGGCGTACTTTGTACAAGTGATGCGATAAGCAAGTAAGGCTATTTAACATGCCTCAACTAAGGGCGAGCTACGTGCGGGTAAGAAAAGCAAGTATGGCAATAGTTTAGTAGAGACGACCTGGGGATTCCCTTGTAAGCCAGAGCTCCTAGCCTCCTTGGTGTGTTCTGCAAGCGAGTTGTCCGTGTAGACCTTGAAAAGACAAGAAAACCCGTAAAAAAGTAAAAGTAAAAGCGTGTGAATCCCAGAGTCAGTCAAGCCATACTGTGGATCGCGAACGAGTTATGCCTCCGTCAATACCCATGTGGTTTTGAGTGCGTAGTTTATGTACGCGCGGTATTAATGCCATTGCATCATCGGGGCTGGGGCGGAGGCCAAATTGCTAATTCGGCTCGTGACGAGCCGAGCTGTCCTGTTGCAGTGTGGTCTGGACCCTCTTCATGATGTCCAGGGGCTCGGCAGCCGAATTATAATGCTTCTTGAGAAGGCCGCGCTGTACTTCGACTGCTAGGGCGGCAGTGTGCTCCTCTGTACGGAGGGAGCATTCCGTGTTTCCATTTACTGTAATGACGCCACGTGGACCGGGCATCATGAGCTTGAGATAAGCGTAATGTGGCACCGCGTTGAATCTAGCGAATGCGGTTCGTCCGAGCAGGGCGTGATAGCCGCTGCGAAATGGGACGATATCGAAGATTAGTTATTCATTTTGGAAGTTATCCGGGGAGCCGAATACTACCTCCAGCGTTCTTGAGCCCGTACAACGGGCCTCTATGCCTGGTATGACTCCTTTAAAGGTAGTCTTCATGGGCTTGACTCGTGAGGGGTCGATGCTCATTTTATGTACTGTATCCTGATAGAGCAAGTTGAGGCTACTACCACCGTCCATTAGGACTCGTGTCAGGTGAAATCCGTCGATGATTGGGTCGAGGACCAGTGCGGCTGAACCGCCATGGCGGATGCTGGTTGGATGATCTCGGCGGCCGAAGGTGATCGGGAATGACGACCATGGATTGAATTTCGGGGAGACTGGCTCTAACGCATAGACGTCCCTAAATGCGTGCTTGCGCTCCTCTTTTGGGGATGTGTGTAGCGTATATCATGTTCACCGTTTTGACTTGAGGGGGAAATTTCTTTTGCCCCCCAGTGTTCGGCTGCCGGGGCTCCTCGTCATTGTCCTCGCTCTGTGATTCCCTTTCCTTGTTTCTGTTGTTTGCCTTGCTGGCTTGTTTAAAGACCCGTCAATCTCTGTTAGTATGGTTGGCCGGTTTGTCTGGGGTGCCATGTATCTGTCAAGGGCGATCGAGTATGCGGTCCAATCTGGATGGTCCTCCGCTGCTCCTTTTATAGGGGTTCTTTCGCTGGTCGGACATGGAGCCACTGAATCCGGCGTGAACTGTAGTGTCATTGGTGTTATCGCCATTGCTTCGGCGTTTGTGTCTGTTGTGCCGGAGCTTGCCGGTGCTATTTTTGGCCTCGGAGGGACCTGTTTCGTTGGCTGTGTTTGTACTGCGAGCCAGCCAACTATCCTCTCCCGCGCAGAAGCAGGTCATAAGTGCCGTGAGGGCTGCCATGGACCTCGGCTTTTCCTGGCCGAGGTGGCGGGCGAGCCATTCGCCCCGGATGCTATGCTTAAAGGCCGCTAGGGCTTCGGCATCCGGACAGTCGACGATCTGGTTCTTTTTGGTTTGGAACCTAGTCCAGAATGTTCTGGCTGATTCTCCGGGTTGTTGAACTATGTGGCTTAAGTCATCGGCGTCTGGTGGCCGGACATAAGTTCCTTGGAAGTTATCAAGGAAAGCTTCTTCCAAGTCCTCCTAGCTGCCGACGGAGTTCTCAGGCAGACTATTTAGCCAGTGTCGTGCTGGCCCTTTGAGCTTTAGTGGGAGGTATTTAATGGCGTGGAGGTCATTTCCTCGAGCCATATGGATATGGAGAATAAATTCCTCGATCCATACTGCAGGATCGGTTGTGCCGTCGTATGATTCGATGTTGACGGGCTTGAACCACTCGGGGAATTCATGATCCAGTTCTTCATCTGTGAAGCAGAGAGGGTGCGTGGCGCCTCTATATCGGGCTGCATCGTGGCGTAGCTCTGATGGAGTCCGTCTACGGCATTCGGCCCGGGCGTGGTTAGGTTTGTCACGTCCGTATAGGTAGCCTTCCTCGTGCCTCGAGGCATGTCCTCACGATCCGTAGATCGATCTTGTGTGGCCTGCTCTACTGTCCAGGGTCTGCCGGAGGTCGTACGTATGACTCCGAACTCTTCCATCCCTATTTTTACGGGGCGGTGGGGCGTGCTGCTGTTCGGTCTGAGTTGCCGCTTTATCCCGACCGCGGGGTGGCCGGTCGACTGCCCTGTCTCGACCACATGGTGGTCGTTCAGCATTACGCAAGGGAGATATGTGCTCCGGCGCCTCCTCATCGAATTGAGGTAGCGGTCTGCATTTTGGGTAGCTCTTGGCTGGGTGCTTGAGGTCGTATTCTTTGGCTGTCAGGACATCAGTCCATCTGTCGACGAGTAGATCTTGTTCAACTCGAAGCTGCTGCTGTTTCTTTTTCAGGCTTCTTGCAGTGGCTATGAGTTGAAGCTTAAAGCGCTCCTGCTCCAGAGGATCCTCATGCACGATGAAGTCTTCGTTGTCGAGGCTTGTCTCCCCCTTGGAGGGTGGATGGTAGTTATCATCCTCCGAGTCATCTTCTATGGCCTGTTCATGAGGGTTATCTTCCCAGTTGTCTTGTTCCTCATGTTTGGATGCAGCTCCGACAGGGTCTTCATTGTTTTCAGTGTTGCCCGGAGTACTATTTTCTCCGGTGCCAGTGTTGCCATCCTTTGAGCGACTGGGCTTAGAGCGGCGTTTGGGCCGCCGGCGCTTGGACTGCGTCTCAGAGGTTTTATTTGCATCTGGCTCTTCTTTGTCGTCGCCGGATCCTTTAGGTGTATCAACCATGTACACATTGTACGAAGAGGTGACCGTCCAACGTCTAGTAAATGGCGGGTCTTGGCCTTGCTCCTTGTCGGCATCGTCGTCCATGCCGTCGATGTCTTCGGAGCCATAGTCAAGCACGTTGGTTAAGTCATCGACAGTGGCTATGAAGTGGGTGGCGGGTGGGAAGCAAAATTCCTCGTCATCCGCCTCTAGCTCGAACCGAACATAGTTCGGCTGTGAGTCCTCCTCCAAGGACAAGTTCTTGAAAGAGTTTAGCACGTCACCCAAAGGTGAATGCTGGAAGATGTCTGCGGCACTAAATTCGAAAATTGATAACCAATCCAGCTCGGTGTCTGCAGGCGTACCTGGTCCAGAATGTATAGCCGGAGACGAGTCCGGAGTTCCATTGACGCAAGAATTGCAGGATGTCGAGTCCATGTGTGGCTCCAACACCGCGGACTTTTTGGCCTTAGAGGGCATGATCTACTTTGGTGTGAGGCCGTTGCAGCAACAGGATCCACCTCCTGGATGTAATCCGATAACAGATATAAGTCATGTTCATCGGGACGAGGGGGAGCGATCGCTACGGTTTCAAACCCATTGAAGATCAAGTCTCCCCGGGTATCCGCGACGTAGTTCAAGCTTCCAAATATGACCTGGTGGCCAGGGGCATCGCTATCGATCTGCTCGAGACGGCCAAGCGAGTTGTCCTGCAGTACGAAGCCGCCGAACACAAAAATCTGTCCGGGGAGGAAGGTTCCTCCTTGGACAGCGTCATTATCGACGATTGAAGGGGCCATCGAGCCTCTTGTCAACGGCACAGTGGAACTCTCAATGAAATCACCAATGTCGGTGTCAAAACCGGCGGATCTTGGGTAGGGGGTCCCGTACTGTGCGTCTAGGATCGATGGTAACAGGAGACAGGGGACACGTTGTTTACCCAGGTTCGGGCCCTCTCTATGGAGGTAATACCCTACTTCCTGCTTGATTGATCTTGATGAATATGAGTGTTACAAGAGTTGATCTACCACGAGATCGTAATGGCTAAACCATAGAAGTCTAGCCTTTATGACTATGGTCATGTGTCTCTGCCTATCCGGACTACGCTCTCCGGTTTATATAGACACCGGAGAGATCTAGGGTTACATGGAGTCGGTTACATAAGAAGGAATATTCATAGCTGGTCGCCTAGCTTGTCTTCCACGCCAAGGAAAGTCTAATCCGGACACGGGTATAGTCTTCGGCCTTCATATCTTCACAGCCCATCAGTCTGGCCCAATGAATAACAGGCCGGACGCCCGAGGACCCCTTAGTCCAGGACTCCATCACAAACTGTAAGTGAATCCGGGGTACTTTGACAGCGTCCCGCTTCTTTGCTGTTACCGAAGAGATACGTAACGTGCATGTGTATTTTTACAGTCCGGCACAGATTTTTTCTGGGCAATCTTCTTCTTCGAGAGATCTCCTCCCAGAGATGATGGAAAGCGAGATGCCTCCCCCGACCTCCTCGCCCAATAAGGCGGATGACTCCGAAGTGTCATCTCAGAGGGTTATTCTCGATCAACAAGCGGTGCGGGGAATGAAGGAGGCAGTACCCGAAGGTGGACCTCCGATCGTTCGAGATTCAGGGCCAATAATGAAGGCCTCGGACTGTCCGGTTTTCAGCCAACGATGATTCTGGAGACGGGTGAACGAGTTCCTTCAAAGGATGGTCCTGCTCCTACAGCGGCTTTGGAGACCTGGCGGCGGTGGATATTTTGAGGGATATGCTGCGAAAAGCATCTGTCTCGGGGGAACGGCGTACCTTGATGGGTACGATGGATGAGAAGATTCTGTCCGCGAAGAGCGGATTGAATGAAGCCTTCATGAGCCTGCTAAGAGGCTTCGAGGTTTGTAATGTAATGTTTTCAACTATATTTTATTTGCAAAGATGCACCTGTGTGTAGGTAGTAGCCCCTGAGACTCGGGTTGGCTCCCCATGGGAGGCTAACGGAGGATCAAGAAGAAATACTCAAGGGCTAATCTGATTAACTGAAACACAGGCTACTTCCCCTAGCTACTTCCCAGACTACGGATATTGTTGAGCTGGAATGGAAGCTTAATGTGGCAGGGGATGACATTGCATTAATCAATATGCGCCTGGACGAATCACAAGATATGTATTTGGGGCAGTCCCTTCACGTATATTTTTGTGATATGAGCATGGCGCTGAAGGTTATATACTGGAATATGCATGACTGTAGATGGTGCTGCCGCCGTTGAAATTCTTCGGGCAGAGCTGGCCCGGGCGAAGGAGCAGGCCCGGTTTAGTAATGCGGCTGCCGAAAAGGCATCGGCTGAGTTAAAATCCGAACAAGCTGCTCGGCGCCAAGATGAGAAGAAGATATCCACGATGGCGCTCGAATTAAAAAGTGTTGCCAGCTGCTGTGAATTTCTTGAGAAGGAAAATGAGGCCAAAACGGCTAAACTTGACAAGGCCTTACGAGAGGCGAGAGAAGCGCGGTCTGAATCCAGAGCAGCCCGTGAGGAGATCCGGCAAGCTGGGGAGATTGCGGCCGGTAAGCCCTTTTTGCTGCAGACTAAGTTCGGTGATCCGAACTATGCTCAGCTTAACCAAGTGTGGAGTTCTCCGGACGAGTTTTTAGACTTGCCGAAGAGTTCTTCCGATGCTGTGCAGTTTTACCAAGCGCGAGAGGGATATGGAACGGAGAAGCTTTTCTGGTCACAGTTTGGTGCGTCAAAGCGCCCTCTGTTGCTGAATGAACAGATGTCTCAATGGGCCGAGCTACATAGGATATTCGGCGCTCCCATGAAGAACGTCATAATCCGGCTGTGGCCGAATGAGCCTGTTCCGAATAGCTACTTCGGCTTGGTGCAGTGGCTCATTGATGCGGTGACGCATATCGACACTGTGAAGCGGTCGGCGTGCATTGAGGGTGGACGGATGGACTTTGCCCGTGTTAAGACATTCTGGGGGAAGATGAAGGCCATCGATGTTGCGGCGAAGAGTCCACCCAAGGGCAAGGTCCGTCACACACCGGAGTTTTATTTTGAAGACGTCCTAGAGGCCACCCGTTTGATAGAGGGTCAATGCTCGAAGGACATAATATTCGAGTGAGGTGTATGAGAATTGTAAAAGATAATTTTATAGTTAATCTAATTTTAAGTTATGGTCGAAAGCTTATGTTCCTCCTGTGCGGCCGTTTTAATATAAATTGAAAGTTTTCCAGTTGTCGGCTTTAGCCCCCTCGTAGGAAGTACGGGGGTGTTCGAAAAAGCATTTAATCACTCTTGATCCAACGTATTGGTCCATGAAGGAGGTGATAATGCGGCGAACTAGGCAATCATACTATAGGGCGTTAACACTTCCACTTGGCCATAGGAGTTTTATAGGGGGGGGCTATGATATAGCTCCTGGTATGTGTACGGCTTATTCCAATATGGTGTGTTACATATATGACCTGAAAAAAAGGTCCTTCGTGTAATACGGAGGGAATCACGACAGATTCCGATAAGTCATCGAGTGGTTGACCAACTCTTGCAGCATCATGACAGTCGGTTTTCGACTTTCTCTACTGAGGTGCTTGACCAGACGAGCCGGAAGCACAATCGCAGTAGTTCTCCCTTTACTACCCTAGCCAATAGAGCGGAACGTATGGTAGCAAGCACAGGAGCCGGGCAACCCAACCATTGACCCAAGACATGATTCGGAGCTCATGCATATAAGGCCAAACTCGCGACGCCGAAGTACGATGTAAAGCTGTTCGAACTTTGTTGGCAAGTCATTTGTTCCCATACCGAGCCCCTGGCAGGTTATGCCGACGTATATCTGTGGAACAACCATAGGAGCCATATTCATTGGCGAAAAGACACGAATGATTAATTCGGATAATGTTTACTGGGACCTGAGCAATGTGCCAATGATTACTTCATGTATATAAAGACCACAAGCCCGGCTATTTGACATGCCCGGGGTCGAAGGCGGAGGAAAAAGGCATATTAAGAGTGTGGTCCACAAAAGGTTATTTTGGACCTCTTATTGCACGTTTGCGCCGCCTGTCCTCGGCGAGGGGGAATCCTTGACGGAAGTAGCCCCTGAGGTGAGTGTACGGATCCGAACTCCGATAGAGTCAGTTTTGGATATTTGTCCTTTGCGTCACCTGTTTCTAAGAGATAAAAAAGAAAGAAAAAAGAAAGTAGATAAAAAATGTTACGGGAATGCTTGCAGGCTTGTCCGTATTGTGCTTACGCCTATGCTCATGGTATCTTGAGTGCGTAATGATGTATGCGCGGTACAAATATTGCAGGTATATGCGGTGGGCGGCGGAAGCCTAACTGCTATTTCTGCTCCGGGATTGGTCGATCCTCTCCGTCATCCCTATTGCCTGGCGGCCTTCTCCCCTTGTGTCCGGCGTTGAGCTTGCCAGCCTGCTTGAAGACCCAACAGCTTCTGTTGATATGATTAGCTGGTTTATTGGGGTGGCCCTGAATCTGGCAGGGTCGGTCCAATATCCTATCTAGGTTGGACGGTCCGTCTCGGTTAGCCTTGAATGGCTTTTTTCGCTGAGCGGGTTTGGGATTGCTAGATCCGGCATTGACCGATGTGTCGCATGATCTTTCATTATCATTGCGACTGTTGTGTTTGCTTCGTCGTGGCTTGCCATTGCCGTCCCGGATTTCGGAGGTGCCCGAGTCGCCGGCGTTGTTGCTTCTACGAGCGAGCCAGCTGTCTTCTCTCGCGCAAAAGCGGGTCATTAAAGCGGTAAGGGCTGTCATGGATTTAGGTCCTTCTTGACCGAGGTGGCGTGCTAGCCATTCATCTCGGACGCTGTGTTTGAAGGCCGCGAGGGCTTCCGCGTCCAGATAGTCGACGACTTGGTTCTTTTTAACTAAGAACCTAGTCCAGAGCTTCCTGGCTGACTCTCCTGGCTGTTGGACAATGTGACTTAAGTCATCGGTATCCGGTGGCCGGACATATGTTCCTTGGAAGTTGTCACAGAAGGCGTCTTCCAAATATTCGCAGCTGCCAATAGAATTTTCTGGCAGACTGTTTAACCAGTACCGAGCTGGTCCTTTGAGTTTTAGTGGCAGGTATTTGATGGCATGAAGGTCATCTCCACGGGCCATGTGGATATGGAGGAAGAAGACCTCGATCCATACCGCGGGGTCCATTGTTCCGTCGTATGATTCGATATTCATGGGTTTGAACCCGTCTGGAAATTCATGCTCCATTACTTCGTCCATGAAGCAAATTCGGTGTGTGGCGCCTCTATGTTGGGCCACACTGCGGCGTAACTCCGATGGAGTCCATTTGCAATTTTTTGCCCGGGCGTGGCTAGGTTTGTCACATCCGAATAGGTAGCCGTCATTATGTGTCAAGGCACGTCCTCACGATCCGTA
Source organism: Aegilops sharonensis (assembly GCA_904067115.1). Taxonomy (NCBI): domain Eukaryota; kingdom Viridiplantae; phylum Streptophyta; class Magnoliopsida; order Poales; family Poaceae; genus Aegilops; species Aegilops sharonensis. The sequence goes on along the minus strand of LR880972.1, from coordinate 194,336,124 downwards.
GAGCGATCTTGCGTGTCCTGCTCTACTGTCCAAGTCCTGTCGAAGGTCGTATGTACAACCCGAGCTGTTTTATTCTTGCCTTTACAACGAGGTGAGGTGGTCTGGTGTTCGGCCTGAGTTGCCGCTTTATCCGGACCAAGTTGTGGTCGGCCTGCCGCATTGTGCGATGATGGTACGGGCTCCAACACCTCGTCATCAAACTAGGGTAGCAATCTATGCTTCGGGTAGCTTTTGGCTGGGCCACTAAGGCCGTATTCTTCGGCGGCCAGGACTCCAGTCCACCTATCATTGAGCAGATCTTGGTCCGCTTGAAGCTGAAGCTGCTTCTTTCTCAGGCTTCTTGCAGTGGCTATTAACCGGCGTTTGAAGCGCTCCTGCTCGAGAGGTTCCTCGGGCATGATGAAATCCTTGTTGCCGAGGCTTTCCTCCTTCTCAGAGAGCAGAAGATAGTTACTGTCCTCCGAGTCTTCGTGTATGGCATGTTCATCCTGTTCAGAGGTTGCTCCCACAGGGTCTTCATTTTCTTCGGCGTCGTCCGGAGTATTGTTTTCTCCGGTGTCGGTGTTGTTGTCTTGTGTACGACGTGACTTAGAGCGGCTCTGCTGGCGCCAGCGACTGGGCTTTGTCTTAGGAGGTTTATCTTCAAATGGATCCTCTTTGTCATCGTTGTTTGTTTCTTTAGGCGTACCACCATGTATACGTCGTAGGAAGAAGTGGCCATCCATCGCCCAATGAGTGGCGGGTTTTGGCCCTGCTCTTTGTCGGCATCATCGTCCGTACTGATGATGTCTTCGGAACCGTAATCGAGCATGTCGGTTAAGTCCTCGATAGTGGCTATGGAGTGGGTGGCGGGTGGGAAGCAAAATTCCCCATCATCAGCCCCTAGTTCGAACCGTACATAGTTCGGTTGTGAGTCCCCCGCCAAGGACAAGTTCTTTAATGAGTTCAGCACATCGCCCAAGGGTGAGTGCTGGAAGATGTCTGCGGCACTGAACTCAAAGATCGATAAACGATCAAGTTCGGTATCCGTGGACTCACATGGTTCGGAACTTATACCGGGAGAAGAGTCCGGAGTTCCGGTGACACGAGTATTGCTTGAGGTTAAGTCCATGTGCGGCTCCAACGCTGGAGAATCTATGGCCTCTATGGTGGGGTTGAACCTCCAATCCTTGGATGTCGTTGTGTGCTTTGGATCTAAGGCCGGAGTGATCACAGGAGCTATCTCCTGGATGCGGTCTGACGACAGATTTAGGTCATGTTCGCCGAGGTGACCGGGAGCGGTCGCCACGGTCTCGAATCCGGCGAACATCAAATCTCCACGGATGCCCGCGATGTAGTTCAAGCTCCCAAATCTGACCTGATGGCCAGGGGCGTAGCTGTCGATTTGCTCCAGGTGGCCAAGCGACTTGGCCTGCAGTGCAAAGCCGTCGAACACAAAGATCTATCCGGGGAGGAAGGTTTCTCCTTGGACAGCGTCACACTCGACGATTGAAGCGGCCATCGAGCCTTTCATCGACGGCACAGTGGAACTTTCAATGAAAGCACCAATGTCGGTGTCAAAACCGGCGGATCTCAGGTAGGGGTCCCGAACTATGCGTCTATGGTCGATGGTAACAGGAGACAGGGGACACGATGTTTACCCAGGTTCGGGCCCTCTCTATGGAGGTAATACCCTACTTCCTTCTTGATTGATATTGATGAATATGAGTATTACAAGAGTTGATCTACCACGAGATCGTAATGGCTAAACCCTAGAAGTCTAGCCTGTATGACTATGGTAATGATTATCTCTCCTTTCCGGACTAAGTCCTCTGGTTTATATAGGCACCGGGAGGATCTAGGGTTACACAAGGTCGGTTACAAAGGAAAAGAATCTACATATTTGGTCGCCAAGCTTGCCTTCCACGCCATGGAGAGTCCCATCCGGACATGGGTGCGGTCTTCGGTCTTCGTATCTTCACAGCCCATCAGTCCGGCCCATGGCTAACAGGCCGGACGCCCGAGGACCCCTTAGTACAGGACTCCCTCACATGCGCCTCCCGGAACTGCTCGTCACGCTTCTGCCTCACCATGTCCATATATTGGGCACGAGCCTCGCCAATGGTCATGGTGCAATGCACCGGCGAGGATGGCGCGGAGGAGGGGTTGGCATCGGATCATCGACTACCATGTTCTCCATTGGGACGTCGTCGTCCTCCGGCTGCCTGCCGACCAGCCAGTCAGCAGCAATGGCTGCCATCTCCTTGTGGTCCGTCGTCTGCCCGTCCCGAAGAGCGCTGGAGCACGAGGAAGCCATGGTGGGCAGTAGTGGTGTGGACAGGAGAAAGGGAACGGATGCGCATGACTCCGGCTATGGCCGGCGCAGCAGTTTATATAGGAATGGTGGGAGGCGGAGGGACGGACATGTGGCGCCGGAGTAGCCACCTCGGCAACTGCGTATCATTAATGTGGGTGGCAGAAGGACGGACGGGCGGCACTTGTGTCGTTTGAAGGCGGAGCAATCGCCTGCACCGGGAAGCGGGGCGGGCGGTGCTGTCCGTTTCGGGCAGAAAGCGCGCGTGGGTGAGGGAGGCGGTCTGGGTGGGCCAGGGCAGTCAGACTCGTGCTTGGCAGCGGGTCGGTCCAGTAGCCGGACATGCTGGCTCACCAGCTAGCTCGCCGAGCTGAGCGACGACAATCAGACGATGGACGTAGCTTCCGACCAGGAGCCGGCGCCACTGTCCAAGCCGGTTCATGCCGTGTTCACCATAGAGCAGGTGCAGCCGCACTTCGACGCCCTAATGGCGGAAGAGCTACCAGCGCAGGAGGACCTGTGCTACAACCTCCATCTCCTCAATGAGCACCGGTGAACAAGCGAACGACAATGCCATCGCGGACATGTGGCCCTATGATCCTGGCTTCCCGAATGAGCAGCGGGCGCTGTATCAAACCATCCATAGGGCCCGCGAGGCCCTCTCCATCGTCCTTCGAGTTGTTGCGCTCGCCGTGGCGCCGCTGTCTCTCGTTGTCAACATGGTCAATGGACATGAGGATGAGGAGATGACTTTACTTGGAGATGATGACAATGGGGACCCACCACGGCCATAGCCGCAAGTGCCTCCTTATTAGTATATAAAACTATAAATTTTTTTGCTTCCTCCTAGCTTCCTGATATCACGGTCCCACACCATTGTCAACTTATGTAGTCAATAAACGAGAGAATTGCACAAGAAGCGGCCGACAGCTGGGACCAAGCAGCTCGAGCAGTATTTGTGTTTTTGAGGTGTGAGCACTGCAGAGTTTTTCTTGAGCGATGTTTAGCCCAGATATTAATTTTTCTCCTCTGAACAGCAACGAAAACATCGCTGCAGGTATTAACTGGGCGGGCTGTGGCCCGTCTAGACCAGGCCAGATATCTAGCCCAGATATTAATTTTTTTTCAAGATGAAAATGGCTAGCCCAACTATACTTTTTTTAGGAATACCCAGGCAAGGTCAAGTTGTTATTCTCCGCCCCGCTGGGCTACAAATCTTTCCTAGGAGGGATGCATTAGGCTTAACAAGAAAATGGGCTTTAAGAAATAATAAATGGGATGTAATTATAAAAACTGAGTAGTAACTATAAAAAATGCACCAAACACGTAATTACTTTATAAAATATTGTTTTTGGATATTGAAATTTTAATTTCATTAATTGTTGCGAGCGCAATGTCTCGTTGGATTTTTACGTAATATAAATTTATATTGAAATTGTATTTAATCTAACTAGAAATTTCGGGATAAAAATATTTCGGATCCCATCAAAATGTGGGAAATTTTATTGAATTCTGTTTTGAACGGTTGGTTGAAATGGGCTGTACTTTTAACAAACTGTAAATGGGTTGTAGTAAATTCCATAAAATTCAAAATTTGGCTGCCCATTCTTACAAATCTCAAATGGGCTATAAGTTCTCTTCCACACACTTGTGGCCTTACTAAGTTGACGCGTCCCCTAAAAAAAGAGTTGACGCGTATGCAAGGCTTTGTAAACTTATAGTCAACACACGGTTCTAGCAGCAGTGGCCGTTGGATGTC
>LR880972.1:194313206-194327440 GCA_904067115.1 Aegilops sharonensis | reverse complement strand
TGTCATGATTTTTTGTCATAGAAGTAGGAGCCCACCACATCTATGATGATACCGGGTATTGTCACAATTATCGTCATAGAAGTGCATAAGTATGACAGGAAAAAAATTCGTTCGGCCCAAAATGTCACGGATGTGTCTTTTTTTGTAGTGTAAGTGGGTGTTCTTAAGTAATATGATTAATTGAACTTTAATTTATCATGAATTTAGTCCTGATAGTATTCGCATAACTATGTTGTAGATCAATAGGTCGGGATGTAGCCCCCGTTTATTTTTGATATGTTCCTAGAGAAAAACTATGTTGAAAGATGATAGTAGCAATGATGCGGATTAGGTCCGTGATCTGAGGATTATCCTCATTGCTATACAGAAGAATTATGTCCTTGATGCACCGCTAGGTGACGGACTTATTGTAGGAGCAGATACAGACGTTATGAACGTTTGGCAAGGTCGGTATGATAACTACTTGATAGTTTAGTGCACCATGATTTACGGCTTAGAACCGGGACTTCAAAAACGTTTTGAACGCCACAGAGCATATAAGATGTTCCAAGAGTTGAAATTGGTATTTCAGACTCATGCCCGAGTCGAGAGGTATGAGACCTCTGACAAGTACTTTGCCTACAAGATGCAGGAGAATGGCTCAACCAGTGAGCATGTGCTCAGATTGTCTGAGTACCAAAATTGCTTGAATCAAGTGGGAGTTAATTTTCCAGATAAAATAGTTATTGACAGAGTTCTCTAGTCACTATCACCAAATTACTGGAACTTCGTGATGAACTATAATATGCAAGGGATGACGAAAATGATTCCCGAGCTCTTCGTGATGCTGAAATCGACGAAGGTAGAAATCAAGAAAAGCGACAAATGTTGATGGTCGACAAGACCACTAGTTTCAAGTAAAAGGGCAAGGGAAAGAAAGGGAACTTCAAGAAGAATGGCAAGCAGGTTGTCACTCCCATGAAGAAGCCCAAAGCTAGACCCAAGCCTGGAACAGAGTGCTTCTACTGCGAAGGAAATGGTCACTGGAAGCGGTACTACCCCAAATACTTGGCGGATAAGAAGGATGGCAAAGTGAAAAAATATATATGATATACATGTTATTAATGTGCACTTTACTAGTGCTCATAAGTAAGCCCCTGGGTATTTGATACTCGTTCAGTTGCTACGATTAGTAACTCGAAACAGGAGTTACAAAATGAACAAAGATTAGTTGAGGGCAAGTTGGTAAGATCACCATCGCACACTCCCTTTACCTTCGGGATTAGTGATGAACCTAAAATAAATTTTATTTGGTGTTTGCATTGAGCATAATATGATTGGATCATGGTTATTGCAATACGGTTATTCATTTAAGTCAAAGAATAATTGTTATTTTGTTTACATGAATAAAACCTTCTGTGGTCATACACCCAAGGTGAATGGCTTATTGAATCTTGATCGTAGTGATACACATATTCATAATATTGATGCCTGTCGGGGAAACGACACTTATGGGATCACTGGAATCCCTTCTACGGTTGGCGGGTGCGGGGTTGTGAGAAGAGCAGGTCTAACAGGAAGCACACGGATCGTTTACCCAGGTTCGGGCCGCGAGGATGCGTAATACCCTAGTCATGCTTTGGTGGATGTATTGAGCGTTCTTGTGTTCTTGAGCTAGCTACGGAGTGTAAATTGCCCAAAAGAGCCGAATCCCTCCCCTGGTCGCCCCGGGCCTCCTTTTATAGGTAAAAGGGGTCGCCACGGTGGCACACGGGAGGTGGAAAGGTGTACAGCTTGCGAGCTTATCGCCCGTGTTACAGGACAAGACGCATGCATTGCTTATGTGTCCCTTAGCTTTATTGGGGACGGAAACAAGGCCCGTCTCGTCCATAACCGCCCCGCTTCGCTTCGACACACGCCCAGGCCAGCGATGCATGCAGTGCCATGTAGGCAGGTAGGCAGGCAGCTGAGGTGGCGCAGTGGCAAGGCCTTCACGAAGATCTGCATGCCACCACGCTAAGTTGGTGTAGAGGCCGCCCGTCGCCACGCAGGTGCCTACCCAGCTGGTTGAGCTAGCAGCTGCTTGGGGACGGTCGATGGAGTCTTGGCTGGTGCGGGCCTGGCAGTGGCCCCGCTGATGCCCTCGGCAAGGGTCTTGCCGGGGGCTCGGCAAGGGTCTTGTCGTGGCGTTGCAGTCATTCCTGACAAGCCGCTTGCCGGGGGTCTTGTGGATTCCCTCGGCTGGGATCCCGTCGAGGGTCGCCGTCTTCTGGTCCTCATCTGATCTCACATGTTTATGATCTTGACAAAGATCCGCATGCCACCACAGAGGCGCCTCCCGAACCTTGGTTCCAGTGTAGCTGGTTTGCTGGTGTTGGAACCCACGGGCTCAAGGGTGGCCTGCTCTGCTAGCATCAGGCAAGTTGCCCCGGCAAGGCTCTTACCGGGGCCGCGGAGGCCGCCCCAGCAAGGGTCTTGCCGGGGAGTCCACCTCGCCCCTTTGCTCTCTTGTGTTTCTGGTCTTGGCGTGGCCTTGGTTGTCTTGCGCTTCGGCTTCTCTCCGGCTTCCCTCTTCTGACCTGCTAGGTGTGGCCACGGCGCGTGACTCTGACTGCCCGTGCACAAGTAAAGGGGTCAAAAGGAGAGCCCCTACTTTTGTACACCGATAGGAGCCCCCGGGCCTAGGCCACACATAAGTGCGACGCGTTGTTGGGCCAGGCCCAGAATGGTGTGCGGGAAGGTGTTTTTCGTTCGCTGCGCTTTCCCACAACCCACATTGAACGCGCGACATGGAGGGTCGTGCGTGACGTGGGGGTCATGCATGGGGCGGTTCCCGCACGCATGCGTCACATCGCATTAAAGAGGCGACTCACGCCTTCCCCATAAAAATAGGGAGGCATGGAGGTGCGGCTCATTTACTGAGCGGACTCGGGTCTCGGTCTTCAAGGCGCCCACGCCCCACGATCACGGGGTGGGGAACAGTCGCCTCACCCGTCCCTTCGACTCTGCTTGCTAGCCATGTGCCTTTCATGCAGGTGCCAGGCGGTGGAGGCGGGAAACCGGGCCGTCGCCGATTGGGGCAGCGGGTCGGTCCTGATTCCCTGCGCTCCCGATGACCGGATTGGCTGAGCAGGGTGGTAGAGCCTCGACCCCGCCCCTTTATAAGAAGGGGGGAGGGGGGATGGTACCCCCACATTCTCCCAGCATCCATCTTGTTCCACTTTCGCTCCTCCCTTCCACCCATCATGGCAAGAGGGGGCGCAGGCCCTTCAACGGTGGGGGCGAGGGTTGCTGCTCGACAACACGTTCCTCCTTCCCACGAGCTTGCGGTGACGGAGCCGGCCACGAGAGGAAGGGGGCGAGGTCGAGGTCGCCGCGGCAGTCGGGGGAGAGGGGGACGAGGCGGCACGATGCCCGTGCCTCCGCCGGCGATGCCGCCTGTGATGGAGGGCCATGTCGGGGACCAGCCTCGGGAGTTCTTCATCAGGCTGCGCCTTCACCGCGTCGTCATCTCCGTCTCCCTACCCCATTTTCTCAGGAAATGGAGGTCGACCCGCCCCAGACCCTCAGATTGCACATGAGGTGTTGCGGGAACGGCGGCACGCAGGTCGACGTCGACTTCCCCGCTCCTCATGTTATGTACCTCCGTCGCAGGTGGAAGACATTTGCTCGCATCCATAGCCTGACGGCAGGGCTCGTCCTCTACTTCAAGTTAATTGAGGGCGGCCTGCTCTCCGTCAAGGTCTTCGGAGATCTTGGAACTCGCCTAAAGTGCTGCGTGGAGAGCTCCCCCGACGATGAAGATTCCTCCTCGAGCGGGAGTGACGAGGAGGACAGCGACAACGACGACGAGGGAGTCGAGCGGCAGGATGCCGACCCCACCTTTGACTGCCCCCCCCCCCCCCCCCCCTTGGGGGCCCCCCCCCCCCCCCCCCCTTGGGGGCCCCCCCCCCCCCCCCCCCTTGGGGGCCCCCCCCCCCCCCCCCCCTTGGGGGCCCCCCCCCCCCCCCCCCCTTGGGGGCCCCCCCCCCCCCCCCCCCTTGGGGGCCCCCCCCCCCCCCCCCCCTTGGGGGCCCCCCCCCCCCCCCCCCCTTGGGGGCCCCCCCCCCCCCCCCCCCTTGGGGGCCCCCCCCCCCCCCCCCCCTTGGGGGCCCCCCCCCCCCCCCCCCCTTGGGGGCCCCCCCCCCCCCCCCCCCTTGGGGGCCCCCCCCCCCCCCCCCCCTTGGGGGCCCCCCCCCCCCCCCCCCCTTGGGGGCCCCCCCCCCCCCCCCCCCTTGGGGGCCCCCCCCCCCCCCCCCCCTTGGGGGCCCCCCCCCCCCCCCCCCCTTGGGGGCCCCCCCCCCCCCCCCCCCTTGGGGGCCCCCCCCCCCCCCCCCCCTTGGGGGCCCCCCCCCCCCCCCCCCCTTGGGGGCCCCCCCCCCCCCCCCCCCTTGGGGGCCCCCCCCCCCCCCCCCCCTTGGGGGCCCCCCCCCCCCCCCCCCCTTGGGGGCCCCCCCCCCCCCCCCCCCTTGGCCTGGCGCCCTGCTGAGGGCCTTCCTCGCCAAGCTCTCCATCGGGGCGCTCCCCGTCGTCTCCTTGGGCGGCTGGCGCAGGAGGGCCGGAGAAGGCGAAGAAGGCGGGTGGTGCCCGTCAAGTCGGAGTACGCGGGCACTGACGCTTTCGTCGCGTATTGCCGGCCCGCTGCCTCGTCTTTCAGCTCCTTTCCCGGCACCAAGATGTTCTCTTGGTGCCTTCTGCTCCTCGCACCTTGCCTAGGCGCCCCTTTTGCCCTCCTGTTGTCTTGTTCCACCTTCTGAGGAGAGGGACAAGAAAGGGATTACGGCACCTTATCTCTTTTTAGTTTGTAAGCCTGCAGGCACTTGTTAGACTTAAAACTTGTAATCCCCTTGTTCATGTTTTTTTATTCCATACGAACTGTACCTGTATGGGACCTTTTTAATGAAAAAGGGTGCTTGCCGGGTTCTTTGTGCGTGAGTGAGGCCCATGCCAAGGAACGAGTCCTTGTTATTTCTAAGATAAACATTGTCGCCCGGCAACAGGCCTTGCCGTTCCCCCACTTCAGTCGACCATTCTCGTGCTCTTGGCGGAGGCGGGGGTGAAGTAGAGTTAGGCCCCTCGTGTATCTCCTGGCCACCGCGTCTGCGACCCGGTTCTGTCCCAGTGGCTTGGGTACAAGAAGAAGGGGGAGCATGGTGGTTTCTGAGCGAAACGAGGTCTCATTTGTCCCAGTTCCATACGGAAATGCATAACAGGGGATGAAAGACTTATCTGAATCCGAAGCCCCAGGCAACCTTGGCTTGACGTGGTTGGATCCTTGTATCTTTGGGCCCCGGCAGTCGGGCTTGCCGGGGCTAGAGCGCCGGTTTGTTCTCTTTCTCCCAAGCGGCTCAGCAGAAGTGTCCACGTGCCCTGCGAACCAAAGAGGACAGAAAGACGCACACTCGACCTCTAGGCTAGGGGTTAGTCGCCGCTAAGCACTATCAACCCTAACCGGGGGAGAGACTTAAATCTAGCATGCATGCTATAACTTAGGGCGCCAGCGCTTCATTTATTTATGCTCAGGGTCTGCGCCTGGCTTTGTACAGAGGGTTACATGCCTTGTCGGTAAAGCTTGTACAAAAGGTGGCTTGCCGGGAGGCCCGGCAAGCCGCGCCTTATGGGTAAAACTTGCGAAGATGCTCGATTTTCCAGGAGTTGCTCACCGGGACAGCATCTTTGGTCTCCAGGCGGACTGCACTGGGCCTAGTGACTCGTATTACTCGATAAGGGCCTTCCCACTTTGGCGCCAACTTGTTGGAATTCTTGGCCGACTGAACGTGCCGAGGAACAAGGTCACCTTCCTCAAAGCTTCGGGCATGAACCTTGCGGCTAAGGTAGCGGCGCAAGGCTTGCTGGTAGCATGCTGCTCTCACAGCCACTCGAAGACGATCTTCCTCAAGGAGCGTTGCGTCATCTTGCCGCAATTGCTCTTGATCAAGCTCGTCGTAAGCGAGCACTCAAGGTGACTCGTATATGAGTTCCAGGGCAAAGGGTGTCTGGCCGGTGGCTCGATTTGGCGTCGTCCTGATCGACCAAAGAACCGCCAGCAACTCATCAATCCAGCGCCTTCCGCTCTTGTGCAGCCTGTCAAAAGTCTTTGTCCTCAGGCCATGCAACACTTCAGCATTTTCCCTCTCTGCCTGGTTGTTGCTCCGTGGGTGTGGCACGGAAGCGAAACAGACCTTGCTGCCGAGGTCTTGGATGTATTGCATGAAGGTGTGGCTCGTGAACTGCGTGCCATTGTCGTTGATGACTCTGCTTGGCACACCAAAATGGCACACTAGCCGCTTGAAGAACTTGACGGCTAACTGTGTTGTCACCTTCCTCACTGCTTCCACCTCCAGCCACTTTGTGAACTTGTCGATCGCAACGTACAAGTACTCAAAGCCCCCGATAGTGCGGGGGAAAGGGCCCAGTATGTCGAGCCCCCAGACCGAGAATGGCCAGGAGAGAGGAAATGTCTGAAGGGCTTGAGATGGTTGATGAAGCTTCTTCGAATGGAACTGACACGCTTCGCACTTGGTTACTAGTGTCGTTGCATCCTGGAGGGCAGTGGGCCAGAAGAAACCATGCCAGAACGCCTTGCCGGCAAGGGCCCTCGACCTTACGTGGGAGCCACATATGCCTCCGTGTATCTCTGCCTACGGCTCCAGTCCTTCCTCCCGGGGAATGCACTTCAATCTCACACCGTTCGGTCTCCTCCTATACAGGATGTCATCGACGAACTGATACATAGCAGACCGACGGTCTACCTTCTCCACTTCTTCCTGCTCCTCAGGAAGCTCCCCTGTTTGGAGGAATCGGATGGTATGATGTGCCCATGCCGGAGCCTGGGGCTCGACGGCAAGGACCAAAGGCATTTCTTCCGCCATGGGAGCGGCTGTCTCTACGGCCAGGGCTTGACGGCCTGCCGGAGTCGGTCGCTCCTCGGCAGGCTCAGAGTCCACGGCAACACCCTTGCCGGTGGCCCCTGGTGGCTCAGTGGGAAAGTACTTGCCGGGGCCTGATTTCCTCCGCTTGTTCTGCTCCGTTGATGGTTCAACGGATGGTTGAGTTAACCGAAGCAAAAAGGTACCTGGTTCCACAAGTAGCTTGAATGCAGTGCACTTTGACGGGTAATCGGTGATGTCATTCTCTGCTCGGGGAACGTGCTTCGCTTGTATACCGTCAAAGCGCTCCTCCAGCTTCCTCGCCTCATCTACGTAGGCCTCCATCAACGGGCTCTGATAATCTTTGTTGTCTTGTCTGACGACAAGCTGCGAATCACCCCTGACGATGAGCTTTTAAACTCCAAGGTCTGCCGCGATCCTGAGACAGGCAAGCAACCCCTCATACTCAGTAGTGTGCTTGGTGGACATCTCCCTGGGAAAGTGCATCTGGATTACATACTTGAGGTGCTCTCCGGTGGGTGCGACGAGCAACACACCAGCACCGGCGCCTTGTAGCGAGAAAGCTCCGTCAAAGTACATAATCCAGTCGCGAGCTGTTTCCTTGCCGGGGGGAGTGGTCTCCTGGATCTCTTCGTCGGGCGTTGAGGTCCATTCTGCAATGAACTCTGCCAGTACTCTACTCGGGATTGTTGAAGTACTTTCAAACTTCAACTCAAAGCTTGATAACTCCAAGGCCCACTCCACAATCCTTCTGGTTGCGTCTAGTTGTGTAGTATCCGTTGCAATGGGAGGCGGGTGACGACAGTGATCTCGTGGGCCTGGAAGTAATGACGCAGCTTCCTCGAGGCCATAAGGAGGCCGAAGAGCAATTTCTACACACCGGAGTACCTTAACCTAGCCCCCTGCAAGAGGGAGCTGACAAAGTAAACCGGGTGTTGCATCATCTTTTTCTTTGGCACCACTTCATTGGGCTGCGCGGCCCTGTCCTGACGGTGTCGGACTCTGCCAGGGGCCTTGCCTTGCCGGCACCAGGCCCTGCCGGGGGAATCTCTGACTCGCCATCTGCCGGTCCTACTGTCGGTGTCAAAACCGGCGGATCTCGGGTAGGGGGTCCCGAATTGTGCGTCTAGGCGGATGGTAACAGGAGACAAGGGACACGATGTTTTTACCCAGGTTCGGGCCCTCTCGATGGAGGTAAAACCCTACTCCTGCTTGATTAATATTGATGATATGGGTAGTACAAGAGTAGATCTACCACGAGATCAGAGAGGCTAAACCCTAGAAGCTAGCCTATGGTATGATTGTTGTTCGTCCTATGGACTAAAACCCTCCGGTTTATATAGACACCGGAGAGGGTTAGGGTTACATAGAGTTGGTTACAATGGGAGGAGATCTACATATCCGCATCGCCAAGCTTGCCTTTCACGCCAAGGAAAGTGCCATCCGGACACGGGACGAAGTCTTCAATCATGTATCTTCATAGTCCAGGAGTCCGGCCAAAGGTTATAGTCTGGCCATCCGGACACCCCCTAATCCAGGACTCCCTCAGTAGCCCCTGAACCAGGCTTCAGTGACGACGAGTCTGGCGCGCAGATTGTCTTCGGCATTGCAAGGCGGGTTCCTCCTCCGAATACTTCATAGAAGATTTTGAACACAAGGATAGTGTCCGGCTCTGCAAAATAAGCTCCACATACCACCGTAGAGAGAATAATATTTGCACAAATCCAATCTACTGATGTATTCCGCAGTGTGACATCACACCACGGCCAAGCCTTTATTCGAATCATTTTTACTGTCCCACCTCAGCGCGTTTTAGCGAGGCGGTTTCCTTGGCACGTCTTCTCAAAGCAGAGATTGTGTCCCCTTATTCCGGGTTTCTCATTAATACGGGCGTGGGTAACCCAATCGTGCCCGTTGGCACGTCTCCTCTATCGAAGGCGAGTCCATAACGATCACGGAGAAGGCTCTTGGTATTCAACCTCTTTATAAAGAGACCAAGGCTCTACTCCTTTCTTTCAATCTCAATCGAATCCGCCCCTCGCCTCGAGTTCTAACACCCAAAGCTCCAGATTCAGGCGCTTCGGACCTTCAATGATGTCCGGCTCCGACCTTCAAGGCCGGTGGATGCCTTCCTCCCTTACGGAAGAAGACGTGCTAAGGCTAAGAGATGCCAGGTATTTAACCGGCGAAATTTCGAATAGGTTGCCTACTCAAGGGCAGGTTATTCCCACTCCCAAGCCTGGTGAGAGCATGGTGTTCGCGTCTCACTTCCTTCGGGGGCTAGGCTTCCCGACGGACCCCTTCGTGAGGGGGCTCATGTTTTATTATGGGTTGGAATTTCACGACTTGGATCCGGAGTCCATCCTCCACATCTCATCGTTCATTGTCGTGTGTGAAGCCTTCCTCCGCATTACCCCTCACTACGGATTGTGGCTTAAGACCTTCAAAGTGGAGCCGAAGATGATCAAGGGGCAGCAAGCGGAGTGCGGAGGGGCTGTTATAACCAAGAATGTTGTTGACGCTCCATGGCCCGAGGGCTCTTTTCAAGAGGAGTTCAGCTTATGGCAACGAGAGTGGTTTTATATCACAGCTCCCAGGGGCACCAAGTGGGTGGCGCCACCTGCCTTTCGCTCGGGTCCTTCCCCGCGGCTGGCGTCATGGGTCAATAAAGGGCTCGACTGGGGGCCGTCCAAGGACGTGCCCTTGTTGCAGGGCCGCATTCAAAATCTCCTGGAAAGAGACATCAACCTGGCCGTAGTGACGCAGGTCATGTTGATTCGCCGCACTTTGCCCTGCAAACGCCGCCCCCTCCGCCTATGGGAGTTTAATCCAGAGGGACCACGAGCTCTCCAACACTTTACGGGCGCGACGCCCATGGAGATGTACAAATTGTTCTTCGGATCACAAGCAATGTGTCCGGACTCGACCGAGGACGCAGATCTGAGCTGCAATCGCCCGGATACTCAAGTAAGTATCCCTTTACTCGGACACGCTATCCGTATATTCATCATAAAATTGCCCTTAAAAGAGTTGTCCCTTAAACAGGAGTGGATAGCGAAAGCAAAGCTAATCAGGTGTCCGCCCCCCTCCCCGAGACCACGCCGGATCCCGTGTTAACCAGGATGCTGGAGGTTGCGCCTTTGGAAGAAGGCGAAGGGGGGAACAAGGAAGCTACCGTCTCCTCGAAGGAGGCTGTCAGGAAAGGAGGAATCGATAATCCCTCCATCCAGGGAAAGAAGAGGACCGCCTCTGAAGACCCGGAGACCATGGTCTCAAAGCGAGGGAAGAAATCTTCGTCAGAGGGTCCTGTGTCGGGAGGTGCCTCGGCCGCAATGTGCCCTCAAGGGGATCAGCCCTCCAGCGAGCCGTAAGTAGAGAGGGGAGTTTTAAAATAAGAGACATCCCTATTCTATTCCTGAGAAAGATAACTGAATTTTTACCTTGTAGTTCGGATCTCAGCCCTTCTCAGCAGAGCTCATCTTCAAGGGATCTTCGTACGGAGATGATGGAGAGCGGAACGCCTCCCCCTGCCGTACCGCCTTGCGAGGCGGGCGACCCTGAGGTGTCGTCACGGAGGGTTTCTCCAAATCCGGCAGGGCCGGAAAGCAGCCGTATGGCTCCCCAAAGCCCTCCGTGCCCGGCCTTCGAAAAAGGCCATCGGACGAGTCCGGCACCGTCTGGTGCACGGTCAGAGGAGCTAAAGGATCTGCTCGGGTGAGTGTCTATCACCATGCATTGATGGGCATGGTGATTGAAAGGATTTCATCCGCAGAGAGCGGGTTGCACGAGGCCGTCAGGAGTTTACTGACACGTTTTGAGGTACGCGAAATGATGTACCTTTTGACAGTTCCGCATATAAAAGATGCACCATGTATAGATAGTAGCCCCTGAGACTCGGTGCATTGTCAAAAATGACGGCGCGCCGAGGATCATAGTCCCAGGTATAACATGTCGCCGTTCCTACGTAGGTGGCGAAATGTCCGATGGCTAGCCGGATTTATGAATTTGCCGAGCTAAAGCGGCAACTTGACGTGGCAGATGCCGACATCACGCTTGTTAACAAGCGGATTGACGAGTCACAAGGTATGCAATTTCTCCGCGGACACCTGGTAAGGGGGCTTTATGCCAGTGCCTTACAACATGTATGCTTGATGCAGACGGTGCCGTTGCCATGGAGAACCTTCGGGCGGAACTCGCCCGAGCCAAGGAGCAGGCCAGAAAAAGTGATGCGGCTGCCTTAAAGGCGGCCGAAGAGCTGAAAGCCGAACAGGCTGCTCACTGCCGAAGCAGGAAGGAAATGGCCGAGATGGCTGTGAAGTTGAAGGATGCTGCCGACCGCTGCAAGCTTCTTGAAAAAGAAGATCGGGCGGAACAAAAGGACCTGGAGAAGGCCACTACCGAGGCCAAGGATGCTCGCTCTGCAATGAGAGCCATGAAGCAGGAGCTACGTCAGGCCGGAGATATCGCGGCTGGAAAGCCCTTTATGTTGCGGATGAAGTTCGGGGATCCTAAATATGCTCAGTTGGACCGGCTGTGGAGTGCGGCGGATACTTATCTGGACTTGGCGGCAAGTGCCGCGGACGCGGCCGAACACTTCTGAGATCAACAGGATCACGAAGTGGAAAAGCTTTTTTGGTCACAGTTCCACAATCCAGAGCGCCCACTTCCATTAACCGAGCGTTTGGCCGAATGGGCGGAGCTGAATAGGTTATCTGGACTTGCCATGAAGGATGTCGTGAGTCATCTGTGGCCAAAAAGGCCCGAGCCAAAGAGTTATTTTGGTTTGGTGCAGAAGTTCCTTGGTGCGGTGCCGCATATCAATGCAATGAAGAGGTCACCATGCATAGAGGGTGCGCGGATGGCTCTTGCCCGTGTCTAGACATACTGGACGGAGATGAAGGCCACCGACGTTGCATCCCAAGATTCGGACGGGAGCCGAGTACCTGTCGAGCACTATTTTCAGGAAGTTCTGCAGGGCGCTCGTTTAATAGAGACGCAGTGCTCGAAGGATATCATGTTTGAATAACATGTATTATTGTAAAACAATGTTTCGATGGAATATAAAATCTTTTTATACTTGTGCCTGCAAGAATTAAAGTACCTCATGTGCGGCCGTTAATGTATATGTGTATATAACCTGAAAGATGGCAGTCTTCGGCTTCAGCCCCCACGCATATAATGTGGGGGTGTTCGTAGAAGGCGCATTTTCACACTTGATCCAACGTCTTGGTCCTATAAAGGAGGTGATAGCGCAGCGAACTAGGCAACCGGACTATAATGCTTTATCACTTTCACTTAGCCATAGGAGTTTGACAGTGGGGCTACTATATAGCCCCTAGGGGCACCGCGCTCGCCCGAATTCGGGGCGCGTGTGTGCCTGACTGGGAAACGGCCCTTCGTTAATGCGGAGGAATCCTAAAGATTCCGGTGGGTCATCGAGTGGTTGACCAGTCTCACGTATATCATGACAGTCAGTTTTCGGCTTTCTCTACTGAGGTGCTCGCCTGGCCGAACCGGGGCACAATCGCAGTAGTTCTCCTGGTGCCGCCTTAGCCGATAGAGCGGAACGTAAGGCAGCAAAACACAGGAGCCGGGCAAACCCAACATTTGACCAAAGACATGATTCGGAGCTGATGCATATAAGGCCAAACTCGCGACGCCGAACACTCCCTAAGGTATTCGTTCTTTATGAAAACGGGCTGAACAACGCCCTAGTAATAAGCCCCTGGTGTCCAGGTACGTGCAAAATCCTGAGGTGGCCAATGCCAAGACGCCAGCCTCCACCTCGGTTATAGCAAGAAACCGGGGGATGTGTATCAACAAGAGACAATAAAAAAGGTTTACGCAGGGTCTTAATCTGAAAAGAATCCTTGGAACGGGTCCCTACTGCACGTCTACGCCTGTGTCTCCGTTGTGCCATATCCTGGACGGGTGTAGCACGGTGTTCATCTGTAAAAGAGAGGAACTTAGTTGAAAAAGATCGTGCGAAAATGTACGTTATATTAAATAAACAAAGTACAATTTAAAAAATGAATAAAATTGAGCTTTATTGTCTCTTGTTGTACATGCGCGGAGCCCCTTGAACGGGGGTATGCGGCTAGTAAGCCCTTGTATGTTTACGCCGGACTCGTCTAGCCATGTCCGGGGTCTGAACGACCTGTTTAGGTGCTTTGATTAGTGAAACCGGTTTAGTGTGTGGCTGTTAAGGCAGCCGCACAATCTTCCGCGCTCGAGGAACACTCGATATTTTCCTTTAATGAGATGATGCCTCGTGGACCGGGCATTTTAAGTATAAGGGATGCATAATGCGGTATTGCGTTAAAGCGGGCAAAAGCTTCGCGTCCCAGTAGTGCTTGATAGCTACTTATAAATGGGGCGATGTGGAACGTTAGCTTTTCGCGGCGGAAGTTGTCGGGTGAGCCGAACAAAACTTCTAGCAGGAGAGAGCCCGTACAATGGGCATCTGGGCCTGGCGTTACCCCTTGAAAGGAAGTATTGCTATGGCGAATTGTTGTTGGATCTATCCCCATTTTGCGGATTGTGTCCTGATATAGCAGGTTTAAATCACTGCCGCCGTCCATTAGGACTTGTGTAAAGTGGAGTCCGTCAATTATCGGATCTAATACCAAGGCAGTCCAGCCTGTATTCCGGATACTTCTAGAGTAATCTTGATGGTCGAAGGTGATTGGTTTTAACAACCAGTGGCGGGACTCCTCTGGGATAGGCCGTATGGCGCGTATCTCTATAGGCGCCACTCTATTCTCCCCTTTTGTCACGTGAAGTGATTTTACTGTTTTGACTTCTTGTGGGAAATTCTTTTGTTTTCCGGTGCTCTGCTTGTGGGGTTCGTCATCGTCCTCGCTTGGTGTGTCGAGCCCCTTGTGTTCGGCGTTGAGTTTGCCGGATTGCTTGAAGACCCAACAATCTCTATGGGTATGGTTTGCAGGCTTCTCGGGAGTACTGTGGATTTGACATATCTTGTCCAAGATTTTGTTTAGGTTAGATAGCTCGTCCCTGTTATCCTTGAGGGGCAGGTTTTTCTGATTCTGCCGAGAGCTTTTGAATCCGGCGTTGACTACCGTGCTCTTCGGGCTGTTTCCCTTAGTCCGGCGCTGGTCCTTGCTGCGTCGCGGTTTCCTGTTTCCATCCTAACTTCGGATGTACTTGGTTCGCTGATACGTCTCCAACGTATCTATAATTTTTGATTGCTCCATGCTATATTATCTACTGTTTTAGGCAATATTGGGCTTTATTTTCCACTTTTATATTATTTTTGGGACTAACCTATTAACCGGAGGCCCAGCCCAGATTTGCTGTTTTATGCCT
>LR880972.1:194261789-194312570 GCA_904067115.1 Aegilops sharonensis | reverse complement strand
CCGGGCACGCCCCCTGCCTCGTGGGGCCCCCGTAGCTCCACCGATGTATTCCTTTCACCCATATATACCTACGTACCCTAAAACTTCCAGAACAGAACCTAGATCGGGAGTTCCGCCGCCGCAAGCCTCCAGAGCCACCAAAAACCAATCGGGACCCTGTTCCGGCACCCTGCCGGAGGGGGATCCCATCACTGGAGGCCATCTTCATCATCCGACGCTATCCATGACGAGGAGGGAGTAGTTCACCCTCGGGGCTGAGGGTATGTACCAGTAGCTATGTGTTTGATCTCTCTCTCTCTCGTGTTCTCTCTCGTGTTCCCTCTATGGCACGATCTTGATGGATCGCGAGCTTTGCTATTATAGTTGGATCCTATGTTTCTTCTCCCCCTGTACTCTCTTGTGATGAATTGAGTTTCCCCTTTGAAGTTATTTTATCGGATTGAGTCTTTTATGAACACTTGATGTATGTCTTGCCGTGTTTATCTGTGGTGACAATGGGATTTCACGTGCCACTTGATGTATGTTTTGGTGACCAACTTGCGGGTTCCGCCCATGAACCTATGCATAGGGGTTGGCACACGTTCTTGATTCTCCGGTAGAAACTTTGGGGCACTCTTAGAAGTACTTTTATGTTGGTTGGATGAATCTGAGATTGTGTGATGCGTATCGTATAATCATGCCCACGGATACTTGAGGTGATAATGGAGTATCTAGGTGACATTAGGGTTTTGGTTGATTTGTGTCTTAAGGTGTTATTCTAGTATGAACTCTATGATGGATTGAGCGGAAAGAATAGCTTTATGTTATTTTACTACGAACTCTTGAATAGATAGAACAGAAAGGATAACTTTGAGGTGGTTTCGTACCCTACCATAATCTCTACGTTTGTTCTCCGCTATCAGTGGATTTGGGGTGACTCTTTGTTGCATGTTGAGGGCTTGTTATATGATCTATCTATGTTATTATTGTTGAGAGAACTTGCACTAGTGAAAGTATGAACCCTAGGCCTTGTTTCCTATCATTGCAATACCGTTTACGCTCACTTTTATCATTAGTTACCTTGCTGTTTTTATTATTTCAGATTACAAATACCTATATCTACTATCTATTTTGCACTTGTATCACCATCTCTTCGCCGAACTAGTGCACCTGTACAATTTACCGTTGTATTGGGTGTGTTGGGGACACAAGAGACTCTTTGTTATTTGGTTGCAGGGTTGTTTGAGAGAGACCATCTTCATCCTATGCCTCCCACGGATTGATAAACCTTAGGTCATCCACTTGAGGGAAATTTGCTACTATCCTACAAACCTGTGCACTTGCAGGCCCAACAACGTCTACAAGAAGAAGGTTGTGTAGTAGACATTAGTTGTTGGTACTGCATCTTGCCAACCAGCTATCCTCTCCTGCACAAAAGCGGGTCGTGAGGCTTGTTAATGCAGCCATTGTTCTTGGCTTTTCTTGGCCGAGGTGTCTGGCGAGCCATTCGTCTCAGACGTAGTGTTTGAAAGCTGCTAAGGCGTCGGTGTCCGGACAGTCGACTATTTGGTTCTTTTTAGTAAGGAATTTGTTCCAGAATTTCCGGGCTGACTCTCCGGGTTGTTGAGTTATGTGACTTAAATCGTCTGCATCTGGAGGTCGGGCATAGGTTCCTTGAAAATTTGCCCAAAAAGCAAGATGCAGTACTGGTGTGGCCAAGCCTTTATTCGAATCGTTTTTAATGTCCCACCTCAGCGCACTTAGCGAGGCGGTTTCCTTGGCACGTCTTGTTGAAGCAGAGATCGTGTCCCCTTATTCCGGGATTCTCATCAATACGGGCGTGGGTAACCCAACCGTGCCATTAATTTACGGCGCTTGGGAGATAAGCGAGTTTTACCAGGCTGGTGGGGGCACATAGTTTCGCCCGCCCATATAAGGGGATAAGGATCCACCTTTTCCATCTACGCCTTCTTCCTCCTTTTCTTATCCATTTTCGCGTACTCGAGCTCCAGCGCCCAAGTCCGCACATCCCACCTCTACCTTCTCCAGCCATGTCCAGAGCGGGAGGCAAGTGGATGGTCTCCTCCGTCACGGAGGGACACATCAAGAAGCTGAGGGAGGTCGGATACTTGTCTAACGACATCGCGCACCGGCTCCCAGACAAGGGGCAGCTCATCCCCATCCCCAGGCCCCATGAGAGGGTGGTGTTCCTCACCCATTTCCTCCGCGGACTAGGTTTCCCACTTCACTCGTTTGTCCGGGGGCTCATGTTCTACTACGTCCTGGATTTCCACGATCTGGCCCCAAACTTCGTCCTCAACATCTCGGCGTTTATCGTCATGTGCAAGGCTTTCCTCCGCATCAAGCCCCACTTCGGCTTATGGATGAAGACCTTCAATGTCAAGCCGAAGTTAGTGGGCGGCCAGCAAGCGGAGTGCGGAGGCGCCATGGTGGGAAAGATGCCCAACGTTACATGGCTCGAGGGCTCCTTCGTGGAGACCATAAAGGGGTGGCAATCGGGGTGGTTCTACATCACCGAGCCGCGTGACCCTGAATGGGCAGCGGCCCCCGAATTCCGATCTGGCATCCCCGCACGGCTCACCTCCTGGAAAGAGAAGGGCCTGTCGTGGGGTAATTCGGAAGAGCAAACCGGACTCCAAACCTGCGTCCAAGACCTGGTGAACAAACAGGTTAAACTCATCAACGTAGTCCAGGTCATGCTCATCCGTCGGATCCTCCCATGTCAACGACGGGCTTTTAACTTATGGGAGTTCAACCCAGCCCAGCACCAAACTCTGACCAGAGAAGGGTTCCAAGTGGTCAGCACCAAACTTTGTGTCCCATCCAGACCAGGTGAACAAAGGGGGTGTCCGGATGGCCGGACTATAACCTTTGGCCGGACTCCTGGACTATGAAGATACAAGATTGAAGACTTCGTCATGTGTCCGGATGGGACTTTCCTTGGCGTGGAAGGCAAGCTTCGCGATGCGGATATGTAGATCTCCTCCCATTGTAACCGACTCTATGTAACCCTAACCCTCTCCGATGTCTATATAAACTGGAGGGTTTTAGTCCGTAGGACGAACAACAATCATACCATAGGCTAGCTTCTAGGGTTTAGCCTCTCTGATCTCGTGGTAGATCTACTCTTGTACTACCCATATCATCAATATTAATCAAGCAGGAGTAGGGTTTTACCTCCATCGAGAGGGCCCGAACCTGGGTAAAAACATCGTGCTAAAGCAGAACCCGGCCCAAAACCAAACTCTGACCAAAGGTTATTGCCGCTGCCTCTTCATCGACCTCCCTCTGCGCCACCAGCATGGCACTGGCCACTTGATTCATCGTTGCCAGATACAGCAGCAACGACTCTTGTGGTTTAGGCGCCACCAGTACTGGTGTAGAAGAGAGGTATTTCTTCAGATCATGCAGTGCTGCTTTGGCCTCCGGAGTCCACTCCATTGGGCCTGCCTTTTTAAAAAATTTGAAAAAGGGAAGGGAGCGCTCGGCAGACTTGGAAATGAATCGGCTCATGGCGGCAACGCAGCCAGTGATCAGATGCACATCCTTGATCCGCTTGGGCACCTCAATCTGCTCGATAGCCTTGATTTTGTCTGGGTTTGCCTCAACCCCACGCTGCGACACAAAGAACCCGAGAAGTTTGCCGGACGGAACGCTGAAGACACACTTCTCAGGGTTCAGCTTGAGGTTGATCTTGTGCAGGTTGGCAAACGTCTCTTCTAAGTCTTGTACAAGAGTTGCCCTGTCCTTGGTTTTGACCACTATGTCATCCATATAAGCTTCCATATTTCTATGTAGCTGGGGCTCAAAACCAATTTGGACTGCCCTTGCAAACGTCGAGCCAGCACTCTTCAACCCGAAAGGCATCCGTAAAAAGCAGTACGTACCACATGGGGTGATGAATGTTGTCTTCTCTTCGTATTCTCTTGTCATGAAGATCTGGTGGTAGCCCGAGTAGGCGTCGAGGAATGATAACAGATCACACCCGGCCGTGGAGGCAACAATCTGGTCGATGCACGGCAACGGGAAGGGGTCCTTAGGACAAGCCTTATTGATATCTGTGTAGTCAATACACAGCCTCCACTTCCCGTTTGCCTTGCGCACCACCACCAGATTAGCCAACCACGTTGGATGGAGCACTCCCCTCACCAAACCTGCCGCTTCCAACTTCCTGATCTCTTCCGTGATAAACTCTTGCCGTTACAGAGC
This sequence comes from Aegilops sharonensis, assembly GCA_904067115.1. Lineage (NCBI taxonomy): Eukaryota > Viridiplantae > Streptophyta > Magnoliopsida > Poales > Poaceae > Aegilops > Aegilops sharonensis. The sequence continues at coordinate 194,308,361 of LR880972.1, read as the reverse complement.
CTGCTTCCTGACCTTCTGCTTGACGGGCCGCGCATGAGGATAGGCAGCTAGGTGGTGCTCAATCACCTCCCTGGGAACACCGGGGATGTCGGATGCTTTCCATGCAAACACATCGACATTCGCCCGCAGGAAGGTGACGAGCGTGCCTTCATATTTGCTGTCGAGGGTGGAGCTTATGGTGAAAGCCCCTCCCGTGCCATCCTCCCTAACAGACACATTATTGGTTTGTGGTGGCGCAGCTCTAGATTTCTTGCTCTTGCTGGTGGAGCTCACTTGCGCGTCCTCGACGGTAGCACAACACTCCGAAGAGGTGCGCTTGCCGGGGTGGGTGCGAGAGGTCTTGCCGGGCTTCTTCTTCCCTCCCGGGGCTTCAGCGGCAGGAGCAAGTGCCTTGGCGGCAGCTGCTACAACTGCTTCCTGGTAGAGTAGGTCGGCGCAGATCAACGCATCCTCCTTGTCGCAGGGGACGGTGATGATGGTCATCGGCCCAGGCATATTCAGCGTGTTGTAGGCGTATTGTGGCGCCGCCATGAACTTGGCTAGTGCCGGGCGGCCGAGGATCCCTTTGTAGGGAAAGGGGATCTCGGCTACATTGAAGACACCCTCTCCGTCCTGTAGTTCAACTCGCCTCCGAACGTCACAGGCAGCGTGACCTTCCCCTTTGGCTGACTCCTTCCCGGATTGACCCCTTGAAACGTGCCTGTTTCCTTGAGGTCTCCATCAGGAATTTGCAGCCTCTTGATCACAACAGGCGAGATCAAGTTCAGACCGGCCCCGCCATCGACTAACATCTGGTTCACCTTGAGGTTGCGTATCGTTGGTGAAACCAACAATGGCAAGCACCCGACCGCAGTTGTGCGATCAGGGTGGTCCTCGGCATCAAAGATGATAGGTGTGCTGGACCACTTCAGTGGCTTCTGAGCGTCGAATGATGGCTCCGCTGCTGTGATCTCATGCGCCCACTGCTTGAGCTGGCGGTGAGAGGTATGCAACAAGGCCCCACCATCGACGCACATGGCCTCTGTCGCTTTCTGGAACTCATGCTCGCCGTAATCGTCGTCTTTGTCATGATCATCATCTTCCTGCTTCTTGTTGCGGCCCCGAGCGGGCCTCTCTTGCTGGTTGGCCGCCACGCTTCTTGCCGTGGTGACCTCCTTGGCCGCCACGCTTCTTGCCGGATCCATCGGCACCATCCTGGCCCTTCTCCTTGTCCCGCCTCTCATACTCAGCTTTTTGCTTCTCAGCAAGCAGCTCGACTTGTCGGCAGTTCCGGAGGTCGTGGCCCTTGGTGCGGTGGATCTTGCAATACTGCTTGTCGGAGCCCCCTGGCTTGTCAGTAGCGGCCAGGGCCCGGCAGGTGGCGCACCCGGCAATTTCCTTGCCGGGGTCGTCTGCCTTGGCCTTCTTGGTGGCGCCGGTGTCGTCGGATCCCTCGACGGCAAGCACGGTCTTGCCCTTGTGTTTCCTGTTGCGACGCTGGCCCTTCTTCGTCGGGGCAGCGGTGTCTTCATTAGTAGAGTTGGTTTCCACGCCGGGGTCCTCGCCGGGGTACTTCCTTCCCTCTTTAGCCCGGGCGCACCTATCGGCCAGAACATAAAGTTCGGCCACATCCTTAACCTTGTTCATCGCCAGCTCTTCGTGCATCTTGCGGTTGCGCACGTTCTGATGGAACGCGCTAATCACGGCGTCGGGATGAACATCAGGGATGTTGTACTGCACCCGCCTGAACCTCTCGATGTACTTGCGCAGGGTTTCCCCTTCCTTCTGGGGAATGATATGCAAATCACTGGCCTGGCCATGAGCTTGGTGGCCTCCAGTGAAGGCACCAACGAACTCATGGCACAGATCCGACCAAGAAGAAATGGAATCCGTTGGCAAGTGCATCAACCAAGACATGACGTTGGGCTTCAGTGCCAACGGGAAGTAATTGGCAAGCACCTTGTCGTCCCGAGCTCCGGCAGCTTGCATCGCGATGGTGTAAATGCTGAGGAACTCTGACGGATGGGTCCTGCCGTTGTACTTCTCGCCGACGTCGGGCTTGAATGTGCGGTGGGACGGCCACTGGAACTGCCGCAGCTCACGAGTAAAGGCTGGGTAACCCACCTCGTAAGGTAGGCCGCCGGAGCCCCCTGGTGCTGGGTAGTCCATAGCGGGTCCCGCCCGCTTATCCGACTGGTGGCGTGTATCGCGCTGGCGCTCGATAGTGGTTCGAGCGTCTTCGTGGGCTCATTCTCGAAAAACTTGGCGCTGGTCGCGGTGGGTCCGCGGGTCGGACAACGCTATGGAAATGTTATCACATGCGTCATCACGATGGACCGGCACCGGCGGCAACTAGCGCGGGGGAGGAGAGTGTACTGTGGGTGCGGCTCCCCCGGTTCTCCCTCCGCTGGCATGTGGTGGCTCGACGGAGCGTCAGCCCGAGGGCCCCGCCGGTCGCGGATCATCCTTATTGGCGACGGCGATGAGGCTCTGGATGGTGGCTCTCCACTCATCGAGCTTCTCCGCAGCAGGAGGGAAGTCGAGGAGCAGCTGCGCGCGCGCCAAAGCCTCGCTGGCGTGGGTGGTGGCGACAGCTGCATGGACCGCGGTGTGCTTCGACTTCTAACCACGTTAGAAGGAGCTCTATCACGGCCCAGCGGCTGCGTGCCATTTTCGCCAGCACTTCGGCGGGCATGCTGGACTCCTTCATCTCGCGGGCGATGCACAGGGCTCTTCCCACGGCGGTGTCCAGGGTCACCGGCATGGTGACGCTGCTCGTCGCGCACACCACGGGAAGAGCGTGTTGTGGGCGCCGGGGTGGGAATCTTGGAGGTCGATGCGCTGTCTGTAGGGGGCACAGCGACGCCCCTAGAGGGCCCCGCGCTGCCTGCGGGGGGCCTAGCCCCGTCTTTGGATTTGGCGATGCGCGGCCCGTCGTCTGGCGCACGAACGATACCGCTCGCCAGGCTTTGACTGCCAGAGCGATGCTGGTGCTCGCGGGCCGTGTGACACCCCAAAAATTTTAACCTTGTTTTATTAATTAAAATTTTGCCAGGAAACTTAAACTTTTATTTCCTGGATTCTCTTTTGAGTTCAGAACCTTTCTGTTCTTTATTTTTATGGAGTTTTTACCCCAAGTGAGAACCTGCCAATTATTTTATTAGACTTGTTTACCCTCTCAAGAAAAACACCTCTATTGTCAGTGGATTTATTTGCATAAATTTTTGCTCTCTGAGCTTTATTCATTAAAGTGATTTTTATTAGTTGAAGCCCTATTTTGAACTACAACCATTTGATAAATTTATCCAAAATTCCAACCAAAATTTGGGGATGTCATGTGATGTTTTTAAATCACTTTTATACAAAAATATCTTCTGTTCATTGGAGATTTTGAGCTCTACACGAAATTATTAAATCTGGTCCAGTGGGCAGATTTGCACTACAACCTATTTAAATATTTCTTTAAAACTTCCACCAAAATTATGGGATGTCAATAGGAGTATATTATTCAACTTTATGCAAAAACCCAGTTATGTTCCTTGAAAAATTTGAGTGAATCAACCTCATTTTCATTCTGGTCCAACTTGATGATTTGTACAGCAACCACATTTTAACTTGCTCCTTTACCCATGATTCTTTTTCGTGCTTGTAGTCCTTCCTGCAAAACCCTTAAGACCAGGAGCATGAACCCATTGGAATATTTTTAGCCATGAAATGACAGCCTTTAGTTTCTGCCCAAAATTGGTGTTCTCAAAGATTTGCACTAACAAGTTTCTTCTCTTGGCAAACTAACCTTGCCACCCTCTTTACCTTCTAAAGAGACTAGGATCTGGAGATTTTGGCCACTCCAAGAACTGCCTAGATGCCTTTAGCATTTTGCCAAACACCTTGTGTGCATGGCCAGTTTTGGCATGGTTTTGATTAGCATTGCAAGCTTGGTCTCCTGGCCTAACCCCCTTGTCCATTAACTTCCTTGCCAACCCTAGCCTAGTCCTGTTAATTACCAGCCTCACTCGAGCACTCTAAATCACCCTGGCATTCTGTCGAGCATGTTGCGCGCGTGCTCTGGGCGCGCCCAGAGCGCATGTTTTGCACGCGCGCGCACAACCGAGCCTCCGCATTCGCTCGCCCGCGCCCCTGGCCTTTGCTCGCCTGCATAGCCGTGCCTCGCCCTTGACCACTCGCCAGAACGCACCAAGCTGCCCTGGTGCCCTACAGCACCGTCGTCAGAGCCCCCTTGGCGGCACGCCGGCGTCCGCAGTGCGCCTCTGCCACGGACGGCGCCGCCCGAGCCACAACTCCTCTCCATCTGGCCTCGTGAGCAGGCCGCCCTTATCTCCGAGTCGTCCGCTAGCGCCGACCCTGCTCCGGCCATCGCCACGTCGCTCTGCCGCAGCAGAAACGGTCGACCGGCGATCTTATCCCCGGCGATGGCGGAACCGACCTTCCCCGGCTATATATACCCCCAGGCCCCACTTGAGCCTCCTCAGCAGCCTCGTACCACCCCTCTAGCGCACCCCACGACCAGCAGGCAACGGCGGGAAGCCGCCTCCCCCGTCTCCGGCCGGTTCGGCCGCCGCCACGCTCCGGTCCGTTTCGTCACAACTGAAGCCCCTCCCATCCATCCAGCGCCACCACCCGACACCACGTGACCATGCGGAGCCGCCATCACCTCAGCCCCGACCGGGAGCCACCATATCCCAGACCCCCATTTGCTCCCGAAGACACCGGCCGCCGTGAAGCTCGTAGCCGGCGATTCCGTCCACGTCGGCGACCATGGCGGGTACCCACGGGTTCGCCTCGACCACCTGAGCACACCCATGTGCTCAGATCCCCGAGGGATGCCTCCGTTCGCCGGCGAGCCTCGCCGGAGCTCCGCCTCCGTTCGGTCGGAGGAGACGGCGCGCGCGTGGACTAGTCAAACCTGACCAGTGGGCCAGGCGGGCCCACTGTCAGTGACCCAGCGCCGGTCCACGCAGGCATAAGTGGAGGCGTATTCCCAGAGTACGTCTTCGACGTGTATCTATTCGAATTGTTTTCTTTTCTTTTTCTGTTTTATTTAAAACCAGAGATTTGACTAAACTTTGACTGGCTATATATTTTTAAATAAAACTCCAAATGAGTTGATTCTTTTTCCTACCTCTCTCAAATTTAGTCTAGTTTATTTTAAGGTTTATTTGAAAAAAAAATCAGACAACTTTTTTGCACTGTTTTGAAACTATGTGTTAATTTGAATAATTTCAAAAATATGTTTTTGAAGATGTCAACTTCAAAAGGCACACCCCACTTGCATACCCTTGGAGGCAAGCATTCTGAACCCTGGCATAATATTGTGTGTGTCATTTGCACAGTTACAACACCATTTCGACACGGAGTATCCGTCATTTTATGTGATGATAAGTTCCTACTCATAAGTGCATATCGATGATTTCGTGTTGTTGGAGTTTGATAAGTTTGTGATAGTAGTCCCCATCATATGCCTCTCATGCATACCGGAAGGAATCCAGGAGGACCACTGTCTTGGGTAAACACGGGTTTGTCCCTAGGCCTCCGTCGAGACGGTTGTGCCCGGTACGGCATGATGAGGTATGTCGAGTGGCGATTCTGTCTGTTGGTTGAAGTATATATTGCTATACTAATCATGCAGGGAATACTTAAACCTCCCGAGTCGACCATAGATCGAGTCTTGTTTCGGTAACCCCCATACTTGTTTCGTACTACCACTTGCCCCTGCCATAGGTAGGGTACGGTTCAGTAAGTTGTCAACCCCTTTCCTAGCACACACCGTACAGAGAGGCCATGGTGGAAGATACCGGAGGCATCCGGTAGGCATGCCACCTTGTCCGGGAGCATGGGTGTTTCGGTTGTAGCCAAAGGGGTGGCTCCCCTAGTTTGTGCGCGGTATAAATTTTGTGATCCCATGCTACGTCGAGGTTGTAGCCTCCCCACTTAGAGTTTCGCTTAACAGGTGTCGTGGGTGATTCCGGACACCGGTAAGTTAGGCTGGTGTGTGCAGATAGGTGTGTTTTCAATTAAAAGGTCGTAGACGGAATTAGTCCCGATGGACTAAAGGAATCCGTTGCTCGTGGGTAAAGAGTACACCCTCTGCAGAGGTTAAATCTATTCGAATAGCTGTGTCCATGGTTAAGGACTACAGTCTGGGATGGGTCAAGTGTCGTTCTTAGTGTCGGTCTTCGGAGGAGAAGTTGTCAAACCAGAACTTGGATCATGACTTGTGACTTGTGATGATCATGATTATTATTTGTTATGGGCTAACCCGTTAAATTATTTGAATTATCGAGTATCCCTGGGACGGTTCTACCTCCTGGATATTCACTATGATTATTTATAAGCCCTTTATGTGGTGTCGCTCAGACGCCCGACTGTGGCATGCTTGTTATATATTTACCTTATAAGCCCTTTATGTGGTGTCACTCAGACGCCCGACTGTGGCATGCTTGTTATATATTTACTTTATAAGCCCTTTATGTGGTGTCGCTCAGACACCCGACTGTGGCATGCTTGTTATATATTTACCTTATAAGCCCTTTATGTGGTGTCGCTCAGACGCCCGACTGTGGCATGCTTGTTATATATTTACCTTAGAAGCCCTTTATGTGGTGTCGCTCAGACACCCGACTGTGGCATGCTTGTTATATATTTACCTTAGAAGCCCTTTATGTGGTGTCGCTCAGACACCCGACTGTGGCATGCTTGTTATATATTTACCTTAGAAGCCCTTTATGTGGTGTCGCTCAGACACCCGACTGTGGCATGCTTGTTATATATTTACCTTATAAGCCCTTTATGTGGTGTCACTCAGACGCCCGACTGTGGCATGCTTGTTATATATTTACTTTATAAGCCCTTTATGTGGTGTCGCTCAGACACCCGACTGTGGCATGCTTGTTATATATTTACCTTATAAGCCCTTTATGTGGTGTCGCTCAGACGCCCGACTGTGGCATGCTTGTTATATATTTACTTTATAAGCCCTTTATGTGGTGTCGCTCAGACACCCGACTGTGGCATGCTTGTTATATATTTACCTTATAAGCCCTTTATGTGGTGTCGCTCAGACGCCCGACTGAGGCATGCTCGTTATTTGCTAACCTTTCGAGGCGTCGCTTCAGACACCCGATCGGTGCATTTTATTACTACTCTGTTATTGCCTATTCATGTATATAAATAACCTGCTTGCATACATCAGAGATTTTATTTTTGACTGATGTTGTGATCATAGAATATTTTAGAGCGTACTTATCGTTTGTTATATTATACCCGTTTTCATAATGTTTGCGAGTACATTCAAAGTTCTCACTGGCTTGTCCCTGGCTATTGTCTTGGCCAGATCCCTTGCGTGGAGAGGAGCGTTGCGAAGACAGCCCCGGAACCTAAGCCATGGTGATAGCAGCCTCGCGAAGATAGGAGTTAACCTGGTCAGCTGTTCCTGTGGGAAATGGAGTCCCATAGACGCCGATGATCCACAAACCGCTTCCACCATCAACCACTAGAAACTAATTGTTGTACTCATAGGCCAGAATGGTCTTGTACTACATATTTTGCTTTTTGCTTGGGATTTTTGTATCAAGTTGGTGCCTCATCAGCTAACAGTAATCATGGGGCTGGTGAGCACAAGGGCCATTTTCTGGAAATTAATATCCCGAAAATCCGGTCCTGAAAAACTTGGTATCAAAGCCAGGCTGACCATTGGATAATCCTATCCTAGCTAGGTCGAAAAACCTAGGTTAACCAACCCACCAGACCTTAACCTAACCCCGGCCAAGCTTCTCGTGTAAGGTAGCCACACAGTGAGCCTGACACCTTTTGACAGTCGGTGCCCAACCTATCAACCTAGCATGTCGATCACGCGCCAGTCACCGACGCCTAATATGTCCCATTCGCAAGCGTACGAAGGAAGACTTCGTCCCATTTTCCTATAAAAAGGGCACGCTTGCCTCAACCCAGCACAGCACAGCCTCTACCCCAAACCGAGCCATAATGTCTGGCCCCGTCGTGCACAATGAGACCACAGCAACCAACCTTCGAGGTTTTGTGACCATACTCGCAAACCTCACCCGTCGTGCCTATGCGTTAGAAGAGCCCCCAGAATATGTTGTGTACCAAGGACCCATGAGCGGTGAGAGCCGTCAATTCTGGGCCACTGTGCACATCTACGGTAGGGGTCTGTCGCCAGAACGCCCCTACAGGTTCACCGGAAGGACAACTTCCTTTGAGCCACAAGCCATCCAACTAGCGGCGCGAGAGGCCATAGTTCAACTCTGGCACTTGTCGCCCAGAGTTAACTGTCGCTCGCTCTACTACTACCCCAGACGTAAAGGGTATGGTAGACCACCCCAAGTTGCCAACGGAGATCACGAGACGGATCCTGCATTGTTGCACCTAGTGCGCTATGTAGGTGCACTAGAGGAATTGTTCGATCAAATCACCATTGATCTGATCGCAGCTCGTGGAGAGCTGGTTCGCCGAGCCCCGGTGAGAGGAAAGGACGAGCCCGACGCCGACAACCTAGTCGTGTTGTTCGGACACCCGATCGAGTCCCTGAGGTCTACCCCAGCCATCGACCAAGGTGCTTTGATGACCCCAGAAGTGCTTCGTCGCCTTTTGGGAACACGCTCCAACGGGATTGTGGCCAACAATCCCCGAGATGGTCATCATCGCTACCTCGACCCTACAGTTCATCAACCACCTCCAGCTAATCCCGACGGTGAAACCCGTGGAGAAGCCTCGACGTCCACAAGGCACGCCCGCTTAGGTATAAACGAGGTAGAATAAGTCACTCGAGTAGTGCCGAGCCTCAGTGTATCCACACCTTATAATCGTGCGACCTTGTAAATAAACGCAGCCTGTTGTGGTGCCTCTGTTTTAAATAGCAACCTTGCATAATTATGTCAGCACGCAGTTGCATATTTTATTCCGGGCACAGCTGCCAAAACCAACCCCGACGACACCCACAGTAACACGTCACTTTTGTGAGATATGTGTATCTGTGGCTTTGACCCAACCCCATGAGAACAGAACCGACAACTAGTTCCCCTCACCGCGGTATATAACCCAGCCTGGATGCTATATAAAAAGGCCACCTCGTGACCTTGCCAAGCACCCCTCACCTTGTGCACCATCCTCACAACCCTTCCTTGCCATGCCGAGCCCTAGTATTTATCTGAGAACCCCAGATGCAACCCCGGGTAGCTTTGTCAAAATATTGTGGGACTTTACCTGCAATACCATGGGTTCTACCCAGCCACCCGAGTACGAGCTGCTCAAATCGAGAATCACCCCATCCGCCTCGAAATATTGGGCAGTAGTACACATCCCTCCCGTAAACTCGGACCAAGACCCAACGGAAGTTTCCTTCGTGGGGAAATCTATGCCAGCTCCACAAATGGCCATAGAAGCGGTTGCACACGAAGCGCTTGTCTGCCTTCGATTCACGGTACCCTATGCCAAAGAAAGAGGGTATTATTACTTTCCGAGCCGTGCAGCACCCGGAGAAGTAACATCTTTTCCCGGTGGACGAATTGAGAGAGACCCAGTACTGGCCAACCTGGTCCAGTACGTCATCGCTCAAGAACGTCTGACCCAGCGAGTAATGGGTTATCTCCAGAGTCTCGCGGATTTAAATCCTCAGATCGCCATCGGCAGACCAGTGAGGCCCGACCAGGAGAGACACATTCATCGGCTGGTCAATCCGCTTCCCCATATAGAAGAGGAGTGTATCCCAGTACCAGAGACGTTTTCTTGGGACCCCGTCTAGTTACCGTTTGCATTATATACGTCACTGCTGCGTTTATTATTGCAACATTTACTTATATGTTGAAACTTATGCGTGGTACCCCGAGTTTGTGTGGCGAGTAAATTATTTAGTTTCTATTAATGTGAGTAGTTCTTGTTGCGGTTTAACTCTTAAATTTACTGATTTCTCTCGCGAAAAATCCTGGAGTGAGATTTCTTTTCCCTGAGTTGCTGCATTCTATATCTTCTCACGACATGGAATTTTTATTCACGCGGCACCACGGCAGCAGACCCACAACCACTCGAACACATACACTGCTTGCAAAAACACGTAACCGTGTTGCATCTCACCGACCACCTCCCTAAACGCACCACAGTCTCCGAAGGAGAGATTAGTGGATAATCATCCGGGTACAAGTTACCTCCGACACACCAACAACAGTTAACACCCGACGTCACACCTAATCCTCGTGATCACCGCCATCGCGGAGAGCCAACATCCGAGCGGCAGCATCGCGACGATCATCGAGGAGCATCGCGCACAGGAGCACGGAGAGCCCCAGCACTGCCGACAGCCCTCCGCACACCAGGATCACGTACCAGTCCGGCACCACCTCCGCCATTAGAGCCTCATCTCGAGCTTCTGTAAGCAGTAATGGAGGAGAAGGAAGGAGAAGGAGAAGCAAGGCCAGGTGTGAAGGAGAAGAGAGGAGCACCTCGGCCATTTTATAGCTCGAGATCGGTGTACGATGGGCGAAGTCCACCAGCGCCGCTCGTCGCCCGATCGCCGGTGTTCGGAGGCAAATCCGCGAGCAGTGCCGACAGCGCACTGGCCCGCGAGGTGAGTGCACACTGCGCCGACAACTAGCACGCCGCGCACTACCGCAGTACGGCCTAGATGCCCTGCGCGCTAGACGTCGCCGGTGGAGAAAGCGCGGGAAAGCGCGCAGGAGAGAGGAAGAAGAGAGAGCCAGAGGAAGAAGAAGAGACTGACAGTGGGCCCCGGGTCCACCTGTCAGCCAGAGGGAGCACTGTGCTCTTGAGTGCGACCAGCGTATTTTAGAAATTTAGAATTTACGGTAACCAGCGTAAAAATCTCCCAACCGTAGGTTTTTCCACGCAGCGCTAGTGTCCCACACTGTGGTTTTACACCACTTATTGCTTTCTCACTGTAGCCGCATTTTTACCGCTTAAGTAAAGTGGGTATTTCTGTAAATGGTAAGAGTTTTTGTTTTCAAAACAGCTTTTAGCAAATCTCAGGGACGAGATTTTTCTTAAGGTGGGTAGTGTTGTGACACCCCAAAAATTTTAACCTTGTTTTATTAATTAAAATTTTGCCAGGAAACTTAAACTTTTATTTCCTGGATTCTCTTTTGAGTTCAGAACCTTTTTGTTCTTTGTTTTTATGGAGTTTTTACCCCAAGTGAGAACCTGTCAATTATTTTATTAGACTTGTTTACCCTCTCAAGAAAAACACCTCTATTGTCAGTGGATTTATTTGCATAAATTTTTGCTCTCTGAGCTTTATTCCTTAAAGTGATTTTTATTAGTTGAAGCCCTATTTTGAACTACAACCATTTGATAAATTTATCCAAATTTCCAACCAAAATTTGGGGATGTCATGTGATGTTTTTAAATCACTTTTATACAAAAATATCTTCTGTTCATTGGAGATTTTGAGCTCTACACCAAATTTTTAAATCTGGTCCAGTGGGCAGATTTGCACTACAACCTATTTAAATATTTCTTTAAAACTTCCACCAAAATTATGGGATGTCAATAGGAGTATATTATTCAACTTTATGCAAAAACCCAGTTATGTTCCTTGAAAATTTTGAGTGAATCAACCTCATTTTCATTCTGGTCCAACTTGATGATTTGTACAGCAACCACATTTTAACTTGCTCCTTTACCCATGATTCTTTTTCCTCCTTGTAGTCCTTCCTGCAAAACCCTTAAGACCAGGAGCATGAACCCATTGGAATATTTTTAGCCCATGAAATGACAGCCTTTAGTTTCTGCCCAAAATTGGTTTTCTCAAAGATTTGCACTAACAAGTTTCTTCTCTTGGCAAACTAACCTTGCCACCCTCTTTAACTTCTAAAGAGACTAGGATCTGGAGATTTTGGCCACTCCAAGAACTGCCTAGATGCCTTTAGCATTTTGCCAAACACCTTGTGTGCATGGCCAGTTTTGGCATGGTTTTTGGTTAGCATTGCAAGCTTGGTCTCCTGGCCTAACCCCCTTGTCCATTAACTTCCTTGCCAACCCTAGCCTAGTCCTGTTAATTACTAGCCTCACTCAAGCACTCTAAATCACCCTGGCATTCTGTCGAGTGTGTCGCGCGTGTGCTCTGGGCGCGCCCAGAGCGCACGTTTTGCATGCGCGCGCACAACCGAGCCGCCGCGTTCGCTCGCCCGCGCCCCTGGCCTTTGCTCGCCTGCAGAGTCGTGCCTCGCCCTCGACCACTCGCCAGAACGCACCAAGCTGCCCTGGTGCCCTACAGCGCCGCCGTCAGAGCCCCCTTGGCAGCACGCCGGCGTCCGCAGTGCGCCTCTGCCACGGACGGCGCCGCCCGAGCCACAACTCCTTGCCATCTGGCCTCGTGAGCAGGCCGCCCTTATCTCCGAGTAGTCCGCTAGCGCCGACCCTGCTCCGGCCATCGCCACGTCGCTCTGCCATAGCAGAAACGGTCGACCGGCGATCTTATCCCCGGCGATGGCGGAACCGACCTTCCCCGGCTATATATACCCCCAGGCCCCGCTCGAGCCTCCTCAGCAGCCTCATACCACCCCTCTAGCGCACCCCACGACCAGCATGCAACAGCGGGAAGCCGTCTCCCCCGTCTCCGGCCGGTTCGGCCGCCGCCACGCTCCGGTCCGTTTTGTCACAACCGTAGCCCCTCCCATCCATCCAGCGCCACCACCCGACTCCATGTGACCGTGCGGAGCCGCCCATCACCTCAGCCCTGACCGGGAGCCACCATATCCCAGACCCCCATTTGCTCCCGAAGACACCGGCCGCGCGAAGCTCGTCGCCAGCGATTCCGTCCACGTCGGCGACCATGGCGGGTACCCACGGGTTCGCCTCGACCACCTGAGCACACCCATGTGCTCAGATCCCCGAGGGATGCCTCCGTTCACCGGCGAGCCTCGCCGGAGCTCCGCCTTCGTTCGGTCGGAGGAGAATGCGCGCGCGTGGACTAGTCAAACCTGACCAGTGGGCCAGGCGGGCCCACTGTCAGTGACCCAGCGCCAGTCCACGCAGGCATAAGTGGAGGCGTATTCCCAGAGTACGTCTTCGACGTGTATCTATTCGAATCGTTTTCTTTTCTTTTTCTGTTTTATTTAAAACCAGAGATTTGACTAAACTTTGACTGGCTATATCTTTTTAAATAAAACTCCAAATGAGTTGATTCTTTTTCCTACCTCTCTCAAATTTAGTCTAGTTTATTTTAAGATTTATTTAAAAAAAAACCAGAAAACTTTTTTGCACTGTTTTGAAACTATGTGTTAATTTGAATAATTTCAAATATAGGTTTTTGAAGAAGATGTCAACTTCAAAAGGCACACCCCACTTGCATACCCTTGAAGGCAAGCATTCTGAACCCTGGCATAATATTGTGTGTGTCATTTGCACGGTTACAACACCATTTCGACACGGAGTATACATCATTTTATGCGATGATAAGTTCCTACTCATAAGTGCATATCGATGATTTCATGTTGTTGGAGTTTGATATGTTTGTGATAGTAGTCCCCATCATATGCCTCTCATGCATACCGGAAGGAATCCGGGAGAACCACTGTCTTGGGTAAACACGGGTTTGTCCCTAGGCCTCCGTCGAGACGGTTATGCCCGGTATGGCATGATGAGGTATGTCGAGTGGCGATTCTGTCTGTTGGTTGAAGTATATATTGCTATACTAATCATGCAGGGAATACTTAAACCTCCTGAGTCGACCATAGATCGAGTCTTGTTCCGGTAACCCCCATACTTATTTTGTACTACCACTTGCCCCTGCCATAGGTAGGGTACGGTTCAGTAAGTTGTCAACCCCTTTCCTAGCACACACCGTACAGAGAGGCCTTGGTGGAAGATACCGGAGGCATCCGGTAGGCATGCCCCCTGGTTCGGGAGCATGGGTGTTTCAGTTGTAGCCGAAGGGGTAGCTCCCATAGTTTGCGCGCGGTATAAATTTTGTGATCCCATGCTACCTCGAGGTTGTAGCCTCCCCACTTAGAGTTTCGCTTAACAGGTGTCGTGGGTGATCCCAGACACCGGTAAGTTAGCCTGGTGTGTGCGGATAGGTGTGTTTCAATTAAAAGGCCGTAGACGGAATTAGTCCCGATGGACTAAAGCAATCCATTACTCGTGGTTAAAGAGTACACCCTCTGCAGAGGTTAAATCTATTCGAATAGCCGTGTCCATGGTTAAGGACTACAGTCTGGGATGGGTCAAGTGTCGGTCTTAGTGTCGGTCTTCGGAGGAGAAGTTGTCAAACCAGAACTTGGATCATCACTTGTGACTTGTGATGATCATGATTATTATTTGTTATGGGCTAACCCGTTAAATTATTTGAATTATCGAGTATCCCTGGGACGGTTCTACCTCCTGGATATTCACTGTGATTATTTATAAGCCCTTTATGTGGTGTCGCTCAGACGCCCGACTATGGCATGCTTGTTATATATTTACCTTATAAGCCCTTTATGTGGTGTCGTTCAGACGCCCGACAGTGGCATGCTTGCTATATATTTACTTTATAAGCCCTTTATGTGGTGTCGCTCAGACGCCCGACTGTGGCATGCTTGTTATATATTTACCTTATAAGCCCTTTATGTGGTGTCGCTCAGACGCCCGACTGTGGCATGCTTGTTATATATTTACTTTATAAGCCCTTTATGTGGTGTCGCTCAGACACCCGACTGTGGCATGATTGTTATATATTTACCTTATAAGCCCTTTATGTGGTGTTGCTCAGACGCCCGACTGAGGCATGCTCGTTATTTGCTAACCTTTCGAGGCGTCGCTTCAGACTCCCGATCGGTGCATTTTATTACTACTCTGTTATTGCCTATTCATGTATATAAATAACCTGCTTGCATACATCACAGATTTTATTTTATGACTGACGTTGTGATCATAGAATATTTCAGAGCGTATTTATCATTTGTTATATTATACCCGTGTTCATAATGTACATTCAAAGTGCTCATTGGCTTGTCCCTGGCTATTGTCTTGGCCAGATCCCTTGCGTGGAGAGGAGCGTTGCGAAGACAGCCCCGGAACCTAAGCCATGGTGATAGCAGCCTCGCGAAGATAGGAGTTAACCTGGTCAGCTGTTTCTCTGGGAAATGGAGTCCCATAGACGCCGATGATCCACAAACCGCTTCCGCCATCAACCACTAGAAACTAATTGTTGTACTCATAGGCCAGAATGGTCTTGTACTACATATTTTGCTTTTTGCTTGGAATTTCTGTATCAAGTTGGTGCCTCATCGGCTAACAGTAATCCTGGGGCTGGTGAGCACAAGGGCCATTTTCTGAAAATTAATATCCCGAAAATCCGGTCCTGACAGGCCGCGGCTCGGGTTCTGTCCGTGATCGGCCCGCTGCTCGTCCACACTGGCATGGGCCGTTCGGCTCCTAATGAGCCGATCGCAGTGATCGTCTTCTTCTTGGGAGCCATGTCGATGAAGAAACGCTAGGCTAACTGCTAGATCGGATTCTCACGACTGCGCCCCCTACCTGGCGCGCAAAAGATGTCGGGGAAACGACACCTATGGGATCACTGGAATCCCTTCTACGGTTGGGGGCGCAGGGTTGTGAGAAGAGCAGGTCTAACAGGAAGCACACGGATCGTTTACCCAGGTTTGCGCCGCGAGGATGCGTAATACCCTAGTCCTGCTTTGGTGGATGTATTGAGTGTTCTTGTGTTCTTGAGCTAGCTACGAGGTGTAACTTGCCCAAAAGAGCCGAATCCCTCCCCTGGTCGCCTCGAGCCTCCTTTTATAGGCAAAAGGGGTCGCCACAGTGGCACACAGGAGGTGGAAAGGTGTACAGCGCGCGAGCTTATCGCCCGTATTACAGGACAAGACGCATTTAATGCATCGCTTAGGTGTCCCTTAGCTTTATTAGGGACGGGAACGAGGCTTGTTCCGTCTGTCGCCGCCCCGCTTCGCTTCGACACGTGCCCAGGCCAGCGATGCGTGTGGTGCCATGTAGGCAGGCAGGCAGCTGAGGTGGCATGGTGGCAGGGCCTTCACGAAGATCTGCATGCCACCACGCAGGTGCTTGCTGAGTTGGTGTAGAGGCCGCCCGTCGCCACGCAGGTGCCTGCCCAGCTGGTTGAGCTAGCAGCTGCTTGGGGACGGTCAGTGGAGTCTTGGCTGGTGCGGGCCTGGCAGTGGCCCCGCTGATGCCCTCGGCAAGGGTCTTGCCGGGGGCTCGGCAAGGGTCTTGCCATGGCGTTGCAGTCGTTCTCGGCAAGGCGCTTGCCGGGGGTCTTGTGGATTCCCTCAGCTGGGATCCCGCCGAGGGTCGCTGTCTTCTGGTCCTCATTTGATCTCACATGTTTATGATCTTGACAAAGATCTGCATGCCACCACAGAGGCGCCTCCCGAGCCCTGGTTCCAATGTAGCTGGTTGGCTAGTGTTGGAACCCACGGGCTCAAGGGTGGCCTGCTCTGCTGGCATCGGTCAAGTTTCCCCGGCAAGGCTCTTGCCGGGGCCGCGGAGGCCGCCCCGGCAAGGGTCTTGCCGGGGGAGTCCACCTCGCCCCTTTGCTCTCCCATGTTTCTGGTCTTGGCGTGGCCTTGGTTGTCTTGCGCTTCGGCTTCTCTCCGGCTTCCCTCTTCTGCCCTGCTAGGTGTGGCCGCGGCACGTGGCTCTGACTACCCGTGCACAAGTAAAGGGGTCAAAAGGAGAGCCCCTACTTTTGTACACCGACAATGCCAAAAGATGCAAAGTTGATAATGATAGTGCAACGTATTTGTGGCACTGCCGTTTAGGTCATATTGGTGTAAAGCGCATGAAGAAACTCCATGCTGATGGGCTTTTGGGATCACTTGATTATGAATCACTTGATGCTTGCGAACCATGCCTCATGGGCAAGATGACTAAGACTCTGTTCTCCGAAACAATGGAGCGAGCCACTGACTTATTGGAAATAATACATACTGATGTATGCGGTCCGATGAGTGTTGAGACTCATGGCGGGCATTGTTATTTTTTGACCATCCCAGATGATTCGAGCAGATATGGGTATATCTTTTTGATGAAACATAAGTCTAAAACATTTGAAAAGTTCAAAGAATTTCAGAGTGAAGTGGAAATCATCGTAACAAGAAAATAAAGTTTCTACGATATGATCGCGGAGACAAATATTTGAGTTACGAGTTTGGTCTTCATTTGAAACAATGTGGAATAGTTTCACAACTCACACCACCTGGAACACCACAGCGTAATGGTGTCTCCGAACGTCATAACCGTACTTTATTAGATATGGTGCGATCTATGATGTCTCTTACCGAATTACCACTATCGTTTTGGGGTTATGCATTAGAGACAGTTGCATTTACGTTAAATAGGGCACCATCTAAATCCGTTGAGACGACACCATATGAATTGTGGTTTGGCAAGAAACCTAAGCTATCCTTTCTTAAAGTTTGGGGTTCTGATGCTTATGTGAAAAAGTTTCAACCTGATAAGCTCGAACCCAAATCGGAGAAGTGCGTCTTCATAGGATACCCAAAAGAAACTGTTGGGTACACCTTCTATCACAGATCCGAAGGCAAGATCTTTGTTGCTAAGAGTGGATCCTTTCTAGAGAACGAGTTTCTCTCGAAAGAAGCGAGTGAGAGGAAAGTAGAAATTGATGAGGTAATTGTACCTTCTCTCGAATTGGAAAGTAGCTCATCACTGAAATCGGCTCCAGTGATGCCTGCACCAATTAGTGAGGAAGTTAATGATGATGATCATGAAACTTCAGATCAAGTTACTACCGAACCTCGTAGGTCAACCACAGTACGATCCACACCAGAGTGGTACGGTAATCCTGTTCTGGAAGTCGTGTTGCTAGACCATGATGAACCTATGAACTATGAGGAAGCGATGATGAGCCCAGATTCCACTAAATGGCTTGAGGCCATGAAATATGAGATGGGATCCATGTATGAGAACAAAGTATGGACTTTGATTGACTTGCCCGATGATCGGTGAGCCATTGAGAATAAATGGATCTTCAAGAGGAAGATGGACGCTGATAGTAGTGTTACTATCTACAAAGCTCGAATTGTCGCAAAGAAGTTTTCGACAAGTTCAAGGTGTTGACTATGATAAGATTTTCTCACTCGTAGCGATGCTTAAGTCTGTCCGAATCATGTTAGCAATTGCCACATTTTATGAAATCTGGCAAATGGATGTCAACACTATATTCCTTAGTATGCCACAGTTCAAGGTGTTGAAATCTGGCAATCATGTTAGCAAGACCATGTCCGATCATCACGTGAGATGGAGTAGTGTTTGAAGGAAATATGGGTGTTAATCACATGATGATGTGAACTATTGGTGTTAAATCACATGGCGATGTGAACTAGATTATTGACTCTAGTGCAAGTGGGAGACTGAAGGAAATATGCCCTAGAGGCAATAATAAAGTTAATATTATTATTTACTTATATCATGATAAATGTTTATTATTCATGCTAGAATTGTATAACCGGAAACTTAGTACATGTGTGAATACATAGACAAACAGAGTGTCACTAGTATGCCTCTACTTGACTAGCTTGTTGAATCAAAGATGGTTAAGTTTCCTAGCCATAGACATGAGTTGTCATTTGATTAACGGTGTCACATCATTAGAGAATGATGTGATTGACTTGACCCATCCGTTAGCTTAGCACGATGATCGTTTAGTTTGTTGCTATTGCTTTCTTCATGACTTATACATGTTCCTGACTATAAGATTATGCAACTCCCAAATACCGGAGGAACACTTTGTGTGCTATCAAACGTCACAACGTAACTGGGTGATTATAAAGATGCTCTACAGGTGTCTCCGATGGTGTTTGTTGAGTTGGCATAGATCGAGATTAGGATTTGTCACTCCGATTGTCGGAGAGGTATCTCTGGGCCCTCTCGGTAATGCACATCACTATAAGCCTTGCAAGCAATGTGACTAATGAGATAGTTGCAGGATGATGTAATTACGGAACGAGTAAAGAGACTTGTCGGTAAAGAGATTGAACTAGGTATTGATATACCGACGATCGAATCTCGGGCAAGTAACGTACCGATGACAAAGGGAACAACGTATGTTGTTATGCGGTTTAACCGTTAAAGATCTTCGTAGAATATGTAGGAACCAATATGAGCATCTAGGTTCCACTATTGGTTATTGACCAGAGACGAGTCTCGATCATGTCTACATAGTTCTCGAACCCGTAGGGTCCGCACGCTTAACGTTCGGTGACGATCAGTATTATGAGTTTATGTGTTTTGATGTACCGAATGTAGTTCGGAGTCCCGGATATGGTCACGGACATGACGAGGAGTCTCGAAATGGTCGGGACATAAAGATTGATATATTGGATGGCTATGTTCGGACACCAGAAGGGTTCCGAGAGGTTTCGGACAAAACCGGAGTGCTGGAGGGTTATCGGAACCCCCGGGGGAACTAATGGGCCTCGATGGGCCTTAGTGGAGAGAGAGAGGGGCGGCCAGGGTAGGCCACGTGCCCCCTCCCCCTTGAGTCCGAATAGGACAAGGAAGGGGGGCGGCGGCCCCCTTTTCCTTTCCCCCTCTCCCTCTCCTTCCTTCCCCCTCTCTCCCTTTTGGTGGAAACCTACTAGGACTTGGAGTCCAAGTAGGATTCCCCTCTTGGGGGCGCGCCAAGGAGGGCCGGCCAGCCTCCCCCTCCCTCCTTAATATACGTGGGGAGGGGGCACCCTAGAACACACAAGTTGATTGTTTAGAGGTGTGCGGTGCCCCCTCCACAAATTTCCACCTCGGTCACATTGTTGTAGTGCTTAGGCGAAGCCCTGTGTCAGTAACTTCATCATCACGTCATATTGCTGATGAAGCTCTCCCTCGACACTCAGCTGGATCTAGAGTTCGTGGGACGTCACCGAGCTGAACGTGTGCAGATCACGGAGGTGCCATACTTTCGGTACTAGGATCGGTCAGATCGTGAAGACGTACGACTACATCAATCGCGTTGTCATAATGCTTCCGCTTTCGGTCTACGTGGGTACATGAACAACACTCTCCCCTATCGTTGCTATGCATCACCTAGATGGATCTTGCGTGTGCGTAGGAAAATTTTTGAAATTACTGCGTTCCCCAACACTCGCGAGGTGCCCTTTGCATAGATATCTCCGCTCCTCAGGAGCCAGCCTATTGAGGCTGCCCATGAGGAGTTCTTGTCGTCGTCCACCTCGCGAGGCTTGGCCCATCGCGAGGGAATTGAGTGTTTGTTGATGAAGATGGGTCGTATCAGGCCGCTGACTGAGCCACCCCTGGGCCGCAGGCAGGCAAGTCTGGGTACCCCCGTTCCCAGGACGCCGACAGCTAGTAGATACTTATGATTTTAGTCAATGTAGGGGCGGTGTTTGGACAGACAGCGACGCTCCTTCTTCAAGTCAGTCTTCTGGACTCCGATCCTTCTGAAGTTTGTTGGTTGAGATGGATTAGACGAAGCTTTAGCATAAATTTTTGCCAGCTCATTGGGGTGGCGAGGTTAGTGTTTGTCGCAGTGCATACTCAACAGTGGTAATTTGTGTCATGTTCTTCATATTGATTCAAGGATTCAATGGTTAGAATTGTGACTCCAGGGCACTGGTCCTTAGGGGCACGTGCACGAAGACTTCCCAACTGTCATCGACAAAGTTAGATCGATTCACTAAGAACTTTGCCCTGACCTTCCCTGTCCAGTTATATGTCCATCCTCGACACACGCTTTTAACTCAACCCCAATCTAGTTGCATCCATTCTTGATATGTCTCGTGTTTTGCTCGTCCTTTCTGAAGCAGTGAGCCGATTAATGTTTTGTGCATTGGGATTATTTCACTCTTTTTGATGGACAGCCATCTATCTTTTCATTACCTGTTTTTTTCGAGTGTGTAGCTAGAGGAGCGAGCGTAACTACATTTTTTATTGTTTCTTTTGTAAATTTTCTTTTTGCAAAAGGAAACCATCTGTTTTCGGGTTTGGGTCATTTGGTGAACATTGTTCAATAATTACTCAAATTTGTGAATAGATTTTTAAACTCATTTAGATGAGAAGAGTTTTCATCTAAGTTTCAATCTGTTCGATTTGTCGCTCTAGATTTCGTGAAATTCTTTGATCATGGTTGTTTGGTCTCCCGCATCTGGTGTTGCTCTGTGCGTTCGTTACCCACTTTCTATCCCACCATGTCGTGCGTATTTTTTCTTGGGCCTTTATTCATAACATGTTTGGCTTTTATTAAGCTGTGTTATAGTTAAAGAGGCGAGGTGGTCGTATAAGTTGAAGAGACGAGCTGGCCGTTGGATCATCAGTCTGATTCTTCAATCTCCTTGTAACACATTTCCCTTTGTCTTTGAAGCAGAGGCGACCCAAGCAATGATTTTCTTCTAAACATCATCATGGCAGGCAAAGACCCCACCCTCTCCCCATTCTTGCATATCCAACCCTGACATGCAAGAAGCCTGCCTTTTTATTTGTGTTGTCCTAATTGCAAGTCAACCATCGACATGCAACTATGCCCGATCTATTTTTTTGGTCTCTGCTGCAAGTGTACTCTCGACATATAACTAGGCCCGCCTTTCAATTTCTTTGTCCAAGTTGTAGGTTGACCACCGGCATGCAAACTGACCCGAAACTTTTTTATTTTTCTTGTCGTAGTTGCAAGTTGACCACCGACATGCAGCTGGACTCCAAATATTTTTAGATTTAATTGCAAGTGCAACCCTATCATGCAACTGGGCCCATCTCCTTTTTTCATTGTCATAGTTGCAAGTCAACCATCGACTTGCAACTAGGGTTCAACCCATTTTTTATCTCAGTTGTAAGTTCACCCTTGATACGCAACTGACCCCGACCCTTTTTTGTCTACTTGCAAGTTTATCCTCGACATGCAACTGGAGGACCAATCATCTTGTTGTCCCCGTTGCAACTCCACACTCAACATGCAACTGGGTTAGTCGCCTTTCTTCCACGTTCAACATGCAACTGCGACACAACCCTTTTTTATCCTTGTTGCAAGTACAACTAAACTCCTAACATGCAAATTGGGGGAGCTGCTTTTTTCACAGTTGCGAGTCCATTATATATACGTAACTGGGGCTATGACAATTTTTCTCACAGTTACAAGTCCTCCCCCTGGCACGCAATTAGGGAGACGCCTTTTTGTCTCAGCTGCAACTCCACCATCGATACTCAACTGGGCCTGACCCATTTTTTGTTCTAATTGTAAATCCATCCTCAACACGCAACTGAGCCCAGCCCTTTTTTGCCCTAGTTGCAAGTCCACCTTCAACACGCAACTGGGGGCCTCGCCCCTTTTTTGTCTCAGTTACAAGTCCACCCTCGACACGCAATTATGGCCCCGGCCCTTATTTTTTTCTGGTTGAAGGTCCACCCTCGACATGCAACTTAGACCGACCCCCTTTTTATCCCAGTTGCAAGTCTACCCTTCACATGCAACTGGGGGGAGGGGGGCGACCGCCATTTTTGTCCCAGTTGCAAGTCCACTCTCCATACGTAACTGTAGGCCCGAACCATTTTCTGTCTCAGTTGCTAGTCCACCCTCGACACGCAATTGGGCCAAACGCTTTTTTTGTCCCAGTTGCAAGTCCAGCCTCGACACGAAACTGGGGGTCTGAACCTCTTTTTGTCCCAATTGCAAGTCTACCTTCCACACGCAACTATGGGCCCGACCCAATTTTTTGTTCCAGCTGCATGTCCACCCTCATTTGCAATTGGGCCCCAACCCCTTTTTGTCCCAGTTACAGGTCCACCCACAACACGCAACTGGACCCGACCCTTTTTTGTCCCAGTTGCAAGTCCACCTTCGACTTGCAAATGGGCATGTATTTTGTATCTCATCCCAGTTGCATGTCCATGCTCAACTCGCAACTAGGCTCGTCATTTGTTATTATCCAGTTGCAAGTCCAACGCCGACTCGCGAATCATATCGTAATTTTATGCAATTGTCCCAGTTGCAAGTTCGTCGTTGACTCGCACCTAGGCTCGTAATTTGTTCCTCCCATTTGCAAGTTCACCTTTGACTCACAATTGGGCTGGTAGTTACGTAGTTGTGCCAATTGCAAGCCCACCCTTGACTCGCAACTGGGCCCATAGTTTTGTTGTTGTCCCAGTTGTAAGCCCATGCTTGACTCGCAGCTGGGCCTATAGTTTTGTTGTTGTCTCAGTTGCAACTCCACTCTCGACTCACAACTAGACCCTTAGTTTGTTTCATCCTAGTTCCAAGCCCAGCCATGATTTGCATCTCAGCCTATGTCTTTTATCCCAGTTGTACGTCCACACCTGACTCAGAACTGGACCTGTAATTTGTTTCATTCCAGTTGCAAGTCGACCCTTGACTCGCAACTGGGTTCATGGTTTCTTGGTTATCTGACTTGCAATCCCACAGTTTACTCGCAATTGGAGCATGTGTTTTTGTTTGTCATCACAGTTACAAGTCCACTCTCGACCCGCACCTAGACCCATAGTTTGGATCATCCCAATTTCAAGTCGACCCTTGACTCGCAACTAGCCTTGTAGTTTTGGAGTTGTCCCAATTGCATGTTCATCCTCGATTCGCAGATGGGCTCGTACTTGTCCCAGTTGCAAGTCCATCCTCGACTCACAACCAAGAATGTGTTTTTTCCATCCCAGTTGCAAGTCCATGCTCGATCCACAACTGGGTTTATAGTTTGTTGTTGTCCCACTTGCAAGTTCACCTTCAACTCGCAAATGGTATCGTACTTTTTTGTAGTTGTCCCAGTTGCAAGTCTGCCCTTGACTCATGCTACTTGTGAGCTGCGTTGGGATTTCCTCGGAGAGGAGAGGATGATGCAGTATAGTAGAGATAAGTATTTCCCTCGGTTAAGGCCAAGGAGAACCACGCAACACCTTGTTAGCAGTACTTACACACAAAATAACAAATACTTGCACCCAACGCGAACAAGGGGTTGTCAATCCCTCGGCAGTTAATTATAAGGATCAAATCTCATAGTGATAGATAGATAGAACAAAAACACAAAATAAAATAAAGTAAATAAAATTGCATCAAGGTATTTTGGGATTTTAATATATGATAAAAATAGACCCCGGGGTCATAGTTTTCACTAGAGGATTCTCTCTTCAAGATAGTGTTGTCTACTACGCAACTTTATTCTTGTAGACTCGTGTTGGACCTCCAAGCGTAGAGTTTTGTAGGGCAGTAGCAATTTTCCCTCAAGTGGATGACCTAAGTTTTATCAATCCGTGGGAGGTGTAGGATGAAGATGGTCTCTCTCAAGCAACCTTGCAACCAAATAACAAAAGGTCTCTTGTGTCCCCAACACACCAAATACAATGGTAAATTGTATAGGTGCACTAGTTCGGCGAAGAGATGGTGATAAAAGTGTAATATGGATGGTAGAAATATATTTTTATAATCTAAACAAATAAAAACAGCAAGGTAGCAAATAGTAAATGGGCACAAAAACGGTATTGCAATGCTTAGAAACAAGGCCTATGGTCCGTACTGTCGCTAGTGCAATCTCTCAACAATGCTAATATAATTGGATCACATAACCATCCCTCAACATGCAATGAAGAATCACTCCGAAGTTATTATCTAGTAGAGAACATAAGAAGAAATTGTTTGTAGGGTACGAAACCACTTCAAAGCTATTCTTTCTGTTCGATCTATTCAAGAGTTCGTACTAAAATAACACAAAGCTATTCTTTCCGTCGATCTATCCTAGAGTTCGTACTAAAATAAAACCAAAGCAAATTCAGATTCATATTACTCAATCCAACATAAAGAACCTCAAAGACTGCACAAAGATTTCTACCAGAGAAACAAAGACAAGAACATCAAGTGAATCGATATGATACCCCATTGTCACCACGAGTATTCATTTGCAAGACATATATTAAGTGCTCTCAAATCCATAAAAAGTATTCAATCCGATAAAACGAAGTCTCAAAGGGAAAGCTCAACCCATCACAAGATAGAGAGGGGAAAACACCATATGATCCAACTATATTAACAAAGCCCGCGATACATCAAGATGGTGACATCTCAAGAACACGAGAGAGAGAGAGAGAGAGAGAGAGATTAAACACATAGCTACTGGTACAAACCCTTAGCACCGAGGGTGGACTACTCCCTCCTCATCATGGTGGCCGCCGGAAAGATGAAGATGGCCACCAGTGATGATTTACCCCTCTGGCAGGATGCTGGAACAGGGTCTAGATTGGTTTTCATGGATACCGAGGTTTGCGGCAGCGGAACTTCCGATCTAGGCTAACCCCCGGGGTTTTTGGAATATTTGGGAATTTATAGGGCGAAGAAGGGGTGCGGGAGGTCACCGAGCTGGGCACAACCCACCTAGGCGCGCTTGGGCCCCCAGGAACGCCCTGGTGGGTGTGCCCCCCTCGGGGCACCCCCCCTCCCCCAGGTGCTTCTCTGGCCCTTTGGATGTCTTCTGCTCCATAAACAATCCACAAAAAGTTTTGCGGTGTTTGGACTCCGTTTGATATTGATTTCCTAAGATGTAAAAAACAAGCAAAAAAATAGCAACTGGCACTGGGCACTGGGTCAATAGATTAGTCCCAAAAAATATGAAGTGGCTATAAAATGATTGTAAAACATCCAAGAATGGTAATATATTAGCATGAATACTTCATAAATTATAGATACGTTGGAGACGTATGAGATAGCATATGGTGGGTAAACAAATTACTGTTAGGCAATTGATAGAAAAGCAAATAATCATGACGATATCCAAGGCAGTAATCATGTTTATAGGCATCACGTCCGAGACAACTATACCAACATCCATGCATCTACTACTATTACTGCACACATCAAGCGCTATCCAGCATGCATCTAGAGTATTAAGTTCATAAAAATCGGAGTAATGCCTTAAGCAAGATGACATAATGTAGACAAAGTAAACTCACGCATGAATAAACCCCATCTTTTTATCCTTAGTGGCAACAATACAAATACGTGTCTTGTCCCTTTCTGTTACTGGGATATAGATCACCGCAAGATTGAACACATCACAAAGCACCTCTCCCATTGCAAGAAAAATCAATCTAGTTGGCCAAATCAAATCAATAGATCGGAGAGAAATATAAAGCTATAATAATTATGCATAAAGAGTTCATAGAAGACTCAAATAATATTGATATATAATCTAATCATAAATTCACAATTCATTGGATCCCAACAAACACACCGCAAAAAGTGATTACATCAAATAGATCTCCAAGAACATCAAGGAGAACATTGTATTGCAGATCAAAGAGAGAGAAGAATCCATCTAGCTACTAGCTATGGACTCGTAGGTCATTGGTAAACTACTCATATTTTATTCGAAAGGTAGCAAGGTTGGTGTAGAGCCCCTCCGTGGTTGATTCCCCTTCCGGTGGAGTGCCAGAAAAGGCCCCCACATGGGATCTCTCGAGAACAGAAGCTTGCGGCGGTGGAAAAAGTATTTTGATGGCTCTCTGTTGGTTTTCCTGGTGAACATGGGCCCCGCAAGCCACCAGGGCGCGCCCTAGTTCCTTGTGGGCTACTCCTAATATTTTGGCCCTCTCCCGAAGCTTCCAGGGTCTCTTATGTCCAGAAAAAAATCTCTAAAAAATTTCTTGGCAATTGGACTTCGTTTGGTACTGATATTCTGGAAAACAAAAAATAGGCAAAAAAAAACAACAACTGGCACTTGGCACTAAGTTAATAGATTAGTCCCACAAATTGATATACAATGACATAGAAATGCATGTAAAACATCCAAGATTGATACAATAATAGCATGGAACAATCCAAAATTATAGATACGTTGGAGACGTATCAAGCATCCCCAAGCTTAATTCATGCTCTTCCTCGAGTAGGTAAATGATAAAAACATAATTTTTTATGTGGAATGCTACCTAACATGTTTATCATGTAATCTCTCTTTTGTGGCATGAATAATAAGATCTAAATGATTCGAAGCAATAATCTATAGTTTGACATAAAAACAATAATAATAAGGCATACCAACAAACAATCATGGTTTTCAAAATATCAATCCTAAAGAACGCTATCCCTACAAAATAATATAGCCTTATCATGCTCCATCTTCTTAACACAAAGTATTTATCATGCACAACCCCGATGGCAAGCCGAGCAATTGGTTCATACTTTTTTAACGTGCTTCGGCTTTTTCAACTCTCACGCAATACATGAGCGCAAGCCATGATTATAGCACTATGGGTGGAATAGAATATGGTGATAGAGATAATATGGAGAAGATAAAAAGGAGAAAGTATCACATCGACGAGGCTAATCAACGGGCTATGGAGATGTCCATCAATTGATGTCAATGCAAGCAGTAGGGATTGCCATGCAAAGGATGCACTAAGATCTATAAGTGTATGGAAGCTCAAAAAAAACTAAGTGGGTGTGCATCCAACTTGCTTACTCATGACATCGGGCATTTGAGGAAGCCCATCATTGGAATATATAAGCCAAGTTCTATAATGAAAAAATCTCACTAGTTATATAAAAGTGAAAGCATAAGAAACTCTCTACATGAAAAATATGGTGCTACTTTGAAGCACAAGTATGGAAAGGATAGTAACATTGCCCCTTCTCTCTTTTTATCTTTATTTTTTTGTTGGCCTCTTTTTTTCCTCACTTGGGACAATGCTCTAATAGTGAATAACGATGATCATCGCACTTCTATTTACTTACAACTCAAAAAATTACAACTCGATATTAGAACAAATATGACTCTATATGAATGCCTCTGGCGGTGTACCCGGATGTGCAATGATCTAGCGTAACATGTATAAAAAGTGATGAACGGTGTCATAAAAACGGGACGGTGGAAGTTACATGGCAATATATCTTGAAATGGCTAAGGAAATGCCATAATAGGTAGGTATGGTGGCTATTTTGAGAAACATATAAGGAGGCTTATGTGTGATAGAGTGTATCATATCACAGGGTTTGGATGCACCGGCAAAGTTTGCACCACATCTCAAGATGAGAAAGGGCAATGCACGGTACCGAAGAGGCTAGCAAATTGTGGAAAGGTGAGAGTGCATATAATCCATGGACTCACATTAGTCATAAAGAACTCACATACTTATTGCAAAAGTTTATTAACCCTCGAAGCAAAGTACTTGTGGCACCCCGGCTCAGAGAAACCGGAACGCCCCGTATACCAGCCCAGAGATCGAGGAGAAGTCTTCTGGAATATGGTGCTTCTCAGCATAGAACAAATCAGCTCTTTATTACAATCTATATGGATACAAGGGGGGTTACATCGGCACGGCGACACTACGCCTGCCACGGTTCCTCCATGCAAGAAGCAGAACAACACGATGCAGCGGAATAACTCTAGTAGCATAATATCGACGACGGTGATGGACTCCACTCCGCAGGGACTCTGACTGGAACGCTTATCCTAGCTCGCAAACAAAGAATCCACGGAAAACAAGCAATTACTCTGGCATGACCTACAAACTGGCATGACACGCCAGGTCAGTACATTGAATGTACTTGCAAGCTCATAGCAACCAGAACCAATCAAGACAAACAACAGCATGGCAATTACATGTTAACAAGGATTAACATGATACTATCAGATCAATCTAGCATGAACAAGATGAACATGATACATCTAGAACAATACGATCATGGCATGAACATATGAACATGATGATACTAGCATGCAAAAGGTTGAATCTATCATGCGCCAACTTACTCTGCTCGGGTTACCTCGTAACCATCACATGCATTAGCTTACCATCACAGACATCACACGATCATCTCAGGATCCAATCAAGCTTAGTATTACAATACCATAGTAATCATCACATGACCACAAGGAGCTTCACTTTTGCCCGTGATTCTCGCATAACATCGCAAATAACCATCAGCTCGGTACCCACGATACCACGGTGATCATATCATGATCACAACCAACCTCATTCTTATCATCAAATCAGGGTTGTTATTAAGCACGTTTTATTGTTACTGTTGACCCATAGTGTGACCGACTATGAATTGGGCCCATATCCGCGGGCACGACTATCAATAGATTTAAACACACTCTGCAGAGGTTAGCACACTATACCCACATCACAGAACCCATGGCCTCGCACTCCCATTCGGGTGGACCAACGGCGTTCCGACAAAACCGATCTACTGCCATGACACTCTCCCGGCCACTTTGACAAACTCCTTTGGGTTAAGTCATGGGTGGCCCCGTGCCTACCAAAGGCATTAACGGCCACCGTCGTGGCAAAACATAAACGGTCCCAAACGGGGACAAGGATCCTTACAACAACAACGCACAAGGCTTATGTCGTCCGGCCCGGCCAAGGTAGCGCCCGTGCATAACCTTCCCTCATTGGAGGCACCGGAGAGAGGCATGACAATAGACCCAGTTAGGACCTTCCCATAAAAGGCAAATGTGGTTGCACTGGTCAGCTCGATTTCGATGGCAGTATGACTCAGCCAACAGATGTTCAAGTTCAATTAAAGTCCGATTAAACTTGAATGCAAATGATGATGAGTCATACAATATAACAAGATGCAACTATAATGCATGATACCAACATGAGCATGTATGTGCACCATAATCATCAAGCATATCAACAATAATAAATCACATATCCGAATGAGCATGGCATACTGATGAGCATGAATATCCCAAGTACCACACTACCCATAGCATAATATGACCACTAGCATCGGGAATAAATAACATGCAAGCGCATAACGATAATACTACCATGCAAGCATTTAATCAGCTAGATGCAAAGGAAACATGCATAAACACGGTACTCGGTAACAGACGATAGTCATGCACCGAAGAACATGACCAACACCAATCAAACACATTAAGGTGTGCATCAAGGGCATAGCCTCGCGCTAGCCACGTCGGCAGAACGAGCCGAGCGAGGTACTGTGCGGGCTGTTCATTTTCACCGGGCCACGTGTGTGTTATGCCCCAGCCCAATCGCAGCCCCAGCCCCGTTTCCAATCCCACCCCCCGCGAGTCCTCCCCTTCTCCCTCTCCCTCCTCTCTCTCCCTCGTCCGCGGCCGCCGCCGCCGACGACGACCTACCTCCACGGCCGCTGCTCCTCGCGCTCTATATGCTCCTCCACCGCATGGATTCGTCGATCCCATCCTTCTGTGGTTGCCTGCATCGGTTTTACCCATCTAGGGTTTCGGTGTGGTCGACCTACTCGTCGCCGGTGATGCTCTGGTACGTTGGTCCGTTCGTCTCCGTCTCCTGTCGTGCTCTCCCGTGGTGTTGTGCCTCCTGGATGGCGCTCCTGTGCCTCGGATGCACGCCCCTCTCTCCCGAGCTCAATGAGAAGCAGCGGTGCCCCCTTTCTCCTGAGCTCCAAATCCATCCCAACAACGCTAAGGTAACCAAGCGGCAGAGGCTCCCACCTAGCACCTCTCTCCTCCTGCCCCCTCCTTCTCCTCCTATGTGTTTTCGATTTTTTTTCTGCGTGTGCTTGCACGTTCATGGATGTAGAGGTAGCAGATTATGTTTTCTGTGTAATATTTCATAGGCTTAAACTTCAAGGAGTAGATGTAATGCTATTGTCTTTTGCCTCCCTCCATGTTATCAGTATGGGTGCCATCTTCTTATCCCAGATTCTTCCAATCTTATCATCTTTATTTCACTTTCGCTCACATTTTTCCTTATTTTTGGCTTGTTTGATAAGTTCAGTTTGTCATGCTGCAGGGATCCTAATTTAGGTTCTACTCCAATCAACAAATAGAGTGCAACCCTTGAGTTCATCCCGATACAGTGGCAGTCACATAAGATGGAGCATGGAAATGGACTGCATCTCGTCTAACTAATGTATGCCATATTACTATGTTTGTTTCCTTTAGTTTTTTTTATTACTCTATAAGTATGAGTAATAGGATCTTGGCTGGTGCTTGCTTCAGATTTTGTTAGCTAATATTAATCTTAGCAATGCAAATGTGTAGGTGTTGATGTTTATGCTATGTTGTAGAACTTGGGTCATGAAAGTTGGATCCTAAGAACTTCTGTTCATTTCACTAAAAAATTCTGAAATTGTGTATAACAAGTTATCCAACAGAAGTACACTGAGGCTTCTAAGATTGACCTGTGTATTAGATAGTTGCCTATATGAGCACTTGTCACTAATGAATATTTTCTGGCAATGATTGTTAGAGACGGACAAACACGACTAGAAGAAAATAATGGAAAGTACAGCTTGTGGCATGCTGCGTGATCTGGGTGGGCACGACCTGCGGAGTTGGAGGCGTGATGACCTACTCTCCTCAGTCGTTGCCTCGTTGTCTGCGGTCGACAGACCCTCTTCCGGCCAACACCTTCTTGCACTTCCTCATCCTGAGGTATGCTCCTGTATCTTTTTATTCTTTTTTTTCCAGTAAATCAGTTCTGCAACAATTGATTCTGAAGGCAATGGTACCTTCATGGTTTGAAGGTTCTTTGATGTCAAATAATGTCTCAAATTAGATGAGCAAGATGCAATACTAAATTTTTCATGCTGAAGAATTTTTGCCTATCTAACAAGCATCATATATTGGTATTGGATATATGATGTATTTTGTATATTTACTACCAGTTAGTACTGATTATTGTAGCACTAATTGATGGTGCTTTTAGTCTCATATTAATGCACCGCAGGGCCGACCCCTCCTCTGCTGTCACCGCTGGGCCGTTGGGCCGTATGGCTCTCGAGTTGCGCCAAGAAATGGAAGAGCTTCCACATCCCTCGCCACCGCGACCGACGCAGACATGCCCTTCAGAGACGCCGCTGGCTGAGCCAGCGCCCATGGNACAAGTTATCCAACAGAAGTACACTGAGCCTTCTAAGATTGACCTGTGTATTAGATAGTTGCCTATATGAGCACTTGTCACTAATGAATATTTTCTGGCAATGATTGTTAGAGACGGACAAACACGACTAGAAGAAAATAATGGAAAGTACAGCTTGTGGCATGCTGCGTGATCTGGGTGGGCACGACCTGCGGAGTTGGAGGCGTGATGACCTGCTCTCCTCAGTCGTTGCCTCGTTGTCTGCGGCCGACAGACCCTCTTCCGGCCAACACCTTCTTGCACTTACTCATCCTGAGGTATGCTCCTGTATCTTTTTATTCTTTTTTTTCAGTAAATCAGTTGCTGCAACAATTGATTCTGAAGGCGATGGTACCTTCATGGTTTGAAGGTTCTTTGATGTCAAATAATGTCTCAAATTAGATGAGCAAGATGCAATACTAAATTTTTCATGCTGAAGAATTTTTGCCTATGTAACAAGCATCATATATTGGTATTGGATATATGATGTATTTTGTATATTTACTACCAGTTAGTACTGATTATTGTAGCACTAATTGATGGTGCTTTTAGTCTCATATTAATGCACCGCAGGGCCGACCCCTCCTCTGCTGTCACCGCTGGGCCGTTGGGCCGTATGGCTCTCGAGTTGCGCCAAGAAATGGAAGAGCTTCCACATCCCTCGCCACCGCGACCGACGCAGACATGCCCTTCAGAGACGCCGCTGGCTGAGCCAGCGCCCATGGAAGCCAAGGCTGCTACAACCCAGGCCGTAATTCCAGAGTTGAGCAAGGTGATCCGGTTCCTCGAATGCCAGTTCCATCCTTTTTTCTTCATATGTTGATCTTTTTTTCCTTTCCCTTTTACCTCTTGTTAATCCTGTAACGGCAGCAATCATCAAGTTGCCTGCTGCTCTTGGTTATTTAACACGGTGTTGCTTCTCTGATGTTTATTGTTTTGCAGGTGTTGGTGTCTATTGTGGTGGTTGTTTGCTAACAGGTATATGATTTCTTCTTCTTCATGTTTTTCTATTTGTAGAAGAATCAAGGATTATCTTTTTGCTGGTTCAGTTAGAGTCTATTTTTATTGTCGGCAGTTGCAGTTCAGGCAGATACATGTGTTATATATTTAGTTGGATATGGCTTAGCAGCATATGTGTTGCAGCAATGATGGATTGTGATAAGCATAAGTGTCGCAAATATGTTATACAAATATGCATATATTGGAAGTCTGGTTAGCTCGACGGATCTGTAGTACTGATTGCTCTCTGTCCAGAATATCAAACATTTCATTCCTCCTCTTGTTTTGATGACGATGCTTAACTTATGTGGTTGCATATGTTGAGCATGTCACTGTCTCAAGGAATGATCAAATAGAAAAGAGAATTTCCACCAAAAGTAAGTTGAGATTTATTTCTGTTCATCTTGGTTCTATCTGACATAAAATTTTGGCAACAATATAATAGTATCTCTCTGTGAGATATTAGTTAATGATCAATAACTAATCAGTTTAATTTGATTTTAGCACAGACAGACATACGAGTAGATCTACTCAGAAGCAGAAATGCGGGAGTTGAATAATCAGCATGCCTAAGGTTCAAGTTACAGTTTTTATTGAATGTCGCATAACAGACCGCCTCAATGCATGGTAAATCATCATCATCATCATAATTCATGACTATTATTTTTTTGTCATAGATGGTTTATGTGAAGCGGCTGGAGTAGAACAAAGGAGAATGTTATTCTGGAGGTACTGACTTTCTTGACCGAGAAAACTGCTAGGATGATAAAGCAAGTTTCATTGTTTTCCTTGTTACCTCTTTGTGGAAAAAAATTATATGAGACCAGGTCTCACGGTTAGCAGGTGAGACCCGCCCTGATGGATGACACGTGGCATTCACAAATCACAAAGCATCTAATCTCTCCCTCCCTGATTTCAGGTGGGGGGTGGGGTAGATGCTTTGTGATTTGTGAATGCCACGTGTCATCCACCAGGATGGGTCTCACCCGCTAACCTGTGAGACCTGGTCTCATAGAATTCTTTTCCCCTCTTTGTTATCTTGACTAATTATATTATCATACATGGTTAGAAATCTCAGAGGTTACTTTCTACTGTTGGGAGTGCACTGATTTTTGACTGCATTGGCTCCAAATGCACCAAAATTGAGACAACCAAATTCACTACTTAATTACCTGCCAGAATAATTCTTATTTACATGAGAATAGAAGACATGAGATCTTTACCGTAACTCTAGACTTTTCCCAAAGATAATAATCCAAAACATTAACGTGTGCATCATGGGCATGCCCTCGCGCTGTCCACGTCGGATTAACTATGCGACAAAAGGTTCGCTTCGTCGAGGAGAAAAAGCGTCTGCTCGCGATGTCCACGTTGGATTTATAGAGGATGGCTAAATCTTTGTTGTGGATTCTCGTCACAAATTTTATACCACAACTGGTGCTTTCAATACTACTGCCATAACCATTGTTTCTCATCTTGTTTTCATCTGAGCAGTGGATGAGCTCGAGGAGGTGTTCTATGAGGAAGTTGGTGCTGCATTTTCCGAGACGTGGATCCTACCATCTTGTCTCGGTTGGGATCAATGCTTTTGATTTTCTTATTATGTGAAGGAATTCGACCCCATAAAGTACATTCCGGAAAATATTTTGGAAGAAGCAGGTGATGCCACCTATTTCGATAAGCAGGTTTAATGATCTACTATCCTAAATTCCTTGCTAAAAACATCATCTGAGAGGAATATTTAGCTTGGATTTCCTCTTGTCATGGNAGAAGCAGGTGATGCCACCTATTTCGATAAGCAGGTTTAATGATCTACTATCCTAAATTCCTTGCTAAAAACATCATCTGAGAGGAATATTTAGCTTGGATTTCCTCTTGTCATGGTATCAACAACGCATCCTTGCCTTTACCACAGATATTTAACTGGTTAATATATATGCTTTGCTTACTTCATCAGCCTATGTTTGAACATTTTGTATAATATTTTTAACTGGTCAACATACTTGTAGATCTACAATTATTATGTTAGGTGTTAGACCCAATGAATAAGACCGATCCCCAGTAATTTGGTAATATCACCAAGTCAGAAACCATACAGGAAGGGGACTGCATACTGCAATTGCCTCAATTGTTGTATGTACCTAATCCTAAGAAATCCTTTGATATCCTCCTATTTTCCTCTCTAAGATATGCAATATCCTACTCCCTCCGCCCGGAAATACTCGTCGGAGGAATGGATCTATCTAGATGTATTTTAGTTCTAGATACATTCATTTTTATGCATTTCTTCAACAAGTATTTCCGGACGGAGGGAGTACTAATTTTGTTGGTTTGTTAAATTATCTTCTTGTACATAGGTCGCAGCTGATCTAGAGACGATCTCCACAAAGAAAATATTGGGCCAGTTGACCTTCCACGGGCATGCATATCAGAATCAAATCAAAAGCCGGAAGCTTCAATCTTGCCTTATTCACATAGCTTTTAAAGATCAAATGAGGATTTGCCTGACGTGGCCCATAGCTCGATATTCACACGTGATAGGTACTTCTTTTTGACTCCTCTAGCTATGTAATACACTATAACAATCTCTAGGCTTTTATTCGGCCACCAGTCAAGCCTAGCAGGTAGGTGGGTTGATNATATGCTTTGCTTACTTCATCAGCCTATGTTTGAACATTTTGTATAATATTTTTAACTGGTCAACATACTTGTAGATCTACAATTATTATGTTAGGTGTTAGACCCAATGAATAAGACCGATCCCCAGTAATTTGGTAATATCACCAAGTCAGAAACCATACAGGAAGGGGACTGCATACTGCAATTGCCTCACATTGTTGTATGTACCTAATCCTAAGAAATCCTTTGATATCCTCCTATTTTCCTCTCTAAGATATGCAATATCCTACTCCCTCCGCCCGGAAATACTCGTCGGAGGAATGGATCTATCTAGATGTATTTTAGTTCTAGATACATTCATTTTTATGCATTTCTTCGACAAGTATTTCCGGACGGAGGGAGTACTAATTTTGTTGGTTTGTTAAATTATCTTCTTGTACATAGGTCGCAGCTGATCTAGAGACGATCTCCACAAAGAAAATATTGGGCCAGTTGACCTTCCACGGGCATGCATATCAGAATCAAATCAAAAGCCGGAAGCTTCAATCTTGCCTTATTCACATAGCTTTTAAAGATCAAATG
Organism: Aegilops sharonensis; assembly: GCA_904067115.1. Lineage (NCBI taxonomy): Eukaryota > Viridiplantae > Streptophyta > Magnoliopsida > Poales > Poaceae > Aegilops > Aegilops sharonensis. The sequence goes on along the minus strand of LR880972.1, from coordinate 194,272,352 downwards.
AGGATTTGCCTGACGTGGCCCATAGCTCGATATTCACACGTGATAGGTACTTCTTTTTGACTCCTCTAGCTATGTAATACACTATAACAATCTCTAGGCTTTTATTCGGCCACCAGTCAAGCCTAGCAGGTAGGTGGGTTGATAAGTGAACCTTTTCAATTGTCATTATACCATTGATATCCAAATCTTGGATGATTTTTTCTTGATTGTTCGGTGACTAAGCGTATGTTGGTTAATATGAATTGAATTGTACTCTGGATCAAGTGATTTTCTGATATGGTAGCTCATTTCTACAAAAATTGGCCCATTCTAATTGAAAAACAAAGCAACATTTTTATAACACATGGGTATAAAATGAAAATTGTATAAAGTGACCTATGGAGTAAAAAAACATAAAATGCAAAAGATGAGAAATCTTAGCTTATTCCTTTGGCCATTCCTATAACAAAAGCTCTTGGCTGGCCTAACAAAGGTGCTGGAACTTCAGAGCGACAGAAAAACTAATTTAATGTCTTTCAGATAATTCTCATTTAGGGCAGTATAGTTGTAGCTTCTTGAATGTATTCCTGAGCCAAGAGCCGACATGGCGACGGAGCAAGATATCTCAGATATAAAGGTTGATCTTAATTTCTTGATATTGTCTATTTCATACTAATAGTTGAGAATCCTTCCCCAAATTAACCCGGCCAGTTTGCTATGTAGCCAACCCTTACTGAATCTATCCATGTCAGCTCATGTTCTCAAATCGGTCAAAAGGTCATTGTCTGGTCAGTTTTATCTACAATTAATTGTTTTGTTCAACCCAACAGTCTTCTCTACCTATATCTAACCACATCGGGAGTTCTTACATGTTTATAGTTGAATTAATCTTCATACATATGGCAGGTGCACGAGGTACCATGCAAGCAAGCAGGGTGGCCCTGATCATGCTGTAGGGGCTGGGTATATTTCTATCTTTGTAAGACCTTTTAAGTCTGACTTAAGACAGCAGGAAGTATGCCTATATTTTTGGATGCTGCCATGTGCTATCCGTTACTTTTGAACCACTATCATCGTTCATGTAACCTCCAGGAATACGTTCTCTAAGTGTGTTGTTTTTGCATGGCTCCATCTTAAAGTTTCAGTTAAAAACTTGCACATACCAGTCCTAATATACATGTACTTTGAGTGTGATGGAATAACACCCTTGATACAAACAAGAAAGTGGAAGGGGCGCGCTCCTACCTCGCACCGCCACAATTTCCTCTCAGGAGGCCCGCAATGGCGGGCCCCAACCACTAGTAGCTACCAAGCATGTCATATGAAAGTAATACTAGCATGATAACCAGATGCATCGAATCAAAGCACGAAGGTGAACATGGAACTATAAGCAGTACTGAAACAATGATAACAGTTGCACACAAACAAGCAGAGATTTATTAAATATTCAAGTTGAAAACCATAGCTACGACATGCAATCATGCAAGTGGTTGTCGTGGCTTACCTTGGGGTGAAGAATACGCCAGGGAGAAGTGCGGAAGGATCGCGAAAAGATTCACCGGAAAAGTTTCTCTCCTGAAGGGGGCTGATTAGGGGCAAGGGCAAAAAGGTCATTTCCAATATTTCAAACCATAGTGAAAATGATAGAGACATAACAGGCTGGACGAGACGAAGACGTGGGCATCAGAATCACCTCAATCAGAATTACGAGCAAAAAGTTAGGAGGGGTTTTCTTCCAGGGACCTATCCGCAAAGAAAATAATTTCAGATTGGGCCTAAGCAGAAAAACTGAAAGCGTATTTCGCGGAATACGTTTTCTAGAGGCGAAAATGCACTGCGGGCTTACCGCTTCCACTTATCCAGCTGGCAGGGGCGGGGCCGGGCGCTAGAGTCGCTGCCAGGTGGGTCCCACTCCTCTTTCTCTCTCCTCCCGCTCCTTCCCTTCTTCCTCCCGACGCCGGCTCCAGAACAGAGGAGGTCGCGTGCTCCGGCGAGGAGCCAGGGCGGCACAGGCCACCATTTGAGGTGCCCCGGACACCGGGGTGCTTGGGGAGGAACGAAGCGTCCGTCCAGGCGGGGTACGGAGGGCGAGGAAGTCAGGGGAGCGCGTGGTCTTGGACGGGGCGGACGGCGGCAATGGCGGGCTCGGGCGACCTTGGGGAGGACGGAGGAGCCACGGAGAGGAGGGGATGGGCGTCGGGGAGGCTCTGGTAAGGTGGTAGATGCTTCTGGTGGTGGTGTAACGGAGGGAGAGGGCTTGGCCCGGCCAAATTTTGGCGGAGGAGGCCGGCGGGGAGCGGCGGCCATGGCGACGAACCAGAGAGGGGAGAGCTCCTGGAGCTCAGGTGAGAGGCTGGTCGGGGTCCTGGGAGTGAGGGGAGGGCGATGGAGTGCTCGGAAGCCGCGGGGAGGGGCTATATATAGCCGGGGCCGAGGCGGTTGGCCGCGGACGCGTGGCCGTGGCTCGGCCATGGCCGCGTACGCGTGTTCACGCCAGCTAGCTCGACGGAAGGCGACGGAGGGAAGCAGGAGGGGCAGGTCACGGGGTAGAAGAGGTCGAGGGGCACGGGGAGGAAACGGCCAGGGGCCAACCGAGACGAAACATCACAGCCCGTTCATGGGCGCGCAGCGACGAGCGCCAGCGAGCGGGCTGTCGAAGGGGGAGAGAGGTCCAGGGGGATGGAGAAGACACGGGGAAGCTGGGAGACACGCCAATACTCAGCTCAGACGCCGAGCAGGAGAGGGGCCCGAGCAAGAAGACGCTCTGGATGCGGCCAATGCATGTCAAAATGGTGGTAACCACATAGACGGGCATGACAAAGACAAGAGGGGCTGCCATGATATGTCTGGTGATGAGTCCCTGCATCACTGAGTCTGAGAAAGATGATGGATCAAAGAAAGGAGCTCTGGATTACTCCACTGAAGTTTGTTGTTGCAAACTTGGCGGTGCACTGGTGAGCAACAGGAAAGTGATTGAAGCAAAAGCTGTTGTCTGGGAGGTTTATATTAAGAAGGACTATAATTCCGTCAATTATGAGATGATTTGGATCAATATTTAATATAGTTGCTTTACAACTGCATAAATTGGTCCAGATACAAGACAGGAAGAAGCACTCACTAGGAGTGGTGACTTGGGTTGAAGTGAACATGGCAGGGTTATTTGGTCATATGAGAGTGCCATAAAAATTTCATGCAATTTGGCCAAGCCAAAATGATACTTCCTTCATACTGCACTTCTCTAAGTAGAAACTTAGGAAAATCCTGAGGGAAAATGGCTGAATTAAATGAGCCCAAATCTTGTGGAGATAGGTTATATGGGTAGGAGAAGGTCCTGGAAAATTTTCAGCAATAATGAAGCAAGATAAAATATAATTGCTTCACTAAATGAGAATTTGGACAGAAAAAAGGAATTGATGCTAAGCTCACATGGATGCATTGCATGATCTCAAATCCTGAGGAGGGTGATGTTTGATCACATGAAGGAGTGTGCAAAATTTCAACTCATTTGAGTTATCCTAGCCAGTACTTTCTTCACAATGAATTCCCTCAGACGGGAACTTTGAAAAATTGCTCAGGAATATTTACTAGGCAAATTGAGTTAAATTTTTGCATCAGGCAACGATATGGACATGAAAAGGTGTCCAAAAAGTTTGGGGTCAATTAGGCAAAGGTAAATGGCACTTGCTTCACAAACTGTCATTCAGAACAGAATAGGAAAGGAATTAATTGAGCATGATGAGGAACATGGCAAATGAAATATTTTGGCATATTTGAGGAAGATATGACCCAAAAAATTATGAGAATTATTTGGGAATTTTAGGAGTGATGGAAATATAGGTTGCTTCACAACCTAGGGCAAATTGGGTTATTCCTTTAATAGAAAAAGGAATATTCCCAAGGAAAAGAATATTGGGGTTGGTCGAAGATGGATATGGCAAGGTCTAGGAAGGGTTTTGAGGATGACAAGACACTCTGGAAAGAAAGAAGAGGGCATCTTCTTCAGTTTCCATACCACATAGCCACGGAAAAAGAAAACTCAAGCAAAATCCTTAGAAAATCAAAAGAAAAAGAAAGGGCCAAAAATCAGGCTGTGACAGTACTACTACGCATGCCCCTAGGAGGATAGGTTGTAGGAAAAGACCGTCGCTCGTCCCCGACCGCCACTGATAAGGAAGACAATCAATAATAAATCATGCATACTCCAACTTCATAGCATAACAAGAGACTATACGTGCATGCTTCGGGAATCACAAACCTTAACACCAATATTCTTACTAAACCACAATCACGCACTATCACAACTCATATATTACCACATTTATATCGCAAAACTTTTGCAAGGAATCAAACTTATCATATGTAGTGATCTACATAAATATTTTTATTATATCCCTCTTGAATACCTATCATATAAGGACCAAGTTCATAACTTGTACTAAATGCCATTACTATTATCAACTATCAACAAGATATAAGTTAAGCATGAGAGTGCAACTATTTCTTTAAAATATAACCATCGTCGTGCTCTAAAAAATATAACTGAAGCACTAGAGCAACTGCCTAACTCACAAGATATAAGTGAAGCACATAGAGTATTCTAACAAATCACGAATAATGTGTGTCCCTCTTAAAAAGGTGTGTCCAGCAAATATGATTGTGACAAACTAAAAAGCAAACAAAGTAAAGATTCATATAATACATGACGCTCCAAACAAAACTCATATCATGTGATGAATAAAAATATAGCTCCAAGTAATATTACTGATAGTTGGTAGAAGAAAGAGGGGATGCCTTCCAGGGCATCCCCAAGCCTAGATGCATGGGAGTCCTTGAATATTACCTTGGGGTGCCTCGACCTCCCCAATCTTAGGCTCTTGCCACTCCTTATTCCTTCATCCATCGTGATCTCACTCAAAACTTGAAAACTTTAGCACACAAAACTCAACAAAAACCTTCGTGAGATCCATTAGTATAATAAAGCAAATCACTACTTTGGTTACTGTTGTAAACCCATCCATATTTTATTATTTCATTATACCTAGTTTATTCTAACTTCTCCATGGCTTATACCCCCCGATATAATCCATAGTTTCATCAAAACAAGCAAACAACGCAACGAAAACAGAATATGTCAAAAACAGAACAGTCTGTAATAATTCAAACAATGACCATATTTTTGTAACTCTAAAAATTCTGAAAAATTAGGACAACTTGGAAACTTTGTATATAAATCATGTGTAAAACAATTTAGAGCAAAAGCACGTTCCAGTGAGTTTACAAAATTTCAGAACTAGGCGCAAAAGTTTCTGCTTTTTCACAGAATCGAAGCAACTATCATCCAAACCATCCCAAAGGCTTTACTTGGCACAAAAACTAATTAAAACACAAAAAGACAACCATGATAGTAGAATAATTGTGTGCACACTAAAAATATAAAAAAACAAGAAATTAAAGGTAACTATTGGGTTGCCTCCCAACTAGCGTTATTGTTTCACGCCCCTAGTTAGGCGTAATGCCTAGTTTCAAGTGTTGTCATCTTTAGTTTTAATAGCCCTGACAACTCCTATTTCACCTTCTTTTCCATTATGAATAATATAAACTAGATGATCAAGCTTGGCGCTAAGGGTTTTTATCTGTTTCAAAACACCAACAACAACTTTTTGTTTTAAAGCATCGAATCTCCTATTTTGTGACACCACATTGCTATTTATTTTAGAGGCAAGATTAAATATCCCTCGAAAGTTGGAACCCACACTAGTTTTAGTTTCTTTAATTAGCTCAGTTTGACGACAGCTTACTAGAATGGTGGGCCCAATAGTTTCAACTTTCGGTTGTCCAAATATGTTTTTCATCTTTTCATAGGTGTCAAAGGCATTGTTACCAAGAAAATCATTTTCAAACATAGAATCCAAGACACGTCTATGAATAAGGGGTAGACGAACATAAAAATGTCTAATAAGCAATTTAACAGAGTAGGGCGTTTTAGAGCCAGGCTCATCTGCACCCTGTTGGGAAAAATCCATAAAATTTTCAAAAAAAAATCAAAAAATTCCAAAATAAAATTTGTGCGGTAGACCATTTAAGTGTGAGGTTCGCTTCAATTTTCAAATCATTTGGACATATGAAGAGCTCTCAGGAAAAAAGACAAATAGGACCAAAACAGTACATGAACAGTAAACATTTTTACAGACCCCCAATTTGTCTTTTTTGCTGAGAGCTCGTCATATGTCCAAATGATTTGAAAATTTGAGCGAACCACACGCATAAAATTGTCTACCGCACAAAAAAATGGAATTTTCTAAATATTTTTAGTATTTGTTTTGATTTTTTTCGTTAGCGCGGGTGCATATATGGATTTTCCAATTTAACATGGCTATTGTGCTTAGCTCTCATTTGCATTTCTAGTAGCCTATCCCACGCTTCTTTTAAAGATTCATCATTAGAATATTTGAAATTTGAAATTCCTGGACCCTCTCCTAGGTAAGGAGGGGAAGGCAAATTTAGAGATGAACTAGCCGTAATGACAAAGCAAGCAAAGAAGCGAACAAGCAAAAAGGCAAATGGAAAATATTTTTGTATTTTTGAAAAAATGTTTTAGAAGTGGGGGAGATGAAAACGACAAGCAAATGGAAAATAATGCAAATGCAAGGAGATGAAAGTTTATGCGATGCTGCTTGATAGATGTTGATGATGTCTCCCCGGCTACGGCGCCAGAAATTCTTCCTGCTACTTGTGCTGCGTTGGGATTTCCTCGAAGAGGAGAGGATGATGTAGTACAGTAGAGATAAGTATTGCCCTCAGTTAAGAACCAAGATTATCAATCTAGTATGAGAACCATGCAACACCTCGTTAACAGTACCTACACACAAAATAAGAAATACTTGCCCCCAATGCGAACAAGGGGTTATCAATCCCTCGGCGATTAATTATAAAGATCAAATCTTGTAGTGATAGATAGATAGATAGATAGAACAGAAACACGAAATAAAATAAAATAAAATAAATTGCAGCAAGGTATTTTTGGATTTCAATATATGATAAAAATAGACCCAGGAGCCATTGTTTTCACTAGACTTCTCTCTTGAAGATAGCATACGCTGGGTAAACAAATTACTGTTGGGCAATTGATAGAAAAGCGAATAATCGTGACGATATCCAAGACAATGATCATGTATACAGGCACCACGTCTGAGACAAGTAGACGGACTCCTGCCTTCATCTACCACTATTACTCCAAACATCAACCGCCATCCAGCATGCATCTACAGTATTAAGTTCATAAAAATGGAGTAACACCTTAAGCAAGATGACATGATGTAGACAAGGTAAACTCACGCATGAATAAACCCCATATTTTTATCCTTAATGGAAACAATACAAATACGTGTCATGTCCATTTCTATCACTGGTATATAACCATCTTGGCGCGCCCTGGTGCCTTGTGGACTACTCCTTCATATTCTACCCCCAGGGCGCGCCTGGTGCCTTATGGGCTATTCCTTCTTCTTCTAGCCCTCTCCCGAAGCTTCTAGGGTCTCTTATGTCCAGAAAGAAAATCTCCAAAAAGTTTCGTGGCAATTAGACTTTGTTTGGTACTGACATTTTGGAAAACCAAAAACAGGCAAAAAAACAACTACTGGCACTTGGCACTAAGTTAATAGGTTAGTCCCAAAATATGAAATATAAATGCATATAAAACATCCAAGATTGATAGATAATAGCATGGAACAATTAAAAAATTATAGATACATTGGAGTCGCATCAACTCGCAACTAGTCCAGTAATTTGTGTCATCCGAGTTGGAAGCCCACCCTTGACTCACAATTGGGCCCGTACTTTTGTAATTGTGGTCCTAGTTGCAAGTCCACCTCAATTTTTAACTGGCCCCATAGTTTTGTTGTTGCGAGTTGCAAGTCCACCCTCCGACTGACGGAGGCCATTTGCTTTCATCTCAGTTGCAAGTCCACCCTTGACTCGCAACTGGCATCGTAATTTTATCTTGTTGTCCCAGTTGCAAGTCCACCCTTGACTTGCAATTGGGCCCGTATGTGTTCTTTTCTTCCTAGTTGCAAGCCCACCACCGCAACTCGCATCCAGCCCCGCAATAGTCTCCAACATAGTTGCAAGTCCGCCCTCCACTCGCAAATTGTGTTTGTACTTTTTGCTCGTGTCCCTGTTACAAGTCCCTCCTCGAGTCGCAACTATGGGCCCATACTATTTGTTCTTGTCAGAGTTGCAAGTCCCCCCCCCCCTCCCCTCAACTCGCAACTAGGGCCCATAGGGTGTAGTTGTTGTCCCAGTTGCATGTCCACCATTTGACTCGCAATTCGGGCCCACAGTTGTTTCCAGCCGAGTTTTATGTCCACCCTCCACTCGTAGTCGTGCCCTACTTTTTGTGTTTTGTCCCTGTTGCCGGTCCCGCTCGACTAGCGACTAGGCCCATAGGTGTTGTCTTCTTCCCAATTGCAAGCCAATCCCTCGGACTCGCAACTTGCCTCCTAGTTATTTTCAACCTAGTTGCAAGTCCACTATCGACTCGCAACCAGGCTCGTACTTTTTATTCTTGGATTGGTTGCAACTCGCCCCTCGACTCGCAACTAGGTCCGTACTTATCCTTGCCCCAATTGCAAGCCCCTCCCCCCTCTGACTTGCAATTGGGCCCATAGTAAGTTTTGTCCCACTTGCAAGTCCATCTCTTGACTCGCAACTAGGCCCATATGTGTTGTTTTCTTCCCAGTTGCAAGCCCACCCATCGACTCACAACTTGGCCTGTAATTCTTTCCAACACCAAGACCATTAACTAGGAAGTGGGCCCATAGATGTTGATGTCGTCTCGCTTGCAAGCCCACCCCTCGAATCTTCTATAAGCAACTCACTGCGGCAAAATGTTGTTGTTTCGCACAAAGGGAGAAGCGAGCAAATTGCAGATGGGTCGGCTCAAGTAGCTAGGATCCGTTTTGTTTGTTTTGTTTTTCTTCATTGTATTTTCTTGTTTATCCCGTTTCTTCTTTTTCTTCATTAGCTTTCCTTTCCTTTCCTTTTTCTTTTTTGGTTTTCCAAAATATTGATTTTGCATTTTCATTTTCTTATTCACTTTTTGTTTCAAAAAGTCTTTGGAATTCAAAAAGTTCTTTGTTTTTAAAAAATTGTGTGAGTTTTCCCCAAAAAAACAAATAAATTTCACTTTTTTCAAAAAAATGCTCGCAGGTTTTACAAAAATGTTTCAAAATACTCAAATGTTTCAGAAAAAATGCTTTCCTAATATTGTTCACAAATGCTAACCAACTGTAAGTATCTTTCAAGCTTTACACATACTAGGCTAGGGGTGATGTCATCTTAGATGACCCCCTAGTCACAAACACTATTCAAAAAGTTTATTTTTTTGTGTTTTCATAAATATCCGGCATTTCAAAATTCACAATTTGCAAAAAGGTTTACAATTTTTCAAAAATTTCTTCTAATCTCGACGCTCTTGTGTGTTCTTAAATGTTTCCAACTTCTAAAGCATAACCAACATTGATGTGTGTAGTGATAGTAGTTGGTACTCGGTAGTATGTTATCCTGGGTTTGATTCCTCAAGAGCGCAGTGCGTTTGTTTTTTTGGTCGCGCTAAAGAATGGAAGGAAAGGAAACAAACAAAAGTGTGTTTCTTTTTTTGGTTGCGCTAAAGAATCAAAGGAAAAAAGAAATAAACAAATAATAGAAGTTAGATATAAGGTATTATCTTACATCTAGATGTAACATAGTCGGACCAAAAAAATTGTGCCTTTTTTATACATGCACTATTCATCCTCAAAGTCCATGATTTTTTTGTTTGCTCAAAACATATTTCAAGAGCGCAGTGCGTTTTTTTTGGTCGCGCTAAAGAATGGAAGGACAAAGAACCAAATAGAAGTGTGTTTCTTTTTTTTGGTTGCGCTAAAGAATCAAAGGAAAAAAGAAACAAACAAATAATAGAAGTTAGATATGAGGTATTGATACGTCTCCAACGTATCTATAATTTTTGATTGCTCCATGCTACTTTATCTACTATTTTAGGTAATATTGGGCTTTATTTTCCACTTTTATATTATTTTTGGGACTAACCTATTAACCGGAGGCCCAGCCCAGATTTGTTGTTTTATGCCTATTTCAGTGTTTCGAGGAAAAGGAATATCAGACGGAGTCAAAACGAAACGAAATCAACTGGAGAAGTTATTTTTGGAAGGAAACCCACCTGATGGACTTGGACCCCACGTCAGAAGATACGGGAGGTGCTCACGAGGGTGGGGGGCGTGACCACCCCCCTGGGCGCGCCCCCTTGCCTCATGGGGCCCCCGTAGCTCCACCGACGTACTCCTTTCACCCATATATACCTACGTACCCTAAAACTTCCAAAACAGAAGATAGATCGGGAGTTCCACCGCCGCAAGCCTCCAGAGCCATGAAAAACCAATTGGGGCCCCTTTCCGGTACCCTGTCGGAGGGGGGATCCATCTCCGTTGGCCATCTTCATCATCCCGGCGGTCTCCATGACGAGGAGGGAGTAGTTCACCCTCGGGGCTGAGGGTATGTACCAGTAGCTATGTGTTTGATCTCTCTCTC